>CM067375.1:18655536-18725536 GCA_034401795.1 Chaetoderma sp. LZ-2023a
TTTGAAACTTTCTTGACTTGACGCTGGTGCTGCCATAGGCAGCAACAACACCCGGTCAAATTCGTTTCAATATATGCAACATCTTACCTATATAGTTTTCTGGAAATTGATAGGTAGGGAGTTCGGCGATCGATCGATCCCAACACGAGCGAGGAGCTGGTGGAGCTTAGCTAGGAATGGGGGGGGGGAGGAGGGGGGGGGGGGGTAGGCGGTATAGCAAAAATTGGAAAGGTTCATTGTCATTTAGTAACACTTTGATTCGGTTACCTGAGGTCATCACCGTCGTAGAGAGAACAGGAACCTTTATCATCTGCCTCACTCCACAGAATGCACGCAGTATCCACCACGCGGCCAAATATTATGGGTCCCAGAAGGAATCCTATAAAACATGAATGCGCACACTTTTACCTAAAATCAAATAAGAAGTCATTTTAAAACTTAGATGTTCACTGAGTTGCATTTCCAGTGTCGAGAATAGGACTCCAATTGTTTAACACTCAAGCCTGCCGAAACCTAACTGCGTAAATGTCTCGAGAAATGTACATTTGCAGACCAAGAGATTATTTTTGGAAAATTTACCACTGGAATCACTGACTCGATGACCGAACGCGAGTAAATTTTTCAAAAATAATCCTCACTTGCTCTGCAAAATGAAATTTCTTTTAGGGAAAATTGTATCTTTCTTGAACAAATTTGATTTTTAAATGATCACCAGGTACATACCAGCAATGGTAGATTCATTTTGTACGGACTCTTTTTTGAAACTCTGTTGGTTGTTTTTGCCAGTGGCTGGATCTGACAGGTTCCATTTGAATTAGTTTCAAATAATTCCATTTCAATGGAGTATATAGTGAACCCTCTAGCACGCATGTCGCATGCTTGTGCATGGGTTTGAAAATAGCCATTTGCGTAGAAACAGAAGACTAGTTTTGAGAATATACCACTGGAATGAATGTCTCGATAGGAGGTATAGATCTACGAACGCATTCAGTAGCATTAATCATCATGGGACCATTTTGAAATAAAGGATATGTTAAAATACATTTGGTTTCACGACTTTCACTACCTGCCTTGTTTACAATCGGTTCCTGTGTAGCGTCGTGCTAGCGGGACCCTAGTGGTGTCGATGCAGTCAGGTCAGCGATTGGCGGAATTGAGCTGAAATCAGAGTTCCTGTTTTGTCCATTTACAACTTTTCATTTCTCGCTTATTTCTTTGTGTATGCTGCACAATTCATGTGTGAGGCGGATTTTGATTATATTTCATCTAATTAGTATAACGTTAAGCCGCCTCTGCAATGGACTTGAGGAAAGTCCATTTGCAGGTCAAGGTAATACTGTTTTTTGAAAACTTAGCGCTGGAATAACTGCCTCTACCCAGTCATTCCAGCGATAGAACGTTAAAAATATAGTCTTCTCTCGGTCTACAAATGAATATTCAATAAAAGCAATTGAAATGCTTGTAAAGTATCTAGCGTTATCATTTGGAAGGCCATTTGCAGATCAAGATAAAACTGGTTTTTTTAAGACTTAGCACTGGAATAACTGCCTCTACCCAGTCATTCCAGCGATAGAATTAAAATAAATACTCTTCTCTCGGTCTACAAATGAATAATCAATAAACACAATTGAAATGCTTGCAAAGTATCTAGCGTTATCATTTGGAAGGCGTCATCATATGTTCTGTCACCTATTGAAACGCATAGCAGTTCACAGTCCCTATCAACAAGACAGGATAGCACAAATCATGGAATTGGGTTACCGCTACTTACCTAATCCCGAGCCCACAAAACTATTTAGGCCTAGACAGAGACTTCTATCTCGCTCCTGCACACTTCTGTAAAGTTGAAATTTATATGAATATTACAGCACTTTTGAATCGAAAGATATCAAAAGTGAATGTGTACAAATCACACAATTCACCTATCCATCTATCATCTGGCCTCGTATGACGTCATAATCAGCCCAGCGCGTGTATAATAACGTCACAATCATTACGTCACAAAGGGTTCCATAACGACCGTCACCAAATCTCAAATACTCCGGCTTGAATTGTATGTCTTTGTAATTATTTGCCTTTTAATAAACATGCTGTTGAATACTTTGAAACTAATTTGACTGGGCGCTGTTGGCTGCCTAGGCAGCAACAGCAACCAGTCTAATTGGTTTCAAAATAGGCAACAGCTTAAATGTGTAGTTTTTTGTGTCCAGAGATCGATCGACCACAAAACGAGCGAGGTGTGGGTGGAGCTTAGCTACAGATGGGCGGGGCATGGCTAAAACCGGAAAGGTTCATTATGTGATACAAATACACCCCATCACCTATGCTACGCTATTCTATCAACAGCCAATAGAGGATTCGAACATTTAAATGCAGATGTGTGTTAGCTGTAACCCACTATGTGTACGTATGTCTGTCCGTTGGTCTCTATATTGGTCTGTCAAAATCATAAATCATTAGATACCCCTACATACGGTAGATAGGAAATATTTCTTAAACGCAGCATGATCATCCATATTTAGAGGTTTTGAAATTGTAAACGCATTCTATATTACCTTTTAAACTTATGAAAATAAAAGCAGATGTATTACTTATAAGAACATATAAGCAATATTAATATTTCTCCTCCATCATGGCAATTAGAAACAACCAACCAATCACTAGGAGAGTCCAGTCACTAACGTTGAAGCATCAGTGTAGTCGAACAGTCTCAATGAAATGTTTACAGACAAAAGGGCCCTCTAATTGAACTGCAAATTCTGGTATGGAAGATAGAAAAGAGATACTCCATTCAATTTTAACATACAGCACATAACGTGTTGAGGTTTAAAAAATCTTGTAAGAAATATGCCCTGCATTACAACGTAAATTGTGTAAACATTTTGACCAGCTCTGTTATTTCCTTTGGAAAAACCTCCAAGTGTCTCTAACGTCATAGTAAAGAAAAGGCTAATTAAAGACGAATACATATTTGAACACAATGACGGATCCGGCCTGTCACTCAATTATCTGACGACACAATCAAATATGTCACATGTTAGCTGACGTTGCAAATAAAATGGCGTATATCTCCATCATGAAACTCGAAAGTCAATCAGGAAGTGTTGATGTTTCCAAGTTTGATGAATTTACGATGTAATAAACATCTTGTTGAATAGCTTGAAACCAATTTGACTAGTAGGTGGGAGACATATGTAACACCATTCCCAGTCAAATTAGCTTCGAATTATTCAACAGTACTTCTACTACTACTACTACTACTACTACTACTACTACTACTACTACTACTACTACTACTACTACTACTACTACTACTACTACTACTACCGCCACCGCCTCCGCCTCCGCCGCCGCTGCCGCCGCCGCCGCTGCTGCTAATACTACCACCACTACTACTACTACTACTACTACTACTACTACCGCCACCGCCTCCGCCGCCGCCGCTACTACTACTACTACTACTACTACTACTACTACTACTACTACTACTACTACTACTACTACTACTACTACTACTACTACTGCTGCTGCTACTGCTGCTGCTGGCACTGCCGCTGCTGGTCCTCCTCCTCATCATCCTCCTCATCCTCATCCTCCTCCTCTTCCTGCTGCTGCTTCTTCTGCTGCTGCTGCCACCGTCGCTGCTGCTGCTGCTACTGATGTTACTGCTGCTGCTGCTGTTGCTGCTGCTGCTGCTGCTACTGATGTTACTGCTGCTGCTGCTGCTGCTGTTGCTGCTGCTGCTACTACTGATGTTACTGCTGCTGCTGATGTTGCTGCTGCTGCTGCTGCTGCTATTGATGTTACTGCTGCTGCCGCTGTTGCTGCTGCTGCTGCTACTGATGTTACTGCTGTTGTTGCTGCTGTTGCTGCTGTTGCTGCCGCTGCTACTAATGTTACTGCTGCTGCTGCTGCTGCTGCTGCTGCTGCTGCTGCTGCTGCTGCTGCTGCTGCGATTACTGCCAATTACATACCTTAGTCGTGTAAGATTCGTCTGTATAGCGTTCAGGCCTGACATCACTACTCCAGCAACAGCTAATATTAGATTATATACTAGGGAGTCACATTGCTTTTCACAATACCCCGGAGTGACAGTCTGATTGGACGATGCAGACATAGAAATAGCCGCGCATCCTCCAAAATCCTGCAAAGGCGAGAGTATGGTTAACACCTTTGTCAACTAGCGTTGAAATATCACAATTGCAGGGCAACCGTATAGGTAAGCTGTTGAACATTTGGTGACTAATTTGCTTCCTGTCGTAGGCATCTTATTTCTTACAGTGTACACAATTAACCCTGTGTGGTATTTCTATTTCAGACTGTTAAACTTATATGTTCGCATCTATTGATGTTTCCAATTTATCCATCAACCACATGACGTCATAATCAACTGCGTGACGACGTGTACGATACCGCCATAATCGATTATACCATGAAGGGGACGGCTAGGTTCGTCACAAACGCGTACTTGATGACGGACTTAGGTGGAGTATGAAATGTGTGTCTTTACTATTTTATAAAAATGCTGTTAAATATTTTGAAACTAATTTAACTGGGTGCTGTTGCAGCAGCGGCCAGTCAATTTAGTTGCAGAATAGTCAACAGCTTACCTGTTTAGTTTTCTGGAAATTTATATTCAGGTGATTTATTGATCGATCACTCACAACACGGGCGAGGGGTGGATTGGAGCGTAGCTAGAGATGGATGGGGCATAGCTAAATCTAGATTACGCCATTACTTGATTGGGCATCGCTTAAATCCACCATAACAAAACGCAATAATAATAAAACTATCGTATCCTTTTATCCGAGACACAGTAGCTAGCATGAAGCCCATGTATAAATTAACGTGTTTACAACACGAAATAAAACATCATGTTTATTAAACAATGGCTTACAATTAAATGGGGTGTCGAGTTTAGCTATGTCCTTCTCTAGCCAACCTCCACCCACACTTCGGCGGTGTCGGACCAATCGATCTCTGAACTCCTCGACTAACACTTTCCAGAAAAATATACTGGTAAGCTGTTGAATATTTTGAAGCTAATATGACTGGGTGCTGTTAAATTAGTTTAAAAATATGCAACATCATGTTTATTAAACAGTAAAGCCATGTAATTCGTACAGCAACGCTTAGTCCGTCATCAATTAAGAGTTCGCAACGAACAATATTCAACAGAATGTTTATTACATGGTAGTCCGTTTTCAATTATGCGTTCGTGACGTACTTATCTACCTCTTTCATGACGTCATTGATTATGAGGCTATCCTTCACGCCACATAGATGATTATGACGTCAATGGGGTGGATAAACTGGAAAGGTCCTTTGGGTATCATCCACAAGTCTATAAATATGGTTAAATTGGTAAACCGTTCATTTCGCGCTCTCGTCGTGTCATTGGTGGTTTTTTGACAACATATTTGACTGACCGACTGACGTGGCGACAGACAGACAGATCAGCCTACAGATGAGACAGACAGACAAACAGACAAATTGCGAATTACGGGTAAAGTTATTACAATATAAACCATATCAGATTGAGCTTTATATTGAATGGGTTACTACATATCCCTCTTATTTCCCCACTTTTCAGAATTCCAATCGAATTTTTATAACTTTTGTAATATAAGATCTTTGATTAATGATGCGAATGTGTATGTTGGATATGTACACTGTAAGTACCGAAACCTCAATTCTATGTAGCCCTCAGCTAAAAATACCTACCTTGACATGGCATATTGTGTGCCATATATATGATATTACACGTATGTACATTGTAAACTTACTCCGTTTGGTAGGACTGCGCTACACCCAGCATGGCACGGAGAGTAGTATGTTCTGTTATCCGTGCCACATGATGGGAGGAAGTCAAGTTCCAGGCACATACATTGTGTGTCCCATGTCATATTTGTTGCTTCGGCTGAAATTAGCTTCAGTGGCTCAGAGGGATTGGACAATCTGCAAAATTAATATAATGATATATTGACAAGCAATATCCTAGCTGTGAGACTAAGTGGCGACAATATCCGTGTGCCATGGTGGACGGCATAATAGCCTATACGATGATAGTCCCACATATACCGTGTGGTCTGTAACGGGCATGCAAGTGTGATGGATGAGGGAGTACACCATCTATAACACAGGTAAATTATTCTGAATTCCAATTTATATGAAATATCACTCAGTTGATCAATAGTTCGCCGTGGGGCGTGGTCGATGGCGATCATATAATGGAATTCTCCCTACTCCCAGAGAATCCACATATTTCTGGGGTGGGGAGAGGGGTGTGTTGCAAATTCTGTATCCGCCGTCTCTAGCTAAACTCGACCCACTCTTTGCTCAAGTTGCGGTCGATCGATCCACGAACACCCTGACTATCAATTTCCAGAAACGTATACGGGTATGGTAGCAACAGCACCCAGTCAATTTAGTTTCAAAACATTCAACAGCATGTTTATTAAATAGCAAAGACATACAATTCGTACAACGTGTCGGAATATCAAGCGTTTAAGACGGACTAAATCAACTCATTCATGACGTCATGATTATGCCGCCATCATACACGTCATCTAGTTAATTATGACGTCATATGATGGATGGATAACCTGAACAGATCAATTTTCAGGGGATTTTGGAGGAAAAATAGAATATCTATTTTGGTTTTAAAGAGTTGTTAACCATTTGAACCAAGTAGTACCAGGCAGTACCTCGATTTAACTGTAATCATGTGTATGTGATGTGTTGAATATGTTGATACTAATTTCATTAAAATTTGATGCTGCCTTTCGCCTTGATAAATAGTGATAACCCTTTCGCCTTTAAGAGGTAATTGCATCGGGTTTCTTTGCTTGAAATGACAAACATGACCAACTGCTACCGAAATGTATTGGAGTAAAATGGTATTTGGTAGGGTTGGCGCGAACCAGTTGCAACACACACCCACCACACCCGCCCCTACATTCTCGACTGGCTATGTCATAATTACATTTGCCCAAGATGGGAGAGATGGTTTTACGAATGTGCCTGCCTGCCTGCCTGCCTGCCTGCCTGCCTGCCTGCCTGCCTGCCTGCCTGCCTGCCTGCCTGCCTGCCTGCCTGCCTGCCTGCCTGCCTGCCTGCCTGCCTGCCTGCCTGCCTGCCTGCCTGCCTGCCTGCCTGCCTGCCTGCCTGCATGCCTGCATGTCTGTCGGTCTGCCTGCCTGTATTACTGCATGCCTGTATGTCTTCCTGCCTGCCTGCATACCTGCCTGCCCGCCTGCCTGCCCGCCTGCGTGCCCGCCCGCTTGCCCGCCTGCTATCCCGCCTGCCTGCCTGCCTGCCTGCCTGCCTGCCTGCCTGCCTGCCTGCCTGCCTGCCTGCCTGCCTGCCTGCCTGCCTGCCTGCCTGCCTGCCTGCCTGCCTGCCTGCATGCATGCATGCCTGCCTGCCTACCTGTCCGCCTGCCTCCCTGACTGATTGATCGTCGGCCTGCCTGCCTGCCTGCCTGCCTGCCTGCCTGCCTGCCTGCCTGCCTGCCTGCCCGCCTGCCCGCCTGTCTGCCTGCCTGCCTGCCTGCCTGCCTGCCTGCCTGCCTGCCTGCCTGCCTGCCTGCCTGCCTGCCTGCCTGCCTGCCTGCCTGCCTGCCTGCCTGCCTGCATGTCTGCCTGCCTGCCTGCCTGCCTGCCTGCATGCATGCATGCCTGCATGCCTGCATGCCTGCCTGCCTGCCTGCCTGCCTGCCTGCCTGCCTGCCCGCATGCCTGCCTGCCTGCATGTCTGCCTGCCTGCCTGCCTGCCTGCCTGCCTGCCTGCCTGCCTGCCTGCCTGCCTGCCTGCCTGCCTACCTGCATGCATGCATGCATGCCTGCCTGCCTGCCTGCCTGCCTGCCTGCCTGCCTGCCTGCCTGCCTGCCTGCCTGCCTGCCTGCCTGCCTGCCTGCCTGCCTGCCTGCCTGCCTGCCTGCCTGCAAGCCTGCATGCCTGCCTGCCTGCCTGCCTGCCTACCTGCATGCCTGCCTGCCTGCCTGCCTGCCTGCCTGCCTGCCTGCCTGCCTGCATGCCTGCCTGCCTGCCTGCCTGTCTGCCTGCCTGCCTGCCTGCCTGCCTGCCTGCCTGCCTGCCTGCCTGCCTGCCTGCCTGCCTGCCTGCCTGCCTGCCTGTCAGGCCTGCCTGCCTGCCTGCCTGCCTGCCTGCCTGCATGCCTGCATGCCTGCCTGCATGCATGCATGCCTGCCTGCATGCCTGCCTGCCTGCCTGCCAGCCATCATGCCTGCCAGCCTGCCTGCCTGCCTGCCTGCTTGCCTGCCTGTATGTATGCCTGCCTACCTGACTGGCTGATTCTCGGCATGCATGGGTGCCTGCCTGCATGCATGCCTGCCTGCCTCCATGCCTGCCTGCCTGCATGCATGCCTGCCTGCCTGCCTGCATACATGCCTGCCTGCCTGCCTGCCTGCCTGCCTGCCTGCCTGCCTGCCTGCCTTCCTGCCTGCCTGCCTGCCTGCCTGCCTGCCTGCCTGCCTGCCTGCCTGCCTGCCTGCCTGCCTGCCTGCCTGCCTGCCTGCCTGCCTGCCTGCCTGAATGACTGCCTGCCTGCCTGCCTACCAGCCTGCCTGTCTGCTTGCATGTGTGTATGTATGTCTGTATAGTTGCATGTTTGCCTGTATGCCTGCCTGTCCGCCTGCCTGCCGTTCGTCGGTCCGTCTGACTATTCGTTCATCCATCCGTCAGCCAGCACGTCCGTCCATATGTCCGTTCACAGCTGTATCTCAAATACTGCTGATCTGGTGTGGCTCAAATTCTAATATAACGAAGGAACTTGCCTGGCAAGAGGATGTCAAGACATAAACATAATAGAACATGTATCTGGAGTAGATCAAATTCTGGATCTGTGGATGTCTCGGAATCTACCGATTTGGACCATATTTAACACATGAGAAGGGGTGAATTTACACTAGGATTCTACAACGTTGGCGAGACAAACAAATCTGGTAAATACGAATACAATCAAGAAAATCCAAAAGAATCCAGAAAATCAGAAAGAATCCTGGATTCCGTAAAATTCTAAAACAATATCACACTTTTTACAGTGTGATAAACACGGGAGGGAGATAGTTTGCAATCTCTGATTCCTCTTGTTACCTTCTATTTTCCAAAAGTATCCCAGATAACACAGCTTACTGGGCTGATGCCGGCCGATACCGGGTATCAGGCCAACATCGGCCCAGTAAGCTGCGTTATCAGGGATGCGACTCACCAAGCCACTTTCTGCTCAATGAATGAGGACCTATGTAATCACAATAACATCCCAATACCGTGTGAATGGGCGAAGCACTTACCCGTAGATAATAGGTTGATCGCATGCTACCATAAGTGAAAGGAACAAGATTACAGCTCCTAGTCCATCCGTTATCCATCTGATGATCATCATTCCCCTGATAGTCAGTTTGAGAGGCCGGGTTATCATGCCGCCGATCATTACAAACAGACCACCAGGCAACATTACGCATAACCCTAGATATCAACACACACACAACAAAATAACCAGGAAAAATATAAATATTGTGTTAACATAGTATTTCAATAGTTACAAAGAAACAGATATTTCGCCTCAAAATATTCTATACACGGTAAAAAATAGAAAATGTTGACGACAAATACCGCTTCTTCCACTCTTGCTGCTTATTCTGGCAAAATAATACATTGGCGACGAACACCTGACGGAACTATAGCCTGTTAACACTCCAAACACCCCTTCTGGCAGCAGATATATAGCTTAATCTTCTTCTTTCCCTTCTGCTCCTTCGTCTTCCCGGCATACCTTCTGCTTTTTCGTTCGCTGTGTTACACGCGCTTTCTGCAGGCCTCCAATGACAATCATTTGACTTGATCGCTGGGTCATATCTGATTTCTAATTCTGCTGTCATTCACCACATGGGTCAGGCGACCGTTCTGCTCATCTATACGGGCACTTCGGGATATATGCAACGTCCTGGGATTTCTTTGGCCGGTACTCAAGCTTGATAATGGAGGAATTCAGTTTTAGTTATGCCGTCTCCACCTTTAGCTAAGCTCTACCCGCACTTCGAGAGTGTTTGGATCGATCCCTGGACTCCCTGTCCATCAATTTCCATAAAAACGAACCATACAGGTTGAATATTTTGAAAGTAATTTGACGGGATGCTGTTACTACCATATATACGCTCCTAGTCAACTTAGTTTAAACATATTCAACATCATAGTATCAAATAGAAAAGACAAACAATTCGTACAACAACTCTTAGTCCGTTATCAATGTATCGTTCGTCACTAAGCGTTCGTGACGATCGTAACTACGACATTCATTACATAATTGATTATGGCCTCAACCTGCGCGTCACGTACTTGATCATGACCTCATATGATTGAGGAATAAACTGGAATCCTCAAGTGTTTTTCGTGTATCACGTGGCCAGCCTGTATGTTTGAAGCAAATCTGCTGGTCCAATTTAAGGTCTTGCAGGCTGCAACCTAGGGCGCATGTGTGCGTGCGTGCGTGCGTGCGTGCGTGCGTGCGTGCGTGCGCGCGTGCGTGCGTGCGTGCGTGCGCGCGCGCGCGCGTGCGTGCGTGCGTGCGTGCGCGCGCGTGCGTACGTGCGTGCGTGCGTGCGTGCGTGCGTGCGTGCGCGCGTGCGTGCGTGCGTGCGTGCGTGCGCGCGCGTGCGTGCATGCACGAGTGCCCGCGTGTGTGTATATAGGAGGATATCCTCACTTCAGAGAATGAGAGAGAGAGGTATATTCTCGCCTAACCACTTGCAGAACACAGTTCCCCCAACATCCAGTCTGATGACAGTCCGAGCCACATGTCGCCCACATCATCAGACACATTAGGACAGTGAATTCATGAACAACATCGTATAGGTAAAACAGGAGTGTCCCATTAATCAATCGGAACTCCAGTTGCAACCGTAAGCTATCAATCGGTCCACTAACATGATATTATATCTGATGTTTCAGACGATGGTGACAGTCGCATCAAAGCGTTTTTCGCACGTGCGTTATTAAAGGATAACTAACCCCATCTCATGATATCTATATAGATGATCTAATAATCCACTCATATGCTAGGAATTTTAAGCTTTTTATGATTCATCATGCTAAAGAACGATATTCAGGTTTTAGTAGCTCAATCTTGGTACATTTCTACAGCTTTTGATGGCGGTCATGATTTACATTTTAGCCAATCAGGAAACACCCCTAGTATACCTGCCTTAGTATACGCGCTTAGTCATTGAGGTGCCTTCTATAGTTTGGCAATGTGGTATAAAAGTATATTATACAGGTAAGTTGTTGAATATTTTGAAACTAATTTGACTGAAAGTTGTTGCTGCTTTAGACAGCAACAACTACCAGCCAAATTAGTTTCAAAAAATTCAACGAGGTGATTATTACATAATAAAAAGTAATGCATTGACATTTATATGACATCACGCCACATCGTTAGAGGAGACAAAATGGTGGAGATCACTGCTTAAAATTTAAGCGATATTACAAAGCATATAAGGAAATGTGACAGGCTATAACTGATATAGAATCTATAAACCATAATCTATCGGTGCAATAATCATTTAAGATGAGATTAGTCATCATTGTTCTTGTCTATGTGCTGGACCATCTCGTATCAGTGGGAACATAGCCAATCTCATTCAGCAACGTCTTTAGGACACTTCGGTATGTTTATTTATGCAGTAAATAATCTCCACAATAGCTAATTTAATATTATTATTAACACGATAATCTTACCGAGGTATATGCTACTATCAGCAACCGGCACGCGGAAATACTGCTCCCAATATTTCGGTAAGAATGCCACTCTGCCAACAACAGTGAGGAACATAACTGAATCACATATAACAATAAGCACGTACAGCGGGTTCTTCAGAATCCTCATCAGCGACTCGAAGAAACCTGAAAACAGAATCGTGTTAATGGACGAGTTATGGATTCACATTTGTCATCTATGTCTAGCATATTGAGATACATCTATCAGGCATTAAAATCATTCCACACAGAGATGTTGGTGCTTAAAATGTTCTATCCTTACATAATAGTTCAGCAAATATGATACTAAGTTATTCTTATAATATAATTATTGGTTAAATGAATACTAATCTCAGATCAAATTTCGTATTTCATTGATAAATTATGGCACGGAGCGTCCACGTCATTCACGTGGTCATCGCGTGCCGCCTCGTGGATTTTGAAGACGGCTTGGTGGAGGAATTGTTACCGACGTGAAGAAAGCACCACATTTGGCACGCACGCACGTTAAGGTGTACCTATTGGATTTAGTAGGGGTTTTACGTAATCGTGGTTCCAGTTGACCTTCATAATGTAAGTCTATGTTACGTTCTTTAGAAAACAAGTGGTTTTCATGTATTTGTCTATCTGTAATTGTTATCTTCTGGATTGAATCACCCTGCTGTTCACAAAGGTTCCTTAGAAAAGATACAATAATGCGCAAAATACCGTACACATTGTGTTGAACTGACCTCATTTCCAAGGTCATTGTGATGTCATATAAATGATGAATCTCAAATCTGGTATTATAATGATTTCTGGTGCACATTGCAGTACACTCTATTCTTGCTAATTTGTATGTGCAATGTCTGCAGCAACAAGGTTGAACTTTGCAACCATGTTGATGAATTATCTGCAAGCATCGGCTGCTTCAGGAAAGAGGATCCAACCTAGCATCCACGAATGGCCATTTTTGTCCAACCATAACCGTGAGCAATGTATTGATATACTTCTGACTGCAGTCAATTTGCCCAAATGATTGCCAGTGCTGTGAATTGTTAACGTGTTGCAGTAACGCAGCCTGGATATGACGAAGGTTGTCTATTACTTATGCCGATTCGAGGAAGAGCTCTTGCCTCAAGTAGTCTACGCTGCTCTGGTACCTTGTTTGTGTTAGAGAACACTTATGAATAGCTCTAACGATGCAAATGTTGCTATTTGCAATTCCATGATCTGAAACGGATCCGCAGCTATGTTGCAAAATGACTCGGGCACAGCGAATCTTATAAGGACAATTTCGTATGACACCTGCCGACGACTCCCATACTTCACATGCTTTATTCGTCCTCTTTCCATAAAGCTGCGAGATAGCATCACATCCAGTTATCCAGTGAAAACTGGTATGGCTCTGAGTTTCAAATCTCCAAACGTTCTGCTTATGTTGTTGATGGTGTTGTACTGAAACCATTTGGCGAGCCGACGAGCATGACGATGGCATCCATGTCAACCATTCGTACAGGAATTCACCATTCCATGTTTATCCATTGATCATATGCCGACATATGACGTCATAATTAACTAAGTCATGAATGATTCGAAATAGTCCGTCTTTAACGCTTAATAGCCCGACACGTTGTACGAATTGTATGTATTTACTATTTGATAATATTATGTCGACTATTTTGAAACTAATTTGAGTGGGCGATGTTGCTGCACAGCTTCCATGTATAGTTTTCTGTACATAGATTGTCAGGGAGTTCAGAGTTTGCTCGATCCCAAAAACGGACATGATATGGACAGAGCTTGGTTTGAGATGGGCGGTTCATAGATAAACGTGGAATGGTCCATTATCATGGCACCTTTCTCCAAAAGTATCGGGACGTGGATTTACATCCTTGAGTCGTCGTCCTGAAAATCGCAAAGCCTCATGGGGTGATCGGGCTCAATTGTTTTCCTTGCTTTGCTTCTTTTAGATTCTGCTGCATGAGGACGCTTATAGAGGAGCAGAAAGTTCTTCTTGATTGGTGCATGGATTATGCCTACTCTGTTAATGATGGCATTCTTGACATATTTCTTAGACTGATTTTGACCCATGCCCTCAATTGTCCTTACATTAACTACCACATCGGCAATTGCATTGTTACGAGTGTCGAGAGCCACGAGTTCATGACAGCCATCATGCAATGGGGTGTCCATTTTTACATGGCCAAACAAAGATTACGCATCAGTGTTTTGAATGTTTCTCACGCTATTGATAGGCATTGCTCATGATGGGCTACTGCTTCCAAGTCGTCGTCCCTGAATTACTTTTCGAACTCACATCTACCGTTGAACGGCTACTGGATTGTTCCTTGGTCCAGTATCTCCACCAGATGGTTTCACAATCGTAATTGTGTGTTTATGCACCTGATCTACTGGCAAACAGGAGAGCTTACGATGTGTCCTTTGAATGACAGAGAAAAGAATCTCGTGTCTCGTGTGTGTATCGGTATACATAGCGCGCAAGTTGCATAATCTAGTGTAAGGTACCAAGGAGCTAACGCTTTTAGTGATTCAACATACAGTTCAAAGTCACCCGCGCGTTGTAATCTTATAAAAATCATCACCAGGAGCTTGAATTCAATACTAATATCCAAAAACTCGAATGTCGAGTACAGGTTTTCTCGCTATGTTACAAATGACTTACTGCGGCCAGATGATGCCTGATGCGCATTAATCATCTGCAGCCACGTATTATTCCGAAGTCTTGCCTAAGCCAATACTGTAACTTGTCTAGTCCTAGTAACGTAATATAATTATCTTCTGAGGACTGCGCAACTCCAAATATGGCCATAGTGGCCTTCTCATAAAGCAATGGGAGGTAAAGTGCTTACAGCTGGAGGATCATCCAGTTTTGGCTGAGTGCACGGACACCTTTCAAACGTTGATATGGAATCTCCTGATTAGTATTTATGTGATCTAAGTGTATGTTGTGCTGATTATAGTATACATATATGAGAAACTAAAGGATTAAATTATGCCAGCAACATAAATAAATGAAATATTCATTATGTTTAATATTTTGAAAGTCATCCGGACTGCCGATTCCGTGGTACCCTTTCTCAACCGAATAAGTAGGAACCATGGGTGCATTTGTGCGAAATCACGTGCTCTCTTCAACTCATGGCCGATTTCTACAAAGATTACCTAAGCTACTCACTACATTATATTTACTTCCTTAGTGGCTAAGCGTGATAAAGAAAAGCATGATATTCTTGGTGCATGCACATTTTAATTTCAAGACAATGCGTTCTTATTTACCACTAGAATCGATGAAGCAACCAATCCAGTGATACATTTTTTTAAACTGATATTTCTCAAGATCCTGCACATGTCATTTTAGACACGATTAGGAACGTAAATAGCTAACCAACATACCTTTCGCTCCTGATACGAGCCTGTTCAATTTTGTTTGCCTCACTGTTTGCGATCCATCTTGCTCTACAAAGAATACATTCTTCATTTCGTGATCCGTGTTCTCTGAGATGGAGCGTTCTGGTGCATGCGATGCGTGTGACATCTCTGGGTGTGGAGCTTCATTTATAGGTGCTTTCGGCATTCTTTTCGGAAATAGCGCCGTAGGAAAGGAAATGACAATAGCGGCAGAAGCAAATACAACAAAGCCCAGCCACCAGGCACCGATCCATCGCGGATCACGTGGTGTTATACTCGTTTCTGTACAAAATGCAGTATGCACTTGTAGCAGAGAATTTAGTTTTCAAAACAATTATATGGCATCTTGTTTGACATTTTAACTCTTTAGCATAATATTTTTTGAACTACAAATTATGAGTTACCAGTATGAACATTGACATGTAAGAATTTAAATTTCCAGATAACTATACAAGTAAGTTATGGGTATTTTGAAACTAATTTGACAAGAAAGTGTTTGTGCTATAGGCAGCGCCCAGTCAAATCAGTGTGTAAATTGTCAGCAGAGTATGTATTAATTGTAATTAAGATTTTACATTTTGCCTTTCTGGCTCAAAATGTTAAAGGTGCATATTCACAAAAGAATGCTTGAAAATTAAGTCCCTAATTCAAATTCACAACTAAATGAATTATAAATTATACGGAATGTTATCATCATATGCATTGCCAGGGAATCGAACCCACAACCGGCGAGAGCGCCTAACATAATAGCCCACAAAGGCTTCCACCACACCAACGCCGCAAGACTATTGTCTATCGGCGTTGGTGTGGTAGAAGCGTTTGTTGACTATTATGTTCGGCGCTCTCGCCGGTTGTGGGTTCGATTCCCTGCCAATGCCAAAATACAGTAATGCACGACTACTTGTATAATTATCATCATATTGTAAAAGTTGTTTCATTTCATTATATTTAGGCACACGATTTAAGCCTCTAAAAGTATACAATTTAAACTATTTTATTTGCAGACATTTTGGTTTGAATATGTACCTTTACTATTTGATATTTTGGTTTCAAGGCCGTCGTCGTCGTTGCTGTTGTTGTTGCTGCTGCTGCAGCTGTTGCTGCTTCTGCTGCTGATGATCTTGTTGTTGTTGTTGTTGTTGTTGTTGTTATTGCGGTTGTTGTTGTTGTTATTTATGCTGTTGTTATTTATGCTGTTGTTGCTTTTGTTGTTGTTGTTGTTGTTGTTGTTGTTGTTGTTGGTGGTGGTGGTGGTGGTGGTGGTGGTGTTGGTGTTGATGTTATTTGCCGTTTGCTTGCATTGACTTTGTCGTTATGATTATCATTGTTGTTGTTGTTGTTGTTGTTGTTGTCGTTGTCGTTATTGGTGTTGTCGGTGTTGTTGGTGTTGTCGGTGCTGTTGGTGGTGTCGGTGCTGTCGGTATCGTCAGTGATGTCGGGGCTATCTTTGTTGTCGTTGTTGCCATTGCTGTCTTTGTTATCGCTGTCGTTATCATTGTCGTTGTCAGCGTTATGGTCCGTGTTGGTAGTGTTATATTTGTTGTCATTCTTGTTGTTAGTCGTCGTTGTCATCTTCGACGTCGTCGTCGTCATCGCCATCGTCTTCGTTACCGATGTCGTTGTTACTGCCGATGCCACCACGGCCACCGCCGCCACCGCCGCCACCACCGCTGTCGCTGCTGTTGCTGTTGCTGTTGCTGCTGTTGTTGATGCTGTTGTTGCTGTTGCTACTGTGCCTGCTGCTGTTGCTGCTGCTTCTATTGTCGATGTCGTTCTCGTCGCTGATGTTGCTGTTGTTGTTCTTATTGTTATTGTTACTGTTAGTTAGCAGCAGCAGCAGCAGCAGCAGCAGCAGCAGCAGCAGCAGCAGTAGTAGTAGTAGTAGTAGTAGTAGTAGTAGTAGTAGTAGTAGTAGTAGTAGTCGTAGTAGTAGTAGTAGTAGTAGTAGTAGTAGTAGTAGTAGTAGTAGCAGAGTTGTTATTGTTGTTGTTGTTGTTGTTGTTGTTGTTGTTTCTGTTGTTTTTATTGTTTTTGTTGTTGTTGTTGTTGTTGTTGTTGTTGTTGTTTTTACTGTTGTTTCTATAGTTGCTGATGCAGTTAATATTTCTTTTGTTCTTAACGTACTAGCTGTTGTATTATTGTTGTTGTTACGTGTGCCGATGGCCGGGGTGTGTATTGCCGTGTTTGTCTGCGTGTGTCTGTCTCTTGTCCGGAGTATACGTTCTGGGTGTAAGCACGTTGAATCACCAAAGTATGCACATCCATTCCTATGGAGATTTGCCATACCTCTGGAATTAAAAAGGTAGAATCACCAAAATTGGTACATCTATTAATAATTTGGCTCGCTAGAAAGCTTTCTCTTTCAGGTTAAATTAACAACTATCTAGATCACGGGGTCACAAAGTAGCTTTCCAGAATATGCATCTTTGGACAGAACCTCTGAATACAATACGGTAGAATCACCGAAGTGTTCATACATCCGCGTAGTTGCTCGCTAGAAGGGTTGAGTTTGAAGGCAATGCGTCAGATATCTAGGTCACGGGATCCACCTTCCTTTGTTTTGTTGTTGTTGTTGTTGTTGTTGTTGTTGTTGTTGTTTTGCTCGTTACCGTAATGTACCATAGTACAGTACCTTCTAGTGTGACATAGATTTGGCTGAAGAATCTTGAAATTACGCTACTGAGCACTGGACCCAAAATAGCCAGGCCGCCAAGTACACCTGGATAAATAAACAGCACGGTGGAATCAAGGACGTCTCGTGAACAAGAGACAAGATGCTAGCACGCAAGAAACAAGTACACATAAGAAAATCGAAGCGCTGTAATCAACTCACACTAAGACCAAATAATGGTAACCCTTTAATTAAAATTAAATTTAAATTTATGCACAAAAGAATTAAACAATTGCTTTTTTAATGTGAAACTGCAAGTCAAGAGATGACTATTTATTTTTTTAATTACCATTGAAATGACTGCCTCTGTTACAAACCCAGACATTACAATTGTACATTTTCAAAAAATAGTCTTGTCTTGGCCTAAAAATGGGCACTCCTCAAGTCCCCTACAGCAGCAACAGTGCCCAGCAAAATTAGTTTCAAAATATTCAACATAATGTTTATTAGATAGCAAGTCGATCAAAGACATACAATTCGTGCACGTGGCGGACTATTCCACATTCATGACTGAGTATTTCTGTAAATTATGACTGTGACGTCAGCCTACATGTGACGTTAATTGATTATCACGTCATATTCTTGATCGACTGATCGGATTCATCCATTACTACATCATATGACTTATTGCCAATGCGTGTTCCCATTCCCCATTCAACACTCACCCATATACACCCCTGTTTGTGATTTGGGAACGTTGTCATCCAAATACGTTTGCGTCAGCGGAGTCCTTGGTGCTCTTGTTATTCCTTGAAGGCCGAATGCTACAAACAAGATTGCAAATGCAATACTTCTGATTCTCTCGGATTCGTCGCTTATCTGAGATTGGGTTTCTGTTGAGTTTCGTGCAAGACATAGCCACTTATCGTCAATGTCCCCGCCACCGCCCGTCGTCTGGTACAGCTCGGGAGCTTCAGAGACCATTATAAAATGGGGTACGACAGAAAGCATTCCGGATAGCGCGAAGATGAAGGTAGCTACAGCTAACACCCTTGGCCTGTGCATCTTCCTAGCGATGTGGCTCCAAAGCATTATCGATATTATATACCCGACTTCGTTTGCGCCGATCATAACACCAGATGCGCTACTCGGTATTCCGAATTGCTTCTCCAGTGTTGTTACCTGGGATACTATATAAATTCCGAAAGCAAATGTTGCGATGACAGAAATTGCGATCGTTGGAATGAACACATACATCGATGCAAGCGGTTGTATACATGCCGGCTTAAAGCAGCCAATACCACATATGGTGTCTTCATCCTTTAACTCCTCTGTTTGATGGGCCATCTGCGATATTTGTGCGTGTTCAACCTGCCGATCCGTCACCCAATTTTGGGCAGAGTCTGGATCAGTTCTCTTCTTGTACATGTTGAGTGACTATTTATAACCTTATTCACAATCTGTTGGCATATAAACAATACTATGGTAAGTCATAATAGATAGCGCTCATGTATTAGCATAACTAGAAAGTCACCTTTACAGAGTATCCATCTATAATCTGACCTCGTATGACGTCATAATCAGCTCAACCCGTGTATGATGACGTCGCAATCATGACGCCACAAACGGCTCCATATAGATCGTCATCAAATCGCAAATATTATGAGACGTTGCATGAATTGCATGTCTTTGTAATTAGTTGCTATTTAATAAACATGCTGTTGAATATTCTGAAACTATTTTGACTGGGCGCTTCTGCTGCCTCAGGCAGCAGCAGCACCCAGTGAAATTAGTTTCAAAATATTCAAGAACTAACCAGGGTGTTCAGAGATCGATCACTCCCAACATGAGCAAGGTGTGGGTGGAGCTGAGCTAGAGATGGGCGGGGCATAGCTAGCACCGGAAAGGTTCATTAACATTTTGTAGTCGGGATCCATACGGATAACTAGGCCGACACCAGACAATGTACAGGACTCTGGATTTATGAACTGATCCATAATTGGCATATATGTAGAGTTTAATACTGCACAGAATATAAAGTTAGTCAAATGTTCTAAATGCCCCACTTACACCATATTATTAGGATACTCAATAATTTAATCGTCAAGGAGTCAAAATGTTCGCTTGCATAATCTCAATTTGCAGGCCAAGATAATACTATTTTTTTAAATTTACCATTGGAATGCCTGACACGTTTATCGAACCACTCCTTCCAGTGGTACATTTTCAGAAATAGGACGATCTCTGTAAATGGACATTTCTCAAGGATATGGCAAAGGCTATATTTGGTGGGCTTGCCCACTTAATTGTTAACATCCCACAGATTAATCTAACTGCTTGATGAAATAAAAGATAACTCCTGTTTGAACTGTGTCATAGACCTACTGCTGCTCAAACACAGTGATCCAGTCGGATCAATTACTGGCCTAAAGCAGAGATCCGTTACTGATCCTTATGTGAAAAAGGCATACGGATCAAGGGATCAGTGGTTCATTTCTATCCCTGATTAGTGCCTGATCCACGGATTTCTACTTCATAAGAGGGTTATTTTGTATCATAAGCGTCCTACTTACTTGTGTTTGTTTCCGACAGCCTTCTCCACGTGACTGTTATTATCCGGATGTGATGACATGTAATAAATTAAGTTCTGTAATACACGACATTCTTACAGACCGTACACGCTATAGCGAGTCAAATACTTATTATATTCGCGTACAGAGAAATGAAAGAAGCTAGTCAAATTGCATTCAAATAGCACCTCTGTTTTATGATTCGAGAACGTGAAACTGGAACATCATGATTGGATATTGTTGTAGATGTCGGTACTGGTGCCAACATCAAACGCAGTACTCTGGGTACTGAGAATACAGAGTGGTGGTAGTTGTAATGGTCATAGTTTTATTTCCAACATGAAGATCTCTAGTGCGCGCCTTACAAAAGGACCACGAGGAGGACCCGTGCTCAGAACAGCACGGGCTGGCGCAGGCTATATTATGACAGTGCCCTAAAGTGTTTTCTTAACCCCTCTTAATGCCAACTTAGGCCGTGTTCTCATTAGAGAGTTAATTAGGAATAACGTCATACTTCAAATTCCATTGGTAAAGTTACAAAAGAACTCCACCCACAGTTTGCTGTGTTGGGATTGATCGATCACCGAATGCCCTAGCTATCAATCTCCTGAAAACTCAGCAGGTAAGCTGTTGAATATTTTGTAACTAATTTGACTGGGCGCTGTTGCTTTCAAATTAGTTTCAAAATATTGAACATAGTATTTATTAAATACTAAAGACACAAACGCATAGTTCGTCTTCAAATCTGCGTTCGTGACGGACTTATCTCCGTCATTTGCAAAGTTTTAATGACGTCATTCATTACGATGTCATTCTACACGTCACGTAGTTGATTATGACACCATATGACGTGTGGATAAACTGAGGGCCTCTGCTAGACCAGGCCATGTACTTGAAAGTGTTACCCTCAATAAATAACGAGTATTATTATTATTATTATTATTATTATTATTATTATTACTTATTATTATTATTATTATTATTATTATTATTATTATTATTATTATTACTGGAAAGGCCCATTGGGCAGTATTCAGAGAAGGGTCGTGCGTGATTGAAAAAAATGTCGTTGGCGGTTCTGAGAGGGACACGAGGTCGTTCAGTATGCCAGATGTTGAATCAAATGAGCACTCGGTGTTAATCTCTCATTTTGAATGGTATGTAGTGGACTCGATTACGGGACAACATACACAGTGCCAAAGAAAGGAGTACAATTGTGTGTTAACAAGAAATGACGACAGTCGACGATCTTGTATTTCGAAGATTAATGTAGTTATTTTTCTGCCGATTATAAGACCATATCTCCCTTTTCTTCAACTCAATCGAATAATGAAAACATCAACCTGGACAGCCGCTTACAATAGAGAAATGTCTACAACATTCACTTGACAAATCCAGTCTCTTAGTCAGTCATATTACCCCTTTATCAACGTCGCACACAATTACGTCTTGAGATACGTGAGTATACGTAATAGTCCGTCAAGCTTTAGCCTACACCAGAATTGTATGGTTTTTTTACAATTTAATAAACAATATGTTGAATATATCAGCATCCAGTCAAATTGTTTTCAAAATATTCAACAGCTTACCTGTATAGTTTTCTGGAAATTCAGATTTAGGAAGTGCAGGGAACGAGCGATCCCAATACGGGAAACACGTAGGTGGAGCTTAGCTAGAGGTGGATAAATGCATAGCTAAAACTGGATAAATCAATGATCTAACATATATGGATTACTATCTAGCTATGCCCGCCTATCCCTACCAAACTCCGCCCACGCAGTACTTGTGTTGGGGTAGATTTTATTCTTGGAAACTGAATTTTTTCACAATTTAAAGTTCAAGCTATCTATACAGGTAATTTATAAGAAGTTGAATACTTGGAAACAATTTGGCAGCAAGTACATCCCAATCAATTTTTTTTTTAATATTCAACATAATTTTTGCTAATTTGTAAATGCACCCAAGGCATACAATTCAGACACTTTCGTGACAGACTATTGCCAGCTTCGCGACGGACGTATGTCATTCTAATTGTGACTTCAGTTAAAACGTGGCGTATTCGACGATGACGTCAGCTAATTGAATGGCCCGTCCCTAATTCAAAATCACAACAAAATCTACGAACTTTATTTGTATGCAAATCATCATATCTTAAGCTTTATTTCGTTTCCTTACATTGGGGGAGACAATTTAAGCCTCTAAAGTACATAATTTAAACAATTTTATTTCCAAGCATTTTGGTGTGAATATGCACCTTTTATTTCCGGCAAAAAGCTAACGTGAAATTGATTTCTTTTGACAAATCTGGACATTAAGAATATGGAATTTCGACTAATATCACACGCTATGCGTACACAAGTATAACGGATTGAAAACTGACCCTACCTTGTACGATCACCGACTAACAGCGGCACAATTCACACTGATAAGCCGTTGTCTGTATGAAGATTCATATCTTAAATTAGAAAAATCTGTAATAGGCACTACAACTGAACACCTAAATATTGATAAAAAGAAGGAACACCTGCTAATAACGACCACGTGAGTCTATCAGGGTGGGTGGTGATTGACACATGTGCATATATGTCTCGTTTCTCTTCCACACAGCGGGTTGCTATATCTCTATGACGACTTAACTCGTTGACCCATTTTGTGTCAACAGCGCCCCTAATGTTACTTATATCAGTTAACCTTTCAAAAGGTGCATATTCACATTAAAATGCTTGAAAATTAAATTGTTAAAATTGTATACATTTAGAGGCTTAGATTGTGTACCTCAATGTAATGAAGCGAAATAAATCTTCGCGGCATTTCGTCTGGGCACCCTATTTAAGCCTCTAAAAGTATAAAAATGTTAACAATTTTGTTTTCAACCATTTTAGTTTGAAAAATGCACTGTTAATGATCAAGATTTCTCAAGAAAATTGAAGTTTTGTTCGGTGAATCTCCATTTACACACCAAGAGAAGACGATTTTTTGTTTGTAAATTTACTGATAGTACAAAAATCGTTCTACTTTCCCGCAAATGGTCGTTTTTCAAGACAACTGCAGTACATTTTTTTCGGCTTGAACATTTACTCTTACCACTCTGATGTGAACATTTTTAATTTTCAAATTGAATTAAAAGATGAACTGGTATTTATTTTCGGCAAATTTGGTGGAAGATGGTGCTGTCGTAGAAATTGTTGAAAAAATACACTAATGTCTTTGCTATTGACACGGTAACCGATAGAATATTGACATCAGTGTGCGAAAGGTTAAAGGCTTAATGATCTACAAAATCAAAGTTATTGCCTCGTCAATGTCCATTCCAGGCCAAGAGTAGACTATTTCTAAGAATCGTCCACTGGAATGGCTGGCTCTGTTATCCAGTCATTATAGTGGCACAGGTTCAAAATATTCTTCTCTTTGCCTGCAAATGGGCATATCCTGAAGACCATCGTAGAGGCCTGTGTATCCAGCATGACCATTACGGGAATACTTGACCCATACAGACAAGAAACGTCAAACTCTATATGGTGTAAACAAAATATTATATTAAATATGTTGAAAGTAATTTGGATGGGAGCGGTTCCCACCTTTGACAACGACAACATATTGCATCTGAATTACTTTCAAAATATGAAACATATTTCATGTATAATGAAGCAATCCAGCTTTAGCTATGGTCCGCCCACGCTTCCAATGCGTTGGGAACAAACGATCCCTGCTCTTTCTGAATCTCAATTTCCAAAAAGCTAGACAGATAAGCTGTTGCATATTTTGAAACTAAGTTGACTTGGTGCTATTGCTAGCAATACAGAAACTGATATAGAATACAGAGCGAAATACGAGTGCAAATATACAACTAAGCATGGCATAACATATTTATGTCATACGTTGCATTTTTAACGTTAGACGCTATGACGTAATTACGTTATTGTAGCTCTGCGTAGAATTATAGCAACTCTGACACCCTAAAGCGGGGAACACATGTGTGCGTATTGCGTAGTGCGTAATGCGTAATGCGTATGCTCATTGCGTGGTAGGGGAACACATGTGTGCGTATTGCGTAGTGCGTAATGCGTAATGCGTATGCTCATTGCGTGGTGCGTGATGCGCAAATTTAAAAATAATTGAAAATAAATGGGAGTGATCACATGTGTCCGTAGTGCGTAATGCGTGTTGCGTACTGCGTATTGCGTTGCGTATTTATCGCTTCATGGAGCGAAAAACACGCATCACGCACCACGCAATGAGCATACACATTACGCATTATGCACTACGCAATACGCACACATGTGTTCCCCACTTAAAGCGGGGAACACATTGTGTGCGTATTGCGTAGTGCGTAATGAGTATGTTCATTGCGTGGTAGGGGAACACATGTGTGTGTATTGCATAGTGCGTAATGCGTAATTCGTATGCTCATTGCGTGGTAGGGGAACACATGTGTGCGTATTGCGTAGTGCGTAATGCGTATGCTCATTGCGTGGTGCGTGATGCGCAGATTTAAAAATAATTGAAAATAATTGGGAGAGATCACATGTGTCCGTAGTGCGTAATGCGTGTTGCGTATTGCTTTGCGTATTTATCGCTCCATGGAGCGAAAACCACGCATCACGCACCGCGCAATGAACATACGCATTACGCAGTACGCACTATGCAATACGCACACATGGGTTCCCCGCTTAAGCCGCACGGACCTGAATAGATTAACCCCTTAACTCTCACATTTGGTCACAACAATTTGAATTTTCTCATAGAAAATTCCCATTTGTAGACCGAGAGAAGATTACTCTTGAAAATGTACAACTGGAATGACTGGCTCGGTTATCGAGCCGTCATTCCAGTGGTAAATTAAAAAAAAGTGTCTTCTCTTGGTCTGAAAATGGGCATTTCTCAAGAGCACTGCAGAAGCGATGCTTGGCTGATATGAGCGTTAAAGGGTTACCGCTGATAGCAATACAATAACTCGCGTCGCATTTCCCGATTATAGGCAAATTGCCAATTACTAATCAGTTTCATATTATATGTCTAGTAGTCGTCGTCTCCTAACAGACGTTCAGAAACCCATCGATCAATTAAGCCCTGCACTAACCAGAAATAATTTCGAAAAACTGTAAAAAAAATCACTAGAATTGTAGCACCTATGTCTTTATTGAACAGATTAATTTTAAAATTACGCCATTAAAATGTTTGCACGGAGGGCGGAATGGGGGCCTTGTATTTGCCCTATATTTTTACCGTAAAAAAATATTCGTGTTAGGGACGGCCGAACGTAATGTTGTACAACATATGCATTTGCACAAGGCCCCCAAATTACCAGGACACCCTAACTGTGACACAAGAATTAGTTATTTGTCTAAATGTTGGGGTCCCTGCATAACTTCGAGCTACATGCATAGATGCCACACCTAGAGTACAACTCATAAATCAGTCAAATTTATTACAAAGGTAAACAATTTTGAGCAATGTATTAAAAATCACCATTGCAGTCGAAACTGGACCATAGCTTTCTCGCGATCCTAATGCCAGTTCCGAGGGCTCAAGGTAAGAATTTCATAATCTTTGCACGCCCCACCCCCTCCCCCCCACACCCATATGTCTTAAGTTCGGCCCTGGGTTTAGGACAGATACGTCAGTATTATGAAATAATTCCCCATGTGGCATTATGTGAATAAAACTTCAAAACTTGAAAGTTGTACGACACTTCTCCCCTGTACCACGCAATGGCAGAAACGATTACTATGTTGTTGTACCAGATCTATATATCTACCTGCTTTTAAGAACACAATCTATCTAGCTCAGACATTCCCAGGGGACCATATACCTCGTTACCGCCAACTGTTCGGACAGACGATGAGAGGTCGGATTAGAGGACAGTCAGCATACCTGCTGTACAATGTTTCTGCAATAAGACCTCGCTTATGCGGTCACTGTATGGAGCAAATAAAATCAATCATTATTGCTTGTATATCGCTCTCGTTCTACAATGGCTTGCAATTCTGTGTGTTAACTGTGGACCAACTACGGTGGCTATATAGGATAGATGGTCCATCATTACCAATTACCAATTCTTAACACTTTGATTTCTGAATACCCGGAATCTAGATTTAACGATAGCTATACAGATACGTTATTGGGTATTCTGAAACCAATTTGACAGGAAGATTGGAAGCAACAACTTCCAGACAAATTAGTTTCAAAATATGGTGCATAATAGTTGTTAAATTGTAATCGAGTTTTCGAATTCGTCACTTCGGGTTCAAATGGTCTATGGAACCCTATAGCCTACCACCAACATACTGATGTTTTCCGAGCAGGTGTTATAACTGTAATTGTATAATTATAATCTCTGACGCTCCATGCGCACTAGTTCTGTATGTGTCCAGCACTGCTGAAAGGGTAACTCTCACATTCTAATAACTAGAGTTATTTCTAAAGTTAAGTTAACTATTGACCTATCTTGGTACTCTCTTGCCAATTCACGTTATAGCGTTCCAGATAGCAGGATAACTGCTTGTCATTTAATTAAACCATAAGCGGAATCTCCGACGGAAAACCATTTCCATAAAATATACTGCGAGTATTTTGCCCACGCAATGACAGACACGATTACTATGTTGCATATTGATATATTTACCACATCTCTCAGATCGCTATACTTTGTTTCAGAGCGTAACATTTCCCGTCATGTATTCCATGTGGGGAGGTTGGGCCCCACGTTTAGAGAGAGGCCAGCTCGGCGCTTTTGCCTTTACAGGTAGGATGTATACATGCATGATATAAATTGAAATTTAAATTATCATCGTGGTCGATATAATATTATCGCAGTCAATATTATTGGCACTGGTGTCATGCAATATGATGATAATGATGGCGATGATGATGCTGATGATATTGATGGTGATAATTCGACCGATCGCAAATTAACCTCTACAGACATTCTTTTGTTGCGAGAGGGAAGTGCCTCGCTCGGGCCTCCGTTACAGGAAAATGCCTACAACGCCGAAGCGGAGGAAGAGAGGTGGGAAAAAGGGCCAATCCCTTGTTAAAACCATATTATGTAAAAAGAGTCAACCTAGTGAAATTATATTTTTAATGTGATGCACGCTGTTTTACGTGAAGATGCGGTGGATGATTTCCGCAGAATTCAACACCGTCATCTTATGTAAGTTCCTATGATTCTGTATTGGTAGATGCCGTTTTATTTATGCAGTCCTTCAGCTAGTTTCTACCCTATCATTTAGGTTTTTTGAGTCCAGATCTAGGTTTAGCCGCAAATGGCAATGCGGAACCCTCTCCCCACCCCCCCCCCCCCCCCTCAGTAGACCGCGTGCACAAATATCATGAGGTGAAAGCTCCAAAATCATATAACTATCCTGGTACCGTTGCGCCATGACCACATATAACAGCACAAGGACAAGTCACAGTACACAAGCGTTGGAAAGCACACATAAGTTTAGGGTGGGGACAAAGATGCAGCTAGCCAACTATAGTGACGTTCCCGTGAGGACCTGGTGGGTTCTAAGACTGCACACTGTGACTTGTGGAGTTAGATGGAGAACTGAATCCTATCCGTGAACAGTGTGTCGGGGACGGACCAGTTGAGATCCGCACCCGTGGAGCTAACATTTACCTTGGCGTTAGGGTTATGTAAACTCGCCCAGAGATGCAATGCAGGCCGGTAACTATAACATATTTTCGCAGTGCTTCCTATTTTGGCAGGGTTTTCAAACTAACCAGTATCCGAAGATACAAAGGGGTGGGGGGAGGGGGTGGGGGTGGTGGTGGATGTATGCGGTGAACTCCAGTAGTTCCAAAGTCAGCTCTGAATAACGTGACGGAGGGAGATCCAGACAATTAATAAGCCCGAAGGCTTGTGGCGCATAGATAGAGACAATTACTAATATAATGGAGGCCTAATGTATATGGCCAATTTATACACTCTAGCCGGTGTGCGGTGTTACATATCCGCTACCCCTGGAAAAGCTACTAGCACGATATGTCCCCTACCGAGTAATCGTCCCTACTACTATTGACCTATCCTATCGAGCTAGAACAGTTTAGATTTAGTCGACCGCATGTCATGTTCATGTGATGAGAACATGAACAGCTACCTCAGTGAAAAATTGATCCTGTGCGGGAAACAAGGTGCTGCGGATGTTGTTTCTGTATAGTGTTGCCTAGTGATACTGTGGTCCAAGAGTTTTTATATAAAATAAACAAAACAAAAAACATGGATGGCTACTGTCGTATCACTAACTTTGAACAATAAAGTAATAGAAGTTCACTCGACCTTGACGGTGCTTATGAGCACGGAAATGAGACTAATATATACATAATACTAAACTATAAAAATTCGGTCTCAAGTGACCTGGAGATACTTATTTGTCATCAGTACCTGTTACACAAAAGTAATACAATACTAATATAACAATAACAACAGAGTACCTATTAGTCATCGGTACGGAAAAGGTTCTAGCATCACAATAGTTGTAGCGTAACACAATCGGAACGCTAGATGGCACGATACGGAAGTTGGCTGCTAGGAAAAACTGCAGGCACACTGCGGATTCAGCTCATTCTCAGGAAAAGTGAAGAACAACGTTTGCGGAAATGGATGGCTAGAAGATAGTCATGTCTACATCAATAGTCATTAATTTAAACGGTGTGTCAAAAGTCCCATACTGATGTGGAAATTGAAAGCTGCCCTGTAGTTCTTGAAGGGCTACAGATGAAGTCAATAATGCGGATGCATACTGATCGATCATCATGCAATGCTCCCCTAACTGCGGTCAAAAATATCTGAAAGACTAACACATAATGTGTGGATTGATTACGCCACTGGTTGCGTGGTACGGCAGATCTGGCGAGTTATCGCAGAGCACGTCATTAGCCCCACATACTGGACGATGAGCTACATCAGGGCCAAAAGGCCAAAACGCACGAAAGGTTCCTTTGCGGAAGTAGTGGCTTGCGCTACATGGCTTTAATTTCTTTATTAACCCCGGGTGATATCTTTCCGGGAGCTTACAAAAACTGGTGGTTCCGGATGTGGTGACTTGTACCATAGAGACGACAAATACTGAAAACCGAATGGCACCGCAGCAGCTGTTAGTATCTGCTGGAGTTAGTAGTACTAACGATTCGTCCTCTGAAATCAGGCACCTCAGCACCACCTGGCTGCTTATGAATGTGATTTCCAACCCCTTTTATACTGCCTGTGGCGTCACAGCTGGAGCGCCACAGCCAATCAGCGAGCGCGCTTCAGAGGGACGGAAGCGGGTCACGTGACACAGTATCGTACCCATGCACTGAGAGCATGCACGTGTAAGCCTAGGGGGTTCAATATTTTGAAAGGAAGTTGATGGCTCATTTAGCCATAACTCGGTCAATTTTTAACCGATTTTAAAATAGTAAAGGTTTTTGGAATCCTTGCTCCATTCCGCTCATGATCGCGTCCAAGGACGCCGAAGGGTATAATTTAAAGTAATTACGTGTACCAACTCGGTACAAAATAAGATGCTATTTCTCCTCAACAATAACGCTTGTTGTTTAGCAATCTCTGACGCCTGCGCATGCGCGCTAGGCGATCTCGCAGACTTAGTCGTTTTACGAACCTCTCATATACGGCTTTATACATGCGTATTTTCCTACCCAAGTGAGGGGGGGGGCGTGGGGGTGGGGGCGTATATATATATATATATATATATATATATATATATATATATATATATATATATATATATATATATATATATATATATATATATATATATATATAACACATATGTCTATAATACAGTTCACAACAATAGTGAGACAATGAATTACGTATGTATGCCGATATATGAGGACATGCATACAGTGCGACCCGTTATCGTGGATCCACAAGGATGGCACTCGCCAACCATATATCTGTCCCATTGTCTGAAACAGGAAGAAAAATAATAACAAAAATATCTTATAATAATAATAATAATAATAATAATAATAATAATAATAATAATAATAATAATAATAATAATAATAATAATAATACTGTTACGCATTAAAAAGCCATCAGGCAATCGTTGGGACGGCATGATTGGGATAAAAAGACATGTTCGCTGCTGTATGCTACGTACTTACACCGCATAAACTGTTTTTTCAGCATAGGAATCTGCAGCGATTATTTTGGTGAGCCACAGCTATGCAGCAATAAGCATAGCGGTGTAGGATGACCTTAATTAGCCTAGAGACAGGGTTTCAATTTTAAAAAACATTAAATTATAATAAAAATGATATTTAAAAAATAAGCATAATATTTCACTTCTCCGCACACTTAATCAACCAGTCTGCTGCATCAATGACAATAATAACCACATGTGTTAGCCGAAAAGTTACCCCAATGGGTTTGGGTTCCACGATCTGTATATGCTGGTCGTGGTGCGTGATTTATAACTGCTGATATAATGCTGATGATATTTTCTGTACTTGTGTCTGATGAGGTAACGGATACATTTGCAAAAGTTCTGTCTAACGCGTTGATGTGTGACTGGTGATGGCAACTGTTGTGGTGCTGGGTGTCCAGATCATCTCTGTTGTTGTGGTGGTTGCTGTCATCATGCTGGTAGTTGCAGTGGTGGTGCCGATAGTTGCGGTGGTGGCAGTTGCGGATTTACTTCTATGGAAAGCTGTGGTGATGTGTGAAGAGGTGGGTCCGGTTGCTGTGGTAAGTTTCCTGATCTTGGCGGCCTGGATAAGTTTGCTGGCGGACATATTTGGAACTGCTCGCATGTCTGGTTGGTGTGTAATGCGGCGTTTCTCCGAGTACACTTTGTCCAGTGTGGTGGCCTTGTGGATTGCAGGATCTACGGATGTGGTGTGATGAGTGCTGGTTGCGGTGCTGGTGACGGTGACTGCTGCGGAGGAAGTGCTGCGCGATGGTGTTATCGTGGTGCGGATATCCTTGGCTGTTTCTTCGTCAATGAAAGAGTCTGATGGCGATGCGGAACTATCAGATATGGCGGCTAATGTTAGTGGAAGCCTAGGCACTGTTATTGGCGCATTTAACATGACTGATTTTGGACGGATGACTACTGATGCTGGTGTAGACGAAACTGAGGGTGCTGCCTGTACGGTTATTATTGATGCTACTGGTGTGGTATCTGCTGTGGTGGTGGTGACTTCTGGAGTGGTTGCTGGTGTGGCTGGGGTGTCGGTTGTGAAATGCAAAGGAGTAGGTTGGCATCTCTGTGGCATCTCTGTGTACGTTTTGTCTTGGCCATTCTTCCCGTGGGAATTACTTCATGCGGTAAACGAGCTCCTAATCGCGGAGTTACAATGTCAATTGGTTCGTCGTGTTCTCCGGTTTGAAGATTAACAGCAAGAACACGATGTTTGGACTCGGAAGCGTGCATAACTCCGTACCGTGTTGCCGAAAATAAATACGTGCAGTCTGAACTAAATGTGTGCTGAACTAAATGAACTCAGTTGATATGTAATGTCAAATCCGAGTTCCGAGAAAATATGTGTTTACTCGGCTGTCCATTATATAATAATGAAATCTGCGGTTCTTCGATCGAGCTGTCAGACAAGGCAAGATCTTCCGCAAGAGACAACTCACTTCCGCATTGTGGTTGTATCCGGGGGGGGGGGGGGGGCGCAAACACCCAACCTATCCTTTCCTAACCGTTCATTTTTGTATGGACTTTCCTAATGACCAATTAAAGTACTATAATAATAAACAGCAGAATTTGGTTTGCGACACAAAATTAGCCTAATGCCCGACCTTGCCTAGTGTCGAGTTTGGATGGAGGATGAATTTCCGTGCACGATCTCCTACTTTTATAGTTTTGGTGACGTCACAGCGGGCGGATGAGCACGCCCGAAAACTTCTGCGTGAATCGGTCATCACTATATACGGATTCTGTGAATTTTATTATCCCGGATTCGGATTAAAAATCGTTAACATCGTGAACTAATTATTCCTGTGGATGCTCACCGTTTAATTAGAGTGGAGCAGTTTCCAAGTTAAATACCGGTACTTATACACTTGCCTGTTTATATTTCAGGCTGGAACACCCGATGGGGTGGGGAGAGCGTGATTACGTCAGCGGTCTATGAACCTGACACATCACCTCTCGCCTCCTTCATTGCGTGAGTGGTAGCCACGTGGGAGGGCGATTCGCGTGTTTATATTCTTTGATTTAATTTACCGGAAAACAGTGGTATTGATCGCGTGGTTTCTTAGTTCGAAAGCATGCGGTTGATCGGAGACTAGGAGTGTCTGTTGCTATTACATTTTGCTGACTAATGTAAATTAGACGCGAACGGTTGAAGTATGGCATTCTAAACATCTGTTCCCAAGAACAGCGTCCCTATCTGTGCGTGTTTTTATCAGCGCTCTCTCTCTCTCTCGCTCTCTCTCTCTCTCTCTCTGCGCGCGTGCGTGTGTGTGTGCTGTATATAGTATTCCAGCTCTTGTTGATTGTTAAGCGGAATTTGTAGGTAAGAGAATGTTTGAAACTTTGTCGTGTGTATTAAACTGTTCAAGTTTTGATGCTGCCTTGCCAACCCGCGTGCTAATGATTTATAAGCGCCGTAGAACATTTTAGTTCTTATTAAAAATTATAACAGTTTAGCTGACTGTAATTTATTGTTTGGTTTAAACATATCCATGCCACGTGGGAGTCAAGTCTACTGACGCCACCAAGCAGGATGGTATTTTCCGGGTGGACAGATTGCCAAGCATCCTCCTCTGTGGGTAGGCCTAGTCTCACCACACCTAGACACAAACTTAATTATTAAAATACAACTCGGAAAATGCGTGCCTCAGTTGAAGAATTACAATACCGTCGTATGGAGGTTGTGAAACAGTCATCCTGCATATCTATGTCCCTGTCGTGTTGATGTAGGTTGTAAATCCGCGTGGCTGGTTCTCTGCGGATGAATCTTGTGCTGTCGTGCGGTGTCAAATTTGTATTGAAGTTGTGGAAGGAGCAGTGCGGTGATTGCGATGATAACTTTATCGGGCATTGAATGCATTCTCTCTGTAATGGCCGAGCTTCAAAAAGGCAGGGCAGGGGAACTTAGAGCGAGATGACCAAGACGGGGTGGGGTGGGGTGGGGGATTGGTGGGGGGGGTGCTCTCATAACTTGAATCAGACCATTGTATAATTTCACTTGCTGTGTCGTACTAGCTACTTTACGACAGACTGCGGTCATCCTGCTCTCTCAATAAAGAAATCTGTTATTACGTGTAATTAGTGTCGTTCCGTTTACTGTTATTGATGATTACTCCTCAAGCGGTAGGGTGTGGCTTGCGGTGCAGGGTGGTGATGTTCTTGATGTCATTATCCTTCCGCATGTGTAGTTTCCATGTGATTGTGAAAGGGTGTCGTGGACGCTACTTGGATGGTGGGGACGGGGGTGTGAGTGGAGGGGGGGGGGTTGTGTGGGTGGTGATCCGGTGATTACATGGCTTGGAAGGTGGGGTGCTCCGACCTATTCTATTTTCCTCTTGTTTGTAACAGGTCAAGGCCTCATCAAGCCCCTTCACTTCCATGCTATTTATTACATGTTCCATCCCACCGGCGACATGGCTTGGGGCAGTCTCAGCCTCCGCTTGTGGTAATTCTATAATTAGGGTAATAGCATGAAGTTGGTGGGAATGGGAAGAGGTCGGTGGAACAACTTTTCCGTCCTTCCCCTTGGACAGGACAAATGCGCAAATCTTCAGATACGACTGTCCAGAGGGCGAGTATGTGGCTCGTCATCATCATTAGCCGTTTGTTCACCCAACTCGTGGCCTGGTAGTAGAAGGGCCGAACTGGCACCACAGTGCCCTGCGCTAACGTTGAGATACATCGGGCTGGGTACCAGTGCTACGCATATCGCCCGTCCAAGCTCAGGCAATGGGTTGTCACTAACACAAGGTTTAAGACTATCGAAGTGGATGCCTGAGGTCATGCCATCCAAGGCGCGGATTTGGTAGGTCATGTCCGACTTCTTCCCTACTACCACATAGGGGCCTTTCCACCGGTAACTCAGTTTACACAGCACATTTGCTGAATGCCGCGTATCGTGAACCTACACACTTTTCCAGCCTCATATGGATCTCCATGTACATTCCAGTCGTGCCAGCTTTTTTGACGCTGGTGTACAGTGGAGAGTGTTTCTTTCACTAGCCCATGGGCCTGTTCTATCCTTTGCCACATGAGCTCTACGTAGAGAGAAGGTGAATTTTTCTCCCCCAAATGTCTGGGCATGGCCAGATCCAAGGGTAAATCTAACTCACAGTATAACATTAACCAAGCAGGGGTCTAATCTGAGCTGGAATGTATTGAAGTGCGGTACACCATGAGTACATATGGGAGTCGAAGATCACAATCATGACAATCAAGGTGTGTTTCCTTACTCAACATCACCGTGAGAGTTCTATTGAATCTCTCTACCATCCCGTCACTGTACGGATGATATGGTGTTGTTCTTGTCTTGACTATGCGAAACATTGTGCAGAGCTCAGAGATCAACCGTCTCTCAAAATTACTACATTTGGTCGGAATGTAACTCATAGGGAATTCCACAATGTAAGAACACATTGCTGGACAGAAACTCCGCCACTGCAGATGCCTCTTGGTATGGTAAATCAAATGCGTGTACCCACTTCGTAAAATAATCTTGCAATACGGGGATGTATTTGTGTCATTCATCCGTCATATTCAAGCGGCCGAGCACATCAATATCCACTCGCTCCCATGGTGCACCGACAATTCTAATTTGTAATGGTGTGGTGTGGTGCTGGCCAACAGCGTGCCATGGACAGGGGAATCATTTGGCGATCCAAGCCTTGACACTATTGTATATCCCAATCCAGTGGAATCTCAGTTTCCATGGCTATGTGACCGGCGTTGTCATGCAATTCTTGTAAAATCATGGCCCTGTAATGCTCAGGGATTATTATCGGGTTAGTCATGTAGAGAATGTCATTGTACATATGGCACTCCGGAAACCTTTGAGAATAATACTTGGCCATCACGGATAATGGACTGGCAGATTCCTTCGGCGAGTATACCCTCTCCTGGATCCATGCATGTATTCCTCGTGTCTGCGCATCTGTTATTTGTTCATGAGCAAGCTTCTCTGTATTCCAATCTGTGCACCACAGTTCTGGGAATATGAGAGCTGGCTGTTTTGTATGTGTCATGGTGGTGGCCACTTCTTGTTCACCTTCAAGCCTGATTCTGCTCAAGGTATCAGCATTTCCAGGCAGCTTGCCGAGTCTATGAACAACATTGAAGTTAAAGATTTGCAGGGATTCCTGCCACCGCGTTAGCCGGCCCTCCAGATTTTTTAGGCTTCTGAGCCACAGTAGTGAGGCATGGTCTGACGTAGTGTAAATGTGCGTCCGTACAGAAAATGTTTGTAGTACTTAACAAAGTACACCACAGCTAATAACACATGCATAGCGGTTGTATAACGTTTCTCCATTTTATTCAGAGTACATGAACCATAACCCAGTACCTGCTCTGTTCAATCCTCTTTGACCTGAGATAGAACAGCGCCAATCGCAATAGCAGATGCATCAGTGTCTAAGATGAAATCAAGGTTAGTGCTAGGATGAGCAAGAATAGGTGAGGTTGTCAACAGGTCCTTCAACACCCTGAAGGAAACTTCACACTCACTCGTCCACTCGAAGGGTCGATCTTTTTCAGCGATCTGGAACTGGGGAGATGCAATTTCACTGAAGTGATGGATGTACCGGCGATAGTACTGGCAGAGCCTGAGGAAACTTCGAGTGTTAGTTACAGAAGTTAGCATCTGCCAATCTGCCACTGCTTGGGGTTTTGAAGGTTGCATGGTCACCCCATCTGCGGATATTACATGTCCGAGAAATTCGACACTTTGACAGAAGAAATAGCACTTCTTGTGTTTGAGCTTGAGGTTGGCAGTACGGAACCGCATCAGTACTTTGTCCAAGTTGGACAAAGTCTTCGCAAACGAAGAGCCAAAAACGACAATGTCGTCGACATGTCCTTCACTGGTTGGTGTGTTTCTGTCTCTTTATGTATGGGAGGATGACGCACTGGCTGTCGTGCAGGTCAGTTGTTCCCAGTGTCGATGGAGTGACACATACGGTGAATTCCTCCCCGGTCCAGGTCCCCTGCAGAAAACGCTCTCCTGGTATTTAAACAGGATCCGTCGTACATCACGTTTATGAGATTGCGTCAGTCCAACTCTGGCATGCAAATATAAGTCATGCAAATGTTCTGGTATGTTATCATTAGACGCTGCTGTTGTAATAGTAGTTATAGCTGTTTCCAGGGAAATCACGTCCAACAAATGGCCGCAGCGAACGCCGGGGACAAGTGTTATAGGATCGGCTGTTCCATTGCATACTCTAAATGGTATAAGATTTGTATTGGTGGTGTCCACTATCATCCATGAACTCGCACATTGGGAGGCAATCATGCATGCAGGGTCATGTTCCAGCATGGCTGTACGTGTGTGTTATCTCCTAACTGTGGTGCGGTGCTCCATATAATGTTCTCCTCTCCCGGCTCAACTGTTGCTGTCGAAGCTGAAATCACTGCATATATATGGTACAGTGATGATTCAGGTACAAGAGGTATGTGACGGCCGTGCATGTTTAATTCCTGTTGTCTGCAGTGAATGACGGCTTCAATGGCGCTGAGAAAATCAGAACCTAATAAGGCATCGTTTTGGATAGAGGCGATGACAGCTCGCTGAATGAATTGCATCTCCTCTATCTGTATTACAATTTTTACAACACCAGTCACTGGAACGTCGGCTCTGGTGGCTGTTTGCACAAATATATTTGATGACCTAAGGGGTGGTTTCTGATGAGTTGGGATGCTCTCATAGAAACGCTAGTTAAAAACGGTGATGGACGCTTCAAAATCTAAGGTGGCACTGGTAGATATTCCACCGAACAAACAGGCACACTTATAGATGACTTTGCGGTGTGCTTGTGGGAGAGTCTCCAAGATTGCTGTGTGCGAAGTCTCCTTTGCTATGGTGGGGCCCTGTATGAGGGCATCCTGAATCTCTATACCTTCCGTGGTTGCGATAGGTGGCTGAGTGTGGAAGGGACAAGCTCGTCGTCATTGCTGCTGATTTTGCTTGGGCGACGACGAAGCTGGGGGTAGCAGTGGTGTTGTGTCTGAGGCTGGTGGTGTACACTGCGAATTGGTCTAGACAGCAGTGTGGATAGGACTGGACCGATGCAGACATTTTGCCACCTGAGCCAGCCATGTTGGGCACCACAGCATGGGATATTTGGGTGAAGTGCAAAAGAAACAACATCGTCATGGCGACTGTTTGTTGCGGTTTCTTTTGTGTACCCATGATGCAGAGTGCTGATTTTCGTCCGTGTCACTATTACTGTTGCTGCTGGGTGAGGGAGATGATGATAAATGGAGGTGTGTATTGCGTACCACTAGAGGGCGCTGTGCGTTAAGTGCCATGGAGGTGAGTCGTGGTGCTTGAATAAAAGTTGTTTCAATGGAAGTGATACAACCATCCACTGCTGTTTACATAGGAAATTGGGGTTAGTAGATGCGGTTATTGTGGGATCACAACTTTTTGCAGAGGGGGAAAGTGTCGAAGCTGCAGATCCAGTGCACATCATAGCCTCCAGCGCGTGTGAAGCCGATGCTCGTGTAGTGCTTGATAATAATGAGGTAGTCTTTGTGGTTGTAATTGAGGAATCCACCTGACGTTGTTGTTGATGGACCGTATAGTGCGCATTCTAGTTTAACGGAGGCTCTGGCTGCGGTGTTCGTCGATCAGCTGCCTATCCAATGGCCTATCCAAAACACATGTTGAGTGGCTGTGTGTGTGGCGTGTTGCTGCTTGGTGGTGGTCGTGTAGTCTGCTGGGTTGCAATGGCGGTGCTGAGAGTGTAGTGACTAGATTGGTGAGTGCGGAGATCTGGTTTGTGATCTCTTCTAATCGGTCATGTGTATCTGAGACACACACTATAGACATAACAGTCTATTGCTTTTGTTGTGCTGGTTTCCTCATCCTGGGGCGTTGCTGTGGCATCTGCGGTGGGACTGGCCACCCCCTTTTCCTCTAGGCGCGTGGTCTCCACTGCTGGGGGGCGCTCTTGTTGTGGTGTGGTGCTATTGTCTGTGGCGGTGGCTGTGTGTGAGCTGTCGGTTGCAATCAGGAGTTTGGCGTCATTTCCTCATTGATAGGGTGTAGTTGGCAGTGAGCATTAATCTCTCTCAAAGAAGAAGTTCTCAATCCACACTGCTGGTGCGGTGAGTGTTTGTATATTTCCGTGCTCCATAAGTAATAGTTTTTCCAGGGAGCTAAAATATACTTGATGTTAGTGTTATGTAAAATCGTCCAGAGATGCACTGCAGGCCAGTAACTATAATATATGTTTGCAGTGCAATGGAGTGGATCGTCAATTTCTTTAGTTTCAAAATATTCAATAGCATCTTTATTAAATTTAAAAAACCCATACATTTCGTTCAACAAGGCTTAGTACATTATCAACTAAGCGTTCAAGGCGAACCTATCCATGCCATTCATGCCGTAATTAATTATGACATCATCCTGCACGTCGCGTACTTACTAATGACATCATATGATTTGTGGATAAACTGGAAAAGTCCAATGGATCGGAACGTATTACTCTGCCTAAGGCAGCAATGCCTTCCAATCCAATTATTTTCAAAATAGCCAACGAAGCATTTCTTACATCGTGTCCACAATTTTACTAGCTAACGTGTTTCTGGGATTTTTTGGAAACATGCTAACGGTATCGGGTTCAACGACAAAGATATACATTTGTTATGAGTTATTTAAAAACTTTATAACAATGTTGATTGCTGCTGACACAAATGCTATCTCACCATAGAATCTGTACCGAATCTAATGTTTTATTTACATTGAATCCTGACGAATGCGGTGACATCGGCCTATATAGACTGCATTAACCATTTAACCCTCGGATTCTTTCCAAAGAAATTCAATTTTCTCATAGAAAACGTCCATTTGCAGACCAAGAGAAGACTATTTCTGAAAATTTACCACTAGAATGACTGACTCGGCTGTCCAGCCAGTCATTCTGGTTCATTTTCCAAAATAGTCTTCTCTTCGTCTGCAAATGGGAATTTCTCAAGACCGGTTTTAGCTGATATGAGTGATAAAGAGTTAAGAGTCAAGGGAGATAATTATCGATGATGAATAATGCCTCTCAATGGCCCGCTTTCGTTTCGTAGCTCAAATGGAGCAACCCCAAAGGCAAGGGAGGTAAATCGGTGAAAGTAGAATCATAGGCGACGCCTTTCATCCAATAAATACATGAACGAATGAATGAATGAATGAGTGAATGGATGAATCAATCAATCAATCAATCGATCAATCCTTCAATCAATCAATCAATCAATCAATCAATCAATCAATCAATCAATAAATAAATAAATAAATAGTAGAGGCGGGTTCCGTCATCATTGTGGGTACGTGTAAAACGAAAACAAACAGGGTTGAGGATTAGACACACTGTATCTATCAACATCATGTAGGCCCTACTGTCGGTCAACGCCACTTGGTTCGTTGTGTATACTCCTAGTAGCCGTTGCACATCTCAAAACTGACAATTGTTTCTAGGTATAACAATTTGCCGGCCAAGAACAGATTTTAAAATAATTTTACCTCTAAATGACTGGCTCGAACACCATACTAGTTTCAGTGTTGAATAGTTATACAAAAGATATTTTCTATAATTTCTGCAATTGATGAATCCAGTTTCTCAGTTAATGATATGGCGTCATAATCAACAACGTCACTAACATCATAACCAACCACGTCATGGATGGCGTGGCGAAGCTCGTAGCGAACGATTAGTTGATGACGGACTAAGCGTAGTGTATGCTTTTACTATTTAATAAGCTTTTGCCATAGCCAACAACAGCATCTAGATAAATTAGTTTCAAAATAATCCACCATTTTTTGCATCAACATTATCGCGTGGGTTTAGTAAGATGATGATGCGGATGAATCTATTTTAGCTATGCTACGCCCATTTCTAGCTAAGTTCTAACCACACACTGTCCGTATTTGGCTGGATCGAATCATGAACTGCTAGATGCTCAAATTCCTGAAAACCATACAGCTAAGAGTTTGAGTATTTTAAAACTAATTTGATTTATGCTGCTGTTGCCAATATCAATCTTCAACAGCATGTTTCTTAAAATAGTAAAGACATATAATTCGTCAGCTGTCTGACGTTTAAAAGTTCTAGACGGACTTATCTATGCCATTTATTACGCATTAGATTTGTGACGTCAGCCTACACGTGACGCAATTGAATATGGCAGCATATATAACTGATCGACAGAATTGGATTCTGCTATTGGAAACAGATTCAGTAAAAATAATTAGTAATTTGAAAGAAATCCGATATTTTGTTTTATCATATGTATAGATGCTTATCACTGCTACTCACCGACGTTAATGTCTGTGTAATTATAATGTAACTTATAGAACATGTGTCGCAGTTAACCTGGGCCAGAGATTCTATGCGTTTAGGACACTCGATTCAACGCGTGGGTATAACTCATTATAGAATTGTACTTGAATAAGTCAATAATCATAACATCGTTATTAAAGGTGCAGATTTCCTATTTTAAATTTTACACGTTTAGAGGCTTAAATGGCGTGCCTAGATGTAATGAAACGAAATACACCTTAACATATGATGATCTCATTTAATTAAAAATCATATTTGTGAAATTGAATTAGAGACTCGTGTCTCTAATTCACTGTCAACACTTACAATCATACTAATTTAAGGGTAATGGAATCATCAAAGTTTAGCTTTATTTCAGCTCTTTATCGGGACTGACTAGGGCAAAGACGACGCAATTCGAGATTGGTTCAAGGAACAGTCTATTGACCACGATGATGAGCCCGTTCTCATAAAACATCAGGCCATTACTAACACCAATTACAGCAGCGGAAGTTGAGAAGGCACGTAAAGCCCCTCAAAATGGGAGTGCACCTGGCTCTGATGCATGACCAATGAGCTATTCAAATATGCAAGTGGCATTGTCTCAAAACCTATCACGCACCTAATCAATTCAGCTTTTATGAACCACATTCTCATTGATGATGTAGGCCAGGACACCCTTATCGCACTATCCAAACCCAGGAAGCCACCTGCCACTGCTTCCAGCCAATCTGCGGCCCATTGTGCTCATCAACAGTATATTGAAAATCCTATCCAATGGTACTCTATGCCGCATCCGAGACAAGATCGATGACTTCAGCGTAGCATGCAAAAGTGGCTCCAAACTGCTGCGCAGATATTGTATGGGCTAAACGCATGCGTGTATAAGTAAGTAGTCATATCCAAATACTGGGATTTCCACAAAATGGGAATTGGCATGTCACGACCATTCGACACAATCAAACGCGCAAAGACCCTAGACGTAGTACGTCAGGCCAGTTGCACTGAAGATGTGGTGTGACTAGGGATGCTACTACTTGTAGACACCAGGCTGAGAGTACCAGTCAAGCCAGTGCAATCTGTCTGGTTGTGAGACATCAATCGGCTCCGCCAGAAAGGTAGTCTATCCCATTTCACCCCCGTCTTCATACTGGCTATGACGCCAGAGATGGAATATGCCAACGAGGTGGACTTCATAGACAAGGAAAAGAAACACCTTAACGACCTTCTCACAATAGCTGCAGGCAAACGAAAACTTGAGAATCTCTTTATAAATAAATCCAACATTGAGTCCAGCCACATATACCTATCTATAAAGCCTGAAACTTAAGACAATGACGATCCACCTCGTGGCGGCGAACCATGTAGGAAAAGTAAAACCCTGGACTCACTGCTCGGCGGTACTACTGACATTGCTGCACGATCTAGGCAGATCTAGATAAACTTGATGCCAGCCACCGAAAACACTGTATCACCATTACTGGACACCGATGACAAGAAAGCATAATTTCCAATGATGCACTATGCAAGTTGTGCACTGAATCGCGGCTCCCTGTAACAGTCGCCCAGCAAAGATTGGCCATGTTTGACCATATGCTAAGGATGCCAGAAGAAAGGCCAGCACAGAGAAACTTGGAAGTCGCCCTGCCCTTGGCCAGCAAATACAAAGCCAGGAGAGGACGCCACTGCATAACTCTGCTAAACCTGCTACGAAGTGACCTCGAGAAAGCAGGACTCACTCAAAAATGAGCCTGAGGAAGTTAAGGATTTCGGCTGAGTACCAGACACGGTGTGCAAAATCGAAGACGGACTGATTGCAGCTGTAGAATGTTTCTACTACTACTTCAGCCGCAGAATACAGTACTCATCCTCATCAATTCGTCGTTCTCATTGTTGTTGTTGTAACATTTGTAAATTAGTAGTATTATTGCTAAACGTGTGTACACACATGTTCCGGGCGGAACATTTTAGAAACACGTTTTCGCTACTCAAAACAATTTGTCTACACGTTTTCTCCAGTAAAAGTAATTATATGCCAGCCCCTCGCTTCGCCAAGCATTATTTTGTTGCGGATTTCCATATAATTATTGTAGTTTCCTAAACTCACGCTGACTATTTAAATATATCAGGAGAATACATAGCTGCATAGCAATCACGCACACGCGTATTGTGCTCTGCTTATAGACAGAGATAATAGCCTCTTATATTCTCACATTCAAGTCAATATGTCAAAGAAAGTGAAATTGGCATCTGACCCCGCAGTGGATTTAGCACACACGAACTGGTCCCTGTGTGTTATTTGCCAGCAGTCCACAACGGAGCATCTCATAGATCCATGTAGTAACACAAATCGTGACAATGTGATTACGAGTTATAGGTCATTAGCTGATAACCGTGATAGGCTACAGCAACTCCATGCCTTTCCACCGTACCTGGATCTATGTAGGTTGAATGATGGATCTGGAATTGCGGAGACGCTAATAGAAAACTGTGCTAGGTGGCACAAATCCTGTTGGCACCTTTGTAGCCGGACTTGGGTTGATCGCGCCATGAAAAGACATTGGGCAAGATTATCCTGTGGATGTTTACCCTGGCTCATGTACACTATGCACGATTGCTCAGCATCCATGTAGCTGATCTGTTGCAACTTGAGAACCGATGCCCACTTGTACATAGGAAATTTGTTGAAGGAAACTTCGTTACTCAGAAAACGGCTCACAAGTTCTCAGCCTTGGCACATGATTAAAGCCACGAGCAGCAAAATGCTATTCTGAAGGGCGATGGTGGAATTATCGGAATCACAGAAAATGAAGCTGCTTTAAAACGATGGATGGTGTCAGGCCCAGAAATAGGAAGGATGATCAGCCAGTACGAAGTGAAACATACACACAGAAATATCAATGATAACTGTCACCATGAGCTGATTCCAAGTAAGCAGAAATTGTTTGCTTTAACCACAATTTGTCTTATTAGTGCAATCGAGGAAATGGGAAACCCATTTTTAGATGACAGTTTTGACTTAGTGACTCTAGATACCAAAGTCATTATGCCCGAGTCTGTAGAGAATGCGATCCGAGCAGCAGAAGAACTAGGCATCAAACAGTACCACGCATTCGTCGCAGATCGACTATCTGTATCATCAAAATCGGTATATGACCCAATCCAAAAGAACAATTTGGCTTTGTTCAAATCAAAACAGAGGAAGCGTACCAGAACCAATAATAAGCGTGTTGCAATAAAGAGAGATGTACAGTTATTCTCTAGACTGTACATTTCCTGCCAATCCAGAGACGGAGACCTTGATTCATTCTTTGAGCATGAGAATCATCCATGGCCCCCGCCACTTTCTGGGAGCAACGCAATGCGCCAAGTCAGCAAATCAGATCTGATTGGATGTTTGGAAGCATTAGTATCTCATGCAGCTGATTGTCCAGAGGTTGAAGTGAAGATCATTGACGGAGCAGCTATGATGCATAATCTAGATCCCAAGAAATCAAACGTGGTTGTGAACACATTTAGAGATTTTGTAGAGCACGTCTTCCTCCCACACATTGCTAGACAACTACAGACGGTTAGAAGATAGGATGTTGTATGGGACGTGTATAAGGCGGTAAGCTTGAAGACACGCTAGATAATTACGGGGACATGGTGAAGCTCTTCATGCTGCATCGAGCACAAGACTCCTTCGAAATTGGAAAACTTTCCTACGAGTTGATGCAAACAAAACAGGTCTCTTCACCTTTCTTGCACATACATTGGAGTCATTCGAGCTACCAGAAGGAATGATACTCGTCACAACATGTGAGGAAAACGTGCTGATGAGGCCAGAGCATGACGTCTCCAAACTCGCGCCATGCATGCAAGATGAAGCAGATGGTAGAATGTTGCTCAACGCCTTCCATGCATATCACCAAGGTTATCGAACAATAATGATTCATGCTACAGATATAGACGTCGTAGTCCTAGCTATACGGACAGCAAGCTTTCTTCATGGGTGTGATATCTGGGTCGCATTTGGGCATTGGAAGGCCTTCCGCTATGTATCAGCTCATGGCATTGCAACAGTTGTTGGTGCAGAAGCGTCACAAGGACAGCTATTTATGCATGCTTTCTCTGGGTGTGACACTGTGTCTGTATTTTGTGGGATTGGCAAGAAGACAGCACGGGAAGTTTGGAGGATCTATTCAAGTCACTATTTAGGAGACTGTTTGATGCCCCGGCGTATCTGTGTGACAATGACATGGAAACGCTGGAGAGGTTTGTCGTACTACTGTACAAACGCACATCACCATTGTCAAAGGTTAATGAGGCACGAAAACGGCTTTTCGCTTTTGGCAACAGGTAGCTATAAAACATTCCTCCGACCAGTGCAGCTCTGCTGCAACACACCAATCGTGCTGCGTTCCAGGCAGGTCATCTTTGGGGCCAATCACTCCATGCAACTGCAAAAACACCATCGCCAGCTGACTGGGGTTGGGTCAGAGATGGAGACACTTGATCACCGCAATGTAGTTTGCTTGCAGACGCATCTAAGGCATATCGGGAACTCGTGAAATGTGCTTGCAAAAGTAATTGCACTGGCAGATGCAAATGCTATAAATCCAACTTACCTTGTACAGTTGTGCGCACGCGGTGCACAGTGTGTGTGACGTCTGCAAATCATGATTCAACAATCAACAGCTTCATGTATGGCCTTGCATACTCTAATAGGATAATTGAACGCATCTATAACGACCATTACTTGGTTCGATATTAAGAAATCAAGTAATTTAAACTATTTCTAGATGCTATATTGCTTTTGTTCTCAAGAGAGGGATCTTTTAGATAACACATCTTAAAGAGCCACCGTATTTTGACATCAAATATAGGTGGTCGCTATGGAAGGATTGATATTTACATATTTAAAGTATTGTAGTTAGTAGAATTATAACGATTGACCCATGAAACCCCTAATTTGACATTAATCCCATCTCTCTACTCCGTCTAGAGCTTGAGTAATTCGAATTTTCCGCTGGGAAGGCGGCCATTTTGAATCCGCCATTTTGAATGGGTTCCCTTGGTAGAATCACGTGGCAACCCACCTAATTATGATCAGGATACCGTAAACCACCTATATGCCAAATTTCATGCTTTCTGCCAGAATGGAACATCTTTTTCACATATCTGCCCTACTATAGTGGCTATCTGGCTGAACACGCTATTTATCTACGAATACCATCCATCTATATGTGAGTGACAAACAACGAAATACTGATGATGTAACTAGTCATAATTCGAGGGGCATGTGTTCAAATCCAACCGGTTACTGATGTGACTCAAAATGGTGAAACTAGTCGTGCAGGGTTTGGGGCGGAGAGGGGGGGGGGGTGAGGGGTGGGTGGGGTTGGGGGTTGGAGGTGTGTGGCTGTGTGTCTACGGTGGACGAATAATGGAGATTTCCAGTTTATCCATCAACTCATATGACGTCATAATGAACGTAGCGTGTATTATGACGTCATAATCATTTACCCCTTGAATGCCGTAGATGAGTTCGTCACGAACGCGTAATTGATGATGGACTAAGCGTTGTTGTACGAATTGTATATCTTTCATGTTTAATAAACGTGTTATTTTGAAACTAATTTGACAGGGCGCTGTTGCTGCCATAATATTCAAAATAGTCAACAGCTTACCCGTATATGTTTCAGGAAATCTAGGTTCAGACAGTGCAGGGATCGATCGATTCCAATACGGACACAGCATGGGCGGAGCTTAGCGAGAAATGGGCGGGCATAGATAAAACTGGATTCCTCTGTTAATGATTACAGCGGTAGTGATTAACTTTTCCAAATTGACTTATCCGCGGAAGATAGTGGAAATGAATTGATAGTCTCGATAGATTCATTGGTGAAATGGTAATTTTGACATACTTCGTTCTATGAATCTATGATCTATGTTAAATTTGTGCATGCTACATTTTATATGAGGTGTAACTATGGATAGCTGAATATTTTAAAACAATTTGACTGAGAGTTGTTGGTGGCTAAGCAACCCACCAACAACTTTGAATCAAATTGTTTTCAAAATATTCAACAGATCAAGAGTTATTGCCCATTGCGATTATTATCTGGTTGCTTGAAGCGGTTAGGCAGTTACAGGACCGAGGTTATATCTTGTAATGTGATCCTGTGTAATTTTCTTAGGTACGCGTGTTCCAGCTGTGTTTCTTGTAGGCGTGGTCCGCGCTGGTTGCAGCCGTACCATCGTCATCTCTCTTCTCATCGCATCTCTTAACTTCATGGTGCTGGTGGCTATGGGGAATTTTCCCTGAATCACATAGACTTGGTGTTAAATTTTGGGTTTGTGTTATATTTGTGAAGCTAGGGATGCAAACAGTAAACTATTAATGTCGGAAAGGAAACACATTTGAGGCACATTAAAGCGTGCTCACTAATGTTCTCTACCATTCTTCCTATCTCATGCTAAAAGCACCACAAACGCAAATGTGTTGGTGAAGTCGTCAGTCGCGATATATCCTTTACTTGTTTCAATTTACAAAATGAAAACACAATTTGCAATTATAATGTGCCTAAGCCGTCATCGGTGTAGCCGAAACACCGGATGGCTGTGTCCGGAAACCTGTGTCTGTAGCTTCCATTATATAGCACATCTCATGGAGGATGACAATACTCCATTTCTGCGAATAATAAAATACAGATTAGCAGAGAATATATCCTAACTTTAGTTGTTTATAGCTTTTTCTCTAGAGGTTGTGATACAATTAATTAACATTAATACAAATTGTTCCCATTAATCTGTGAACAGACATCGAAATTATTATAATCATTGTTATTATTATCATAATTATTAACATTATTATTATCATCATTAGCATCATCATCATCATCAGATTCCATTCTTTTGTTAACAGCGCATCAAAGGACTAAGCGTTAGATCCCTTAGAATCACTAGCGAGGCCGCTTCTATAGATCCCAACACGGGCACAGTGTCATTGGAGCTTATCTAGAGATAGATTTCTGCATCATATGATGTTTTAATAGTTTGCCTGCAACAGCTTTCAGTCAAATTATTCTTAAAAGCATACAACATTATACGTGTTCCATTACATAGAGTCTATGCCTACACGGCATCACATACTATCCCCGAAGCTCAAAAGCAAACAGCGTGATCTATTTTCAACGATGCCCCCGCCCATTTATATCTGTGCTCCGTCACTTTGTACGTACGTCAAATTATATATACACCTGTGCAAAAGTTAAGCACCACCCTATTTTTACGCACATGCGAGGGTATATTCATGTGCTATGAAGAAAGCAATAGCATAAACATTTATGTACCCATCCATCTTAGTGCAAGAGGTAATAATGCAACTAGAGGAATGCTGATTATGATGGTGGGGAAACACTGTATGATTGTGTTTGAACTTGAAAACGAGGCCTGAATATGGTTACGTTGACACAACTGACAACTATTGCCCTACAGTTGACACACGTGGCTAGATTGGCATTAATGGTGTCTGAAAACGAAGTTTAACATCTGTTCACGAGTTTGAGACTGCCATTATTAATACCGGGTATATCCACCTTGTGCCTGGATGACGGCCTGGACACGACGTCTCATGCTGGTCACCAACCGACTGATACGCCATTGTGGTATTCGTTGCCATTCAAGATGGAGTGCGTCTGTTAATTCCTGTAGGTTCTGCACAGGAGGATCCCTCCTTCTCACCATGTTTCCCAGAATGTCCCAGATATGCTCAATAGGGTTCATGTCAGGGCTCCTTGCTGGCCATGGTAGGGTTTCGATGGCATTCTGGCGGAGGTATTCATGCACAGCTCTAGCACGATGTGGTCGGGCGTTGTCATCCATGAATATAGGGTGGGTTCCAGGTGCATGATTTACAAAATGAGGGACCACAACTCTATCCAGTATGGAATCTTGATATCTTTGTCCATTTAGTGTTCCAGGTACAGTCAACAGATCCAGCTTACAATCAAATGAGATGCACCCCCATATCATAACGGAACCTCCACCAAATGGAACTTCTTCCATGATGTTACGTTGGTCGTACGCCGTGTGTCTGGACCTCCATACACGAGTTCGACCATCTGTGGCATGAAGCAGGAAACCGACTTTCATCGGACCAGTGTACCCGTCTCCAGGATCTCATGTTCCACTGTCTTCTTTCGTTGCACTACCTCAGACGCTCCTCTTTGTGGTGTGCAGTGAGGAGAGGACGTCTGACAGGTCTCCTAGCTTTCATACCAGCAGCATACAGTCTCCTTTTGACGGTAGACATTGACACTCTATTGCGCGTTTCCCATTGCTGGCTGAGCACTCTGCTGTTGGTGAATGGAGATCTCCTAACAAGGCGTACTAGGGCTCGATCATCACGGGCAGTAGTCTTCTTCGGTCTTCCAGATCTAGGCCTGTCCTTCACCTCGTTAGTTTGCCCATGTTTTGCAATCAAACGACTGATTACAGTATGGTTAATGTTCAGCTGTCTGCCAATCTCTCTGCATGACATACCAGTGGTATGCATGCCTATGATTTGCCATTTCACACGATCACTTAACCTTCGTCTTGCCATAGCGGTTCACAATCAAGAGCTAATTCTCTCTGTACAAATAAACCACGGTCATGAACACAAAATTCCTAATCTTGTCGCCTAAATCTGTATGTAATGTTCTACACCTCAAACTGGACTTTTACATAACTGAACACGTGTGCTGTTTCCCGCCACGCACGGACATCAAGCGGTGTGAAGTCATGCATGCATGTGCATTTTGTACTTGGAATTATGTCAGCTAACGCGGGGACAAAAAGTATGGCAGCCTAGTTGTACCATCATGTTTCTACGTTCTATTGTTTTTGCTGGTGCTTAACTTTTGCACAGGTGTATACATTGAAAACTGAATTAGCAGAATCCCAATTTCAACTATAGCCTAGATGTAAGCCGTTGAATATTTTGAAAAAAATTTACTGTGGCCGCAACAGCTAAGAAAAGTAGTAGTAGTAGTAGTAGTAGTAGTAGTAGTAGTAGTAGTAGTAGTAGTAGTAGTAGTAGTAGTAGTAGTAGTTGCACGTTACAAATTGAGCGTTCGTGAGGAACTTATTTACGTCATTCATGACGTCATTGATTATCACGCCATCCAGTCGATCAAGACGTCAAATGATTGATGGATGAACTAGAAAGTGCATTAGATTATGGCGTCATATGCTTGAGTGACGGACGGGTCACTCTATTGCTGCAACATACATTTTTAAATGCTTTGTCCGTACAATACAATGTTTGCGATGGGATGAGTATAAAAGCGCCTCGTTCATCAGCCACACTATACTCACACATCAGATACACAGCTATGTCACAAAGATAGCTTTAACGTGCAGATGTATTGCATCCTAGTCGTGAGGGACTTTAGGCCTTTAACCCATACCACTCTGTTGTCAAAATTTTTAATTTTCAAAATAAATTAAAAGATGAACTGGTGTTCATTTTTCAATACATTTGGTGGAAGATGGTGCTGTCGTAAACAGCAACATCGTCCACCAAAATTATTGAATAATGTACACTAGTGTCTTTTGCTATTGACACTAAAAGATAGAACTCGAAACCCCAACGCCTTCCTCTCAGCTCCCACCATGCTTTCACCAGGTCTTCTCTTCTCGTTTCTTTAACAAAACGAAACAGAAACGCGAAATGAGACCCAGTCACCTCCAACCCCGCCCACGCCACACATTCAAAATGGCTCCACTCCTGTGTATTTAGGTAAATCTGAACTTTTAACCTCCTCATAACTTGGAACGAAACGTTTGAGGAGATTAACGGTTTAGCGAGCCTTTATTGCATCCCCATCATCCCCTCTCCTGTCGTCATCGTCGTCGTCGTCATCGTCATCGTCATCGTCGTCTGCGGCATCGCATTATCGTGGATGGCCTGAAAAGCAATAGGAGAGTAATACATTAATTGTGAGTACGGGAAGAACTATATACACAGTAACGACAGAGGAAATAAAGCATTACAGTATATAGCACATCTATGCAGTCATTTCTATCAAAAATATTTAACAGTAACGACAGCGGAAGCAAAAATTTAAAGTATATAGTATATCTATGCAGTCATTTGTATCCTAACCATGTAACCATGACAATAAAATATGGACTATTCCTACATTATATCAAACGTTGGGAACATATATGAGGTTAAAATCTGCCAGTAGCTTGAATATAATTTTGAACTTGTTTGAAGATGTATTCATTTTCCTGGACGGATAGAGATGTGTTTCCTTTGCATAGCAAGTCACTCGTCAAAGGAATATACATATATAGTTGTTGTAATAAGTGCTGTCTTTGTATAGTGTAGTAAGGACATTTTAAAAGAAAGTGATTTGCATCTTCTAGTCCTATCTTACAAAAAGCAATTAGGTGTGGGAAATAATCCTATTCTATATAAGTCACAATTTAAGTTGGAGCAGTTGTTACGTAGTCTAGTATGAAGGATAGAAAGTTTTCGATTTCCGTAGTTATAGAAACTCGGAGGGATATAGTTTCTAAATTTTATTAGCTTCCTAAATTTTGAAACTTTTTATTCTGATTGTACAGTGTTTTCGAGTGTGCTCCAGATTTGAATGGTGCTTGGGAAAAACGATTTTTCTAAATATATTTCCAATCGTGATAGGGGCACATTGGCATTGTGTGGCTTGCGTAAGTCGTAGCGCTCTGTTGTATGTGTGCCTGTCGGTGTAATGTCCGTCATAAAATCTGGTACCTTGTCGCCGTACAGTAATTTGTGTAACGTTATGAGTTTCTGCTGCCTTCGTCTGTCTTTCAATGTCTCCCACCCCGTTTCATTATAAATGCTAGCTATGGAGGAGAATCTAGGGAGACCTGTCACAATTCGACCAGCTTCAAGTTGAAATCTTTCCAATTTAATTTCATCATCAATAGTACAACCGTCCCACACACTAGACGCATACTCTAATAAAGATCGAAGATAGGAAACATACATTGTATTAAGTGTGGTTCTATTTAAAGTAAATTTGAGTTTTCTCATAGTCGAAAGTATTTTAGTAGATTTTTTTAATATAGAATCAATATGACTTTTCCAGCTAAGGTTCTGGGATAGGGTGATCCCTAGGTGCGTGTGCGTCTCTGAATATTCAAGATTCTTATTGCCAAATACAAGAGCAGGGGTGTCATTATCATTATTTGCTCTACCACTTAGTAACACACATACAGTATTTTCTGGGTTGAATTTAACAAGCCAGACATCTGCCCAGTCCGCTAGTTTGGCTAGGTCACGATTTAAGGACACCTCCATAACATTACTACTGTTTGAAGAGCAGCATAAAGTGGTGTCATCAGCAAAGAGGCGCGCTAGATTCTCCAAATTATCAGCAATGTCATTTACATATATAGAAAATAAATGTGGCCCTAAAACCGACCCTTGAGGCACGCCTGCTTGAATGTCACCTAATTCTGATATAGTTTGATTTACTGATACAAATTGACTTCTTTTATGAAGGTAGTTTTCTAGCCACAGTAAAAGGCGGCCACAAATCCCGTATTGATTTAATTTAAACAAAAGGCCTTTGTACCATACTCTGTCAAATGCTTTTGAGACATCACAGAATATTGAACATGTTTGTTGACGCTCAATGAGACTCTTGGCAATTTGATTACATATGTCTATTAGTTGATACACACTCGAGCATCCAGGATGAAATCCGGCTTGGTATTTATAAAGCAAATTGTATTGATTCATGTGATTATATAGCTTTTTAAATACCAGACGCTCCATTAATTTACCAACACAACTTAGTAATGACACAGGTCTGTAATTAGCTGGATCACTCTCAGCACGCTTCTTGAATAATGGCACTGCATGCGCAGTTTTCCATTGTGCTGGGAAACGACAGTCAGTTAGCGATGTATTAAAAAGAATGCTGAGAGGAATGGAGATTTCTCTTGGACACATCTTGAGCAGTTTATGGCTAATTTTGTCTGGACCCGATGCTTTGTTTGTTGTTAGTAATAAAATTGCCTCTTCTATTTCCTGCGCAGAAAGCGAAATATAGTTTATTCGGCCGTCGCATTTAAATCTAAAAGTTGGAAGAACAACATTACTATCATCTAATTTGGCAATATTTACAAAATATGAATTCACCAAATCTGCTTGTTCTTGATCCGAGAAGGCGATATCCTCCAGGTCTCCTTGCACGTTGTTGTACACAAGCGGTGGAATTTTAATACGGTTGCTCTTTCCAGTAACTAATGACCGTACGATTTTCCGATATTTCTTACAGTTTCGCACAGAAAGTTCGCTTAATTCCTCGTCCAAGCTATTAATATATTTTTGCCTCGCATAAGTGTTCATGTTGTTGACCCGGTTTCTATGTTTTCTATAATTATCCCAATCTGACTGTTTTCCCGTACGTCTAGCTGCCTTGCGCAACCTGTCAGGGTTTCTACTTTCACTTCTAATCACGTTGTCGTACCACGGTTTATCATTATCTCGTATTCTTACATTGCGCACTGGAATGCATGATTTTGCAATAGCCATAATATTTTCCTGAAATGCCTCGCAAATCTCGGCAATGCTATCGGAGTAAACAAGGCAGATATCTAAAGCGCTGTCGTGAAATTACCTTTAGTACACGCGATATTTGTAATAGGTTCTGGTACAGTTTTTCCTGCTGAATATAATCATACATGTTTATTTTATTTTTTATTAAACAGACCGATTTCCTCTAAATTAGTTATCAAATATGTGTTGAAAAATCGCACAAAATTAATTCATTTTCATTGAAATTATGGAGAGAGAGAGAGAGAGAGAGAGAGAGAGAGAGAGAGAGAGAGCGGGAGAAATATCGTCTTGTGGTGTTATAAGAACTGTCTGAGCAGTTAAATCAGCGTGATTACGTCCCATAGCGTGCTATGCGCGTTTTATTAAGACGATTTACGCATCATCATATACGCATCCTAATCGCCCAACCCCACAACCGCCACCACTGCCACCGGCGCCATTTGGAACGACCTTCCATCCAACATTCAAAACAGCAACAATGTTGAGGCTTTCCAAACTCTTCTAAAAACCCATTTGTTCCAAAAAGCATATTTCACTATTTTAAATTAGCTTTAACTTTTGTAAAGCGCCTTTGGGCAGTTAATTCTGGAATTGGGGCTATATAAATGCATACATACATACATACATTGTCATCAGTAGTAGTAGTAGTAGTAGTAGTAGTAGTAGTAGTAGTAGTAGTAGTAGTAGTGGTAGTAGTAGTAGTAGTAGCAGCAGCAACAGCAGCAGCAACAGCAGCATGGATGGGGTCTATTCCATTTTATCAATTCCAATTCCAATTCCAATTCCCCCTCAATTCATTTGATCAATTCCAATTCCATTTTCACATCAATTCATTTTATTAAATCCAATTCCAATTCCACCCAGACAAGTTCAATTCCAATGACAATTCCAATTCCAGTTTATCAATTCCAAGTCCAATTCCACCCAGACAATTTCAATTCCAAGTCCAACTCCCATTCCATACTAATATTTACTTGAGATCGACATTGTTATATTTTAACCCTTTAACGACCAAGATTGGCCAAGAAAAACTAGATTTCTCATTAGCAAATGTCCATTTGTAGGATAAGAACAGACTATTTTTAAGAATTTAACAATTCAATGACTGGCTCAGTTATGGAATCAGACAATCCACTGGTAAATTTTCAAAAATAGTCTCTTAGCATACATATATATGATCGTTTCTCAAGACCAGTGCAGAAGGCTTTTTTGGCTGGCTTCTCCGTTAATATTTAAAACAATTACAATAAAAATTGTTGTTATCAATAAATAGTTAAATATACCTTAATGCTGATTTTTTTCTGATGAATAGGGCTAAAGGTTAATGCCATGTCTAATTATTATATATACATGTACACGTTAAATGCATTAGAATATAATGCATATAGTACAGTACTGAGTGAGGGTACTCAGCGCATGTATTCAGCGTTTGAATAACATCTCTAGTCCACGTGTCTGTGTTTTAAAAGCTAAGCCATTTCACAGAGGGGCTTGTTAACTGATTCCTTTGTTATGTAGGAGGGTATAAATTACATGGAAATTATCTTGTAATGTACTGCTTTTCTCACCCATTCCATTCCATACAGACGATAGTTTTACTTTACTGAACACTATTGCTAATATCTTGATGAGTAATTTTAACACAGTTTGGTTATCTTGGTTCTAGCTTATATATTTGAAATCATTTTAACTAATTTGTATGATTTTAAAGATGGCATGATTTCATAGAGATGAAACCCTGTTTCCAGGGAATGCAGACTGAAATAACTTCAAGATCAGTGGCTTTGATTGAATACAGGAGGTACAACGCTCGCATAGGATAAAAAGGTTAATTGGTCACTGGTCATGGAGAAGTGAATTAATTCAATTATGTATTAAAGTTCATAGGATTTATCAGATCTTTATTTTGTCAATTCAGAGAGTGAGAGATTATTTTTGAACATTTACAACTGGAATTACTGGCTCAGTTATCCAGCTAGCCACTCCAGTGGTAAATGTTCAAAAATAGTCTTCGATTGGCCTGCCAATGGACATTTCTTAAACTCATTGCAGAAGGTGTTTTGGTCGGCTTAGATGTTAAAGGGTTAAGGGCTAACTTGCTCATCACTGAATTATCAGTATCTCACATTCTAAGTCTTCAAACCAAACATATAACTAAGTTGTTAAACTTATTTTAATAGAAACTGTTGCAGCCATAGGAGAGAAAAGTATTCAGTCAAATATATTGTAAAATACTCAATACAGCATCTATAACAGCTGGCATAATACATATCATCAACCTACATATAGAATGAAATGTGGTAAATGGTGTCATATAGATTGTTTAGGATGAAATGCATTAAGGGCATATAAAGATCAGTGTATAATACAGATATTACATGCACATTTTATAGCCAACAATGTTCAGTAAATCTTTGACACATATGACTGGAATTGATTGGAATTGAATTGGAATGTGTCAATTCCGTCAATTCAAATTATCAAATCCAAATCCAATTCCTATTCCGGTGTCTGGAAATTTATCAATTCCAATTCCTATTCCGGTGTCTTAAAATTTATCAATTCCAATTCCAATTTCGGAGTCCTCAGATTTATCAATTCCAATTCCAAATTCGGAATTGAATTGGAATTGACTGATCAATTCCAATTCCAATCCGAATTGACACCAACCCTGACTAGTTGTATTAGTATTAGTATTAGTAGTAGTAGTAGTAGTAGTAGTAGTAGTAGCAGCAGTAGTAGTAGTAGTAGTAGTAGTAGTAGTAGTAGTAGTAGTAGTAGTAGTAGTAGTAGTAGTAGTAGTAGTAGCAGTAGTAGTTTGCTAGTTTCTAGCGCGATTTTGTGGATACATTTTATACATATATTTTGTATTAGTATTTCCTTTCAAACTTTATGTTTAATTTGTAAATTCGTGACTTGGTTGGAGCACATTTTGTGTCTCCATTTTCTAAAGGCATTCCTCTTAGCTGACGGTGTCCGCCATTTAATAGGGCTCCTCTTACTGTGGTCAATGCAATACATTTCTCCCCGCGCCAGTCTGCTATTTCTATAGTTCGTAGGCTAGCGCATTATATTTGGCAAGATCGCTTGAGTGAGTGGATTTAATTCCTTTGTCATTTGTAAGCACACGCCTGGTTCTTTAATTATATAGATCCTTATAGTCAGTTGGCTGTCCCCGGTCAACTCGAACAGACTAACAACTATATGACTGTACTATCTATTCATATATTTGTTGGTATACTTTAATCGGCTAGGTGTTATTGAACCACTTAGAAAGTGGTTCAAACTAACAAATATACGACTGTACTCTCTATTCGTATATTTGTTGGTAGACGTCCGGGTTTCAAAAGGGGACACTATTTATGTAGTGTTTAGCTCTTTCCCTGACATCCTGGTGTTATATAAATATATATTTATATTATATATTGTAGTAGTATGGGGTTGCTCCGTTTATAAACCACCATGGCAACCTATAAGCGTACCCTAAGCCTTAAAATAAGAACTAAGGGGCAGGGTGTCGCGGCTATCGACGTGTATCATGGGTTAAAGGACGTCGTTGGCGCGGGACCTGCCACTTTGCAGGTGCTTATCAATGTTACTAAAACTGTCTGGAATGTAACAGTGTCAAATGAGGGGGGGGGGGGGGCAAGGAAAAGCTTCTGGAAGATGTTCTTAATGTAAAAGGTGAAGTTTGTAACGTAGAGGAAATCGAGTCAGATAGGTTGCTAGTGAAGATGAAAGTTCCACAAGAAATTCCAGATGACAGAATCATGAGTGAACTCAAGAAGTATGGCAAAGTGCAAAAGATTGAACGGGAAACGTATCCCTTTGACAGAACGCTAGAAAACGGTGTAAGACGTATCTGGTTTGATAAAGTGGATAGCCCTTTACCAAGCAGATTGACGCTTAATGACAGCTTTGTCCTGCCATTATGGTATAGAGGGTAAATTAAAGAATGCCGGATCTGCCTAAGTACTGACCATTTGGCAACAGCTTGTCCTAATCGAAACAAATGTTTGCTCTGTGGTTCAGTTGACCATTTTAAATGGCGCTGTCCAAAAAATCAAAACAAGCCCTCAGTATCAGGAGATAATCACCCATTAAAGGATGCAACTGAGTAAAATGCTTCTGAAGCAACCGCTACGGAAGCTGTTGTTGTGGTTCATGCCACTGTAAATGACACAAACAAATCATCAAATCCTGTTAAAGTAACTACAGTTGATGAAATTCATGTATTAGAGGAGGGTATAACCTTAAGTCAAGAAAATAATCAAAATGCAGTGGAGCCAAACGTTGCTGTAAAAGACACGCGGGAAAATGATGATCTTACAGAAGAGCCAGTTTACAATTCCTTAGAAGATGAATTAAAATTAGGACAGGATAAGTTTAGGACTCAGAAGACAGAAAGTTCAGTCGAGTTTCCGCTAAGCCCACTTGATTTAAGTCAGCTTGAAAATATGGTAAATGATGCTCCTGCCAAATGTTACTTAAGTAGCAATAAGCGTCACAAAGAAGACAATAGCTCAGAATCTGAGATTGAAGTAAATGATATGGATGATGATACAATGTCAGTTGCAGAATCAGATGTGTCCATTCAAACACAGAGTTCCCAGATGAAAGATGAAATGGTAATGGACCGATCAGAAGGGGGTGAAGTGTTAGTGCCATATGTAACGGCGAGAGGCGTGAAATATCGTATACTGCGCCATGATTCTGATATTTCCAAATATGAATATTTGTCTGTGGTAGAACTAGGAAATATTGAATTCGCCGGAAAGTTAGGTAAATGGTCTAAGAAACGAGCTAAAAAACCCAAATCAAATTAATCTGATGATGGCGGTTGTAAACATCATTTTACAAATTATGATTATCTGCACCATCAATTGCAGAGGATTAAATACCGAATTCAAGCAGCGCCACTTGCTTGAAGAATTAGCAAATGAGAGAGTTGATATTGCTTTTCTACAAGAGACCAAAATTCAAAAAAATGAAGTGTATGAATCTCTCAAAGATATTTTAAAGGGCAGATTTTTTTTTATCACAAGATAATAGTGCGGGAGTGGCCATTCTTATCCTGCCCCGCTGTCTCAACTATGTTGACGTTATATCGTCGTCATCAGATACAAATGGACGATGGATTTGTTTATCAATTGATGTACAATTACACAAGTTTAAATTTGATGTGCGTTTATGCACCTACCTCTCATCAATTGGGCCGTGAATTTCTAAATGATGTTTCCACAATAATTCAAGACAGAACGCCTGAAAACCTAATTATGGGCGGTGACTTTAATTGCATATTAGACGAGGCTAAAGACAGAAACTCTAGGTCTAATTTTAATGACACATCGCATAATATTTTGAAACACATTTGTGAAAATAAAAGCTTGTTAGACACTTATCGGATTGAAAATCCAGAAGGCCAGGATTTTACTTGGTTTTCAACCGATGGAAGGTTAGCTTCAAGGTTAGACAGGATCTATGTAGAACGTTCATTGAAAGGTTACATGTGTAAAACTAACATAAAACCAGTAACTTTCTCTGATCACAATATGTTTTCCATCACATTAGACAATGCTGACTGGGTCAAACGAGGAGATGGATTTTGGAAACTTAATGTAGCATTGCTACGAGATAGTTGCTATCGCAAATGTGTGGAAAGTTGTTGAGGCATTGGGATGAAAGAAGAGGACTGGTGGGAAGATGCTAACTCAGACCCGAAATATATTTCAACGAAGTATTCCATTAGGAAAGCACGTGAAATACGAAAGCGTAAAAAGGCGCTTCAGAGGTCGTTGTGTAAAATTAATAAGAAAATTAATGATGGGGAATATAATTATTACGAACTATTAGTTAAATTAAAAGGTAGACTAAATGAAATAGAGCAATATCAGTTTGATGGCGCCAAAATAAGGTCAACATCACAAATGCACACCGAGGGCGAAAAGCCTACACGTTACTTTTGTAACTTGGAAAAAGCAAGAGGTATAGAGAAATTAATGCGCTCACTGAAGACTAATGATGGAGTATCAGTGTGCTCAAATGCAGAAATGATGGAAACAGTATCCGAATTTTACAAATCATTGTATAAATCTGAGGGAAGTGATTAAACTGCAACTAGAGATGTTTTAGCTAATATAACGAAAAAACTTCCAGATTCATGTTGCGAAAGCTGTGACCAATCAATACCAATTGATGATTTGATAAAATCCCTCAAAGGTATGAAGTTAGAAAGGTCTCCTGGATGTGACGGACTTCCAGTTGAATTTTATCAAATATTCTGGCACATATTTGGGCCAGTATTAGAAGAAATAGCAACCAGCATTTTTAAGCAAGGGCATCTCCCTACATCGATGGCCCAAGCATATGTTCGGCGTATATACAAGAGGGTGACAGAAATAAAATACAGAATTATAGACCAATCTCTCTAGTCTGTTTAGATTATAATATTATTACTCGGGCACTAACATTAAAACTTAGCGCAGTCCTAGGCGAAGTCATTCATGATGATCAAACCTGCTCTGTGCCAGGAAGATCAATATTAAACAACACTTTGCTTATATGGGACCTTATTCAATTAGTTGAAAAGGATTGTATCCCAGCAGCAATACTAGCACTTGATAATGAGAAGGCGTTTGACAGACTAGAATGGGATGTCTTGTTTAAGTCTTTAGACCATATTGGCTTTGGTTCAAGATTTATTAAATGGGTCAATATTTTATATACTGATATAACAAGTTGCTATTTAGTAAACAATCAGCTATCCAAACCTGTGGTGTTGGAACGAGGTGTCATCCAGGGTTGCTCACTGTCCCCGCTTCTATTCGTCATAGCTATGGAATCGTTGGGGGCCACATGGAGGCAACGCAATGACTTTCAAGGAATATGTATACGTGATGTAGAAAGGCCACTAACGGTTTCTCAATATGCAGATGATACGACTGTATTTGCGGGTAAAAATACGCATTTTAGAATTTTAAATGGAGTATTAACAGATTTTCAAAAGGCATCAGGGCTTAAAGTCAATAAAGATAAATCTAAGGGATTATTTTTGGGCGATTGGAAGGGCAGAACTGATAATGTGATGGATATTAACTGCTCAAATGATGTCATAAAAATTTTGGGTATTTACTTTAGTAGAGAACAAAATGTATTGCTAAACTGGTAAGAAAGGATATCCAAGCTAAAGTGTGCATTACTAAATTGGAAACGACGTCGCCTAACTGTCTTTGGCAGGACATTTGTCCTTAATAATTTAATTTTATCTGGACTGTGGTATACCGCTTCTGTAGTTCATATGCCCAAATCAGTAGAGTCAAAGATCAACACGTTACTTTTGTCCTTCTTATGGGAGGACAAAGTCCATTTAGTATCACAGTCAATCCTCACCAATGAAAAGCATGCCGGAGGCCTGGATTTGGTTAATGTTTCAGCAAAGTATGCTTCTTTAAAATTGAAATTCTTGAATAAGTTACTTACTTCAAACTCATCTTGGTCAAGTGTTTCAAGGGCACTTCTCCAAAGGTACGTTGACCCATTTCCAGTAGACTGTTTATTTATGTGCAATAAACTGCCACCTAATCATCAAAAGATTCCAAATGTATATAAAGAACAATTCGAAGCCGTAAAAATATTTACACGATCAATGCCACAACCCAATTGTTGGGAAGTTGCCTTAGAGTAACGTCTTTGGGGCAACGAGTTGATTCGTGATAATGATGATGTATTATATTCGCCCTCTATGGCCAAAAATGGTATTCAATATTTACATGACTTGGTAAATCCGAGATCTCGTAAATGGATTGCGATGCAGGATGTAGCAAGAATAACATCAATGAGACATATTGATGCTCAGCGATTATTTGTTAGAATAAAGAATGCAATACATGCTGTATGGTTCAAATTGCCGAAAGCACGTGGAAACATTGATATGTTGCAACCAACATTAGTATTTATGTCAGAACATATAAAAAACAACATGGCATCTAGAGACTGGTATAGAATTCTAATGCAAAGTCGGAGAGAGACTCCTATTGTGGTAAGGCATTGGAACAATTTAGGATGCACGCCAAAGAACTGGGGAAATGCCTGGAAAGCAATACATCTACCTTGTCTACCAGGAAATGCACGGGACCTGGCATGGCGATTACTACATCGAAGGCTATGGGTCGGCCATCTTACTTATATGTGTAAAATAACAAGTACAGACCGGTGCTTATTATGTAATACTGAGGAGGAAACGATAGACCATCTATTTACTCAGTGTCGCATAACTACAGGCTTTTGGGTATATATCAATATGCTCCTTGCCAAATTTGGAACCAAATATGTGAATTTAGTGGCTGAAACAATTTTGTTCAAAGATTGCTCAACTATCGGACGAATCTTTAATAGCAAGGAGAAAGAATTGTTTATAACCCTGTTATCTGTAGGAGTGTGGGCCATCTGGAAGCATCGGTGTTCAGAGGCCAGAGATAAAACCGGCAACAACCATCAGAGAGCCATACAAGCTATATTTCGATCATTGTTGATAAACTGCATTCATTGTGTATTTTACAGGCTAGTAGAACATGGGAGAGAAAGTAGATTTAAAGACGTATGGTGCAAAACTGGCCTAGTATCAATTGAATACGGATATCTAAAAATATCAGAAGCGGAGCTTGTATAAGCTAGCACACTCGCTGCTCTCTGTATATTGATAAATGTTATTTTAATTTAATTTAATTGCCTTTATTTTAAAATTGTAATGACTTAGGAGACTCTAATCTGGACGAATATCCTAACCTTGGGATCAGTATGTTTAAATATCAAATGAGCATTATGTCAATATTCTGGAGGTGATCCGATTTTCAAGTTAACAGAGTGTGATATCTTACAATTAGCTTCCTGTTGTAAATATTTACTGTAGGTGTATTTGTTCCAGGGTAATTTGCAAAAACTTACAATAAAGTAAATTTAGAATGTGAACCCAAAGCGCCATCTAAGTAGTCATAGTTTGTATACTTTTGCTTTGTGCATTCTATTATATAAAGGCGACTACGTCCGTTGGGCATTTAAGAATTTGCTAACTGGCGTCAATGAGTGACTTTTTGTTGCTTATTGACGAGTCACCTCGCCACTTGTTGGCGAGCTGCACTCGCCATTTGGCCCTACTACTATACGGCGTGCAACGTTAAACTACATATGATTTACTTAGCCTGCCGGGCATGAATCGGCTCAATGGCATCAATGATTAGCAGTAGCTTACTGCTAATTATTGACGAGTCGCTATACCACTTGTTGCTTAGCTATGCTCGCCATTTGGGCCTACTACTACACGGTGTGCAAATAGCAATGTCTTTGTTGAATTATGTTATGTTATCAGCTCTTTAGTAAATATGTTTTCTATGTAGTTATGCCACGGTTGTGGTATATGATAATAGAATATTTTAGCGTGCACTGTTTTGACATGTTAGGTTTGTATTGTTACTCTATTAATAAAGCCTGCTATTTCAACCGATTTTGTATGGGGGTTTGCAAGCCTTTTTAAAGGAGTTCCTCCGTTAAGTGTATCCGACTGCGTCAGCGTCAGCGTCGGATTTTCAAAAAAAAAAGAAAAAAAGTAGTAGTAGTAGTAGTGGTAGTAGTAGACGTAGTAGTAGTAGTAGTAGTAGTAGTAGTAGTAGTAGTAGTAGTAGTAGTAGTAGTAGTAGTAGTAGTAGTAGTAGTAGTAGTAGTAGTAGTAGTAGTAGTAGTAAAAGTTAGGTTCCAAATTGCAGGAAATGTGTGCGATCAGCGCCAGACTAGGCATGCTTTCTATTCACAGCGATGAGGTAAACGACGATCGCACGACGTTCTTGCTACTGGCATAGCTCAGAAGCTCTTAACACTAACTTAACAACGATGCAACAACGGCCTCGCGCGACGTAAATGCGAGGGACTATAAACCAGCCTTTAGCCGTATCGGTGTTATGTCATGCTTTCAAGTACACCGAATAAATAGATAATACACATTGAAACCGCAAGACGGCATATTTATTTTTGATCACCCGAAGTTTATATCATGTAACTCGGCGCACGTATATGTCGCATAGTCTATATGGTATTATTCACATTTATTTATAAAATCTCTGTCATAGACGTCAGAGAAGCAAAGATGTGCTTGCCATTCTTGAATTACGGCATATTGCTTTTCACTCGTGCATGCGCTTTTATTAGCAATTTTGGAAGATGTGCATGCAATGAGGCGCGAAACATGCCGGCCTACTTGGAATGTGGTTTAATTATCGATAGTGAGCGGGCAGTAGACCCCTCGTCGCTGGCACCCCGTTAACGACAGAAATGCTTTTCAAGCGTTTTTGAAAACAGGCGACGAGTGCAGATTAGCAAAATCTGTCGTTTTCGTTCGCATCGCCGTCGGTTTCGGAAGCACACTATGGTGACGGGTAACGGATTGTGTAAAATCGCGTCGCCGTCGCGTCGTGTCGGCGCAATGTGCGGCGGAATTTAAGGTGTATACCCGAAATTAAGCCCATCTTACTAACCTGTGTACTATTTGAACTCGAAGGGACACACGCGGAGCAATTAGTCACAGTGCAAAATCTGTTCTTTTGGGTATTTTGAAGCTAATTCGAATTGGAGCTGTGGTTGCATATGACAGTATCAGATTGCTATTAAAGGTGCATATTCACAGCAAAATTACTGAAAATAAAATTGTTTAAATTTTATTCTTGTGAATGTTTAAACTGTGAGCCTATGGCTAATAAAACGAAATAAATCTTAACATATAATGATTTCATTACGTATAAATTAATACAATTTTTAAGTTGTGAATTTGAATTAGGGACTTGTGCCTCTATTTCAATTTCGCAACTTAAAACATTATATTAATTTATATGCAATGAAATCATCATATGTCAAGATTTATTTGGTTCCATTACACACAGCCACACAATTTAGGCCTATAAAAGTATACAATTTTAACGGTTTTATGTTCAAGAAATCCTGTTATGAATATGCACCTTTAAATGTGTTCAGAATATTCAGCAGCTATCCGTCAGTACACACTCCACTCGCTATCTGATGAAGTACATTTATGTCAAAGTAAATTACGTTAGTCTACAAAAGGTAAACATGTGAAGAATAAATAAAGCAATCCGATAGCACGCAGGTTTGGGAATGTAATGTACTCCGGTAAAAATAAAATCTTTTCAAAATACTCATGCCGGTACTTTTATACTCACTTGAGGTAATCCGATTTCGAGAGTCTGTTACCGCCAACTTGCCTCGTTTCCTAGATTAACAATCTACCAGCGAATTGTTAGCGGATCCGGGACCTCGGTTTGCATATATTCACAGAATGTAACGCCTCTTGTGTCAACTTAACCCTTTAATGATCAAGTTTGTAAAAAAAAACCCAACCTCTGCAGTTATCTTGAGAAATGCCCATTTGGCGGCTAAGAGAAGACTATCTTTGGAAATTTACCACTGGAATGGCTGGCTCGGTAACCGAGCCAGTTATTTCAGTGGTAAATTTTCAAAAATACTCTTCTTGGTCTGCAATTGGACAATTGCTAAGCATAAATTTGAATTTTCTTAACCATTTCACATTTGAAGGATAACAGAAATCTATTTTCTTTTTAAATTTTCGTTATAAATTAAAAAATGATCACTCATTTTGGCTGCGGAAATCAAAATTTCCTTGAAAAGCATTGTCAATTAAATGGGCAATTGAAATAAATAGTCTTTTGAGCGCTTTTAATGCGCTGTTGGCATACGAGGGGTTAAATAGTCAGCATTATGTTCGTATGTTTACGAACCAGCTGGTTTGTTTGACAAAGGAGGGCTCTACTGCGTACCAGCCTCTTCACACGCCAGCATTTTATTTCTCATTCTTTCATTCGCAAACAAAGAACGAGGAAATACTATTGGCGATAACTCAATGTAGATTTGGCATTAGGTTACTAATGCGATGGCATATGAGTGAAATCTTTTTGAATTAATAAATTATGGCGGTAGTTAGTGTAGAGATACATGATATACATACATACACTATACAATATCAAAATAGAGTCTTGTCTGAGTACGGTGTAGTAGTAGTAGTAGTAGTAGTAGTAGTAGTAGTAGTAGTAGTAGTAGTAGTAGTAGTAGTAGTAGTAGTAGTAGTAGCAGTAGCAGTGGTAGTAGTAGTCGCAGTAGGAGTAGTAGTAGTAGTAGTAGTAGTAGTAGTAGGAGTAGGAGTAGGAGTAGTAGGAGTAGTAGTAGTAGTAGTAGTAGTAGTAGTAGTAGTAGTAGTAGTAGTAGCAGTAGCAGTGGTAGTAGTAGTCGCAGTAGGAGTAGTAGTAGTAGTAGTAGTAGTAGTAGTAGGAGTAGGAGTAGGAGTAGTAGTAGTAGTAGGAGTAGTAGTAGGAGTAGGAGTAGGAGTAGGAGTAGGAGTAGGAGTAGTCGTAGTGGTAGCAGTAGTAGTAGTAGTAGTTTGTAGTAGTAGTAGTAGTAGTAGTAGTAGTAGTAGTAGTAGTAGTAGTAGTAGTAGTAGTAGTAGTAGTAGTAGTAGTAGTAGTAGTAGTAGTAGTAGTAGTAGTAGTAGTAGAAGCAGCAGCAGAAGCAGCAGCTGCAGCCGCCGCCGACGTCGTGCCATACGGTAAGACTTCCCGTTTTGCAAATTAGTAGTAATCATTGTTATGGCTGTTGTTATTGTTGTTGTAACCGAGCCAGTCATTCCCGTGGTAAAATTTCAAAAATATTCTTCTCTTAGCCTACAAATGGGCATTTCTCTAGATCACTGCAGATGTCGTTTTTACCAACATGAAAATTAAAGGGTTAAGTTGGTACAAGAGTGATTAAGATTAGGCGGTGTTCACATTAGATTAGCTAATCCTAAGGAAGCCCAATCGATCACAAATTTTCGTTTTACTCGTGTAAGCGTTTACGCTTATACAAATTATGAAAAGCAAGCGAATATTACGTTCGATCAGACTGACTTCCTTCGGATTAGCACTGTAGTGGGAACACCGCCTTAGACTCAAAAGAACTCAGGTCTTGGTCTCAGTTTGGACAGAGGTCTAGGTGATTTACTAGACGTTGGGAGTGCGATGAGTGTATCGTCTCTCACAGCATCGCTATGGCGGTGTTGTTCAAAGGCAGAGTGGGTTTAAACAAAATGAATTTGTTTTAAACATAATTTATTTTGTTCAATGGGAGCACAGTTAAACATAAGTCGTATACACGTGTCTCCCATACATACAAATATAATACATTAATAAATACATCAAGATGGGGTATAATAAAACATAATTAAATAGTAACGTATGTATAACTAGTCAATTGATAATCTATATCAACCACTGATTACAATTTTCTAGGTGGTTCGCACGCTTACGTATGTGTACGTGACTATGTGCGTCCATGCGTACGTATTGCCGTGCGTGTGTGCATGATGAGAGAGAGAGAGGAGAGAGAGAGAGAGATAGAGAGAGAGAGAGAGAGAGAGAGAGAGAGAGAGAGAGAAGAGAGAGAGAGAGGGAGAGCGAGAGCGAGAGCGAGAGGGAGAGAGGGAGAGAGGATAGAGGGATAGAGGGATAGAGGGAAAGAGAGAGAGAGAGGGATAGAGGGAAAGAGAGAGAAAGATATATATATATATATATATATATATAGAGAGAGAGAGAGAGAGAGAGAGAGAGAGAGAGAGAGAGAGAGAGAGAGAGAGAGAGAGAGAGAGAGAGAGGGAGGGAGGGAGGGAGGGAGGGAGGGAGGGAGGGAGGGAGGGAGGGAGGGAGGGAGGGAGGGAGGGAGGGAGGGAGGGAGGGAGGGAGGGAGGAGGGAGGGAGGGAGGGAGGGAGGGAGGGAGGGAGGAGGGAGGGAGGGAGGGAGGGAGGGGGGGGGAGGGAGGGAGGGAGGGAGGGAGGGAGGGAGGGAGGGATGGAGGGAGGGAGGGAGGGAGGGAGGGAGGGAGGGAGGGAGGGAGGGAGGGAGGGAGGGAGGGAGGGAGAGGGAGAGAGGGAGAGAGGGAGAGAGGGAGAGGAGAGAGAGAGAGAGAGAAAGAGAGAGAGAGAGAGAGAGAGAGAGAGAGAGAGAGAGAGAGAGAGAGAGAGAGAGTAGACAATGAAGAAGAGTAGGAGGGGAAGGAACTCCGGTTGCTGTGTAATCACATGGTTGCACAGTTTCAGTACAGTGCATACACGGCTCGACGTGTCCCCGGAACAAAAATGCGGTCTGCCAATTAGTAAGAAAGTTTTGTTGAATATTTTACCACATTTGGGCCTAGTTGTTGACGTGTACGTTTTGTGTCCTGGTGGTATTATTTACATATTTAAGGAGTTCGTTATTAATGTCGTCTGGCGTGCATGCACGGCCATTCCTTAGAGTGTGTACATCTTTTCTTTAGGGATTTTTAGTTTTTGACGACTATGTGTCATGCTCATGCTGAAATGCTGTTTTAGTTGCGTATGAGACATCTCCACTAGAAACCAATCCACGAATCAAATAATATTTTCCTGTCTGTTTTGCTTAGTTTTCCGAGTTTGGAGTGCACGTTACCACATAGGAAGAGTGGCCATCTTGCTGGAATGTTGATAGTTGTGCGTGATTCAGCGTATAAGGCAATGCGTATTGAAGGAATGATATGTAATTCCTCAACAGTTCGGACATATGCATTCACAATCCGACATTTAGCGATTGCGCCATTTCTCATTGGGTGAGATGATGACAGCTCCACACAGTCTCCCACGCTTCTGGGAAGCTAACTAACGATGGATGAGGGCAACAGCTAATGTGTGTTGCATCCAGCCGCATTGCAGCTGATAATGTTCCACAAAGATATTCCTGATCACTAATATTGACGTCTGCGGGGTATTATTGCATAGAAATAATAAGCAAATTCCTTAGAATACAATAATAATAGGAATTGTCTTCTGTGGGAAAAACACGCGATTCACTGAATTTCAGCCGATTGCATTTGTTGGGCTCAATCCTGGCGAGAATGGGCAGACAACGAACGTGTGATGGAGCAATGCCCATTTCACCTGCACAGTATCCATCACTTTAGGATTAGGCTAGGACTTCTGTGGAGTAGGATTTTTTTGGCTACGTCTATTGATTTAGCATTTCCTTAGTAATTGCTACTGGGTTGCTGAAGAGAAGGACATATGTTTGCTATATATTCTGAACCAGCCACTTCCTAGGTGATATATGCACTGTACATAAAGAAACGTAGTCTATAGAGTGTGAACAGATCACCTTAAAGCTGGCCTTACATGATACATTTGGCTCCGATATCAGTTATTCAAGATGCGACACAGCATCTGTGGATGCTATGCGATCACCAGCAGATCTGTGTCGGGATTGAGTGCCAATAAATCGCGAACACACATATACATCGAATAGCCATAGTGTACAAAAGCCGAAAATCTAAATGAGAGCCACTGTAAGAAGACACTTAGCTACTCTATGAGAAGGTCTAACAGGAAGATAACAAAGGGGAATGGGTCAACTCCCAGTGCACCACTTTTGAAACCATCCTAACTGAATCAATGGACCTTGATAGTTTAATCATCAAGCATATGCCGTCATAATCAACTATGTGACATATAGAATAATGCCATAACCAACTACGTCATGGTTGGCGTAGATGAGTTCATCACGAGCGCTTAAGTGATGGCGGGCTAAGCTGTCTTGTAGAGATTGCATGCCTTTAATCTTTAATAAACATACTGTTGAATATTTCGAAATTAATTTAACTGGGTGCTGCTGGTGCCCATGGTAGCAACAGCACCAAGTCAAATTGGTCTGAAAATCGTCAACAGCTTTGTGTATCTGTATTTTCTTGCAGAAATTGATAGTCAATGAGCTCAGGGATCCATCGAGCTCACAATGGGCGACGTGTTGGTTGAGCTTAATTAGCGATGGGCGAGGAATAACTAAAACTGGTTTCGTCAATTGGCAGACAATGGACAATAGTTGGTATATAACACTACTGTTGGATAGGAAATGGGAAATGTACAGCGATGTAAACCAATACAAATGCAAGTGTATTGTGAGACTCGCTGAGCTTACTGATCCAACCACGAACCAGTAGACAAAGCTATCGCCATGCCAGAACCAAGCAGCCAAAATAATCCCCAAATCACCATATACGTCTCATTATCTATCAGGCATTGCATGGCAGAGAACAGAGGAAACCCATTACTATCGTTTTAAAATATAAGGCTCCGGTACAAATTAATACCACACGTAGGCACACTTTTAGGACAACACTTTCTGAACTAACAAAGGGAGTCTGCATCTAGCGACGTATGGCATATCAGCAAGCATCAACGATTTCCAGCAACTGTATCCAATGTCAGACCTTTCTTACCCATCTATTGCTATCACTCATTCAGGGGTAGAAAATAACTCTCAACACGTTGTTCACAAAGTGCTTGGCAGAGCTACAGGACAGATAAATGTATCAGTCAACATGTTTCCAAAACAAACAAGAAACAGGTTAGTTAAAAAGATATATTCTACTGGATATTTTGGACATAATTAACTTAGCCAGAAAATATCTTCAAATCCAATGGAAGAATCCTGTTTTATCTATGCCCAGCTCATCTTTAGCTAAGATCCTCCCACACTTC
>CM067375.1:18730536-18748036 GCA_034401795.1 Chaetoderma sp. LZ-2023a
CCCCACCCGCTGTCACACCTCTTCCCAATGGCACATACAAATAAAGTTTCTTTGCAACGCCCTCAATAAAATAAAATAAATAAATAAACGGTGCTCTTATACAAATTTAAATCCGGTTCAACCGGCGATTCAAGCGTTATGATTAGCAAAACCTGCACATAGCGGCCATTTGCTTGTGTAGACCCAACGTGTTGGCTTCTTAAAACGGGCGGTCAAAAGATACAGGTGAGACCACCCGTCTTGATGAAACCCTATCAAGGGCCCCAATTACCGGTTCATTTCCCTCCCGACTTATAGTAAGTGACCATCTGTTTTATAAATCCTTTGTCTTGAGATGACACGTACGGTGTCAATAACATATTAATGTATAATATATGTATTGATTATTTTGGAAACAATTTAACTGTAAATAGGCCTATTGGCTGCCTGAATATATAACATATTTAGTTCTGAGAGAATCACTTTCGCAGATGCTTTATAATATTCTGTGTTTTTGGTGACATATTCCAGGGGTTATATCTCTGGACGTTCTAAATGTTTTGAAAACAATTTTGTTTTCAAAATAGTAAGGAGTTTTTGCTCATCGAATGTATTGTCTGGTGGTTTGCAGTAGCGAAACAGTTAATATAGACCCATAGCTAATAATTATGTGACTAGGTGCGCTTATCAGGCGAGGCTATTGCGTTGGTAGGGGTGGGTGGGTGAGTAGTCGTTTTATTCACCATCACCATCGCCAAAATATATATTTCTGTTTAGTTTAGCTTTTAATTGTATTTATATAAGAGCGGAATGGCGATCGCCTACACGTGACTATGTTTACTCGCCCGATCCTAGATATGAGTCGAACTGTATACGCGCCGCATACAGTTTTGCTCATATCTCGGATCGCGCGAGTAAATATAGCCACGTGTATCCTCACTCTGTACTTATATAAATGCAATTAAAACCTAAACCGAACAGAAATACACATTTTGGTTTCAAACATTTACCACGAAAACAAGCGTTACTTTGATTTATCAGATTCGTCTTCGACCACGTAAAATGGTTAAATACGCAGCAGTAATTCTGTTGGTTGTCGTTGGAAATGCGCTTTTAGGTACGGTAGGACTATTACTGCTACTTCCACTGCCACTACTACTACTACTACTACTACTACTACTACTACTACTACTACTACTACTACTACTACTACTACTACTACTACCACTACTACTACTTTTTTGGTAACACGAGCAAAGGACCGTGTGGAAATCCTTTCTACCCAAAAATATGTTACTGACAAAATACACAAAACTGTAGGAAACTTAATTAACAACACGCATATACATCAGTATTTTGTAGAAATACATCATATAAATTAAAGAATATATTTGTAAACATTACATCACACATACCAGTATATACCTAAAAAGAGACAAATATTACGCTCATGCACAAAGATCAATTTAAAACACTTATTTCAACAAATCTTAAGTATTAAAATTACCCTAATGCAATTTCAACGCACACCTGCATCACCATTACTGTTTATAAAAGTATCCCACTCTGGATATTTTGACTAATGCGATTATATGTTCAACTAACTTACGATTATAAAAGTGAAAACCCCGTATCAATTTACCTTGAATGAACATATCCAAAATTACCCTAACGCTAATGTCATGTGCACACAAATAACTAGTAATGTTTCCAGAATCACCCAGCTTCGATATTCTGAGTACTATAAATAAATGTGTAAACTAACTTACAATCATAAAAGTGAAAATGTCGAGTTACTTTAATTTGACTGGCCGTTTCAAAAATAATCCGGAGTCAATATTATTAAAATTAATATTCCCATATAACACATTGATGATATTAAACATTATTTATTTCATTAATCATCAAAACTGTCAATGTTACTTTCGTGAATAATTTAAGCCAGACCAATGGGAAACGGGTGGTATCAGGCAGCAACAGCGTCATACAACCAGACACTAAACTAATCCAAGCAAATCTAGCAATAATCGTTTTCGACAGTAGTTTAAATCTGATACGGGCTCGTGCTTATATATTTAAAGTAATTGTCCCCCGAAAGAATTTCAACCGTGCATGTTTGACACATATCTGTAAACTGGTTTGGTCTGCACCTTTTCGTAAATTAAAAATATTTGACTTGTAAAAATTGCTGGAAAGGCACAAACAATCTCTTTCAGAGATAATAATGAATTATGTCTTTCCGGGTCCAGCGCCTGAGCGCATCTATATTTCAAAATCGTCCAGACAGCGATTGTTAAGCGACAGATGACTATTACTTTCTTACCATCGGGAAGATGTCTTTGTATATGGTCCACGTCTCTAAATAAAATCATTTCAGCATTTAATTTCAGCCGACGTATATTAAATTTAATTATTATTGTCTCAATATATTTGCAAACTTCCTCAATTTCTGCACAAGATGATCAATGGTTTCTTCCCACATTCACAAAGATGACATTGATTGATAGGTGTGGCATGACATATTTGTTGTAGGTGACCGACCCAAAGCCCGAGATGGATAAGACGCCAAGCTATATCGCGTACAAGGCAGATATAAATTCTTCCAGACCATATTCAAATTTAAGGGTTTATATCTTGTTCCTTCCAACGCAGAAATAGCTTTGGGTGTTTTTGTGTGCTTCTGTAGTAGAAGTATATACCAATCATGAGAACTCATATGGGACCTAAATAATGTGTCATGGTATAGTAGCATAGGTGGAGAAATTCCACTTATACCATTAGCATTGGGTAATGTAAACCATGCTATCTGAACTGCTTTCTGAATCTGTGTTAAATGTCTCCTAGAATAAAGATTTCCCAGCTCTGATATCATCTGGAGAGGAAGCCATGTTCGGGTATCTGGAGTAACTAAGTCAGCAATAATATGAATGCCTTTGCTGGCCAATGATGGGAAATAAAGAGCCATACTGCCAAACTGAATATTATCATTTCCTAATAATTTCTGATCTAGCACATTCTCCCATGGTTGAGGTAATTGAGCAACATTGAAAAACATGCTTAAGGGTGTTCGCTGCTCTTGGTATACTCCAGGAATTTTCATAACATTTGGTGGTGTTGAACTTGATAGGAAAATACATTCAGCAGGAAAGGGACCAACACAAAGCTCTAACAATTTCCGTGAAAAATGTGCTCATGGCAAGTCGGAATAAAGCAAATTTTGTGAAAACTTTAATTTCAATGATGCGCTTTTGGATGAAATATGGACTAATTTTAATTCTCCGTTTAATTTACCATTCACACAAACGGCATGCGAGACAAGATTTGTTTTATCTCCCCATATATACGACAAGATTAGCTTATTAATTTCATCCTCAACATATTTAGGCATTTGGATAACAGAAGCTGTGTACCCCATTCAGACATAACGAGGATATGTATAGCAAAAGCCCGGCCAAAGATGGATAGATCGCTATGTTTCCAATTGGAAAGTATTTGTTTAACTTTACTAATGCGATATGTCTAATTCACTAGTGGATCCATTTTCCTGCTGAAGTAAATTCCTAGAACTTTGATGTTATTATCTGGCCACTTTATACCAATTATTTGATCACTTCGATTAATCCAAGAACCAAGATACATACCAACAGATTTATCCTTAATAATTTTTAGCCCTGAACGGCTCCTAAAATGTGCGAGCTCTTGTCTAGGGACGAGAAATCTGAATTTTGTCCAATGAAAATCGTTGTATCATCAGAGTATTGCGAGACCTTTAATGGTCTCTCTATTCCAGGTATGACGGCCCTTTTAAAAGTGCTGTTTCTTCGCAATGTTGATCCGAGTGATTCCATCGCAATCACAAACAAGGGAGGCGACAGGGAACATCTTTGTCTTACTCCACGTGACAATGCACCCTCATCAGACAAATAGTTATTGACCAGATATCGACTAGTTATGTTTGTATATAATATCTTGACCCATTTAATACAATTTGGGCCTAATCCAATGCAATTTAAGGACTTGAAAAGAAAATCCCACTCAAAACGATCAAAATCTTTCCCATTATCAAGTCCAACAACAGCCACATAAATTCCATCCTTCTCAACTATATTAATCAAAGCCCTTATCAACATGACATTGACCAACATACTTCTGCCGGGAATACTGCATGTCTGATCTTGAGCAATAACCTCGTCTAATACTCTACCTATTGTCAATGATAACGCTCTTGAAATTATCTTATAATCACAGAGTTGAGCTATTGGTCGATAATACGTCAATTTTTCCCTGTCACCTCTCTTATACAGAATTCGCACATATGCTCGGGACATGGAAAGAGGACGGTGGCCACACTCAAATATATTTAGTACCACTTGGTGAAACGATGGTCCAAGCAAGTGCCAGAATGTTTGGTCAAATTTAAATGTAAGTCGTTCACGTCCAGGAGCTTTAGCTGCCTTCATTCCATGTAAAGCTTCTGTTAAATCATGTAGCGACAGGTGTTGTTCACAACTTTTACAGAACGAATCGGGCAATCGCTTATTTAAGTTGCCTAGAAGAAATGTTGCTGCTGCTTCGTCACTACCTTCGGATGTATACAACTCATTGTAAAATGAATGAAAATCTTTAATCATATCTATATTTGAGTTGACCACAACACCCTTCCTCAATTTTAGATGTCGAATAAGCTTTTCAACACCTCTTGCCTTTTCCCAACTACAGAAAAGTTGGTAGGCGTCTCACCTTTTGCTTGTAATTGGGCCCTTGATCTTCGCCCCTACAAAAGCATAGTGCTCTAAATCATTAATTCGATTCTTCATTTTTAACAAGAGGCCATTGTAACTTGCATCATAAGCATTATCTTTACTTGAAATTGGGAGTAAATGTTTATCCAAGGTCTTCTTACGTTTGCTCCAAGCACAGGTCCTTTTATTTGCAAACTGTCATGAAATATGAGCGAAACCAGCGTTTCGCTCTTCCCACCAATGCATCAGATTCCATATTCATACTTTTTACGAAGCCAATGTGCTCAAAATCCTTCAATACGCTGATGATAAGGATGTGTGATTACGGTATGCTACGGCTGTAGTAGTAGAAATGTCCTACAGCTGCAATCAGTCCTTCTTCGCCTTGGCCCACGGTGACTTGTCCTCAGTCAAAATCCTTAGCTTCCTCAGGTCCATTCTTGAGTTGAGTGTAGCGACTCCTGCTTTCTTGATGTCACCTCGTAGCACACATAACAGATTCATGCAAGCAGGTCCTCTCCTAGCTGTGTATTTGCTGGCTCTGAGTAGGGCGAATTCCAAGGCTGTCTGTGCTGGTGTATCTTCTGGCATCCTTAGCACATGGCCAAACATGGTTCATCTTTGCTGGGAGATTTTCCAGACAGCGGCGACGTATTACACATCTTGTATAGTAATGATAATTAATAGTATGTAAAAGGGAATTATTATTCCAGTCAGCATTATGTAAACAGATACACACCATAGTATGACCAGAAGATGCTACTGGAAGCGTGATAACCTGTGTAAGACTGCCTTTAAGCAAGTGATTCAAATATATCCTGTCGGGATGCTGACCTACTATCATTAGAAAACCAGGTGGAATCGGTTCCTTCAGGATTCATTTCTCTATAGCTATCAAATAAATTTTCACAATCGCAGAAACCTTTCAATTGATTATGATTATTATGTATCATTATATCGAGTGGTGGATTTCCTATCTTTATTTTGGTCTAAAATACAATTAAAATCCCCACCTAAAATTAAATTCTCGAATTTATTATCTTGAAAGCTAACGAATGCATCAGTAAATATACGACAACGAGATCCATGAGAAGTAGATGCATAGATACACAATATATTTAAAAGTGAATGACAATTATCAATTGCTACTTTGACCCAATGCCCACTTGTATCTGAAGATGATGATGTAACGCTAATCGATTTAAGACAGTTGGGTAGAATTAGTATGGCAACTCCTACACTATTATCAGTTGCTAGTCAGTAGTAAATTTGACCTTTAAACAATTGTTTAAACGTTTAAAACGTTCAGGTTTTTTAATTTCCGTTTCCTGGTTTGCAATTTAGCGTACGCATGAGTATAATAAGATAGATAATATTCAAACCTGCCATAAGTGATCTAACTAGATTTTGACTTTTTACTGGCCTTATTTCTCTTCTTAGCCCACTTTTCAACCTTGCTGACAAAATCATGATCATTTAATTTAACCGTTTCTATGTGGCTGTAACGGAAAATGTCGGAATCGCACCCTAGCCTATAATGGACACCTGTTGCTGTTACATACGGCAATAATTTCATCTGATACATGTGATGATTGAGTTTGAACTGAGTATTCTGACTCAGCAAGAGACATCCTCTGCTTCAACGTCAAATTCAGTACTAGAGTCAGATGTATTACGTTTTCGTCTATTAATAATACCTGAACACGTTGAAGACATACACAAGGCAATATCATCTCCATCTTCTGTCGAGTCAGTTCGTATTGTATTTTGTCCACATGGTAGACATTGTGACGATGAACAGTCATCATTAACCAGGACATCGCCATCACCTGGATGTCTTTTATCAATTTCATCAGGAGTCAAACTAATTCCCTCCTCTATAACCTGAATCTCACTGACATTCACATCAACATTCGCTGATTTAAGTTCTTCAACAGTCTGTACATTCTGAGTTGATACCGCATGCACCTCCACAACAACAGAAACTAGAGGCAGGGTAGAGTATGGACTCCCATTTTCCTTCAGAGATACTTCACTATCGTTTGGGCAATCGCGTTTAAAATGATCTGGAGACCCACATAACAGCCATTGCTTGTTCTTGGGACAATCTCTTGCTATATGGTTAGTACCAGGGCAAATTCGGCATTCCTTCACTTGACCTCTGTGCCATAATGGCAGGATGAAGGCGCCATCAATGGACAACTCGTTAGGTAGTGGCTTATCCACTTCATCAAAATACACCCGTATGATTCCATTTTCAAAAGACTTATCAAAGTCATAAGTTTCCCTCTCGCTTTTAACAACGTGGCCATACTGTGAAAATTCTGTCACAAGTCGCTCATTAGGAATCTCCAAAGGCGCTTTGGTTTTGAGCACCAATCTATCAGACTCAATCTCCTCTACGCCACTTATTTCTCCCTTCACTATAAGATCGCCTTCTCACAAGCTGTCCTTTACATCAATATTAAAGGGACAGCACCAACAGCGTATTTTAATCCATGGTATACGTCACTAGCTGACACATCCCACCCTTTTGTATCGTAATTTTAAGATTTAGTGTCCGTTTATAGCTAACTGGCATATTCTATGATTGGCATTTGTCCATATCTAATGACAAATATAAGGTATTGTATAATTAGCTGCCGCCAACGTTAGGTGGCAGAAACTAGCCAAAAAACCCTATGTAGCAAAGGTCGTTCTAAAACACGCAAGAAAGTGTGTGTAAATGCGTGGCGTAACGGCACGAGTACACAACGGTATAACGCCGAAAGAAAAATTAGGTCAAACTAAGCTGATCAACGGCTATAGGCTATACACCCTATCGACTACAGCCATCAATGGCGAGCAATAGTCAACCAAGACAGCAGACAACTGCAGACCAATAACCGTGAGCTGCAACCGCCAACCACAAAATAAATACAAATGAGCAACACAAACCGAAACCAAAAATGCTTAACAAAGCTTTCAAACAAAATATATACAAACCCCCAAGACAGGACAAACGCAGTGCTCAAAATAAACACGTCTGCTCTGTCTGAACCACTACACATACTACAAGTACTACTACAAGTACTACTACAAGTACTACTACAAGTACTACTACTACTACTACTACTACTACTACTACTACTACTACTACTACTACTACTACTACTACTGCTGCTGCGTATAGATGGGTAACCGGAAGGGTTAGCCAACCCGGAACCAGTAATCTACCTACCCACCCCATGGCACACACTACGGCCGTACTATGGATGGATATACCACAAGCACACATGTTGGCAAGAATATCTAAGACACGATTTGCCCCCTCTGCACATACGCCGGCCAACTGGGAGTATCTCCGTAATAGACAGGGTTTCTTCCATAGACCCAGACACGGGCGCGGTTGTGCAATGCCGATGACTATGTAGCTGCTGCTACATAGGCAGCGGAGCAACCTTATATTTTGAAAAGGCCACTCAGAAAAAGCGGCCAAATAAACAGCCTAAATTTCTCCGTCTTCAGCACCCTCCCCTGCTACTACACAGGTCATGACAACTTTGCTGATATGAGACCTCCACACCATCTCCTGGCCGTGCAGAGAAGTAGACTCGACTGTACACCGGCAACACCGTTGGTTCCTCTGTGTTGGAACATCGCCTAGAAACCTCTCTACTGCCATTCGCCAGGTACCAAGGAACTCGGTAAAACTTAGCTTGGTACCAGCCTCCGAGCAAGTCCAGCTTCTGCCGCTTATGGTTCTCGTTCTAAAGTACTTTAAGATCACTTGTTGTTTTCATTCTAAACAAGACCATCTTCCCTCCTTCTACTATTGGCTAGACCCGCCACCCTCCCACCACGAAATAGACTATCATTTTCCACACCGCCTCTTTACGATCGCGCATTACGCGAGGACACATTGAACGTTCACCAATTCCAGGAAGTGTTGACCACCTGTCTTATTGTGATGTCTGGTGATCGAGGATGAAATAGTATGGCATAGGTACCTGGTTTCTACTAATTTCATCTTGCATCAATTATCCAAGTCATCTTCCTCAATGAGCGTTATTGAATTCGAGCAACTGAGACCCTTACAGTCTTCGCAGGCGAATGTGCAGCTGAGCCCATGTTTTCTACAGGTGCATCTCTTTGATTCACAGCCAGTTTTGCAGCTGCATCTAAATGAATACAGTAAATCGTCAGGTGCTGCCAGCATGTCAGTCTTAACAGGCAGCATTTGGTGGTTGAGAACTTTCCAGCCCCATTCTGTTGGATCCATATCTCCAGCATCTCCTCTCCAAACTTGAATTTGGTAGTACACGCGAAGACTGTGAAACTTTGCGGATGCGGGTGTTGGTGGTAAATCTCGTGCTTCAACATACTTGGAACTTTTGGCAACCTTCTCCCTGAATCGCTTGTACCGCAAAGCAACTAGACTATCCATTGAAGTGCCATTGTATAGAATAAGCATTGCCTTCTCACCTGCTTTTATCACGTCATCTTTATTCGCATTACTCATTGTAAACACTTCATAAATTTGAGAGAGTTCTTTGCAGCACTGGATTTTGCTAAGGGATGCAGATTTTCCAATTCCATAAAGCCTAGATGTTGAGTCACAGCCAAGGATAGCATGGATAAATAACAGCTGTGAGCACAAACAGAACCCGAGTTTTTCCTTTGCCATTTAGATATTCCACAGTCGGGGTTTCTTTGCATTTTGCTTTGGCTCTGGTCTGAAAAATAGCTGACAGCCATTCATATCAGTATGGTATAGAAGCAACACCAGTAGGTCGGTATCGTCTCCAACAAGAGCAGTATTTGTTGACTTTGAAGCCAAGATAGCCGTTTGCGTAATTAAGACATCAGCGTCACCGCTTGCCTTTATCGTTAAGCATCCAGCCTGTTCGAGAGATGAACTTAAGATTGATATGAACCGATGTTTGTTCTACTTGTTACTAAGAAAATCAGGCTTACTCAGAGTTACAACTGTTTGCGGAGTCAGTACAACAGTTGCGCCTGATCCACGAGTTCGCCTCTTATGTGTTACATCTTTTATGTCTGGGCCTTGGTCATAACCATCAAAAACTACTGTAGCCTTTCCATATTTGGTTATGCAATATTTTACATATCTTTGACAAACATTTGCAAATGTCTCTCCACGCTGCCATGGAACACGGTGTAATAGAGCTCCTCCATCAAGCACATAGTGGACAGAATCTGGAAGGACTGCATCTTCATTTTGAATTAATTTCCACAATGCATCAGCAAGTGCCGGCTTATTTGCTTCCCATGGAAGAGATGAATTATCAAAGAGTGCGGGCGGATGAGTGCACAACTCATACTCAAAATAAGATGCTGGATTCCCTTTTGATCCATTTGTAGCAATTAAACTGAGTCTTTGAAATAGGAGTTGTGGATCAATTTGTACACATTCATCATCAATCTTGAGAGATGTTTTGGATGCTAAGGTAATAGCTTGTCTCTTTCTCTGGAACGAAATGCTTGATACACATTGGCCACACATCGAATTAATAATTGATTCTCCAATATCTTTAGCATCGTCAACATTGACTGATTCATGTGCAGACAATCCACTAACAAGTCCTCTAAGAGAAGGGTCTGGTCCAAATGGATTCAGTTCACTAAGGATTTTGAGCCCAGCTACAAGTTTGCCCCATTCGTCTTTTCTCTGCTCACAGGCCTCGGCGACACTACATTGAAAGTCATGAGTACTTACTGGATAAATATCATAGCCACGTTTCTTTCCATCTTGAATTTTTGCAGGGTATCCGCATAGCAAACAATGTTCACTAAAATTGAATGTTGGACTTTCTGAACGGAGTGTTCGCATGGGTGGCGGAGATTGTTCAATTTTCTCTGCGTCACGGGCAATCCGCTTGGGATCAATGAACTCCCGTCGACATTTTACATGAACCCTCTGTCCTACTTCAGCTATGACATCGCTTTCACGGGCTCTGCTAGCATTGTTAATACCGTCACAGCCTTTAACTCGAAGCTTAACAGTTTGTGAGCCATTTTCTAGGCTCTGGTTACAAATAACGCATGTATCTAAATCCATGTCCATATTCTGATTGAATTGTATAGAAATTTATTCAAATTGTGAGATAAAAGTGAAAATTAAAATGCAATTTATTTTAGATAAAATTTTAAAAGAAAAACAAAATTAAACTTACTTTAAATATAATTTTTTTAAATTACCCCGGCCCTGTGAATACAACCATATTTAATCTGTGGTTTGGAGTATTTGTACAAGTGGTTCAAGGCAATATTGCCAATTGCTTACTGTCTTCCGCGACCATGAAATTCAGAGCTTAGACAACATTTCTACTTCATTTATTTGCGGAATGAAGCAGGTAAGGGAAGTTTCATTATTCGGATAATGGCGGTAGCTAAATATGCGAATTTACCCACTTTCCCATCGAGGGATTTTGGAGGACTTTTGATATGTGACACCTGGCAGTCCGATGAATGCCGCAGAAAAGAAATAAATTCTGTTGCAATTTGTTCTAGGTTAATTTGTAGTTTTACTGGACTATTTATACCGCATGGAGTTGAACTGCGCATGATAAAAATCATAAATGTTGTGATCGATTTGTAAACTTTGGCCCCTGAATTCACAGAGGCACAATTTCAAGGTAACTATACAGACAAGCTGTTGATTATTTTGAAACTAGTTCGACTGGGCGCTTTTGCTGCCTATGGCAGCAACAACGCCCAGTCAAACTTGTTTCAAAATATTCAACAGAATGCTTATTAAACAGTAAAGACATACAATTCGTACACTTGCCGGCCTATCCCAGCTTCATGACGGGATATCTTCGGTCATGTAATGATTGTTACGTCATCCTATATGTGACGTAATTGAGGATGACGTCATATAGTGAAGTGACAGAACCGATCGACGCATTATTTGTTCATAGGTGTACCTGTTTTAATTCGCAGCATGGGCACACTACAGTTACGATGACGTAGTGAAGATTGTTAGGTGCGGTGATCAATTTTCCAGCGATGCAACGCGGTCTCATATAGATGGTACCAACAGCGGTAACAATGACGGTCTAACCTGCTACGAGAATAGGAATTCACCTCGACCAGTAGTGGACAACATCCGCTTCAGTAATACGTCACGATGGATGGATATCTGTGGGTAAGTAATAATATAAAACAGGATCCAAGTACATGGGCGGTGACTTCGTTTTAGTTGCGACTCACATCTGGTATGAGCCATTCTACCAACTTATTTGTGTCTAAATGGCCCATTCAGACCACATGCTTGCACCAATGCTCATGCATTTCTTAATGATCTGCGAGGGAATATTCTAGGGTCTGTACAAAGCTGCGCCAGTTGAGTAATTTCATTATCTGAGACTACACCGCGTCCACCAGACAGTAGCTACACGTACTACTACGACTTGTGTACAGCCTCGAACTCTGCCACCATCATTATCAGCTGTTAAGTATGATAGCCTTCATGTTTACAACTAAGTTCATGTCTGGAAAGGGGCCGAAAAGCTATGCCCGCTGGCACTGCATTGGACAGTTGTTGATAGCAGAGTAGTTCCCATTCAGACAGTCGAGGATGCTGCCGCTAAGATACTGCTGGACGCCGTTCGTGTAATTGCAAACTGTGCTGTGAGAGTATGCGGTGTAGCTGTCGGACATATTGACTAAATTGTTTCACTGGATGTGGAGACTGGAGGGAATTGCGAAAATATGCCACCAGGAGATATAGAACATGACAGTGATGCTGCATCAACTTGACCACAATCATTATTAGAATCCGAAGCAACACGTTAACCCAGTGTGGCGCAGTTAACCATGTCCATAAAAGCCATTTCACAGACCATCAGGGAGTGGGCACTAAAGGCAGGCGAACACTCCTTGATGATCACCTATCTTTAGCGCCACTACTTGCTGATCTCAGTGGGTCCTAGTGGCAGGCGATCACTCCTTTAGGGCACCTATGTATAGTGCTACTACTTGATGATGTCAGTGGGCACTAAAGGCGGGCGATCGCTCCGTGATGGTCACCTATCTTTAGTGGCACTACTTGATGATCTGAGTGAGCACTAAACATAGGATGCCACTTAATACAAATCATTTACTATGTTAAATTGGGACCAACCGCTTTCAAGAGATGGCAATTATATACAGGGGTGACTGTGTATATTGTATTTCATGGTGTCTTCCCTTTGAAGTATTATTCCGTAGTGTGATTTTGTGATTATGCTTTTCGGATAGTGTCGATAGGGTTGACAGATTAACGACTGGATACTGTGACAAGTGTTGCTATCATATGATCGCGAGATCATACATAGCAATCGTGTTTCCATCCAAACACGTTACCTTATGCCATTCGCATCATGTGTGTACCCCCACATCCACTACAATATAACTAGACAGATTATCATCCAGTCTTGCTCGCTTTCTTGCCAATTTTATGAGATAAATTACTTCATGTCAATTATAAAAGCGTATGGGATATTCGTAATCAAGATTTAGACATATTTAATGTTATGTGCGTGCGTGCGTGCGTGGGTGGGTGCGTGCGTACGTGCGTACGTGCGTACGTGCGTACGTGCGTACGTGCGTACGTGCGTACGTGCGTGAGTGCGTGCGTGCGTTAGTGCGTGCGTGCGTGCGTGCGTTAGTGCGTGCGTGCGTGCGTGCGTTAGTGCGTGCGTGCGTGTGTGTGTGTGCCTCGGTAGGCATTCGGTGGTTGGCATTTGTACGTGCTTGTCACAATCTTTGCAGAAAATGTGATGTAGGCAGCCATCGTCTCGCTTGGTAAATAGTTCTGTGTCGGCCCTATACACTGGTATGTCCGTGTGAATGATATGCTACGTACACCTCGAGCGTCAGTAAACATGGGCATATTCTGAGTTACTACTATACACATCATCAGTAAATTAGCCTTCATAACTTTTAGAGTTCATGCTTTGCTGGTATAAAATCTAAATATGGTTAGGCCAATAAGAAAGTCATAATCGTCAACCGCATGTGATATCATCCGCCATGCAGTAAGTGTTGACCAGCTCCTGGGCATTATAGACAGTAGACAAGTGTCTGGCACCTGGGAATTGCACGCTACATTCAGGTCTCCAGGTCCTGGGCATTATAAGCAGTAGCCAGGTCTCCAACTTCTGGCCATTATTGGCAGTAGTCAGATTCCAACTCCTGGTGAATGTAGTCGTGGGCCAGATTGCCAACTTCTGGCTATTCATAGATCTATCATAACGTTAGCTACTGGCGGCTCGTGGCCAGTTATATGTAGCCTTTCAGATCTGCCTGCATCAGTAAATAAGTTTCGGTCGAAGTTATATTATTTGTGTCGCGCGTTCGTCTCGGTGTACCCACATTTATCAGTCAAGCTCAATATGATAGCATAACTCCTATTGTGATCGTCTTCGTCATTGGGACCATTTCCTTTTTAAGCCATAAAGAAATTACTGATTCCATCGACTATCTATAGCGAATATACTGCTTTCAGGTCGTATATTATTGGTGTATTATATTTCGATTCCATATTAATTATTGTTATAGTTAGTAACATTAGTAAAATATATCGGCATTTCGCTCCGTACAGTAATCTGGCCGACGCCAACGAAACGTAACTCCTTACAATTCTATCTAGTTAAGATACAAGTGCTCTTGAGACAGGAAAGGGGCATTTCGTCTTTACAACATAGTAGCATAACCTGCATCGTTGTGACTTCCTTTTGAATTATTCATCTGTCCCACCATTTACATTAGGATGTTATTTTGAAATGATTCCCATGTAGACAGATTATCACTGCCCAACCGACACATTAATAGATTGTGTCTCGCGGGAAATAGAAAATTGATTTATTCCCGCCATACAATTGTTGTTATATCTTGAGCAATTCCTTCACATTGTCTAGAGTTTCCCTACATATGGCGCATGTATGTGCCAGATCCAGACGTCCAGATGCCATTTCGTCCATGACCTGACCACATGACAGAAAGTGTGGTGATATAGTTATTAATTTCTCTTGACAATCGCTTCAAAGTCTGTACACAAGCAATACAATGTTTTATAATATGCTCTGCATAAGCATGTGCAGGCATACAATTAAGCAGCATACGATGTTACTGATTCAGTAGATATCAATGTTGCATCTACACATTCGATATCTAGTATTACACATCAACATCTTAAGCACAGTCTAAACGTTATGGTCCTCATCTGTCTATTGACGCCATGATAACGTCATCATATGTTATAGTGACGTCACGATGACATCATCATATGTTCTTATGGCTTGTACATTGGCATGGCGACGTCACAGAATGTTTTAAACATAAGATATAGCCTCTTTTGTATCGTTTTTCTATATTCGTGTAATACATTGTACGAGTCTAAAACTAGCAATAGCTGGGAAATTGAGACGCACACTTTATTATCAATGTAACTAATTAATCCCTATTCTGGAGGATATATTTTAGTGGATTTTGGATGTGTTGTACCTGAGTACTTATAGAAGCAGGGAAAATCATGAAACCTTCAGTTGGAATTGTTCTATCCTAGGTTAATATGAGCGTAGATTGACTGTACTAATTCATCATTCCAGAGTATCTATCCATCATCTGACCTCGTATGACGTCATACTATGCGCAGCGCATGTATGATGACGTCACACTCATTAAGTCACAAAGTGTTCCATATAGACCGTCACCAAATCACAAACAGTCCGACACGGTGATTGAATTGTTTGTCTTTGTAATTGTTTGCTATTTAATACACATGTTGTTGAATATTTTGAAAGCAGCAACAACAACCAGTCAAATTAGTTTCAAAATATTCAACAGCTTACCTGTATAGTTTTCTTGAATTCGATAGTCACGGAGTTCAGAGAGCGATCGATCCCAATACGAGCGAGGTGTGGGTGGAGCTTAGCTAGAAATGGGCGGGGCATAGCTAAAAATGGAAAGGTCTATTGCTCCTATAGAATCTGTCGCCTGTAAGATCGTTAAGGGCTGGCTACAGATTTTGTAGAATCAGGCTTTAGGTTCTCTAGGTTCGAAGAATATTTTACCATAAAGAAATTCTAATAGGGAAAGGCATATATTTAATACAATTTCATTATTATAACGTCTATTTCTTGTTAGCTATTGGGAGCGAGCCGTGCAGTGCTTGCGAGATCTCGGCGAGATGTCTGAAGAAGATGCTGTGGCCAGACTTGAGAATAGAACGGTCATATATTTCTATGGAGCTGATGTCACCGAGTGGGGCTCATTTGCGGCATCCATTTACCATTTCCCAAACAGAGTCTGCCATAACTATCTAGTTAAAAGCGAGCTTGCAGGATGTAAGTATAGCATATAGTGAGCCCAATGTTAGGAACCATGTGGCAACCACGCGGTCTTGTTAACCTTTCGCCTGGTGCAGGTCACCCTGACAATAATTCCAATGGGCAATAACTCTGGACGTGCTGATTATTTTTTTTAAATTTGACTGAAAATTGTTGGAAGCTTCGCCACCAAAATCTTCCAGTCCACTTTTTTCTAAACATTCAGCATAGCCATAGTCAACCCCCATAGAAAATGTAGTCTGCAGAAGTTTAGCAGTCAGACAGTTAAGACACGCGTAAAGCAACAACATTCCATGAAGGAGCTTCTGAATAAAATTTTTTAAATAATCGACTTCTACATCAGGATGCCACTCTACCATCCTCACTTTAACCCTTTAGTGACTAAATTTGTTCAAAAAATTAAAATATTTACTTATTCAATGCCCATTTGCAGGCTAAGAGAAGACTATTTTAGAAAATTTACTACTAGAATGACTGGCTCGGTTATTCAAGTGGTAGATTTTCAAAAATAGTCTTATCTTCGCCTGCAAATGGGCATTCCTTAAGACCACTACATAGGCCAGTTTTGGCCGGCTTCGTCGTGAAAGGGTTAACACTTGGAACACTGAATCCCTGCATCTAAATTTCACAATAATTATACATGTAAGCAGTTGCATATTTTTTAGAATATTTAAGAGAAACCCGTTTCTGCTATAGGTAGCAACAGCTCCCAGTCAAATTATCTTCAAAATATTCAATTATAAATGTATTTTTCTAATTCGGCGTGTCGAGTTCAAAACGATAAAGCCATTTGTGACAGGTACGGCAGATGGATCCGATCTGTCCCTCAGGTATTTGACGTAATTATCAAACACAAGGTGTATGAATGGAGGATTCAAGTTTACCTATAGTCGGCAACAGTACCTAGTAAAATGAATTTCAAAACATTCGACAGCTTACCAGTATAGTTTTCTGGAAATTAATATTCGAATTGTTCAGGGATCGAATGATCTCAACACGGACACAGCGTAGGCGCACGCTAGTTAGAGATGGGCGGGGCATTGCTAAAACTGGATTCATTCATATTATCTCTTTGAATATATCACAATTTACTAAATCGTCTGTTGAATATTGTGAAACTAATCTGACCGTGAGCTGTTACTACCATAGGTCTATCTATAACCCATCCCGCCCCAACACCATGTCTAACTAAGCGTCGCCCACGTTTTACAACCGTTGGGATCGATTTGACTCTTTGAAACCTAATTTCCCAGAATCTAAGTTTCAAAATAACTACACAACGGCAAAGGTTGTCCATCATCATCAAATCAGTTTCGAAATATTCAATAGAATGTTTACTAAATTATACTATCATCAAAAAACATACAATTCGTACACGCCTTTCGATTGCTGCGCTACAGCTACGTCATTTTGACGTCAGCTAACGGGTGGTGTATCTGAATA
>CM067375.1:18753036-18785536 GCA_034401795.1 Chaetoderma sp. LZ-2023a
GCCTCACGCGAACAGTGGCTAATAAACTAATTAAAAAAGAATGGTTCCCATCCGTCAGCTGTGGGGACCTCCGACGAGTCGCGTTGCCGTTTCAAACTTAACAACGAAAATCAGTATGTGAAACGATTGGCCTGTACTGATGTCTCGCCAAATCTTCCGTCCCACGCCGACCAGTGGAGACTAGAATTAGCACGCATCAAGGTACCTATGTGGTAGTAGGTGAGAAGTCGGACGTGACCTACCCGATCCATGCCCCAGATGGCATGAACTAAGTCATTCACTTCGATTGGCTTAATCCCTGTGTTGGCGCCGATCCAGAGCCTGAGCACAGGGTTAGTGAAACGCAAGACACAGGCACCCAGATCGACGTCTCTGCAGAGACGAGTACTCCCGACATTAAACCCCGGCACGACAGTGCAAGTTCAGCCCCTCTCCCACCAAGCCAGGAGGTGGGCCAACCTTTGGTTAATGAGGGCGATGGCGAGATTCATGCTCGTCCTTTCCCTCCTCACCTTGAGTCTACTAGGTCTGCTAAGCTGCATCTGAAGATCTTTTCGTATGTTCTGTCCAATGAGACGTGTGGAAGAGTTGTTCCACCTTCTTGTTGCCACTCCCATCCACACCGTGCTATACCCCAGATTATTGGGTTGTCTCAGGCTGAAGCGGAAGCTACTTCAGGCTATTCTGCATCTGACAAGGCAGAACATATAATAGCTAGCATGGAAGGGAGAGGATCTGCTGAACCCTTGTCCTGTTATCTTGAGCAGGTAAAACGCCAAATTCGACGCCAATACACCCCTGTCCAAATGCGCCCAACTCTCAGCCAAAATCAATCACTCACCATTCCAACCCTTATCCTGACAGCACCCACGCCATACCACATGGTACTAACTCCCTTCCAAATGGCACCCGCACCAATCTCGCCGAGTTTGGACATCATGTTTCCCATTTCCCTGACACTCCACTCGTCGTCAGAAGCTAGTGATGCTTCTGATATGAGAGAACTTACATCCCCAAGTAGAGCGGTTCCCGGTGCACCAGCCACTATGTTGACGACTGGTGGTGGTCGAGTAAGTGGCCTAATCAGTAAGTTCTCGAACCGCTTGTTCACCGCTCGTCGAAAGTATGAGACTGTGCTGACTGTTGTGTAATTTAAGACTATTCCCCACTTCTCCAATGACAACCCTATCCTACGTCAACACCCTTCCGTGTGAGCGCTCAGAGCAAGCACAAATACATAGCGTCATCTACTTCATCACCACTTGCCGTTAAGGCATCGTTTATTATCCGTTCATAATGCGCGAAACCCGCCAAACACACCTGTCATAAATTCACCTTCTGATGGACGCTCATAGACAACAACTACACCATAGTGACCACCCAGACATCTTCCTACACATATCCGAACACAACGCTGGGTATGCCACTAAGAAAAACTTTCCTCCGGGCACCGAACAAATATAATCTACGTCGCCAACACAAAAATACTCATTGCCAAATAGTAGCGTGGTTAAACTGGAGAATTAACCCCTGCTTTGCATTACATAATTAACCAAACTTTCAAACTCAAGTGATTAGCCTGTACTGATGTCTCGCCAAACCTGCCGTACTACGCCAACCACAGGAGAGAGTAGAAGTATCATGTATCTAGTACAGCATTATGTTCCAAACTTTCGTTCCTGACTGTGAACATTGCCTTCAGCGCCACTAATGAGCTAAGCGGCGCGGACCGTATTGTGACGTAAAGCTATAACTCAGCCTCTTTGGCCAACAGAGGCATCTTCAATTCAGCACCAAGTTTCAAGTGCTCCATCTTCCGTAGTAAATTAGACTGCCATACTACGTGTGTGTTTAGTTTGCTGCCAATGACTATGAAGTGCCAACAGCTTGGAATAATGCACTGATTCCAGAGAACCTCGGCAACAGACACCAACATGCGCTGATGACTAATAGGCGCCAACAAGACTTTGCATGCTGTAAAAACGAACATTGCGCTGCTGACTAGTAGGCGCCCATATTTATTGTAATATAGGTATCTTATTTTCTGTAGCGCTGATTATAAGTAAGCACCGCAGGACAGCCTGAGCTTATTATAATGTATGGAACTGTAATACAGCGAGCGGCGCTTTTAGACACTTAGTTACTTGCTCGTTAGGTTAAATAGTTATATTTTTTTTCTTAAACCACGCAGACCCTTAAGCTTATGCTATACAGCTTCATTAACAACAACATTTACTTTCTTAACTACGGCGCAACACATTTTCATTAGATTCATCTCTCATCCCTGATATTAAGTTCAGATATTTTGTTAGGATAGAGTAGATAGGGACGACTGCTCGAATGAAGGAGTGCTGCTTGTTGTGAAGCATCTTTCTCGACACTGCTGCCAAGTTACATACGCAGGTCGGCTTTACATAATCGGCTGCCAAATTTAAGGCCTCTTAAATTACTTCTAGAACAGCTGTCTCTTCTATGACTCTCTGGCCTTCTGACCAACTAATTGTCTGGTAGTCCCCTCTACCAGTTTGATTAGCGCCGAGGCAAGAAATCGCAGAGATTTCTCAATAGCGAGAATCAAAACGGCGATGCTTCATACGCTTCCTGTACCTTCACCGGTACCATTAGCCAGTCTTTAAGTCAAAGTACGATTCACTGCACCAACAATAATTATAGTAGTGACGTCCTAGCAGTGGATCTCAGGGCAATAATTTAACCCTAACACAGTGTAAACGTTGGGTCCAAAGAACGATTCGCATATGGTTCATTCTCGACACGCGTGGTCCCAGCTGAAAACGTTCTTCGCAGACTAATGCACCACAGTCTGCCACCCGATTCTTCAGCATCCACCATAAGTAGATACGTTGCTTGCTCAATGCTTTTGTGTGTTATCTGTCCATGTCTTGTTATCTGTAGTTGTGCTGACACATGGTTTGAAGTCGCCCCTCTGCGTCGGACTCGTCGCCCAGGTAACACGTATGCACTGTCGGCCTGAGGCTCATCCGCCAGGATGTAGGTCTAAGCAGTTCGAGGCATAATCCATACGGGTCTGGACTTAATACTTAAAGGTTAGCCTAGCTCCTCAAGAAGGACCTCCAAAATAACGAGGCGCCAACAAAACCAGCGACTAGTTAAAAGACGACAACACCGGATGCTGTTGAAACCAGGGCTCTTCCTCCGTGTAAAACATCCTGCATTCCTCACTAAATAATTACACATATATACAATTTAAACATATTATGGGATTGTTCTAGATAAGGAGTGTGGTCTTGGCCATATCTCCTCTTCCGCTACAGCATAGTAGGCAGTTTCCTGCGACGGAGGCCTGTGGGAGCCGCGTTCCTCTCGCAAAACCAATTTATTGGCGGGCATGAGGCAATAGTTTATATTAAACTAGTTAGGTGCGCTAGGACTCTTCCCTCACAGGGGTACCTATCAGATAAATAAGGATGGGTTAGGTATCTTTGGCGCGATACAACACAGGGAGCGCCAACACGTCACTTCTTTATATTGTGATTAACGATTCTCCATTGTTAACTCAGCAATACCCTTTAGCCAAAAAGCCAGGTTTGGACTCATTGTGCTTAATACAAATTCAAAATAAGTCAACTAATAGCACACCATGCAGAGACATACCGGATTCACCAAAAGTCTGGATGATATGGTGGTGTTCACCACTGATGGCAATGGCCATCCGGCTCTACTAGAACGTGAACATTCAACCGCCCTTCGAGATCGGGCTTTGTGGTCGCTGGTCGACCAACTGCTCCTCTCTCTTTCCCCGAGGCTAGCTACCAGCACCGTCGGGACGCCGAAACAAATGACGATTTTACAAAAGACGCAGATCAGTATTCTCTAGAGGGGGAATTAAAACAAGGGAAGGGTAAATTTAGGTCTCAGAAGACGGAAAACTCAGTCGATTTTCCGCTAGGCCCACTTGATTTAATTCAGCTAGAAGATATGGGTAATAGCGCTCCTGCCAAATGCAACGTAATTGGTAATAAGCGCAAAAAAGATGAAGATAGCTCGGAATGTCCGATTGAGGGAAATCATATGGATGCCGATACGATGCCAGTTGTTGAATGAGATGTGTCAATACAGACACAGAGTTCACGGATGAAAAATGAAATAGTAATGTACCGAACAGAAGCTGTTGAAGTATTAATGGCATATGTAACTATGAGAGGCGCCAAATATCGTCTACTGCGCCACGATACTGATCTGTCGAAATATGTATATGTGTCTGTGGTAGAACGAGAAGATACTGAATAAATTAGGTAAATGGTCTTAGAGACGGGCTAAAAAATCATGGCATGTTAGTCTAATGATGGCGGCTTTAAGCATCAGTTTACTAATTATGATTATCTACACTCTCACTTTCAGAGTATTAAAAACCGAATTAAAGCAGCGCCACTTGCTTGAAGAAATGAGAAATTTGATATTACTTTTCTACAAGAAACAAAAGTTAAAAAACATGAAGTGTATGAATCGCTCAAAGATATTTCAAAAGGGTATTTTTAATTCATTATCAGATGACAACCCACGCTGTCGTAACTATGTTGACATTATGTGTTCATCATCAGATATAAACGGTCAATTGATCTGTGTAGAAATTGAAGTAAACATACGTTTAAATCTGATGCGCATTTATGCGCCAACCTCTCATCACTTACGCAATGAATTTCTAAATGATGTTTCCACAATAATTCAAAACAGAGCGTGTAAAAGAACACTTATGGGGAGGGATTGTAATTGTCTATTAGATTAAGCTAAATGCAGAAACTCTAGGTTTAATTTTAACGACTGAGTCTGATTATAATGAAACATAACATCATATCCTGAAACACATATGTCAGAATAAAAGCTTGTTAGATACCTATCGAATTGAAAATCCAGAGGACATACATTTTACTTCGTTTTCAACCGATGGAAAGAAAGCTTATAGATTGGACAGTATATATATATATATATATATATATATATATATATATATATATATATATATATATATATATATATATATATATATATATATATATATATATATATATATATATATATATATATATATATATATATATATATATATATATATATATAGAGAGAGAGAGAGAGAGAGAGAGAGAGAGAGAGAGAGAGAGAGAGAGAGAGTGAGAGTGAGAGTGAGAGTGAGAGAGAGAGAGAGAGGGGAGGGAGGGGGAGGGAGGGAGGGAGAGGGAGATATAGGGCGAGAGAGGGAGAGAGGGAAAGCGAGAGAGAGGGCGGGGTGGGGAGAGGGGGAGGGAGGGAGGGAGAGGAAGAGAGAGAGAGTGAGAGAGAGCGAGAGAGGGAGGGAGAGGGAGAGAGACATAGAGAGAGAGGTGGGAGAGGGGGAGAGGGAGATGGAGGTAGGGAGGGGTGCAATGGAGGGATGGACGGAGGGAGGGAGGGGGTGGAGGGAGGGAGGGAGGGAGAGAGAGAGAGAGAGAGAGAGAGAGGGAGAGAGAGAGAGAGAGAGAGCGCGAGATATAAAACGTTCATTCAAATTCTACATGATCAAAGCCTACATAAAACCTGTAACTTTCTCTGATCGCAATCTATTTTACATCACAGTTGACAATGTTGAATGGGTCAAACGAGGGGTTGGGTTTTGGAAACTCAATAGTTGCTATCGCAAATGTGTAGAACGTTGCTGGAGGCATTTGGGACGAATCCATATGAACGTATGACAGATTGGTTGGAGGATGTTAAGTCTGATATGGATTATTTTTCAAGGCAGTATTCTATTAAAAAGCACGATAATTCTGAATGCACAAAAACGCATTTCGGTGGTCGTTGTGTAAAATTAATAAGAAAATTAATTGTGGGTAGTATAATTATTACGAATTATTAGTTAAATTAAAAGGTAGACGAAATGAAATATAGCAATATCAGCTTGATGGCACCAAAATAAGACCAAGAGCACACATGCACATCGAGGGCGAAATGCCTGCGGGTTATTTTTGTAACTTGGAAAAGGCACGAGTATAAAGAAAGTAATGCATTCGCTAAAACTAAGGATGGTGTATCAGTGTCTTCAAATACAGAGATGATGGAAACAGTATCCATTTTACAAATCATTGCATAAATCTGAGGGAAGTGATAAACTTCAACTAGGGATGGTTTAGCTAACATAGCGCACAGCCTTCCAGAGCCATGGCCCGAAACCTGTGACCAAGACTGAACAATTGATGAGTTGACAAACTCCCTCAAATGTATGAAATTAGAAATGTCTCTTGGCTGCGACTGACTTCCAGTCGATTTTTATCAGACTTTCTGGCACATATTTGGTCCAGTATTAAAAGAAATATCTGCGGACAATTTGAAGCAAGGGCACCCTCCTCCATCGATGGCCCAAGCTTACGTTTGGCTTATATACAAGAGGCGCGACAAAACGAAATACATAATTATAGACCAATCTCTCTACTCTGTGTAGACTATAAGACGATCTCGCGGGAACTGACACTAAAACCTGGCGCAGTCCAAGCCGAAGTCATTGATGATGATCAAGCCGGCTCTGTGCCAGGAGGCGCATACTAACATATTGAAGTAGTTTAAAAGGATTACATCCCAGCTACAATGGTAACACTTGATAACAAGAAGGCGTTTGCCAGACGTGTTTCTTGTTTACGTCTTTAGACTATATTGGCTTCGGTGCCAGATTTATTAAATGGGTCACTATTTTATATACTGATATAACAAGTTGCTATTAGTAAATACTCAGCTATCTGTACATGTAGTGTTAGAACGAGGTGTTAGACCGGGTTGTTCATTGTCTCCGCTTCTATTCATCATAGTTATGGACTCTGTTGGGCCGCATTGAGGCAACGCAATGACTTTCAAGGAATATGTATACAAGCCACTTAAGGTTTCCCAATATGCAAACTGTGTTTGCGTGTGAATATATGGATTTGAGAATTTTAAATGGAGTGTTAGCAGATTTCCAAAATGCATCAGCGCTTAAGGTTAATTGAGACAAAGCTAAACGATTATTTGTGGGTGATTGGAAGGGCATAACTGACAATGTTGTCGATATTAACTGGTCAAATGATATCATAACTATTTTGTGTCTGTACTTTAGTAGAGAGCAAGATGTAATAATAAACTTGGAGGAAAGGCTATCCAAGTTACGGTGTGCATTAGTAAATTGGCAACGACGTCGCCTAACTGTCTTTGGCAGGACGTTTGTCCCTACTAATTTAATCTTATCGGGTCTGTGGTATATCGCTTTTGTTGTCCATATGACCAAATTCGTAGAGTCAATGATCAACACGTTACTGTTGCCATTCTTATGGGAGGACAATGTCCATACAGTATCGCAGTGTCTACAAAAGTACATATACCCATTTCCAGTAAAATATTTATTTATGTGCAATAAACTGCCACCTAGCCATCAGAAGATCACAAATGTATATAAAGAACAGATTGAAGCCTTATAAATATTTACGCGATTAATACCACAACACAATTGTTGGGAAGATGTCTTCTTTGGGGCACCGAGTTGATTCACGATAACGATGCTGTTATCTATTATCTGTTATATGATGCCCTCTATGGCCAAAAAATGACATTTAATATGTTCCTGATTTGGTAAATCCGAAATCTTGTAAATGGATTGCGATGCAATAAAGAATGCAATACCTGGTGAATGGTTCAAATGACCTAAAAGGGCGTGGCAAAAGAGATTTGTTGCAACAAACATTAGTTTTTAATGTGAACCATGTAAAATACAACATGGCATATAGAGACTTGGGTAGAATTCTAATGCAAAGTCGAAGATAGACTCCTATTGCGGTTCGGCATCGGAACAATTTAGGATGTACGCCAAAAAACTGGAAAATGACTGGAAAATATTACATCTCCCGTGTCTACCAGGAAAAGTACGGGACCTAGCACGGCTATGGACGGCTATGTGTCAGCCATCCGTCTTTTATGTGCAAAATGGCAAGTGCAGACCGGTGCTTATTATGTAATACTGATGCTGAATCGATAGGACATATATTTAATCAGTGTCGCATAATTACAGGCATTTGAGCATATATCAACATGCTTCTTGGTAAATTTGGATCAAAATATGTGAAATTAATCGCTGAAACAATTATTTTCAAAGACTGTTAAAATATCGGAGGAATAAGCAATAGCAAGGAAACAAAATGTTTACTAACCCTGTTATCTGAATGAGTATTGGCCATCTGGATGCATTGGTGTTCAGAGACCGTAGATAAATCAGGCAACAGCGACCAAAGAGCAACGTAAGCTATATTTCGATCATTGTTAATCAGCTGCATTCATTGTGAATTTTACAGGCTCGCGGAACATGGAAAATAAAGTAGATTTAAAGATGTATGGTGCAAATGTGGCCCGGTCTCAATTTAATATGTGTATCTAAAGATATCAGAGTCAGAATATGTATAAGTTAGTATACTCGTTGCTTGTTTATTTTATTGATATGTGTTCTTTTAATTTAATTTAATTCTCTTTATTTTAAAATTGTAATGCCTTAGGCGACGCTTATCTTGACGAATATCCTAAGCACGTGAACTTTGGGAATAGCTATATTTAAATATCAAACGAGCATCGGGTGAATATGTTGTAGGTGATCTGAAATGAGGCTGCTATTGATATATCAGTTAGCAACGTTTTCTGGTCAGATCAGTTTCATAATAAGCAATGCGTTAACTGCATTGTGTTAGTTCTCTTTGGGCAAAGGGTTTTCCATTTTAAATATTATTTCAGTTTTAAGGTATTCGGCTCTTATGAGAATTTGGGATGATATGACGGGGACTTGCTGTTTCAATAGGAGACAGCAGCTCCCGATTGAATCCGGTTCAAACAATCTACACAGTGTTTCCTGTTGCATCTGTGTATCCGTATTTAGACTTGCGAGTTCATTATGTTAACAGAGATTGCCATCTTACATATATAAAAGTAATATCTTATTGTAATGTTTACTGTAAGCGTATTTGTCCAGGGTAATTTGCACAAACCTACACTAAATTAAATTTAGAATGTGAATCCAAGGCGCCATCTATGTCGTCTAGTTTGTATAATTGCCCTTCGGGCATTATACTACGCAGAGGCTACTACGCCTGCCGGCCATTTAAGTCCATGACCTCACTACAGACTTAATCCGGAATAATGCCATACTGAAGTATGCCGTTATTCCCGATTAACTCTCAAGTGAGAACATGACATTGGAATCGGCTAATTGGCGTCATTGAGTAACTTTTGTTACTTATTGACGAGACACCTCGCCATTTGTTGGAGAGGCGCACTCACCATTTGGGTTTACTACTACACATGGTGTGCTACATACAATCTACGTAGCCTAGTGAATCTGCTCAATCGCGTCAATGAGTAGGAGTAACTTACCGCTGCTTATTGACCAGTCACTTCACCACTTCTTGGTGAAATATGCTCGCCATTTGGCCTTACAACTACACGATGTGCAAATCTTAATGGCTTTGTTGAATTATGGTATGTGATCAGCTCTTTATTAAGTGTGTTTTCTATGTAGCTATGCCATGTTTGCGGTGTATAGTAATATAGTATTTGTGTTTTTTATGGGGCAGTGCAAGCCTTTTTAAAGGAGTTCCTCCGTTACGTGTGTCTGACTGAGCCAGCATCGGATTTTCAAAAAAAGAAAAAGAGAAAAAGTAGTAGTAGTAGTAGTAGTAGTAGTAGTAGTAGTAGTAGTAGTAGTAGTGGTGGTGGTAGTGGTAGTGGTAGTGGTAGTGATAGTAGTAGTAGTAGTAGTAGTAGTAGTAGTAGTAGTAGTAGTAGTAGTAGTAGTAGTAGTAGTAGTAGTAGCAGCAGCAGCAGCAGCAACAACATTAGCAATAGCAGTAGATGGTGATGATAATGATACTGACGATGGCACATTGTCGTCAGCGGCGGGGGCGATGGCGGCGGCGGTGTTATTATTATTATTATTATTATTATTATTATTATTATTATTATTATTAGTATAGTGGTAGGGGTATCGGTAGTAGTAGTAGTAGTAGTAGTAGTAGTAGTAGTAGTAGTAGTAGTAGTAGTAGTAGTAGTAGTAGTAGTAGTAGTAGTAGCAGCAGCAGCAGCAGCAACAACATTAGCAATAGCAGTAGATGGTGATGATAATGATACTGACGATGGCACATTGTCGTCAGCGGCGGGGGCGATGGCGGCGGCGGTGTTATTATTATTATTATTATTATTATTATTATTATTATTATTATTATTATTATTATTATTATTAGTATTATTATTATCTTATTATTATTATTATTATTATTATATTTTGTTTAATTGTAGAACCTTGGTTCGGATAAGCGATGTACAGTCGCTGTGTATGCTAATCCTAATCTGTTGTATTGTGACGCAGTTCGGGCAGAAGAATGTGCTGCCATAGGAGAGACGGTCTTTCTGTCGAATAGTTATATAGACATCCGGGGCACGAATGGTGAATATTCAGCTAGGTATAGCCGTACACATACAGTTATTCGCAAGGTGAGTGTATGCATATCAAAGCACGAAAGCACCAGTATCTCGTTAATCATTGAGCTGCCAGTGCCATAATTTCAAGACAATGGACCTATCCATTTTGTCCATTCATCATATGACGTCATATGACGTCATAATCATGACGTCATGAATGACCCGATTTAGTCCGTAATACACCCTTAATAGTCTGACACGTTGTAATATGTGCATGTCTTTGCTATTTAATAAATATGATGGTGACTATTTTGAAACGTATCTAACTGGGCGCTGTTGCCGCCAATCTCGGTATGGTGATTTCTCATTCATCGAAAACAATCATCAAAATCCGTGGCCTTCACGATTATATAGAAACATTCCAAAGTCAAAGACAGAAATGCAAATAACGCGGACGCGCCAAAATCTGCGGACTCTCACCAGCCAGTTTATGTTGGGGGTCTATTTCGGATCACGGTCAATGTGATGGTATCCTGTTGCTGGATACCAGCATTACCTGTGCTACGATTTGAATCAGATCGGACCATGAAAGATATTCATGTTTGCGAAATTTGATCCAATTGGAATTCTGGGTTGTATGTGCTGCTATAATGTTCCACCTTTCAGATTGCGATAACCTTCAAATCAGCTGATGGTACGACTAACGTCACAACATACACCGCCGCCAATAGTACATTACCAAGAACCTTTAAAAATGGAAAGACTACCATTGGAGAAGGTAAACATGCGATGAACATATGTTCATTTGTCTAGGACAATATGGCCAATGTAATCATCTTCGTTGCCCTCACAGCTGTAACCACCAAAATTGTCGCCATCGTCGTCGCCGTAGTTGTCGTTGTCGTCGTCGTGGTCGTCATCATTCTTCTCCCCCGTTACTACTTCATCCTTATTTTCTGCCCCCAACCTCCGCTCATCATCATCATCATCATCATCATCATCATCATCATCATCATCATCATCATCATCATAACAATATCCTGTGTACTCTGGCAAAACCGTGTAACAGTCTCTTAATATCAAGAGAGCGTGGAAACTGTTATGACTGAAACATGGTACCTCATGAACAACTCGCAGCTAACATGGTCTTACATATTCAACATAATACTCCTTTTTAGTATGTGGGGATTAACGGATTAACAAAGACCCACATTCATTTGGTCTTTAACTATTGGAATGATCTGATCTGTGTATTGTTAACTACGTTATGAAGAATATAATGTATGCCAAGTGATCGAAATGTAAGTCTTGATGAATTAACAAGTTACTAAATACTACGTTGCATATTTTGAAACTAATTTGACTGGGCCATGGGAAGCAACATCCCCCATCCATATTAGTCTCAATATTGTCATCAGATTAGCTGTATAACAATCATGAAATTTCGAGTCTGGGAATTCACGGTTCAAATTATATACAGCGCGCAACATGTGGGCGAAGGTTAGATATAAATGAGTGGGCATAGCCAGAAATGAATCATATTCTAAGAATTCCAATAATAACTCATTGCAGGATATGACCAACTGTCCATATCAACAGACGGCAACTACAGAGTGATCTTCATTCAGAGTTCAATAGGCGCCATTTTAGTTCTGCGAAGATGGTTCAATACCTACAAATTCACACTGCGCATGTCCAGCTCACTCGTCAAATCATCGAATGGCCTTCTGGGTACTGGATGTCCGCCATCACAGATACGAAACAGAAATGGTAAGTATTCGTTTCCGTATTCGTGGGTAATCCCATGAATTGAACATTGCTCAATGATGATTGGCAGGGTATATGTCTGGACTCGTCTTTTCTGGACTCTGGTGACTCATTCAATAATGGGAGATTAATGCTAAATGGTGAATCTATTTTGCAAGGACAATTGTCGAGCGATTGTGGAAGACGACTCGGTTAGTCTAATGGGTTGATCATTAAACTTCTGAACCTTGGATCTTTTGAGCCGTGACAATGTACAACTGTCAATCTATTGCGGAAGGATAACTGGTTAGTTATTACTCCAAACGATTAAAATTAACCAGTTGCGCTTTAAAACAACTCTGACCGCGTTTAACGATCATTAGCGTCGCACAAATTACAACGAATCAATTTTCAATCGAGTTAGGGTAATAACTACTAATTTCATTTTTAACGTGCCTCGAATGGCCATGCAATATTGGAAAAAAATTCCAGCCTAAGTTGATTCAGGGTTTGGAAGGGTTTTTCAGCTTTCAATTCAAAAAGCAATACACGTCATTTCACATTTCAAAATTTTAATAAAATAAAGTTGCAGTAAATATACCGATGATAAATACGCAGACGATAAATATACAGATGATAACTACACAGTCGATAAAATATACATACGAATATACAGATGAATAAGCGAAAATATGAAAAAACTAATTCTGTGCAAAATAAAAACAATTATTATATACATATAATGTGGGGTGGGGGTATATTTTAAATAGGGTTAAAAAAAAAATTTAAACGGCTCAACGAATGAATATAATATAATATACTCGAGCTGGGCCCTTTCCCACCCTATAACCATGTATCGACCCCCACACATTTCTAACCGATAATAAAGCAGAAGATTACGTACCCATCCTCAATGAAGGGTATGCTAGCAAGCGTCTGCGTATTGTGTTAGCGTATTATACACCATACAAACGGCCATTCACCTCCCACCCCACCACCCAACCACGACCATGTTTCTCATTCGCTCACCCTCAACACCCCAACCCTGCGTTATGTTCGACACGCCCGCCTCCCAAAATCCAGCCCCTCTCAATATTCCCACCCCACTATTGTAAGATTAGATCATAGGGATACCCTGAAAGCCATACTGTTTAGTATAATACTCTTAAAAAGTATGCGTTTTTTGTAAGTGAATCTGAAACGTTTCTCGGTATCATTACTTAAAAGTCTATGATCTTTAATTCTAATGATAGTATTAGGATGCTGAGCGAACGTTTCGAGCTTATGGTCTTTGACGTGGCAAACAGAGTACTCCAACCCCGTATTGCTGTAATTTTTAAGCTAAGCCCCTAATTTTGCTGACAATCTTGACATCCCCCGTCTGTCCGTCTAGCTGTCTGTATGCATGACTCTTCGGCCCAGTACTGGGAAACTCGGTTATTTCAATGTGGGAAGGAACCTTATCCGTGAAATAACTGAGTCTGTCGTGGTAAATGGGAATTAGCCGAGGTTTATCACATTTATTAACATACCTGACGGAATTTGTATTGTGATAAATGCATCTCGGGCCTACAGCTATTAGATTTCGTAGTAAATGAACCTGGCGTGACTCGTGACAAACGCAGCGGTCACAACGTTGGTGGGATTATCCTCTGGCACGAATTGGTCCAACTAGTAACAGAGTGCTGTCGCTGCATACCCAGATATCTTTGACCGAACTCATTCTATGCGTCAGCAACTTCAGCACGGCACATAGCGAATTGACATATTCACGCTTAGGGTACGGCTTGAGGGCGAAATATCCCTCCAAAGAATTCAGCACCTGTTTTACCAGGGCTCTAAGACCCTTATTTTGAACGATCAAAGATATATTTAATGTAATCCATTCGCATTCAAATTATTCCAGCACATATGCATCTTTCTCCGAATCAGATGATTCGTGCATAATTTTCAAAATGTGATCTATGTATCCCTTTAAACGTGTATAAGTGCGCTCTTCGTGGTGCCGTATCTCGATAAACTGTAAGATATGATACCCACTACGTACAGACTCCATCAACTCCCCATATGTCCATACTCCGTGTAGAGCAGGCATGCTATCGCTATGAGTACATTCAGTACTCTGCAAATCGTGAGCGCATTTACTACACAATGGAAAGAACAACCGTACCTTTGGTAGTAGTAGTAGTAGTAGTAGTAGTAGTAGTAGTAGTAGTTGTTGTAGTAGAAGTAGTAGTAGTAGTAGTAGTAGTAGTAGTAGTAGTAGTAGTAGTAGTAGTAGTAGTAGTAGTAGTAGAAGTGAAGTAGTAGTAGTAGTTGTAGTAGTAGTAGTAGTAGTAGTAGTAGTAGTAGTAGTAGTAGTAGTAGTAGTAGAAGTGAAGTAGTAGTAGTAGTAGTAGTAGTAGTAGTAGCAGTAGTAGTAGTAGTAGTAGTAGTAGTAGTAGTAGTAGTAGTAGTAGTAGTAGTAGTAGTAGTAGTAGTAGTAGTAGTAGTAGTAGTAGTAGTAGTGGTGGTGGTGGTGGTGGTGGTGGTGGTGGTAGCTGTAGTGGTAGTAGTAGTAGTAGTCAAATGAAAACACGTGTCTTTTGGCTCTGCTAATATCGGTGATTTCGAACGAGTTCTACTGCTCATTTATGCGTCGGTTTTGTCCTGGTTCTGCATAAGTGTATATAATTTTGTTTTGCAATATTCATTTTGAAAGTTTTGTTGTTAGAAGTCGCTATTTACAGCGGTGGTTTTTGGCATTGACTTTTCGCAGTGACTGCGAGTGCGATTACTCACTGCTGCGTCTTCTTCGTTCTTGTCCTCGTTAATGTCCACGTTTAGGCGTTGTTTTAGTGGTGTGTGTTGTTGGTTAGCAGCCGGATCTGTTTTGGCTGCTCGATTTCTTTCACCCGCTCGCCAGGCTATATATTTATAGCCATTGCACTGAGTTCACCCATGCATAATTTCTAGCATTTACAAACAATGGCTAAGCCTGCGAGTTACTGCAGCGGGGCGGAGTGTGGGTGGCTGGGGGTGGGGGCGGTTATTGGCGTCTATCACGGTTTGAAAGATTTCGTTGGCTCTGGTCCCGAAGTACTGAGACGTCGCATTAATGTAAAGAGGAACGTTTGGAATATTACCATTGGTTCTGATGATATTACGAACAAGCTATTGGAAGACGGGCTGGTGGTTAATGGGGAAGCATTACGATTCAGGAGATCGATTCTGATAAATTGCTCGTGAAGGTCAACGCACCTCTAGATATACTTCAACGAGCGTATTACATTGGAAATGACAAAATACGGGGACGTATTGTCTATTGAAAGCGCGACATATTTGTTTGATCGTTCACTAGAAAATGGCGTGAGTCGGGTCTGGATGCGGGATAGGGAATTTGCATTTCCCAGTGATTGCCGAGTGTAATGTCTATTGACAATACATTCTGTTAACCAATATTAGGGTTGATATTGCTCTGCTTCAGGAAACACAGTTTCAAAGCCCTGAAGCCAGCGAATGGTTTTAACAACTTGCCCAAGGTGAAGTGTTTACATCTGATACCACTGAGCCAAATGCAGGGGAGGCTATTTGATTTTTACCTAATTGTCTCGGGTCAATAAACACCATTTCATCAGACACCAGCACTGCTGGTCGGAGGGTTAAAGTCACATGTGACGTCGCTGATACCAGAGTAAATATTATGTCGATTTATGCCCCAGCACCGCATATGTCACGGGCTGCATCCTTCTCCAACTTTGCATCCGTGACGCATGATAGTTCTGAAAATCTTATTTTGGGAGGTGATTTTAACTGAACTTAGACAAGGATGCAGATAGACGTTCATTATGTAATTATAATGATACTACTCTTTATCGCTTAAAAAAAGGTTTACTCGATAGTTATCATATTTTAGAACCTGATGGTTGTGATTTTACTAGGGTGACGGCTAATGGCCAAACAGCATCTCGGTTAGATAGAATATATGTTGCAAAGATCGCTTAAAAGCAATCTTTCACCGGCAAACATATGCCCAGTAACTTTCTCAGATCACAGTGTAGTTTCTATAAGCAATGACAATGCCTACTGGATAAATCATGACCCTGGGTTCTGGAAATGTAATTGTTCTTTATTAAATGATACAGAATACCATCGTCGCGTACAAGGTGTTTGGGATTTTAAAACAAAGGTGATACAGAAGATTTGATTTCATGGTGGTAGGACATAAAATTGGGCTTTGTTCACGCAGTCAAGCAATTTTCTGTTAAAAAGCAAGGGAAATGCGTATCCAAGCAATTTTTTGTTAAAAAGCAAGGGAAATGCGTATCCAAGCAATTTTCTGTTAAAAAAGCAGGGAAAATGCGGAAAGATGTGAAATACGGTTGCTAATGTCGCAGCTCATTTACTCGATTATCTGAATGAAATAAAATGTAAACTATGCGCAATTGACAAGGATAAGGCTAAAGGCACCAAAATAAGTTCTAGGGCTCAAATGTTTTAGAAGGAGAAAAAACAAAAAATATGTTTGCAACCTGGAACGATTTAAAGGTGTAGAAAGATTGATTAGAGACTTGCAAGTAGATGACCATGTGGTTAGCCCCAACTCAGATATATTTGATGCTGTACAGACCTTCTATCAATATTTATACAGATCAGAACCTATTGATGAGAAACTAGCGCAAGATCTGCTTAATAATGTTGATATATGTGAACAGGACCTAAGTTTTGATGAAATTACAAAGTCCCTTAATACAATGAAAGCGGGCAAATCACCCGGAGGGTCTGGGCGTTGTGTAGGATTTGATCAAACATTCTGACATCTTATTGGCAAAACATTCCACGAAGTTGTCAGAGAAATCTTTCAACGAGACCATCTTTCCAAGTCAAGGTGGCATGCATATGTACGGATAATATATATATATAAATGGTGATTGCAGTGATCTGAAGAAGTATAGACCCATTTCCCTACTTGGTGTCGAGCTTAAAATTATATCCAGAGCTATGTCATCAAAGCTTGGTGGTGTGTTGGCATATGTAATAAATCCTGGGCAGACATTTTCCATTCCTGGAAGATCTCTTTTAACTAATTCAATCCATGGAAATCCATACATGAGATAGCACAGGCACCCAATCTTCGACCAATCGATGCACAAAGCCTTTTAAAGCGGTTGCAGGTAACAATTCCTAAGGCGTGTTTTCACCTACCCAGAGCATCTATGCCTGCGGAAACATCAAAACTTATGTTAAAATATGGGGATAGAATGTTCACATATTCTGTAAGATGCAAGTGTTGGTACCTCATGTTAAAGCTACAAAATCCAGCTATTCCAAAGGCAATAGCTGCTGGGGAAAATTCCACTTATTTCCAGGTAAATTGGAATGATGTGTGGTGGAATATTCATTCATCACATATCCATAATAGAGCCAGATATGTTGTTTGGCGATTAATCCATATACGGCTATGGGTGGGCTCTCTCCTTAAGAAAGTAGCAATTACTGAGAGTGACAAGTGTTTAATGTGTTTAATCCAAATACTGTGTCACGACCTTTCTGGATATAATGTGAATAATGATGTTAAAAGAATCGCATTATTTTGCCTTAGTGTAGGCAACTGGAACATTTGGAAACACCAGTGCTCTAGAGCCTACGATGTACATGACGATCCTAGCACCATACACTTTACGAAATTAAAACATACGTTTGATTTCTCGTTTGCGTATTGTCTGCAATGTGAATGCTATGCATCACTGTAAGAAAATAGTCTCCATCGATTTAAAGTCAGGTGGTGTAGAGACGAGATGGCCTCCATTGATTCTGATCTATTAGTTATTCTGAAGATCACATATGGTTGAAATGTGTAATGAAAAGACGTAAAAAGACACATTTACAAATACAATGCAGCTTAGTAGTTGCTTAAAATCTTTCCTGGACAAAATAGTGAATGTTTGGGCGTGATTGGATTGGATTGGAAAAAAGGCAGAAATGCCTTCCAGTCCAGTTATGTTCAAAATATTTCAACGAATCGCTTGCTAAGTAACATGATTCTGAGCTGCATTGTACATTGTGCAAGACATGTATGCATGGTTTTCATAGATTTTGTGTTGTTTATTTTAGTATTTGAACGTGTGGGCGCTGTTGCTGCATGATAGCAACAGTTCCCATCAGAGTGACCTTAAATTTTCTACATCCTCTAAATTAATGTTTATAGTCAAACACACGAATGTTTATTTATACTAAAATTTATTCCGGGGTAATTTTCAAAACGCCCATTCAAAGTAAATTTACTTGGCTCTTTTCATTTTATATTTATAATTTAGTCTAAACATGTATTCACAGTAGCGAAAATAGTCATACTTGGGTACTTTTAGAAACAGTCGTGGCGATTCATGTGTGTACGGCAATTGCATCAGAGTATTTTTCTAAAAAGAAAATGTGTTGAATTAAGTTGTCCACATTAATTTCAACGTATGGGCACGGTTTTGTTCCTTGTATAGCTATGTAATTATATGTTTTATATAATGTTTATAAATATATTGTTTTAATTTATATAATCTATTTCTACATAATACTGACGTATACTGTGTGTTAATTAATGTCCCTACATGTTAGTGTTCTTTGTCAGTACATTTTTTTGGGTAGAAAGGCTTTCCACACGATCCTTTGATCCTGTTAACAAAAAAAGAAAAAAGAAAAAAAATAGTAGTGGTAATAGTGGTAATAGTAGTAGTAGTAGTAGTAGTAGTAGTAGTAGTAGTAGTAGTAGTAGTAGTAGTAGTAGTAGTAGTAGTAGTCAATATTGTCAACGCACTGGCTCAGAATGTTCAATAATTGAAAAGATTTTGGTTCATCTTACTGCCTGAGATTTGTCATTTTGTTTGAGGAAAGCCATATGGCATTAATGGTAACCCTTTACTGGTTAAATTTGTTCAATAAAGTCCAAATATGCGCTTACTTATTTAATATACATTTGCAGGCACAGACAAGGTCATTCCCGAGAATATGCCACTGGAATGACTGTCTCGATTCCCGCGCCAGTCATTACAGCGGCAAGTTTTCAAAAATACTCCAATCCCCGGTGGCAAATGGACATTGCCCAAGATCACTGAAGGGACCGCTTTTGGCTGACTATCATGAAAGGATTAATGTAGAATGATTGAGATGGATATTCTGGACAGCTATTTGAGTTTTGCTTTTATCAGGATGTCACGTAGAGTCGGATTTTTCATAAACGCAATTACTGGACGCTTGTTAAAGGGTTGTTTCAGTTTCTCCTATAGGTTTTGATACTCATCTTTCAAGATTTTGAGAATTTGAACGTTTCTCCGATTATAGGTCAGAATGAATGGGATTTTGTCACGTTGATCAGATAAGCCTGGGTCCGAGTTTATTCCCCTTGGCCACTGTGTTTCGAGTTCTTTAATCCAAAACGATTCTCGAAGTTTTCTTTGTTTATCAGTTTCTTCTGCCGTATCTGAAAGTGGTGGTTGTTCAATCGGCATAATTTCAAAGTCACGAGGGACTAGATTGTCAGGAAGATTAAAATGTTCGGAAACATGTGTGTCTTCCTCTAGCCTAATAGCTGAGAGGTGTCGGGTTGCCCGCCATCTTAATGTACATTTGGTTTCGCCGACATACTGTTTTTGGCACAATTTGCATGACATTATATAAATAACATTTTCAGAGTCACAATCTTGATTAGACTGAAGTTGGAACTTGCTTTTGTTCTGAAAGCTCATGAAAGTATTCTGGTTTGGGAGAAATTCATCCAACGTGCACCTTTTCTTTCCGCATTTGCGGGATTCGTCTACACCTATAATCGGACTATTGTGAGAAATTTTGGTAGGCCGATGATTTGAGGCATCATCTGGAATGGTTTCCAAGCTGTCCAATGTTTCCGATTTGATTTTGCGCAATAATCGTGAGGAGTAACCTCGTGGTTTGAGGGTTTTGAATAGAGTAGAGCACACGTCTTCAAAGTTTTTCCTATCACTCGAGTTCCTGTGAAAACGGATTATTTGCGATTTTACAATTCTTTTAAAAGTATGCGGCGGATGGAAAGATTTTTTGTGCAATAGCTGATGCGAATCAATTGGTTTGAAATACACTTTGTAGTCTAAGTAGCCAGTTGTTTCATACTTTAGACCTTTAAATACAGTTACATCCAGGAAATCTACAGACATCTCGTCAATGGTTGCTTTTAATTTGATATTTGGATCGTGATTGTTTAGAATTCCGAACTCTGCCTTTGTGTGTTGCCAAATCATGAAAATGCCATCAAGGTACCTGCGATAAATGAGAGGCTGCTTTGGACACTTTTCTAGCGCTTCCTCCTCCCACTCTGCTATGTAAATATTAGCAAAACATGGGCTAAAGCGCTTGCCTATCGTGCAGCCACAAATTTGTTGGTAAATTTTGCCATCGAATTCAAAGTCATTGCCTTTCAGACTCAGCTCTAATAGAGCTATTACTTCTCTTTCTGGCCTGTTGGTATCTGGGTCGTTCACGAATACTTTATGGATAGAATGTATACCCTTCTCGATGTCAATGTTTGTATACATAGCATCGATGTCAAGCGTGACCAGCAATGAATTCGGATGTATCCAGGTTTCAGTGACCCGGGATAAGAAGACTTCTGTGTTTTTCAAGAAGCCGGGGTGTCTATTTGCTCTTGGCTGTAGATGGTAATCGATGTATTCACTGATAATGTAGGATTCTGAACCACAATCAGAGATTATAGGTCGCCCGGGTGGTGAAATTGGGTCCTACCACGAATCTATGGGTTTATGAATTTTTGGCAAAAGATAGAAAGTCCGTGGCTTATTGCTATTGAGCAATTTTTGAAGAATCTCATTAAATTTGCTGCAAATATTTTGCCAAAGTAGCTCGCTTAGTTTCTGGTAATGCTTTGGGTTACTAAGTTGTCGTTGTGCTTCACGTGTATAGTTAGCTTTAAGTATTATTACAGTCGCTGATCCTTTATCCGCAGGTTTGATGACAATTTCGCTGTTTTTAGACAATTCAATTAGGGCTTGGCGTTCTTCATAGGGTAAATTTGGTTTGATCATTAGGAAATGTAGACTTTTTAATACGTTCTGAAAAGAGTTCTATGCTTTGACCGATCGCTGGGTCCAGGAGTTTTACGTTTGGCGCTCAGCAAGTTTTTTTAATGAATGGTGGAATGTTACTATTAGAGCTATGAAAGAAGTCTGCTAACTTAATACGGTGACTAAATTCAGATGTTTCCATACAGCCATTATCTAAAAGACCATCCAAACCGGTTTTAGGTTTTGGTGTTGGGACAATTGTAAGACCGAAAGTGAGCAGTGACTGCTCTGTTTCACCTAATGGGGAGACAGTTAGATTGGCAATATTACTTCCCAGACCTGTTTCCGGGCGGATGTTACCTTGGCCCCTGTCTAGTTTAAATTTGGAATTTTAGTCAGGCAGAATACATAGAGTTAGCTGTCTTTTCAGTCCAATGTATAATATCCTTAACAACATTAAATTCGGAGAGTCTGAGTGCAGGAATGACAGTCACAGATTTTGATGATTCAGCCGTCGAATTCAGGGACTGAATTGCCAACCTCTGCTGAGCTGTCAACCGACTTGAATAGTTAAGCTTTGCGAAGTAAATCGCGGTCTTTGGGAATTTGGATTTAATCGCACTGAAAAGCAGCATTAATCTATGTTTTGAACTAGAGATGGGTTCATTCATATCATTAATACCAATGTTAATCACTATTTTCTCTGGTTTAAATGAGCCAGTGTACGTTTGAACTAGTCCTCTAGCATGGCACAATTTAGCTCCTGGGTAGCTAGCAACTTGCGTTTCAGGGTGTGGTTCAACATTAATGCGACTCAGGTTCGAAGCTCCAAAGATGAGTACTTTGTTCGTGAGAACAGGTAGTCGCCAGTCAGTTTAATTTCGATTTCATGACGAAATTTCCAAAATATGTGTCTCTCCAACATGGATGGTTGTTTGGGCCTATTTGCAAATTTAATAGGACGCACCTCCGGTGCATTACTTTGACCAGGAGTTGGAGAGAAGCTGGGCTGTGGCAGTTTCCCTATTGGGGATAGGATCTTGAGACCCGATGGTTGACTGCTCTGAGGGGATTTATGAGAAGCGCTGGTCCGTGGACCAGATTTGCTACCATTAACCATTTCCCTCTGTGGCAAGGGCGGATATTCGTTTGGGTCATTTAGATTGCCTAGTGGAGAGTCAGGCAGTGGGGTTAATGACGCTTCAAATAGCAGATCTGTAGGGCCAGAGTCTAATGGTAGCAAGGGAGAGGTCTTATTGTCTACTCGTTTTGTGACTGGCGGGGATGTTTCAGTAGGTGATCATTTGTAATTGTGGTGCCACAGTTGGTATCATGACCAGAGGCGTGACTTGTGTGAGATTTTGAGTTGGTTGCTGAGATGGATCTATCGGTCGCACAAAATCGTAAAAAGAACTAATCGCATTAATGTCGAGCGCTCTATTATAATTGGTGTTTGCCCAGTGTATAGCGTTGGATTTCGCACGACCTAGGTCTAAATGTGGCATTGCCTGTGTGAGGACTACTTCAGTTCTAGTACTACCAAGTTGTTCATTATAGTGATTTAGCATGGCCTTAATGGTAGTAGTAGTAGTAGTAGTAGTAGTAGTAGTAGTAGTAGTAGTAGTAGTAGTAGTAGTAGTAGTAGTAGTAGTAGTAGTAGTAGTAGTAGTCGTAGACATAGACATAGTGGTAGTAGAAGCAGCAGCAAGAGCAGCAGCAGCAGCAGTATGGTAGTAGTAGTAGTAGTAGTAGTAGTAGTAGTAGTAGTAGTAGTAGTAGTAGTAGTAGTAGTAGTAGTAGTAGTAGTAGTATAAATAGTGGTAGTGGTAGTGGTAATGGTAGCAGCAGCAGCAGCAGCAGCAGCAGCAGCAGCAGCAGCAGCAGCAGCAGCATTAGTAGTAGTAGTAGTAGTAGTAGTAGTAGTAGTAGTAGTAGTAGTAGTAGTAGTAGTATTAGAAGTAGTAGTAGTAGTAGTAGTAGCAGCAGTAGTAGTAGTAGTAGTAGTAGTAGTAGTAGTAGTAGTAGTAGTAGTAGTAGTAGTAGTAGTAGTAGTAGTAGTCGTAGTCGTAGTCGAAGTGAACGCATGCATTTATTTAGCTCTGCAATTGCTGCCCGAATTTGCTAGATTCCAGCGCGATTTTGTAGATAAATGTTGTACATATATTTCGTATTAGTATTTCCTTTCAAACTGTGTGTTTAATTTGTAAATTCTTGTCTTGGTTGGAGCGGATTTTGTGTCTACATTTTCTAAAGGCACTCCTCTTAGCTGGCGGTTTCCGCCATTTAATAGGGCCCCAATTACTGTGGTCAATGCAATACATTTCTCCCCGTGCCAGTATGCTATTTTTCTAGTTCGTTGGCTAGCTCATTATATTTGGCACGATCACTTGAGTGAGTCGATTTCATTCCTTTGTCATTCGTAAGTGCAATCCTAGTTCTTTGATTATATACATCTTCAAAGTGAGTTGGCTGTCCCCGGTCAACTCGAACAGACTAACAAATATATGAATGTAATATGTTAGTATGCATGAGCAAACCACTTTACTCGGCTAGTTGTTAGTGAACCACTTAATAAGTGGTTTAATCTAACACATATACGACTGTACTCTCTATTCGTATATTTGTTGGTAGACGTCAGGGTTTCAAAAGGGGACACTATTTATTTAGTGTTTAGCTCTTTCCCTGACGTCATGGTATTATATATTTGTATTATCGCCATTATATATTGTAGTGGTATGGGTTTCCTCTTTTTTTAAATACCATGACAACCTTCTATAAGCTTACCCTTAAAATAACAACTATGGGGTGGGGTGTCACGGCTATCGACGTGTATCACGGGTTAAAGGACGTCGTTGGCGCGGGATATGCTGTTTTGTAGGGGCTTATCAATCTTAATAAAAATGTATGGAATGTGACTGTGGCGAATGAAAGTATTAAGGAGAAGCTGCTAGAAGAGATCCTTGTTGTGAAAGGCGAAGTGAGTAATGTAGAAGAAATCGAATCGGATAGGTTGTTAGTTAAAATGAAAGTTCCATTGGAGATTCCAGATGAACGAATCATGAATGAACTGAAAATGTATGGTAAAATATAGAAAATTGAAAGGGAAACATATCCGTTTGACAGAACTTTGGAGAATGGCATAAGGTGCATCTGGTTTGAGAAAGTGGATAGCCCTTTACCAAACAGATTGACGATTGATGGCAGCTTTGTTCTGCCCTTATGGTATAGAGGGCAGATAAAAGAATGTAGAATCTGCCTTTGTACTGACCATCTTGCAGCAGATTGCCCAAATAGAAATAAATGTTTGCTCTGTGGTTCAACTGGCCATTTCAAATGGCGCTGTCCAAACAACGAAAACAGCCCCACAGTAGAAGTACGCAATCCTACAGTAAAGGATGCACCTGGGATAAATGCGTCTGATGACATCACTGCATAAGCTACCGTCGTGGTTCATGCCTCAAGGAGACAGAAAAGGCAGCAACTCCTATTGAAGTAACTGCAGATGATGATATAGAAATATTAGAGGAGGGAATAACTTTAACCCCAGAAATTAATCAAAATGTGGTGGGGCCCATTATGGATGTAAATGAAACGCAGACGAATGACGATAGTAACGGAGACGCAGATCATTACTCTTTAGAAGATGACTTAATATTAGGACAGAGTAAATTTAGGTCACAGAAAACAGAAAGCTCTGTCGATTTCCCGCTAAGCCCAATTGATCTCAGTCAGCATGAAGCTATGGGGAATTGTGTTGCTGCCAAATGTAAGTCGAGTGGCAATAAGCGCCAGAAAGAAGACAATAGCTCAGAATCTGAGATTGAGGAAAATGATATGGATGATGATGCAATGTCAATTGCTGAATCAGATGTGTCAATACAAACACAGAGTTCACAGATGAAAGATGAAATGGTGATGTACCGAGCAGAAGGTCGGGAAGTGTTAGTGCCCTATGTAACAGCGAGAAGCGTTAAATATCGTCTACTGCACCAAATATGAATAAGTGTCTGTGGTAGAACTGGGAAACATTGAATTCGCAGGAAAATTAGGTAAATGGTCTAAGAAACGAGCCAAAAAAAACCCACCAAGTTAAGCTAATGATGGCGGTTGTAAACATCATTTTACTAATTATGATTATCTGCACCATAAATTGCAGAGGATTAAACACCGAAGTCAAGCAGCCTCACTTGCTTGAAGAATTAGCAAATGAGAGGGGTGATATTGCTTTTCTACAGGAGACCAAGATTCTAAAACATGAAGTGTATGAATCTCTCAAAAATATTTCAAAAGGGTAGATTTTTTATTCTTTATCACAAGACAATAGTGCGGGAGTGGCCATTCTTATCCTGCCCCGCTGTCTCAACTATGTTGACGTTATATCCTCGTCATCAGATATACATTTTTGATGGATTTGTGTATCAATTGATGTACTAAACACAAGTTTAAATTTGATGTGCCTTTATGCGCCAACCTCTCATCAATTGCGTCGTGAATTTCTAAATGATGTTTCCACAATAATTCAAGACAGAACGCCTGAAAATCTAATTATGGGCGGTTACTTTAATTTCATATTAGAGGTAGTTAAAGACAGGAACGCTAGGTCTAATTTTAATGACACATCTCATAATATTTTGAAACACATCTGTGAATATAAAAGCTTGTTAAACACTTATCGGATTGAAAATCCAGAGGACAGGGACTTTACTTGGTTTTCAACCAATGGAAAGAAAGCATCCAGATTGGACAGGTTCTATGTAGAACGCTCATTGAAAGGTTACATGTGTAAAACTAACATAAAACCAGTACCTTTCTCTGATCACAATATGTTTTCTATCATATTAGACAATGCTGACTGGATCAAACGAGGAGATGGATTTTGGAAAATCAACGTAGCGTTGTTACGAGATAGTTGCTATCGCAAATGTGTATAAAATTGTTGGAGGCATTGGGATGAAAAGAGAAGTTTGTCTGAATGTATAACAGACTTCTGGGAGGATGTTAAATCCGACCTGAAACATATTTCAAGGCAGTATTCCATTAGGAAAGCACGAGCAATGTGAAAGCGTAACAAGGCGCTTCAGAGGTCGGTGTGTAAAATCCATAAGAAAATTAATGATGGAGAATATAATTATTACACACTATTAGTTAAATTAAAAGGTAAACTAAATGAAATAGAGCTAAAATCAGTTTGATGGGGCCAAAATAAGGGCAAGAGCACAAATGCACACCGAGGGTGAAAAGCATACACGTTACTTTTGTAACTTGGAAAAAGCAAGAGGTATAGAGAAAGTAATGCGCTCACTGAAGACTAATGATGGTATATCAGTGTCCTCAAATGCAGAGATGATGGAAAAAGTATCCACATTTTACAAATCATTGTATAAATCTGAGGGAAGTGATGAAGCTGCAACTAGAGATATTTTAGCTAATATAACGCAAAGACTTTCAGATGCATGTCGCGAAAGTTGTGACCAATCACTAACAATTGATGGTTTGACAAAATCCATCAAAGGTATGAAGTTAGACAAGTCTCCTGGCTGCGACGCACTTCCAGTTGAATTTTATCAAACATTCTGGCACATATATGACTCAGTATTAGAAGAAATAGCAGCTAGCATTTTTAAGCAGGGCATCTCCCGCCATCGATGGCCCAAGCATATGTTCGGCTGATATACCAGAGCGGTGACAGAAATAAGATAGAGAATTATAGACCAATCTCTCTACACTGTGTAGACTATAAGATTATTACTCGGGCACTAACATTAAAACTTGATGCAGTCCTAGGCGAAGTAATTGATGATGATCAAACGTGCTCTGTACCAGGTAGAACAATATTAAACAACGCATTGCTTATACGAGACCGTATTCAATTAGTTGCACAGGATTGCATCCCAGCAGCAATAATAGCATTTGATAACGAGAAGGCATTTGACAGACTTGAATGGGATTTCTTGTTTAAGTCTTTAGACAATATTGGCTTTTTCCAGATTTATTAAATGGGTCAATATTTTATTTACTGATAGAACAAGTTGCTATTTAGTAAATACGCATCTATCTGGACCTGTAGTGTTGGAACGAGGTGTCAGACAGGGTTACTCATTGTCTCCACTACTATTCGTCATAGCTATGGAATCATTCGGGGCCACATTGAGGCAACGTATTGCTTTTCAAGGAATATGCATACGTGGCGTAGAAAGGCCACTAAAGGTGTCTCAATATGCAGATGATAAGACTGTGTTTGCAGGTAAAAATTCAGATTTTAGAATTTTAAATGGAGTATTATCAGATTTTCAAAAGGCATCAGGGATTAAGGTCAATAGAGACAAATCTAAGTGATTAGTGTTGGGCGCTTGGAAGGACGGAACTGACAATGTTATGGATATTAACTGGTCAGATGATGCCATAAAGATTTTGGGTATTTACTTTAGTAGAGAACAGGGTGTAATAATAAACTGGGAAGAAAGGCTATCCAAGCTCAAGTGTGCATTAGTAAATTGGAACCGACGTCGCCTAACTGTATTTGGCAGGACATTTGTCCTTAATAATTTAATTTTATCTGGACTGTTGTATACCGCTTCTGTAGTTCATATGCCCAAATCAGTAGAGTCAAAGATCAACAGGTTACTTTTGTCCTTCTTATGGGAGGGCAAAGTCCATTTCGTATCGCAGTCAATCCCGACCAATGAAAAGCATGATGGAGGCCTGGATTTGGTTAATGTTTTAGCAAAGTGTGCTTCTCTCGGTGTGGTATATGGTAATAGAGTATTTTAGCTTGCACTGTTTTGATATGTTAAGTTTGTATTGTTATTCATATACTATTAATAAAGCCGGCTATTTTACCCGATTTTTTATGGGGGTTTGCGAGACTTTTTTAAAGGAGTTCCTCCGTAAAGTGTGTTCGACTGCGTCAGCGTCGGAATTTCAAAAAACAAAAAGGTAGTAGTAGTAGTAGTAGTAGTAGTAGTAGTAGTAGTAGTAGTAGTAGTAGTAGTAGTAGTAGTAGTAGTAGTACAAGGAGTAGTAGTAGTAGTAGTAGTAGTAGTAGTAGTAGTAGTAGTAGTAGAGGTAGTAGTAGTAGTAGTAGTAGTAGTAGTAGTAGTAGTAGTAGTAGTAGTGTTAGTAGTAGTAGTAGTAGTAGTAGTAGTAGTAGTAGTAGTAGTAGTAGTAGTAGTAGTAGTAGTAGTAGTAGTAGTAGTAGTCGTAGACATAGACATAGTGGTAGTAGAAGCAGCAGCAAGAGCAGCAGCAGCAGCAGTATGGTAGTAGTAGTAGTAGTAGTAGTAGTAGTAGTAGTAGTAGTAGTAGTAGTAGTAGTATAAATAGTGGTAGTGGTAGTGGTAATAGTAGCAGCAGCAGCAGCAGCAGCAGCAGCAGAAGCAGCAGCATTAGTAGTAGTAGTAGTAGTAGTAGTAGTAGTAGTAGTAGTAGTAGTAGTAGTAGTAGTAGTATTAGTAGTAGTAGTAGTAGTATTAGTAGTAGCAGCAGTAGTAGTAGTAGTAGTAGTAGTAGTAGTAGTAGTAGTAGTAGTAGTAGTAGTAGTAGTAGTAGTAGTAGTAGTAGTAGTAGTAGTATTAGTAGTAGTAGTAGTAGTAGTAGTAGTAGCAGCAGTAGTAGTAGTAGTAGTAGTAGTAGTAGTAGTAGTAGTAGTAGTAGTAGTAGTAGTAGTAGTAGTAGTAGTAGTAGTAGTAGTAGTCGTAGTCGTAGTCGAAGTGAACGCATGCATTTATTTAGCTCTGCAATTGCTGCCCGAATTTGTTAGTTTCCAGCGCGATTTTGTAGATAAATGTTGTACATATATTTCGTATTAGTATTTCCTTTCAAACTTTGTGTTTAATTTGTAAATTCTTGTCTTGGTTGGAGCGGATTTTGTGTCTACATTTTCTAAAGGCACTCCTCTTAGCTGGCGGTTTCCGCCATTTAATAGGGCCCCTCTTACTGTGGTCAATGCAATACATTTCTCCCCGTGCCAGTATGCTATTTTTCTAGTTCGTTGGCTAGCTCATTATATTTGGCACGATCACTTGAGTGAGTCGATTTCATTCCTTTGTCATTCGTAAGTGCAATCCTAGTTCTTTGATTATATACATCTTCAAAGTGAGTTGGCTGTCCCCGGTCAACTCGAACAGACTAACAAATATATGAATGTAATATGTTAGTATGCATGAGCAAACCACTTTACTCGGCTAGTTGTTAGTGAAGCACTTAATAAGTGGTTTAATCTAACACATATACGACTGTACTCTCTATTCGTATATTTGTTGGTAGACGTCAGGGTTTCAAAAGGGGACACTATTTATTTAGTGTTTAGCTCTTTCCCTGACGTCATGGTATTATATATTTGTATTATCGCCATTATATATTGTAGTGGTATGGGTTTCCTCTTTTTTTAAACACCATGACAACCTTCTATAAGCTTACCCTTAAAATAACAACTATGGGTGGGGTGTCACGGCTATCGACGTGTATCACGGGTTAAAGGACGTCGTTGGCGCGGGATATGCTGTTTTGTAGGGGCTTATCAATCTTAATAAAAATGTATGGAATGTGACTGTGGCGAATGAAAGTATTAAGGAGAAGCTGCTAGAAGAGATCCTTGTTGTGAAAGGCGAAGTGAGTAATGTAGAAGAAATCGAGTCGGATAGGTTGTTAGTTAAAATGAAAGTTCCATTGGAGATTCCAGATGAACGAATCATGAATGAACTGAAAATGTATGGTAAAATATAGAAAATTGAAAGGGAAACATATCCGTTTGACAGAACTTTGGAGAATGGCATAAGGTGCATCTGGTTTGAGAAAGTGGATAGCCCTTTACCAAACAGATTGACGATTGATGGCAGCTTTGTTCTGCCCTTATGGTATAGAGGGCAGATAAAAGAATGTAGAATCTGCCTTTGTACTGACCATCTTGCAGCAGATTGCCCAAATAGAAATAAATGTTTGCTCTGTGGTTCAACTGGCCATTTCAAATGGCGCTGTCCAAACAACGAAAACAACCCCACAGTAGAAGTACGCAATCCTACAGTAAAGGATGCACCTGGGATAAATGCGTCTGATGACATCACTGCAGAAGCTACCGTCGTGGTTCATGCCTCAAGGAGACAGAAAAGGCAGCAACTCCTATTGAAGTAACTGCAGATGATGATATAGAAATATGAGAGGAGGGAATAACTTTAACCCCAGAAATTAATCAAAATGTGGTGGGGCCCATTATGGATGTAAATGAAACGCAGACGAATGACGATAGTAACGGAGACGCAGATCATTACTCTTTAGAAGATGACTTAATATTAGGACAGAGTAAATTTAGGTCACAGAAAACAGAAAGCTCTGTCGATTTCCCGCTAAGCCCAATTGATCTCAGTCAGCATGAAGCTATGGGGAATTGTGTTGCTGCCAAATGTAAGTCGAGTGGCAATAAGCGCCAGAAAGAAGACAATAGCTCAGAATCTGAGATTGAGGAAAATGATATGGATGATGATGCAATGTCAGTTGCTGAATCAGATGTGTCAATACAAACACAGAGTTCACAGATGAAAGATGAAATGGTGATGTACCGAGCAGAAGGTCGGGAAGTGTTAGTGCCCTATGTAACAGCGAGAAGCGTTAAATATCGTCTACTGCACCAAATATGAATAAGTGTCTGTGGTAGAACTGGGAAACATTGAATTCGCAGGAAAATTAGGTAAATGGTCTAAGAAACGAGCCAAAAAAAACCCACCAAGTTAAGCTAATGATGGCGGTTGTAAACATCATTTTACTAATTATGATTATCTGCACCATAAATTGCAGAGGATTAAACACCGAAGTCAAGCAGCCTCACTTGCTTGAAGAATTAGCAAATGAGAGGGGTGATATTGCTTTTCTACAGGAGACCAAGATTCTAAAACATGAAGTGTATGAATCTCTCAAAAATATTTCAAAAGGGTAGATTTTTTATTCTTTATCACAAGACAATAGTGCGGGAGTGGCCATTCTTATCCTGCCCCGCTGTCTCAACTATGTTGACGTTATATCCTCGTCATCAGATATACATTTTTGATGGATTTGTGTATCAATTGATGTACTAAACACAAGTTTAAATTTGATGTGCCTTTATGCGCCAACCTCTCATCAATTGCGTCGTGAATTTCTAAATGATGTTTCCACAATAATTCAAGACAGAACGCCTGAAAATCTAATTATAGGCGGTTACTTTAATTTCATATTAGAGGTAGTTAAAGACAGGAACGCTAGGTCTAATTTTAATGACACATCTCATAATATTTTGAAACACATCTGTGAATATAAAAGCTTGTTAAACACTTATCGGATTGAAAATCCAGAGGACAGGGACTTTACTTGGTTTTCAACCAATGGAAAGAAAGCATCCAGATTGGACAGGTTCTATGTAGAACGCTCATTGAAAGGTTACATGTGTAAAACTAACATAAAACCAGTACCTTTCTCTGATCACAATATGTTTTCTATCATATTAGACAATGCTGACTGGATCAAACGAGGAGATGGATTTTGGAAAATCAACGTAGCGTTGTTACGAGATAGTTGCTATCGCAAATGTGTATAAAATTGTTGGAGGCATTGGGATGAAAAGAGAAGTTTGTCTGAATGTATAACAGACTTCTGGGAGGATGTTAAATCCGACCTGAAACATATTTCAAGGCAGTATTCCATTAGGAAAGCACGAGCAATGTGAAAGCGTAACAAGGCGCTTCAGAGGTCGGTGTGTAAAATCCATAAGAAAATTAATGATGGAGAATATAATTATTACACACTATTAGTTAAATTAAAAGGTAGACTAAATGAAATAGAGCTAAAATCAGTTTGATGAGGCCAAAATAAGGGCAAGAGCACAAATGCACACCGAGGGTGAAAAGCATACACGTTACTTTTGTAACTTGGAAAAAGCAAGAGGTATAGAGAAAGTAATGCGCTCACTGAAGACTAATGATGGTATATCAGTGTCCTCAAATGCAGAGATGATGGAAAAAGTATCCACATTTTACAAATCATTGTATAAATCTGAGGGAAGTGATGAAGCTGCAACTAGAGATATTTTAGCTAATATAACGCAAAGACTTTCAGATGCATGTCGCGAAAGTTGTGACCAATCACTAACAATTGATGGTTTGACAAAATCCATCAAAGGTATGAAGTTAGACAAGTCTCCTGGCTGCGACGCACTTCCAGTTGAATTTTATCAAACATTCTGGCACATATATGACTCAGTATTAGAAGAAATAGCAGCTAGCATTTTTAAGCAGGGCATCTCCCGCCATCGATGGCCCAAGCATATGTTCGGC
>CM067375.1:18790536-18855212 GCA_034401795.1 Chaetoderma sp. LZ-2023a
TGAGTGTCTTGATGTAACCTGAGTTAGCTCCTGTTAACAGTGCAGCATTCAGATTTCAACACACTCCTTGCACATTATATGAGAGTAATAGAATAATAGTCAGTCTCATCAAAGCATCCAATGTTCTCTCAATTCCCCCATGTGGACACACCATTTTCATCTAGATAGATAGCTTAAATATAAAGGGTTTATCTAAGCTAGTCAAAAGTGAACCCTGCTGCGATCTTGAGGCTTGTACATTTGCAGGCTAAGATACTATTTTTTGAAAATTTGCCACATGAACAACTGAATAAACCAGCCAGTCAGTCCCGTGCTTAACTTTCAATAAGTCGTCATCCTCTCTAGGCCTGCAAATGGACATTGATTTGGCAAAGCTTGTGATTAATCCTCAACCCAGATGACAATGGCATCTATAGTGAGCACAAAATATATCCAATTGCGGGACAACAGAAAGCATCTTTTTATAAAATCCACTGTTACATTTAGAAAAGATAGTTTCTCATGGCCTGCAACTAGAGAGTCGCTGAGCAAAAAAATCACTTGTGTGGGCAATAACACATACACCTACACATAAATCCATCTTGTGATGCCTACTTCGAGAAAATAAAATAACATCAGGTATATAATCCCTTGTTTGAAGCAGCCGATACTGCAGATGCCTCCGTCATGTTGCTGAGGTCTCATTGTCAGTTCATTAGCTGAATTTTATACACTGTCACATAATCAGGTGGATCGAGTGAGTTTCAAATGGCATGTAGCAAATTATTACATTATACCCTGGCACAGACTATCTATTGCCTTGTGATCAAGACCTCTCGATCCATTGTCAAGTAATTGCAACGTATACAAGTTCAACCATGTTCAATATGCCAACTGCCATGGATCTCTATTTTATGTTGAACATTCCAGGGCACAAATCAACACCAATGATGGATTTCATAACACTTTTTCAGCTAAGAAAGTCATACCTAGAAAAGGCATCTAGAGCATCAGATCACATTAACCAGTCAGATTCCATCTGCAATCTGGATTTTTTTCCATTGAATAGACATGCTAAATTGGAAATTTAAAATATTGTTATTGCAATGTAATGAACTTAGTATACTTTAATACATACTAATTGTTTTACACAAATTCGGACTGTGTCACCCAGATTTGTTATGTATTATCGTTCTGAATTAATACATACGCGCACACGGGATTTCTTAAATTTGTTTACCGATCACTCAAATTGTAAATATGTCTAGACAGTCACCGAAAATAGTTGTGACATTGTGCCACGAACCCCCTGTACAACCTTAAAGAACAACGCCTAACAGCGTCGAGCACTGAACAACAGTAATGTATCGAGCTGATATTCAACGAACCAAACAGTTACCGACATCGCTATGATTACACAACGCAACATCACCCGGGCCTACTAAATGCTCTGGCATTCTGTGAAATGTGTAAGTTCCGTTTGTGTTTGCAATTTTAATATTTGTGAAATTCATATGTTGCATCCTTTTTACTATTACATGGTCATATTTACCAGGTATTTGGTCTTTAAGCATGTAACTTCTTAGCTCATCATAGTTGTATTAAGTCTATGAGCATTTTATTGTTGCACATCAGTTACATTAGCATCTTAAAGATGCATATATTTAGACCAATATGCTGGAAGATAAAATTGTTAAAATTTAATACTTTTAGAGGCCTAAATTGTTTACCTTATAGTAATGAAACTAAAGAAATCTTAACATATGGTGATTTCATTCCATATAAATTAATATTATTTTGTGTAGTTGTTCAGATGCATGAGGGGCTAATGTCTCTAATTCAATTTCATAACTTAACAAAGTATATGAGTGTATACGTAGTGAAAGGGATGAGTGCACCATCAGATAATAAGATCCAATTCGCATCTGGATAAAAATCAATTCCAATTTAATAAATATTATGTTGAATATGTTCTAACTTATTTGACTAGGAGCTGTTACTGCTATAAGAAGAAGCATACTCTAGCATAATTGTGTTTCAAAATAGTCACATCTTTTCTGTATAGCTGTCATGAAATTGAGCCACTGGGAGTCCAAGGGTTAATGAGTTAACTGTGTGATTGTCATGAAATTTATCCTGGAATTTCAGTATTCAAAGGGTTTAATATTACAAGACGGGTCCATGCCTTAGAGAGAACATGATCTTCCAGGATTTGTCTACATATACCATGAGTCTATCTTTAGTGCCTCGCGATATGAGATGATAAATATAAAACTCGCTCAATAGTTTCAAGACTATTTTATGTTGATAGTACGAGAACACAATTACTAGAAAATATATAAATAAAGTTTCGAGTATGTTGTATGTCGGTAGGTGTAATCAGGTAAAATGTCCATTCACAGATATAAAACACTCCACTCGAAGTATGATAATGCGATCGTCTGATCAATTCTTGGCTGGGGAGTCTGTAAACCAAAATCAGCAAGGCAAGTGTCCAGCCGATATGCAACCTGGTATCATCCATATCAATTGCTTGATCTGGGTATCTGAATCTGAAATATAAACACAAGGGTGCGAGATATTAGCCATGCAATATGTACACCAACATTGTGATTGAGAGCAAAGTTCCCCTAGACTGCAAGACAAAATAATTATTATGCTCTTCCTCCAGGGCGTGGGTGATGGATGGATAGGCCTGGGGTGGGTGGTGGTGGTGCAGACATGTATGCCAGTTGCCCATATGATTACAGACTGTGGGACACTGTTCACAGTAGGCTCATGCCTAGGATAGGGGAAAGGGGCTGGTGGTAAGTATTTGGGCCGGGAAGGGAGTGGGGTGGGGTGGACAGGATGGCAAATTTGGAACAATTATGACACCAAATTTGCTTTGTGGGCTACTCATATGATTGTGGATTGCAAGGCGATGTTTGCATTACGTTCTGCATTACGTCGGCGTTGCAGAACCGCGTCACCATTTGCGAAACCGTGTGGGAATGCGATGCTGTACCATCGACTGCACATTCTAGTCTAAGGATGATGAATGATGTACAGTACATGGCAATATTTGATCAATCGCTCTTGCTTGTGCAACTATAATCGCCTCTTCATAAATATTGGATATTTCATGACCCGCTCAATAGTCTAGTTTTCAACCCAGAATGCAGTAATACAAATTTCAAGGTAGCTTCGTGATGTTCACGAAGGATCTCAACCACACAACTTGAATCATTTACACATTAATGTCCAAGAAAAGCTATGAATTTCCGGAGAAAATGTCCATTTGCAGACCAAGCGGTTATTTTTTAATTTTACCACTGGGATGACGGCCTCGGTTATCGAGCCAATCAATCCAGTCATACATTTTCTAAAAACATATATTTTTTAGTTTCTTAAGAACATTCCTCAAGATCAGTGCAAATGCCAGTTTGAACATTAAATGGTTTATATAATTCACGCATCGTGTGGTTGCTTATCAGGTTAGTCCAAGCATGTACTGAGAATGAGATATCCTTATATTCCCCTCATTTATAGAAGAATGCACTGACTTCTCAATACTTGCTTGCAATAGCTTGGTGCAATGTGTAAATGACATTTTTTTTGTAATAGGCATACCCATATTTTGTTCTTAAGATAATGGCCTTTGTAACCATATTACTTTAACCCTTTCTCGACGAAGCCGGCCAACCCCGGCCTCTGTAGGGGGCTTGACGAATGGACATTGGCAGGCCAAGAGAAGACTAGTTATGAAATGTACCAATGGTAAATTTTCTAAAATAGTCTTCTCTTAGCTTGCAAATGGACATTCAATAAGTAAATATTTTTATTTTTTTAACAAATTTAGTCACGAAAGGGTTAACCACATATTAATGTATATAAATAGGACATTTTGATTGATTTGAAAATAAATTTAAGAAAATGTGCATTTCTTTGCACGGACATTTACAGAGAAAATTGTCATAGTCTAACATCGCAGATGCTACATTAAGTAGGTGATTGTGTATACATTAAGCTAAATGGGATGAAATGTATAACTTCTCAACCTCAAGGGTTGTTATAGGGCGATTTGTGTCATTTCAGTCAATCATGGAAACACATTACGCGTCTGTATTAGGCGATGTAGATTCTTTCACATACCTGGCATTCTCAACCTTAGCTATTTTCCTATTAATTCGCATCTCCTCTGTTGTGATAAACAAACAGCTAATCTTGTAGATGTGCATATTATGAATTCTGACCTCTTCAAGTCTCTCAGTTGGCTTCTAGCGAAAACGTAACTATTCAACAGGAGGATTCCCCCATAACTCCATAACCGCCGCCATGCGCAGTGTCCAATCTATGGATATCTATGGCACTAGCGCTTCACCTGGCATTTACTTTTTATAACTTATCCTGCGGGCCATTGATTATTAATTAATTTGTTCCCGGTTGACTGTGTCACTTTGTTTACTTCTCAGCATATGCTCGCCTGAACGTTTGCAATTTATACGACATGTTATTGAGATAGTTGCTTGAAATTTCTAAATGGAAACATCAAGTTGTTTTGAATCTTTAGATTACTCGTTTGCCCGTCATATATGTGTTGCTTATTTATACACATGACTAACATAATCGTGTGTTCTATTGATTTATCCTCTGTTTAGTGTTCTTTTCAGTCTGTATATGTTGGGTACTATAGATTTCTACACGATCCATTGATCATACTAACAAACAAAGTAGTAGTAGTAGTAATGCCAACGTCGTCATCATCGTCGTCGTCATAATTGTCGTCATCATCGGTGGTGGCGCCGGCGGCACCGTCGTCAGCGTCGTCGGTGGCGGCTGCGGCGTCATCGTCGGCGTCGTTCATACTTTTGTTATAAAATCATAAATATAAATAATATTATTATTATTAATATTATTATTATTAATATTATTATTATTAATATTATTATTATTATTATTATTTGTTTAAAGGTTAAGGATCGTATTACGGGACTTATGTAGTCTGCTAGAGGATATGAGGACTAGCTAAAGCCAACAGCACTTACATCGATCGCATCGAGCCCCCACTCTTTGTGGGCACTTATAATCGTCCAGGTTTCAAGGATACAATGATTTTTTCATGAAATAAATGTATATTTTGCTTTTGTATGAGCAATGTTCTCACCAAACGCAGACACGATATTAACAAACCGATACATATATTTACTGTGAAAAGCTTGTTTATAATTAAAGGCGCACATTAATTTATTTTTAAATTGTAGCCCTAGATGTTGCTTAGATTCAGAGGTCGATCATTGAGACAACACGTAAGGCTGATCTTGAGCATGGGGTAAACCTACATTAGCCTCCTTCAAAAAGGGAGTTAGGGTAGGGTAGCCGGCTCGCAACACCTACTAATTATCGGCCATTTGGTAGCGAATCAAGCAGAGCATATTTTTTCGCCGTGAGCTCATTACCATGCCATTATCGGCAAGTGTCCTTACGCTGTAACAGGTTTTGCTGAATATGTGTATATTTCTCAGCCACATTAAATCAGTGCTGCCCACAACAACCGCGAGCTGGCATGTTCCATACTATGACTTTGTAGTTTAGTAAAATGAATGTTAGTCAGGACATGAACTCCGCTCGCAAATGTTATTATTTCCAATGAGTCCACTTGGATAATAAGGGTGTGGTAGAGCGGTTCATCGGAAATCTATTAGACCATATACAGGGAACTGTCTGTAGCAGCCATTTGAACTTGCTGACACTCTTGCATAGTAAATAATGCACCTTTCCAGTTTATCCATCCATCATATAACGCCATAAACAATTAAGGGACGTGTATGCTGACGTCATAATCATGATAGTCATGACGTCATGAATGTTTCGAAATAATCCGTTTTTAATGTTTAATAGTACGACTCGTTGTACGAAATGCATGTCTTTACTATTTAATAAACATGCTGTTGCATATCTTGAAACTGATTTGACTGGACGCTGTTGCTGCCACAGCGTACCTGCAAAGTTTTCTGGAAATTGATAGACAGGAGGTTCAGGGATCGATCGATCCCAACACGAGCGTGCTGTGGGTGGAGCTTAGCTAGAAATAGGCGGGGGCATAGCTAAAAGCGGAAAGGTTTATTGTGTGTTTCTTACCTTTTGGGCTGAAATGCTGTGATGGTTTTCTTAGCCCGTAGCCTTGCATTATCAACAAAGCTACTGTTCCAATACATGAACATCCCCCCCCCCCACTGCTCCCACCCACCCCACTTGCTAACTCCACCTATGTTATTGCTGCTACTGCTACTGCTACTGCTACTGCTACTAATACTACTACTACTACTACTACTACTACTACTACTACTACTACTACTAATACTACTACTACTACTACTACTACTACTACTACTACTACTACTACTACCACTACTACACCGTACTCAATTTAGACTGTATTTTAATATTGTATACTGTATGTATGTATATTTTATATTTATGCACTAACTACCGCCATAAAATATTAAGTAACTACTTTCCCACATATGCCGTCGCAAGGATGGCCTGAGTGTAACAAAGAAAACTGAAGCTGAAACTAGTACTATCCGAAGCGTGTGTATGTATGGTTGCCCGAGGCAAAGGTATAGATGTATCTGCACTATAATAGTGTAATACATACTTTTTTATTGTAATTTAATAGGAATCTACAACATTATATACACTTATGCTATGCTGTATTTTATTTTATTTTAAAATATTAATATCTAAATCATTGAGAGTCAAACTGTTTTATAACGACCACCTCAGCGATGACCAAATAGTTATCCCGAACGACAGGTGTTCATTTAAATCATATAAATTGCCACGCGTTCAACCACTTTTCAACGTGGCTCGTAGACAGATTGGCGAGATATCGTAACGGTCAGAACGGCTCACAATTTAGGTTTGAGGCGGAAAAGTTCCAAATTGGTGCATTTTAAGAAGGTCTCAAGGCTACTGTAGTAACTGCGCCACCAGTAGAATCTGGTGCGACGCATGGGAGCCGAAGGGATGGCTGTGAAAACCTTATATTATTTTGGTTTATTAGTCCCTAAAGATGGACGACAATTTGAGTTGGCGCCGTGTGATGAGGGCGGTCTATGATCGCGGTCACAGGAACATAGGAAATTACGCTGGTGTAGATTGCCAAAACAGCAGCTGCGGCTGCTCTGCATAGTAGTAGTTTATCGTCTTCAGATAATGTCACCGTGTCCTGAATGAGGAATCGTAGCTGATACGACTCCTTATTCACCGTACGGTGACCAATCAGTGGCTACCATCGCAGATTTCAAAGAATCAACACGCGACGATATTGGAGGAATATCAGGCTGAACACAAGAGGTCATGACATTACGGTGACCTTCACCCACCCGTGTGGGGTATGCTTGATACGGGTTCGTCGCCATTGGGGATACCGACTTTCGCCTGCACCGTGGGAGGAGAAGAAGTCAACTGGTTGATGTCTAGGGAATGGCGTGGATAGTTGTGTCCAATGCCAGCGCACGCAGTAAATATTTTAGATGGCATGGTCTTCTTCCTGCTAAATGGACTGTCACTTTTCGAGGCAGCCACGCCGACGTCACTGCAATGCCGATTTCAGTTAACGCCTCTAGAACTGTATGGATATTAGAGAGTTCAGAAGCTGAGTTAATAATTTCGATTTCCTTCGATTCTGCGGATGCTCGCGCAATTTCAAACGGACTTAAAAGGATGCGAGGTACCGGCAGTTCCAAATGAAGTGTCGCTACCGAGGGAACTTCTTCCTCTTCATCTTTGTCTTCCCTCTTAATACAGATATGGGAAGTCGCATCGAGATTCATAGCCCAAGGTCGGCCCAGTCGATGTCCTGCTCGTCGTCTAATAACTGTATCACTAAAACCTTATGACCGGTCGTTGCCGATTGTGTTACACCAAAGCAATGTGCAGTAAAGAGTTTGTCACACGTTTTGCAGAAGTCTCGCATCAACTCGTGGTCTCTATCGATGTGAATGTTTAATTCACTGTGCCTCCTGAAACTACGGGCACACACTGGACCACCACCGAATGGCATCTAGGTACACACGTGTCCAACGTACGATGGCTGGATTCCTTCGTCCTCGGAGGTAGCCGAAATAGCTAAGTCTGCGCCAAGCTACTCACGCTGCTTCAGGTTAAGGCAAATTTCTTTCCTTCTTTTGGCTAACGGCGCAAACCGTACATTCCTGACCACAACCTATAGCTTTTAAGTCTTCATCATAATGTAATGGCTTTAATTATATTTAAGTTTGTACTGAAAGTTAGCTCTCTGAGCAAAAGAGGCCTAATGCAAATCGATCTTCGCATGCGCCGGTTTGTTGGAGGGATGTGACTTGCTCTAGGGAAGATGAAATTCTGAGAAAATGTCCTGCCTTATATACTCTTGGTGACGTCACAGGGCAGAGGGAGACGCGTAACCTGGGATTTAGCCATAATTCGCCCTTTGCATTGTGATCACCACGATGTTAAGAGTAACAATTTCCTGAGATTCCACACGTCGTTTTGGTGACATGTAGGAAGATTAAGCACATTCATATATGGTAACATCCATATGAACCTTGCTATTCCCGGCACGGGGTCGATGGTTTCTAATCAACCAACTGATCAGGAACTACTTATTCATATATTCTAGGGCATGATTGGGTGTTCATGCATAGATCATTATAAACGTGCACAATTAATGTTAAGCCGATGTTTGGCCCATGCAATAATGATTTGTGAGCACAATTTTTTAAACCGAAATCGCCCCAGTCAGTGGTTTGATCTGACGTTGTATTTCAGTTTAGACATAATCATATTTTAATGACCAGGGCTACCATTCCATTTTGTTTATATATGATTTGCTTTTACCGGGTCCGGCTGACTAACAAGCAATCATCTTCTGTAGGATGATCTAGCTAAGCCGCTCCTCGACATGAAAACTAATGGTATAGTACAGCTCACAATAAATGTTTTAATTATACAATATTAAAATAGGGCTTAAGTCCGAAGATTCAATGAGATGATCAATTACTATGTATTAGTATTCTATGGGGTGTTGGTGATTGTGTGGCATTCACATGGTTTATCTGTTTACCATTGGGACAAGCGGTGTGGTGCATGTTTATGTGGAGTGGTGGTTAGTCTCCCTTATAAATGTATGCTTTCACTCTTTACGAACGCGCCTAAGGCAGGACAAAGCTACATTAGAACGAATTTACTGCAGTACATGGATCCTTCCATAATCGAGCCTCAGCCTTCGGTAGCAAAAGTCATACTCGCTAACTGACTGCAGTCTGTGAGAATCACATTATCGTAACGAAATCAACTGGGGTTACGTGTGTGAGGGTGTTGACATTTTTACTAATGCACAAGTGGTGGTGTCGCGTCCGAGGGAAGAGATGACCAACTTAGCATGAATTGATCATTACAATTTGTTGATCCTGATGGCGCCGTTTCTGATTCGACACCAGGCATTCGCAGTGTTTGTAATTGCTTGCTAATATGCTGTTAGATTCTGACAGGTGGAGTGGTGAGTCTCGCTCGTTTAGGGCCAGTTAGATAATGAGGGCATGAGGGCAAGTTGTGTTGTTGCAAACTTGACATTATGTATATCGGTGTTGTGGTAATCTCTCAAGAAGGTATGAGTGTGAGGAGGTTCACTCTGGGACTTTGTGCAGGGGAGGGTGAATTTGAATCATCACATTCATACTCTAGAAAGTTATAGAAAACAATCGGTTTGAGAACTTATTAATGAGGCCACTTATTTGGCTGCTGCCAGCTGCTGGGGAGCCAGTTGGCACACCGGGGGCCGATCTACTCAGGGGACTAAGTTATGCCATACCAGTGGTCTGGTTAGCCACTGCCTACGAGTGGAGTGTGATGTTCAAACTCGGCAACGACGTTATTGGCGCCGTCTGGAAATTGGGCCAACCCCTGGCTTGGTCGGCGAATTGGCTAGGAATATGGAATATTGTGCCTGCACCCTTTGGCATTCTCGATGTGTTTCCTCTCGCCGCCAACTACCCAATGCTTCACACAGGATGCAGCCTACGCTAAGTTCCTTGCCCACATATGTGTGAGATAAAGACCGATCCATATTCAGGGAACTATAAAAGGGTTCCACCCAAGTTCAAGGAGTTATAACTGGATAGTCCAGACCAAACCAGTTGCCTCGTGACTGGACAGACACAGTACTGGATACCGGTTAAATGGTTGTCCTAGCTAGGGCACGTTAGACACGGAGGACTTCAGTTTCTCCTCTGTACTATACCATCGTGTTAGCATGTCCCTGAGCCCTCATGAGCCCACTACTGCCTGTTTCCGCCAATCCTTCGAGGAGCCTACCCCTCCCGTTTGACGGCTATATGGGGAGTTTGGCTTGGAGGCTGTGGACGTGGATAGGAATGGGAGGGTGCCGAGCTTGGCTCTTCACCTGCTCATTATAAGAGGTCGAGAATCCATCAGACGCTATCACTTCTACACTGCCTATAACATATATCGCTGACTGCGAAGAAGAATGGCTGTGGCAGGCTCGGCTTAGGCTTGGGGTAGCTTGATAATCACTGTGATAGCGTGAACTGGGTTGGAATGGGAAGAATAAGGTGGAATAACTGTCCTACCCTTCTCCTTGAACAGTACACATGAAAAAATACTTCAGATGTGGCTTTTCCAATCTTGTAGACCAGATCTGAGTATGGAGAGGGCGAAAATGAATCTCGTCGTCGTTCTCATCATAAACCGAATATTGGGCCAACTCCTGGCTAGGTAGGAGAGCGGCCGAACATGTACCATCGTGCAGCTGGTTAATGTCGAGAGTACTTGTCCTCGGTCTGAGTGCCTACATCTAGAAGCATACCAGCTCAGGCTCTGGGTCGGCGGTGATGCACGACCTATGCCGAGCGAAGTGGATGACTGAGGCCATCCGGGGCATGAATCAGGTAGGTCACGTCCAACATCTTACGTACTATCATATAGGGACCTTTGCACTGGCAACTCAGTTTAGTAGGTACATTTGCAAATGATCTGGTATCGCGACCCACAACCAGAGGTGGTACAGAGGTGGTACAGAGGAACCGGGGTCTCTTACGAGCTCATCGGCCTGTTCCATCCTTTGGCGAATGGGCTCTACATAGAGAGGCAGTGAGTTGATTTTGCCCATGATCCTTAGCATGGCTAGATCCAGGTGCAAGTCTAACTAATGTCCTAGCATGAGTTTCATAGGAGTGAAACTGTGTTGGTGTGGACGGAAGAAGAGGACAAATGGGTGTCAAAATTCCAAATCTCGACAATTAGGGGGCGTTTCCTTTATTAACATGGCCGCAAAGGTATGGTGAAACCATTCTACATCCCGTCGCTACACAGATGATAGTGCGTAGTTCACGTTTCAACACTATGGAATAATTTGCAGAGCTGGGTTATCAAATGACTCGCAAAGTGTGGAGTTTGGTCAGAATCTAGTTCATAGGGCAAACCAAAATGGCAGAACACATTGCTGGCCAGTACTCTTGGTCCGGCAAAGGAAATACTTCTACCCACTTCATAAAATAGTCATGTAATACGAGGATGTATTTGTTACCCTAATCTCTCATGCTTAAGGGCCCGAGAACATCAATATTCACTCGTTCACATGGCACGCCTACTATTTTGGTTTATAATGACATTGGGTTTTGTTGGCCAAATGCATGGCGTTGGCAGGGTATGCATTTGTCCACCCATGCCATCATGCTATTGTGTATGCTTATCTAGCGGAAGCGGGTTTTGATCCTCTCTGTTGCTCGTTCAATGGGTAGATGTCCTGCATTGTTATGTAATTGCTCGATTATCGGACCTCGTAAGTGTTCACGGAGAAAGAGGCAGTTGTTGATATAAGTAATGCCATTGTGCATATGATATTCGCTATATCGTTGGTAATAATATGTGTCCGAGTTTGATAACAGACTAACGGATTCCCGTGGAGGGCGTACCCCATCCTGGATCCCCACATATATGTGTCGTGTATGTACGTCTGTGACGTATTCAGGAGCAGGTTTAGCCACTGTTCAGTCCTAACCCAGAGGTTCAGGAAAGATGTGGTTGGTAGTAGATCATATGTGATGGTGGTGACCACTTCTATGTCTCCCTTGAGTCAAATTCGACTCAGGGAATCGGCGTTGCGATGTTGTTTACGCGGCTGATATACGACCTTGAAGTTATAGGTCTGCATGGGTTCCTGCCACATCGCTATCTGTCCTTCAGGGATTTTCAGATTCCTGAGCCAACATGGGGAGGTGTTGTATGCACGTAATATAAATGTTCGCCCACGCAGTCTTTCTAGTACTTAGTAAATTACACCACGTCTAGCAATTCTCGCATCGTTGTAGTGTAACATTTCTCAAGCCTTATTAAGGGTGCATGATTCATAACACAACACCTTCTCTTTTCCATCTTCTATGACTGGGAATAGAATGACACCGATGGCAAACAATGAGGCGCCTGTGTCGAGGATGAAATCAAGGTTATGGTTAAGACGAGCGAGAATGAGTGCGGAGATTAGTTGTGCTTTCAGTGCCACGAACGTTACCTCACATTCACCCATCCATTCGAATGGTCTGTCCTTTTCCATGATTTAAAATAAAGGCAGCACAATTTTGCTAAAATAGCATATGTATCGTCTACCTCACCTTAGGGTGCCTACATGTAATGAGCGCATAGCTAAATGCTATAATAAACCAAACACGCTATTTAGTCATTGGCGCATAACAAGTACAGTACAGTTATTGCCTCTTATTAGTCATCAGCGCATAAGAACAGATGAATAGTTTGTGAATTACGTTTGGCACATAAATTAAGTATTATCACAGTGAAGAATCCGCAGTCATTGATGAGACGGTTTCTGCATCAAATAAGCGCCTGGAAGAAGTTTAGGTACCGAAAAGGATACAGCATACGCACACGCATATAATACAGTTAGTATGGCACACATTTCGTAGATTTGCACAGCACAAGAGGATTGGCGCCACTAGCTCAGATGCAGTGCTGAATTCAATGTTCAACCATGAAACAGTTTGAAATAGTCAGAACTCTAAGCAGCTGCGGAAGCGCTAACTCAAATTTAGATCTGATGGGCTATATATTACTACTATGGTTGAAGCGCGTAAACTAACTACGGTTTTAGCTGGTGACGCGGTAAAGACTAAAGAGTACATGTTCTCGAGACCCTGTATGACTCGATTACCGGGTGTAATGCCTAAGCAGACAGATTATGCTAACGACTTCGCATTAGTTGAATCTGAAATAGACAGAGCAATTCAGAACCTTATCGATCTCGTATCCCCAGAGGAACTCGGGGCGTTTGATCTCACTATACAACAGGAGTCGATGGATGTAGAAGAATAAGAAGAAGAAGAAGAAGAAGAAGAAGAAGAAGAAGAAGAAGGAGAAGAAGAAGAAGAAATGTGTTCTATTCAAACCGCTACCAGATACTTTGAGGTCTAATTGTGAAGACAAGGGTTTTACATCTTCAGCCTCCCACGTTAATGTTGAAATTTACCCCCACCCCCACCCACCCCACGCCAAAGGCTACATCATATAGGTTTGATATTTTCCATCAAGATATCAAAGTTTTGGTTCTGAAAACATTCCCAAATCTACCAGAGGCAATGCTACAGCATTTCTCACTAACTTATTGAATTTAGCAATCCGTAATCTAGCAGTTAGCGAATGCTACGAGTGTCAACACGACCGTCCGTCTCATCGGGAACACCAGTGTATGGGGATCGATTATTTCTTAAGGCCTAGCGACAATGTCGAGTTACATTACTTAAGTGCATTAGAAAATGTGTCTAAAATCCATTTCTTCCGTGCATTGTCTACTGCTTCAAATTTATATTGGAATGTGTATAAGCTATACAACGCCTGTAAGACTGAGTGGCTAAATAATGTACTACGCTCAGTTTATAAACTTCGTGAATGTTATCTTAAAATAGAATTATAGATATAATTACAGCCTAGATTTATTGTCATACTTATAACCTAGAATTATTGAATTCGCTTTTCTTGATCAGACTTCACCTGTATTACCACTATTAAAATTGATATATGATCTGTCTAAACATGTGTTTCTCTATTCGCTAACCATACTCTACAACCTACCCAACCATTGATATGAATAACAATCATGCACCCACCCACCCACCCACCCCCACCCCGCTCAGACTCGCCTTTAATTCAGATCTTTAATTTGACAAGAGGGTTAGTAGCTAGGTGTGCCAGGGGTGGGTTTATCTCTAGAGCCTACGTCAAAAACAAAATAGCTCTGGGAATGAAAGCCGACTTTGAAGATATTCTAACTCGAATATGTTAAAACAATCTAAGCCCATATTTTTAAAACATTAATATCTGCAGACAAAAAATGAAAACTAAATTATTCGAACCTATATATATATATATATATATATATATATATATATATATATATATATATATATATATATATATATATATATATATATATATATATATATATATATATATATATATATGTGTGTGTGTGTGTGTGTGTAAATATAAGTTGTCCTAACGAGGGATAGCACCAACGCCGTCGAGGTGTTAGGTTAAACTCTAAGGAAGTTGAAAAACAGGACATTTCTTATTATGAGGACTATGTGCCTCATGCGGAGATCCGACAACATATATTCGCCTCCGCGAGAGTAATGCCTCGCACGGTCCTCCGTCTCAGGAACAACTCTACATTAAAGGTGGAGGAGGAGAATCAGCCTTACTGATCGTCCTAAAGCGGCAATGAAAATGATGGGATGAATTGCACGTGAGTCTGAATTATATAGGGATGTATACTGTATTACGTGTTTTTAGACGCGGCCAGAGGATTTCAATAGAAGTCACCCCCGGCTGAATCTCTATCAGTAAGTTAGTAGGTGCCGCTTTATTTATGTATTAGTACAGTCAGAGTTTAACGGAAAAGTTCTTTACTAGTCCTAGAACCTATTAGGCTATCTAGCTGTGCTTTGGTCAACAGCATGGCCTGGAGACGATTGGGCAGAAGCGTATGTATGCTGGAAAGATAATTACTTCCTGAATGAGTAATTATCGCCGGCGCATGTGAAGATGAATTTCTGTTTCTAGAAAGTTTGTAAACAGTTTAGTGGCCAAACGAAACAGAAGATGAAGACACGCGTATAATATGGTTTGAAGTGTCTGATTGGAAAGTTATAGAACACGCCACAAGATGAACGGCATCGCAGCTCAGATGCGGCGTCGAATGAATTGTTCATAGTGAAAAATGGCTTAGTATAACATATCCCTAAGCGCGTAGTATGTAAGTAGCACTAGATGTGTGCTGAGAATAACCACGTTTCTGTGTGGATTGAACACGTTTTGATGAGATATCATTAAACGGCCTGGAAATGGCCCACAGGTCAAATTTAGGATGGTAAAGTTCCAAAACGACACTTCCGGTTTGTAGTTTTGGTCACTCGTCATTTTATTGAGTGTGATATGACAGCCGGTTAGAGTTGGCTAGAAACCTTTTCCTTTTTGATTATATACCCTTATACTAGGGTCTTTAAACGAATTGCGTCGCCGGCGTTATGACGGGTCGGCATCCGATCAGGGCATCAAATATTGTGGATGTACTATGAGTCACGATCTAGCATGTATGTAATCGAAGATTGGTTAGTGATATGACTAGTGCCACAGACTACCTCCCCATCCGGACTGAGGAACTGTAGTCGATCGAGTCCTTATATAGTCTCCTATCGCCAAGCAGGGCGCATTTAGGCCCATTTTAGCCAATTACCACGCTAAGCCGATCTCAGGCAGGAAGCGCGTGTCAGTGACGTCACAACGACCCTTACCTTTGCTCATACGTGAGCATGTGCTATCATGTCCAATAGTACTGTGTGTGCTAATTATGAGGGAATTTATATTTAACGATAGCTCAGCTAATAGCTAACCGATTTTAATTCTGTAAAAAGTTCCGTGATTCCCTACAAATCCTGGTCATGGTGGTTCCACAGTTGCACAGAATTGCAATTTGAAAATACAGGCAAATATATACGAGGCAAGTAGCCATTTCCCATACAGCCTCAGCAGCGCAATCCTGGCAAGCTCTACCACGCACATACGTAACGCGGGCTTTCACGCACTTAGTCATTCTGTACTCATAAATTCCTCCAGGGCTATGTGCACGGGTCTAGAGAACCGTACTTGGGAGGGTGAGTTCGGAGCAACTAAGGCTGGGCCAATTTTAGCCAGATACTGAGCGATCCACGCTACAATATTAATAGCTACGGTCTTAAGAACATGTTATGTATTACAGCAGGAATTAATACTAGAGCCAGTGGTATTTAGAGTAGTGCGGGTTAGCGATAATTTCCTATTCACAATATGAATAATATATAGTTACCAGTTCAGATAAGGCACTTTCGAATAATATACTAAATTTAAATGACCTGACCATAGATTAGCTCAGCGATCCTAACACCTACAGTCTTATTGGCAGGTTATATTTGCAACACCAGCATGTCTTGTGATAATGTATTACAGTATTGCTATAATGAATGTTCTGCAGCTCACCAGAAGTAATGCATTTGATAAAGCTATAGTTTAGGACTTTGAACTAAATCAGTGAATGAATATATGAGTTAAACAGTTGCAAATTTGTATAAATAATTTTCCAGTTATTTTGACTGATAAGGGAACTGAATTTCAAATAGTGTCCATATTTCGGCTGAAATAATATTTCCGAGATTCAATCAAATATTAGTCTGGTCACAAATCCATTTGAATAAAAGAATATGATCTAGATCTATGATCTATACTTGATCTATGGCAATTGCTATTCACTCTCGTCTCTCTATAGCAAGTAACTATAGTGGTACTGTCGAATACATGTTATCGATGTTCTGGCTTAGAACAAGTTTTGCGCCAATATTAAGACAGTATATCGAAACTTGTGTAAGTTTAAAAAAAGATTGGTATGTGACAGCCGAGAGGAAAGGAAACATAAGATGAAGGGGTTGTATCAATTTCAAATATGATAATTCATATTCAATCTCGTCTCTATGTATGTACGCTTACTGTATTCTGCGGCTGTAGTAGTAGACACGTCCTACAGCTGCACTCAGTCCTTCACTTTTTCCCACGGTGTCGTGACCTCAGCCGAAATCAGTGGCTTCCTCGGGTCCATTCTTGACTTGAGTGCACTTGCTTGAGGTCTCCTCGTAGTACGCTTAGCAGATTTATGCATTGACGTCCTCTCCTGGCTTTGCATTTGCTGGCTCCGTCTATGGTGAATTCCTAGGCTCTGTGCTGGTGTGTCTTCTGACATTCTTGGAGCAATGGCCAAATATGGACCATCATTGCTGGGTGACTTTTACAGATAGCGGCAACGTATTACACATCTTGTATAGTACATCGTTGGGAATTACGCTGTATAGCCATCGGTGTCCAGTGATGGGTGCATTTGTGGTGCAGGCATTTAGTTTGTCTAGAACTGCCTCTGGAGCTGCCCAGCTGTTACAGTTATACAGCAGTATGGATACGCAGGTTGCATTGTGTAAATGTACTCCTTTTGTCAAGGGCATCTTTGATCTACAACTCCATAGGTTTAAGAAGGACTGGCCCATAAAATGGAATGTCGCCTCTATATAGCTAGCTATCATAGTAGTCCTGTCAACAGGTATGATGCCAATGTCACGATTTTTCGGCTTAGAACAAGATTCATGCCAATATTAAGACAATAACTCGGAAATTGTGTATGTTTCGACAGAGCGTCCTAGGGGCAGACTAGAGGAATGGAAATTGTACGAGATATATATAAACACCAATTATTACCACATGCCAGATTATGCACATGTTATACACAGGGTTTACCTAACGTGATGACCATCGGGATCAGTTGATTCAAATTCTGATAGGCGTTACTGTGTGCATACATAGGATGGCTAGATTAAGGTTATCCAATAGCCAAATTAATATTTGTAAGTGACTGACGTGTTCGTTATCATAATGGTAAACAGGAACTATACAAAATAATGAAGAATGTGTGTGGGTGGGTGGGTGGAGTTTAATAATTGGAACAGTGGAGGGGGGTTGTAGAATTATTGTCTAGGCCCTAAGATTTACAAAAATCACTTATGCTGGTTCCTGTCATTTGCATGGCAGCCACGGTAGCTTATGCGTTGACGCTCCGGTAGCTGCATAGCTGGCAGGTTCTATCACCTAGCATGAATCTGCGTGAGCGCAATCATTTCAAAATCAATCATAATTATTAAATAACGCAGACGGCAATACGTTCCTCGCGGAGCCATGCTCAACACATAATTCTTCTAAATATCTAGAAACATTGCCATTACATCTAAGTTCTAAATGTGGCGAATATGAAGAAATTACTCGCCTCTAGAATATTATGTATTTGGTAAACTGACAGCCACCCAGATTAGTACGACAACCAATTAACTACGCTGCACTCAGCACCCTGCATTAGCTAGTGTACGATAAGAACAGGCCCAGAATATAATTTTCGCTCTTCATTTATACCAGAAAGATTGTACATGCGGTAAAACGCCTAACGCACACACGTACGCACGCACGCACGCACGCACGTACGTACGCACGCACGCACGCACGCACGTACGTACGCACGCACGCACGCACGCACGCACGCACGCACGCACGCACGCACGTACGCACGCACGCACTCACACACACACACAAACACACACACACTAAAACCGATTGGTCACGAAATACAATCCAAACATAATAAGAATGACAGCCCCAGCTGAACAGTGGACTTTTTGCGATTACATAGGTATGGAAGGCCATCACCGCCAAAAATACAAAACGCAAATGGAACAGGCTAATTCCAAATGGACCAGAAAGAAACACCAAACAAGCCAGGCAACGCCGTCAAACAGAACAGACTAATGCCAAACAGAACAGACTAATGTGTCAAACAGAACAGGCTATTGTCAAACAGAACAGACTATTGTTAAACAGAACAGGCTATTATCAAACAGAACAGACTTATGTGTCAAACAGAACAGACTAATATCAAACAGAACAGGCTATTGGCAAACAGAATAGATTATTGTCAAACAGAACAGACAACTACGACCAACAGAACAGACAACTAAGACAAACAGAACAGACATCAATGACAAACAGAACAGACAACTACGACAAACAGAACATACATCAATGACAAACAGAACAGACATCAATGACAAACAGAACAGACAACTACGATAAACAGAAAAGCCAACTACCACAAACACAACAGACAACTACGACAAACAGAACTGACAACTACGACAAACAGAACAGACATCAATGATAAACAGAACAGACAACTACGACAAACAGAACGGACAATAATGAAAAACAGAACAGACATCAATGGCAAACAGAACAGACATCAATGACAAACAGAACAGACAACTACGCCAAATGAAATAGGCTAAAGTCGAATAAGCTATTTAGTCAAACAAACAGAGGGCACCACTCTCGTCTCTATCCAAGAGAAGATAACTCTTCAGTCTCACTTGGTACCCCATAAAGGTATTGACTAGAGAAAGCGCATCCTATACTGCACTATTACACTCGACGTCTAGCACTCAGCCATGCCGGTTTTGCTGTTAGTATGGCAAAAGAACGACTAGCGGCTCCATGTATACAAACAAAACCTTGTTGCGTAAAAACTACTCGAGAGTTTTGAATAAAATTTGGAACATATGTAGAAGGGTGCATGTTTTAAATAATTCCCGATTTTCAGACATATCGGTTAAGTATTTCAACGAAATCCCTTTCAAAATAGTCAGTTAATATTCATTACTGTTGTTGCTATATGCCGTGTCTAAAACCTCTGTTGTATCAAAATTACTTGAGATTTTAAAATAAAATTTGGAACATATATAGAAGGCTCTTCTTTTAAATAATCCCCGATTTTCAGGCATCTTAACAGTAGATTTTGTCAAGTAGACCCCTCATTTCAACGAAATTCCTTTCAAAATAGTCAGCAATATTCATTACCGTTGTTGCTCTATACCGTGTCTAAATAGTCAACAAACAAACCACTGTCGAGTAAAAACTAATTACGAGTTTAAAAAATTAAAATTGGAACATAATTTAAATTATTTAGATGGACGTATGTTTTAAATAATCCCCGATTGTCAGTGATATGTGTACCTGAATCAGCGAAATCATTTTCAAAATGGTTAACAATCTTCGTATTTACCGTACCTCCCATTATATAGGCATATTATCAACATAAGTAAACATGTGTTAAATGGTAGAGAAATCAGCTTACTTTAAAACTGAGGTTGGAAACTTTAGATGTCTGAGAGTCAGTTTTCAAAAATATTCTACAGGTTCTATATTTAGCCACCTTGAAATGTTAACGAGTATTATAACGTTTGCTAAAAAGTAACTTTTAGTCAAATTGTTTTCAAAATGACTTCTGATATTTAAAAATATAATCGGCGGAACAGTCACCCCCAACAATTGTGATAAATATATTAGGCCCTATTCCTATTGTGGCCACTCCCCTTCTCCATTCCATCCACCACCAGCAACCCCCTCCAAAAAGCAACAATCATGAGCAAATGTGAGAAATGGCTGCCCGGTCTTCTGCGTCCAGGCTAAGCTGATCAGTAAAATTCTCAAGCTTTCAGGGGGTCTTGGAAGGGAATAATGAGTATTCATGAATAACGCTATGATTAAAGACAGCATGATTGAGGACTGGATACATCATCATACTTGCCAAACCAAGATATTATGCATTCTCTTAGTATAGGTATTAACATGTGTCCAAATTTGATTGCAATAGGGTGAAGAAATCCTGAGGTAAAGACAGACGCAAAGTAGTTAATTTACAGAAAAATTAACAGAAGACCTAACTTGAAAACCTTGAATATTGCTCAAGGTCACGATGACATTGACCCTGTGCCCTCCCTTTCATTGCACTACCTTTGGGTAACCATGTGTCCAAATTTAGGTTCAATAAGGTTACCATGTGTTCGAATTTAGTTTCAATAGGATTAACTGATATAAGACAATATATGCAGAGCTTAAACCATTACCAAGAACTTAACCACAGACAAACATACAGATTAACCAAGGCAATCACTGTATTTGTGAAAATTCTAATTTTCCCCAATAACTATGGAACGTTTGTTTTCATCATTTTAATTTCAAAATATTTAGCATAATAAAGTGGTAAAATGGTGCTTAATCTTGGTATGCATGGCTGCTATGGGTAAATATATCTTAGGAACAAACAAATAGATCAGAAAAATTTAGAGATTTATTAAAAATAATAACCTGATAAACGAGAGAAATCAGATTGCAGACCCTCGCCCTCCCATTTTTTGTCACATAAAGTTTTCAGATTTTCCAGATTTTTTTGGATTTTAGATTTTTTCAGACCATGCCAAAAGTTGTAGAATCCTAAGTGTTAAACTGTGAATCAAATTGGACCAGCAGTTTACAAGATATCCATAGATTCCGATTTTGATCCGATTTGGACCCATTTTTTACTCGGTTCCACATGCCTGGAAATCCTCATGCACGGCAAGTTCCTGCGCTGTGTTAATGAGCATGCCTTGAATGCAAAACTGACCCATTTCAAAAATTGCAAAAAACTATTTTATTCACTATCAATTCGTGTCATAATTAGTAACCACAAAACAGAGATTTCATTGAGCGTTCAGTCAAATCATAACAAACATACAGCACGTCATTTGATCACAGATTAACTGCGTTAATAACATGTGTATCCAGCATTTCGCTGTAGCACATTACGACACCGAGCTCTCATAGTGTTGATGAGTCGAGTGACACGATGTTGCGGGATAGCCACCCACTCCTCTTGTAACACATGATGCATGCCACCCAGCAGTGACATCGCTCACTCTACCGTAAACAGCTCGCGTCAACTGATCTCACAAATGCTCTATGGAATTGAGATCTGGAGAGTTAGTTCACAAAATTCTCTCAATTCCATGGGTAGTCAAAAACTCTTTAACGACTCTTCCCCGGTGTGGACGTGCATTGTCATCAATGAAGAGAATTGATTATGACACTGGATTGTGACGTCAAGCTATATGTGACATAGTTGATTATGACGTAATGTGATTGATCCATAAACTGGATTCCTCCATTTCGATAGGTCTCTTCCCCAGAGTAGTCCAAACAGCCTATGAAGAGTTTCAAAGCGATCCGGTAAATAGTAACCAGAGTTATCATCCAGAAACCACTCTGCCACCCGCCCGGACAGCGCCATCACAAAATACTTGGCGGGGTATAAAAATGATACTTAATCTTGGTGTGAAATGGGTAAATATATCTTAGTCACAAACACATGAATCAGATAAATTAATCTAGATTTATTAGAAATAATAACATGATAAATTAGATGCATATTTACAAAAACACACAGTAGCTTCATTGTGAAATAGAGATATTGACATACTACAGGATAATGATAACAAATATTATTTTAACCCTTTAATCGTCATGCCAGACAAAAATCGGTCTCTACAGTGGTCTGGAGGAATGTCGATTTGAAGGACAAGAAACACATATATTTGAAATTGTATCACTGGAATGGCTGGCTCGATTACAAAGCCAGTCGTTCCCATGGTAAAAGTAAAAAAACAGCCAACGAATAGGCAATCACCACTTAAGCAAAACTTTAATACAAAATTTTGGACACATCTTTACCATCAAAGCATAACTGCCGTTGTCTATGGCGGCTTCAAGTCAGATTGATTTCAAAATATCCAACAGCCTACCTGTATACTTGTTTTGAAATTGAATTATGAAGCATAGATCTTTATCATCATTGTCACTCTATTGTTATATCATCATATCATTATAATCATACCATTTGTACAATTACAATCAGAGGTTGCAGACCCTTTGCCCACTCGATTTTCTCACCATGCACACAGTTTTCCGATTATCAGGATGTTATGAGATTTTCTGTATTTTTTCGGATTGTGCCGAAAGTTGTGGAATCCTAGTGTATGGTCACATGCTTTATTGTGTTGAAACGTGGGCCATACTGGACAAGTGGTTTCTGAGATATTCATAGATCCATAATTAGATCCGATCCGTTCCAGATTCTTTTAACCGGATCACGGCCGAATTCTGGAAATCATCGTGTACGGCCGGTTTTTTTAGATACAGACGTGTGCGGACACAGGGAAATGGTAATAAATTCAATTTATTTACAAATCCAGGTCACATTTTACACAAATGTACAATATTTACAAATAACTATGTACATATATATTATTACAAATATTATTATCATCATTATTACAATCACTAGTACCGTCACCAGCACTGGCTACCTTGATTATTATTATCATTTTGATTATTATCGTCATCATCATCAGTATTACCATCATATCACTGTCAACATTATGGCATTATAAAAATATGTTATTATGATTATTATAATTTTAACATTATACAACTTATTTCATTTTAACACCAATATTATTCGTATTACAAACATATTATCTTTATATCATTGTCATTTTGTAGAATTGAGCCATCATAGATGTAGCAATATAATATAAATAATTGCATTATCAATTATATCATTCTGTCGCTATATCATTTTCATTGCGGGTGTCCTTAATTTCAGCACTATTGTGGAATAGTCTACAAGTATTATACAGACATTATACAAAGTAAATTCAATTAACGGCAAGATAGATCTATACAGAACTGAAAGATAGTTTTTGGGCATTTATATTAGCACAAAACTAAGGCGTCAAGTCCAAAACAGTTTCAAAATATTTCGCAGCTTATCTGCATGATTTGAAATTGAATCACTCCAGCTTGAAAGTGATAATTACTCCACAATCAAGTTGATTTATTTTCACATTGGGAGATGTATTACAGAGGTAACAGAAAGCTGTTGCTATCGAGAACAGCAACATAGTTTAGCATAACCAATTCAAAAAGCAAAACAGTTTCACATGTGGAAGATTTATAAGATCTAAGAGCAATGAAAGCCAATAATCATTTTGACCATTAAATGGTCAAAAAAGCAAGTTTTGCTGAATCAGTGTCCATTCGCCGGACAAGACTATATTTTAAAAATTTAGAACTGGAATGACTGATTCTGTTACCGAGTCAGTCCTCCGAGTGGTAAATTAAAAAAAATGGTCTCTTGACCTGTGAATGGACATTGTCCAAGACCACTGCAGAGCCTGTCGGTGGTTCAGTTGACCACTAAATGGCCAACGGTGATCGTACATCATTATCATGCCATATTACTGACCTTGAAACAGAATTGATTTGGTCAATTTGCTTCTGACATTACGACCTTTGATACCTTCTGTGCATAGCCGGCCAACATGAAAGTGCTTCACTATAGTGTAATCCTTTATGATTAATTTAATTAGCGACATTACATGACTTTCAGGAAACTCAGAATCATATATATGCTCACTAAGGGAGGGAAATAACTGTCCCAATGGAAGACATGACAATACCTGCATTGTACTTGCAGTAACAGATTTCGTGAGCTATCCGGCCTACCATTGGCAATGAACCCTCTTATATGCACTTTTCAGTTATGTTGCAAATTTTAACAACGTCCGGTGACGGCACTGTTAATCCACCATTGTTTTTTAAACCAAAAATTCAGAAAAGTTAACTGCATCGGCTGCAGCTGTTAAGGCTGCTGAACATGTGCTACAAGTAAGGCTCCTCAACAATTTTCGAACAATAAATCCTGCAATATACACAACAATAATATGTGCATATACAGACAGACGGCTACACTGCAAAACTATAACAAGCTGGGAATAATCCTGCTCATTTGATACAACATCTACATCAGCTGTATTGTCATTACCTGGAGGCAAAACTTCAAACCCACGACTTAAAGAACACTGTGTGTGTCATTGTACGTTTCTAATTCTGCTTGCTGCTGGAGAGGTGTACCAACTATTATTACCCCTGAGTAATGTCACACGACCAAATGCTGTTATTTAATTGGTTAAGATCAGGGATGGATGATCTTGTATTTCCCTCACGCGAGGGCAATACCACACGGTATCCCCCGCGCGAAAAACGTGTTTTAGTTTTACTGCCCAGCTAACCATAAAACTCTTTATAATAATATGCATGTTGCGAAAATGGCGGATACGCGCCCGCTTCGGAATTGTTGAATTTCAAGATTTCAAGTAGGCCTAAGTCAATTTCAAGACAACTATACGTGAACGTTATTGCATATTTTGAAACTAATTTGACGGGAGCTGTTGTTGCAGCAAGGTTTTATATCCCGCAAAATACTTGTATTCGAATAGCGAATGCATTACTCGACAAATTAATTATAGCCATAAAAACGGCGAGTTAATTATCGATCGCAAACTCTCTAGTGCGACCACAACCATAGACGGCGTTTTTGGCGTACAGCCAAAGCAAAACGTGTCAATTTTACTCTTGCAGAACTAGCCTAGAGATGTCTAATTCAAGAAGTACTTATCTAATTATATTGTCACGTTATGATCAAATCTCTATCTTCGACGTCTGAGGGGTAATAAATTCGTTACACCAGTGTTTTGACGCGGGTAAAGGCTGTGTTACCTCACGCACAAACAATTATATTAGCTTGCGCGTGTGGTAACAGCCTGTACCCCCGTCAAAACACTGGTGTAACTAATAATATACCTATATCATCCTGCGTGGTAATATTGCTACGTACGCTGATAGGCCGCACGAAACTGCTGAGATGATGGGTTGTCGTTCCAACCACGTCTACCGCGTATCAAGCTGAAAAACCATCAAGCATAACAGGAAGAGCCATACATGCTGCTACAAACCCAATTATTGGTGTACGATTTCATTCAGTAATCATTGGTACCCCCATTTAATTGAAGACAACAGAGCTACTGAAGAGAATTGTGGAGAAAAGATACCCAGAACGGACTGTTAGATTCACGTAGGACAGCTTTATACCCTTTAGCATAAGCATTTCTTGAATTTAGCATGCCAAACAGACGATCAAAGAAAGACCAGAACTCAGCAGTAGGTCCACATTCAATGAACTCTGGCAATTCTAAGACATTCTCCACAAAATCTAAAGCCTTATATACAGATGAACTTAAAGCTTGCACTGCAAGCTTCACTTTCCTCTTTTGCTGATACCATTCGATGTGATTCCTTCGCAATCGGTTTGCCAGCCGGAAACCTTCACTTGTTTGCAGATCATACAATTTCTTAACGTAAGACCGCTGAACTTGTTTACCATCCATGATTACTAAAATACCATTATGGGCAAATGAATTTCTGATAAGCTTAATCATGTGGCAGGGATCTAGAAATACAAATACCTTTGTGGTGTGATCGACCGGATTGGCAAAATAGGGCTGGATGGTAGTAATATCTGGTCCCAGCACTGCACCTAGATGATTGGCCATGGATATGTTAACAGTTGATCTATCAAAAGTCAAAGATACAATAGAAGCCCCGCAATCATGAACTTTCAAGATCACCTGTTTGACAATATTAGCCTTATCAATGGCATATATACCATCAAAGGAAATATGGGATTGGAATTTTCCAGGAGCTATTTTTAGCTACAACCATAAATACAAGCGCCTCTTTGGCCACAGGAACTGAATCTACGACGGCACCAATACCAAGATCAAAATAACCAACAAAGTTTTACCTATCCCACTCTACCACTTACTTAAGTGCCATTTCATCAAAGATGATGGCACACGAAAGTGGCACACTTGCAGAACTAGCCTGATGTTTAATTGCCTTTTATGCCTCCTCTGTAAAACATGGTGAACCGTCAACCTTCGAATACCATGTTCTAAGAGTGATTGGGTGTGGAAGGCAGAATTTCAATGCATCACGTACATAGCTGTATGCTTTGGGTGAATAAAAGTTCAACGTTGAGGCGATGGTTTCAGTGTTTCGCTATAGTGACCTTTGTTAGCCAGACGCTGTTTCTTAAACAAATCAAGGCTTACACCAGAAAAATAATTTTCTAAAACTACCAATCCATTTTCATTTAGAAGATTTTTCTCATTAAGTTCTGTGAAAACTCCTTAGTTAATATTAATAGTGTTTTTTGCCTCTTAATTCGCTTTCTGGATGTCGCTAATGTATTTTGATAGTGCTTTAAGGATTTTTCCTTGTCATCGAGAATGTCATTATATTTGCGCTTTAACTTACGGGGACTTAAATCACTAAAATAATGATGGTCAATAGAAACATCCTGGTTTCACTTGGTGGATCTTCAGCCTTTGATGTGCTGGAAACATGCACGAGTTCTCTCACTGCTGGTAATTTTCTCTCATGTAACACCTGAAATATAAAACAATTCATTCACACAATGCCAATGATGACAATACGTCTACTTACATACTCATCATAGCATAATGAGACATCAGTAAAACACAACATTTAAATATGACTGCTTTCCTCACGAGAATGATGTTCATATCGTATGCCTTCTGCAGAAATTCCAGACTTTTTCCATAATTAATTTAGCATTTCATCCCTCGGTATGGCTCATTTATTTGTACAAAATGTATCAATTGAAAAATTGATGTGTACATTGTGGCGTGGCTGTCAGTTTCATTTTACATTATTATTTACTCTTATGTCATCAAGCACCCCAACAGCAACTTAACACATATCTAATACAAGAGCAGATATGACATTATACAACAGCATTCCTCTACACAACAGATTGACGCTGCGAGACCATCTACAGTTCACACACGAAAGACAGTCATCAACAGAGGGCAGCATGGTTCAAACGGAAAATCGACCACAGCTTCTACACTGCATAATCAACCATGCAAGCAATCCATGTTTCCCTTGCACCAAACATCATCACATACAAGGATGACAACAGTCGCCCACCATTGCCAACGTTCACCGAAGCACCATTTTTTACCAACACTGGGAGATTCGCGCACTTTTATCAGTTCCCCAAAATTTCGCTCACTGAGTCGCTCGTCAAGTCGCCCAAATCATGTTCTACGAATCGCAACATGCTCGTCGAGCCGCCCAAATCACGTTCTTCGAACAACCGAAACTTATACTCGCTGACACCCATCTTATATACAGAAACCATAGCCACATAATACTCGTAATTCCAGATGGCTTTGTTAAGAGAGAGAGAGAGACGTCTGCAGACTGCAATCAGTAAGCGAGTAGGATTTTGCCACCAAAACCTGAGGCTCGATTACGGTTTGGTCCAAGAACTGCAGTAAGCTATGACGACGTCCATGCTCTAATTAACTCTATCCTGCCCATAAGGGCCCAGTCGTAACAGAGTGAGCACATATCAATGTACTACAAAATTCATCAACGCGCACATAATGGCTACATACCCTGGCCGATATATATTCACAAAATTTACAGCGCCTGGTATCTCTGGTATACAGAAAACCCCGCATACTGTATACAACCACCCACACCCCAGGAAGATGGACACGCAGAACGATTGCCTCACTAAGTCTTCAAACAACGGGATATTGTATTGTATTATTCTTAATGCAATTGTGACCTGTACCGTACCAATCAAGTTCATGTCCAGGTGCGGCGAGGCTAGTTCCTCTCTAGATAAGGAAAGCTTGGCAGCCCGCCCACCCGGTAAAGGGTTGTAATATTTATTACAAGTGGTCCAGTAACTGTACTCCTCAAGTACGAACACGCTTAAACTGCGAACATTTTAAATTGGTACTTCAAAAGACTGTTACGATTTTGACAAATACACTACCGCACTCGGCAATTATTATCACCTGAGGCGGGTCTACGCATCGCCAAACAGTCATTCACATACAAGAAATTCAAAAGTATCAAAACACATAACTTTTTCCGATGATGATTGTTAGGAGTTTGATCAAGGAATTACCTACACACACGCGCGATTGTGGCAATACGCCTTCAAAATGCATCCGTATATAAAGTAACTGGTTAGAAAGTTTAAACCAAGTTCTCAAAAGTTATAATCGACATCTTGATAATCCTTATCAGGTCACCGTATATAGACACACATACACAATTATACACGGACTGTCCAATCAAGCAGTATGCCAAAATATCAACGTCCTAAATTCCCGTACTTTCCTTAGCTGGTTATAGACAACGCAGCGCCAGTCACCGCACTCTACCACGTGCGCATGCCAGGGAGTTAGAGTGGGGATGAAACTAGGCAGGCCTAGCAGGTGGTGACGTCATCTTGCTCTTATCCACACCCTCGGACAAGCTGGCTTAAGGAATAATTAGCCGGGTCTATAAGCATCTAAGATGAAAACCGCATCACGCCCACAGAAACACGGACTACACGTGCATAAGGAATATTAATAATACAGTTTGCATTCCTGCCTTACTATGTGTACTTGCTTTTGCGTCATGGATGCCAAAAAGGGGCGTGATGAATTAAAAGCAAATTATTGGCGTAATTATCACAGTGGCCGTATTGCAGAGGGAGTTTCATGACAATAACATGGGTATGGTCTCCCTCCGCCCTGTGACGTCACCGAAAAGTAAAAAGGTAGGAATTCCGCCCAAAACTTCAACTTTCCAATCAAGCTGGACATCAGGGAAGATCATAAGCATTAGTACGTTAGTGTCTAAAACTAAATTCAGTTCATTTTTCTTATTATTAATTTAATGAAGTCTTTACTAAGTACAAACGTTGAAGTTAGCGACTCGCCCAAAAGTTTAATTAGGAATACGGTATATTTCTGGCTAGTGATTTGGCCATGTCGGCTACGTCTGATGACGAGCCTGTTGCAGCACCATCCGGCACCCAGCAGTTTACATGTAACTGGACCACTCCAGAGGGCGATCCACCCGGTTTGAAAACATTTGTGAGGAAAGCCAAAATGTGTCACCGTATGGATAGGGACAACCTTCTTCAATGCGGTTTTTGCCCGGGCTGTCATGTTCTTTTCATTGGCCATGATTTGGTATGACCCATACGTATAAATCCGGCCACAACGTTTCCAAGGTAGAAATGGTTAGAGGTGAAGAAATTGATATAGTGTGTCTCACAGAACAATTCATAATCCCTCTGACCTTTCTGTTAACGTCGCAACTGTTGGACACTGTTTTATCTCTGGGTCCAGGGGTGAGGAAACCTACGTCGCTCAGAAACCTTACAGTGGTGTGAAATGCCGAATTGCGCATACACCTTGTCTCTGGTCGCCGTTCCAAAGTTAATGACCAATCGGTTCGTCAATGCTGCTCAGAAACGTCATAGAACTCCATCTGCTACCACACCAAATCCAGCATTCGTTAAGACGTCTAGCACCAGCTACACTACACCGAACTTCAGCACCAACATCAGCACAAATACTGCCCACACTTGCCTCAGACGAGCACCAGTCCACACCATCAGCATCATGCCTACCGTCACCAGCTTGCCAATCATCACCAGCAACAGCATCATGGCGACCGCTCCATCAGCAAGACGGACGCTGGAATCCAACAGCGGAGACCCGGGAAATAACATTTCGGCAGACTGCCTGGATTACTATGGACAAACTTACTTATGTTAACATTCTTCAGTATTATTATGTGATACTATGGTCTCATATAGTAGAGATTTGTGACGTTGCATACCGCGAGACAACCTAAAGTCAGTACACGAGGTTTTCCTCTAAGGAACTACATTGAGACATACTTAGCCCCTTTTGTGTCAAGTTAGCCTTTTACTGGTCAATCTGGACAGACGTTCTATGCAGTGGTGTTGGAGAACGTCCATTTGACGGCTTAAAGAAGATGATCTTTTTTAATAGTTCCCACTGAAATGGCTAGCTCGGTAACCGAGCCAGTCATTCCAGGGGTAAATTAATTGAAAAAAATCTTCTCTTGATCTACAAATCGACACTGATCAAGTTGAAATGTTGATTTCGTTCACCATTAATTCATTAAATCTCTGGCCCACCAAAAAACTGCATGCGCAGTGGTCTTGAGGAATATCCATTTGCAGGACAACATAAACTAATTTTTGTAAATTGTAGATAGCTTGTTTTCTAGTATATAATAAGTGCAATCATCACCTGCGTTTTATTTTATTTTCGCAGATGCGTGGTGTTAATATAATTGCATTAACTCATTTATATCTTGCAGGTGATCATCCCCGTGCCTGGTGTGGTCCTGGTGCAAACCCACCTGGAGTATTTGCAAAGCTTGATCTGGATGCTCGCATATTTCATGGCATACCCATACTGCAGAATGTTTTAATTCGAACAGAGGTCATTGCTTATGTCTTTATTACATTTGATGAGCTGGGAAATCTTCCTTGTCTATCACAGAAACAAGTATATAGTGACCTTTTGAAGCTGCTAAAGCATACAGTTGGACAAACGTGGACGTTCATCCAAAGACAGATGACTCAAATACTGTCCTCGGTAAAACAGTTGATGAATGATGCACTGCTAGAGCTTAAGGCCATTTATTTGGCTTAATTTTCTAAATGTAATCCAAAGTGCTATTGATAAGATTAAGAAAGGAACGCTATCGTTATTAACTATTTTGGGCGACATAACAAATATGCTTACAGCGATTGAGAACGTCTTTGATAAAGTTAAATCTAATTCGCTCATGCAATTTGAAAGTGCGGCTGATGCATTTATCTCCCACATGGGCACAAGTTTTGCCGATATAAAATGCGTTATGAAAGATCTCATCACGAGGGCAAGCTCTGAAACACATAGGTTAATTTCTGGTAATCACAGTGTTGGAATTAAGGCACGAATGGCAGTAACACTCTTTGGATGGAGATTCCCTGACATAGGTGGAGAATTTGTATATTCTGACACTGAACTTTCACGATGTTCGAGGAACTATCAGTGTGCCTACAAAGAACTTCAAGGAGGAGGTGCATACAGAATATATGGGGAGTTTGTAGCTTCAGTACCCATCTTCAAATTCTTCAGCATACAAATTGGTCATGGATTTGAGATCGCATTTTCAACGAAGAGTCCGAATTGGGTGTATCGGTTCCATGCAAGATGGATTTTCTTTTCTCTAGATATTTCTAGTGATGTGTTTATTAACAAACGAGGTTTATATGCAACTCAACATGCAACTATTTTCAATCTCTTTCGAGTATCTCTCAACATTAGTGCTGATGTAGCTGTTCGCATGAATGAGTTGGCATTGCGTGTAATAGCAGAATTTGTGGCTGGTGGAGATGATTCATTCCAAGGTAGCTTCTTAGATGCCGTTCGTAAACAATCTAGGAAACTTGCTGATGATGCCGATGAAAGAATTTCACAGGCTCAAGAGGCATTTTCCTCTGCTCAAAGAAAGCTTACAAATACGCAGGATTGGCTAGAAAGAAAGAAATCGGAGGTAGATAATGCAAATGAGGTATTTGACAACGCAGTTGCTGCACTAAAAAATGCAAGAGCAAACCTTGAATCCGCAAAAGGTCCATTTACCAGAGCAAATACAATCTAAAGGCGGCGCAGGCAAAAGTTGACCGATTGTGTAGTATTAGTTCTTGTGGCAGCATCTGTGTACCTGGTCCTGTGTGTAGGATATGTCATGGGCTTTTTAATTACCCCTGTTGCAGCATAACAGCTTGTGCGACAAGAATAACCGACCCTGTGTGCATAGCTTCCAACCTTGCTTGTAGAGCTGTGCGTGCGATCGCACTTACTGCTTTGGAAGCTGCGAAACTTGCTGTTTAAGCACCAATACTGGCGTTGGATGGAGCTAAAGCCGTGTTCATTGCTGCTGAGGTTGTTGTTGACAAGTCACGTGTAATACTGGACGCCGTTAAGCTCCTGTTTTCTGCTGCACAGGTTCTCTTAGAAGGGGCAAAGACAGGATTAGAGATTGCAAAAGGCACCTTAGAAGCTGTAAAATTGACTGTACGGGCAGGTTTTTGGTTATTTAATCACATCGTGGATCGTGGGCTGAGTAGGATAATAGATATTAAGAAATGTGGATTCGCTTTAGAGATATCTGTTGCTAGTGTGTTTGAATTTGAAGTATATTGCGAAGTAAACGTCTTTAGCTTAGGTTGGTCAACGGTCAGATTTGAAGTGAATTTTAGAAATATTTTACAAAGCTTATGGAACGCTGCTAGATCAATAATCGATAGAGCTTTGCAGACCGTTGGCTTTGCAAGGAGGAAAAGAGACCTTGCATTTATGGAATACAAACAAGTGACTAAATTGCGACATTTGTATCGCATTTTACGCAGTGATGCAGATGAATCTGGTAATTTGAACATTTCAGTTGCTGATGATGTCCGGAATAACATTGCCGAGCCACTTGATAACAGCCCGATCGAACTAAAAGACAGCGAAGATTTCTCCAAGGATAGATGTGCAGAATTCCGGTCACTCTCTTCATACCTGAACTTAACGACGGATATACTTAGACGTACATCCTCAGCTATCGTTGATCAACTAGCCACTTTGCGAAATATGGCTCAGCCTGCAATACCTGACCTATCGTCACTTATTAGGAATATGACACCAGAAGGAGCTGGCATTAACATGACAGTAGCAATCCAAGAATATAATCACACCGAGCAAGAGATTATTGATATCATTGTCAATTCTGCTCAACACGAACATGAGACAATTACACAAATTACTTTGTTTTATGAGGTTCTGTCCGCCCAACACAAGGAGGCGATTCGTACGATGGAGAATTTCAATGTCATTAAGACGTGGCGAGAGGGCATGACCACCATCACATCACAATCATTTACGGAGGAGGTGTGCATAGGGTTTGAAGATTGCTTAATACATGCTGCCACCGAAATTCAGATTCTTTTTCACCTATTTGCTGAAGATGATATGGCCAACACACACAGCCATGTATCAGAGATTTCGAAGATAACACGTGATCTTATTTCAAAGGAATCTTGGCATGCAGAGTCTATCGTACCTGTCAGTGAGAGATTTCTGGAGGTGCTTTTACTACTCGATGAAGACAGCCATTTCTGTGGATCTGTTCCAGTTATTTTAGTGTAACCAGAATCTACTACTCCGCTGCGAGGGGACAATGTGGCAATTCAATGCCAGACAACTAGTGTCGCGATCCCGATCTACACGTGGTTCAAAGACAATGATGACAGTGAAATCTTGTCTACATTAGATACGCTTCATATCGCTAGCATTAACTCAAACGATGAAGGTCAATACACGTGTCGGGCAGCAAACCACGTCGGCTTCACAGAAGCGACTGCTATTATTTGTGTTGAATATCCACCAATCCTCAAATCTGTCTTTCAAAAACAATTTGATTTAATCGTGGGAGAATCACTTGATTTGGAATGTAGAGCAGATGCTAAACCGGATGTTAGTTTCCACTGGTTTTCATCTGGTATTGAAGTTCCTATTCCTAATCATGCTAATCTGAATCTTGAAAATGTAACCTCTTCTGCTGCTGGCCTATACCAATGTGAGGCCAGGAATACCCATGGTGTTAATGTATCCACCGAGATCTCAGTACAGGTATATGAAGACAACATAGCTTGTCCACGAGTAGCTGTAACGATTAGATATGGACACAAGTTGTACATCGGCCAGCCATCGCTTTCTGCCATTTATGGTGCTTTGACAACACGCTTCACAGACGCATTCAACAAAGTTATAAGTGTGGTTGTTGGTGTAATAATTAAGCATGTGAAAGTTGTTGAATCCTCGCAAATGTTAGAGATTATTCTGACGCACGACTGTAATAATATGATTGCAACCATAGATGATACCGCCCGCTATCGCAGTGGAGTTTCAAAAACGTCTTGATGTTATTTATGAGGCAATAGAGATAGTTTCCACTACCGCTGATAACAACGAAATAAACAACGTGGTGCTATTCAGGATGGAAGCCGATGCATATCAGTTGATTGGTGGATCGCTTGATATTGATGTTGACACGACCTATGTATGCCAAGCTCGCTTCAGACCTTCTACAATACGGGATACACTGTGTAGTAAGTATCATAGACACAGTTATTGCTGTACAGAATAAAGATATTGGAGGATTCTAGTTTATCAGTCAATCATATGACGTCATAATCACCTACGTGACGTGTATATTGACGCCATAATCAATTACGTCATGAATGGCTCAATTTAGTCCATCCTAAACGCGTAATACTCTGTCATGTTGTACGAAATGTACGTATTTACAATTTAGTAAACATGCTGTTGAATATTTTGAAACTAATCTGACTGGGCGCTGTTCCAACTTAGTTTCGAAATAGTCAACAGCTTACATGTACAGTTTTCTGGAAATTGATAGACAGGGATTCTGGGGATCGATGGATCCCAATAGCGCGAAGTGTTGCTGGAGCTTAGCCAAAGATAAACGGGGTATAGCTACAACTGGATTCTTCCATTATATATTATCATATTCTGTAGTGATGGTAGGATTCGTTTGGTCACACCTTATTTGGTTATCATCTTAAGAGATAACATGTCTATGCTATGTTATACTACTGTGTGAGTTTCAAGGTAAATCGTTGCTACAAAACATCATTTGACTGAATCATTTAATTCACTACGCGTAGGGGATCGATTTCTGTCAATATCCTGTCTATTTCAAGCTAATCTCCACCCACCGTGTGTGCATGTTTGCATATATGTTCACACTGTAAACCCAGAATCCTACAGAAGCTCAACTCAATGGCCCTATCCTAGTTCATCCATCATTCATATGACGTCATACTCAAATACGTGACATTTAGGATGACGTCATAATCTAGACGTCGTAAGTGATTAGATATAGTCCGTCTTTAACTCGTAATAGTCCAATACGTTGTATGAATTGTATGTCCTTTCCATTTAATAAACATTATGTTGACTATTTTGAAACTAATTTGACTGGGCGCTGAACAACACCCAGTTAAATTAGTCTAGAAATATTTAACAGCTAGCGTCTATAGTTTTATGGAAATTGATAGTGCCTCGATCGATCCCAAGCTTGTAGTACATGCACTGGCGACGGATCCAGAATAATGACTTCAAATGTCGTCATAATCAATTAAGCGGCGTGAATGATGACGTCATAATCATCACGTCATAAATGATTATATATGGGCCGTCTTTAACGCATAATAGTTCGACACGTTGTAAGAATTGTATGTCTCTACTATTTAATAAACATGCCTCTGGCAGCACCATCACCCAGTCAAAGTAGGTTCAAAATATTCAACAGCTTACCTGTATAGTTTTCTGGAAAGTGTTAGTCAGGAAGTTCAGAGATCGATCAATTCCGAAACGAGCGTGATGTGGGTGGAGCTTAGCTAGAGATGGGCAATAGATTAAAAAATTGTAAGGCCCATAGCCAAAGCAAGAGGAAAATGTTTTGCCCGTGGCTTTGAGAGTGCTAAGAGGCTACATGCAGTACATCTCGGAAATAACACGTGATGGTGAATATGTTGAGGATAACTAAATCGGAAGACACTTCTGCCTAAGGCAACACTATCTTCCAAACCAATTACGTTAAAAATACTCAACAGAACATTTCCTACACTGTGTTAAAAATTGTACTAACTAACTAACTTAGGTTTTGTTTTGGAAACATCTTACTTTATTTAAGATCTGTCCTCTATTTTATTTAAACATAGCCCGTCTTCTTTATCACCGATAAGATTGAAGTGCTCTACCGTTGGACTGATAGACCCACTTATATAGTCAACACATTGCTTGCAAGTTCTACCTGGGATAATTAAACGATGTTCAAGTGCTACTCGTTTTCAAATTCATTAAGGCAACTTTACATAGAGTCACACATGCGTGTACGCGTTTCCAATATTGTAGTCACACGCTTGAGATGTCTTTTCGCAGTATCTGATAGAGCAGATGTCACTGTTGGTCTGCCGAGGAACATAGTTGTGTCTGGTTTACGCCTGACCTGGGATGCACCTATACAAGGATCTAGCTTTATAAAAGGTGAGGTATCAAAATGCAGGTGCAAAATCTTCACCATTCCTTTATTTAATTTAATGATACATGCATTCTTTAAATATGTTGTTTTCAAGTGATAATATATTAGTATTATTTATAATACACAGATTAATGCTCGTCCACGTAATGGATGAATCCAGTTTTAGCTATGCCCCGCCAATCTCTAGCTAAGCTCCACCCATAGTTTGCCAATGTTGGGATCAATCGAGCCATGCACTCTCTGAATCTCAAGTACCAGAAAACTATATACAGTTAAGCTGTTGAATATTTTGAAACTACTTTGACTGGGTGCTGTTGCTGCCTATGGCAGAAACAGCGCCCAGTTTAATTAGTTTCAAAATATTCAAAAGGATGTGGATTAAATAGTAAAAGCATGTAATTCGTACAATGTGACGGATTAGTAAGCGTTTAAGACAGATTAAATCGAACCATTTATGATGTAATTGATTATGAGGTCATCCTACATGGGACGTGGTTGATCATGACGTCATATGATTGACTGAGTAACTGGGTTCGCTGATAACGTATACTACTGGGCCAATATTGGGTCAATGCAGCCTGGCATTCGGCACGTACCGGCCCGGTAAGGTGCATTATCGATGTGTTAGTATTAACTGCTGTCAAACTAGCAGGGCAAAAGGTTTCAACAACACCATTCTCAAGCGAGGCACCATGCATTCTGTCTCTGGTCTGCTTCTTACTTGCCTTGGCGGTTAGGTGTACATCTGTAAGACAAGTAATACACGAATGCACGTATTTGATTTTGATTTTTAAAACAACTTGCAGAATATGAGGTGAAAGTCGTGGATACAGCCACTAATAAGGCAATCACCACGAGAGTTCCGCGAGCGCCAGCGTCGCTAGTTGGTCTGGATAAAGCCAAGCAAATTGATGTCGCAGTACGGGCAATCACAGAGTCCAATGTGGGCCAATGGACATCCATACAAGTCTCACTAGATGGTAAGTTACTATAATATGGTAGTGTTATGTTATGTGTACTGTTGTTGTTGTTGTTGTTGTTGTTGTTGTTGTTGTTGTTGTTGATGATGATGTTGATCTTGCTGTTGTTGCTGTTGTGTGGCTTTTTCTTTTTCCGTGAACGCCACAGGCAGGTGTTACATACATGTGTTGTTGCGTTGTTTTTTCTAGTTACCTTCCAGCTATGGTTGTAATTGAATTCATAATATTATTATTATTTGTCTGCGTTCTTAGATTGAAGTACATATTTCTTAGCACGCTGAAACATAGCAATGGATTGTTGAAGCAGCGTATTTAATAATACAACTGCTGAATAAGAAACAATACAGCAGTAAACGGATGTTTACTTTATTGCGCAAGGCGTCGACATTTAATAGCAGATAAAAGGAGAAAGAGTTTTGGTGTATCTTATATTTAGAAGGTTACATTAAGGATATCCCCAAAAGACGTCATTTTATGGATTTCTATGCCGGCGGTTTGATAAAAATCGAGCAGCGTTCGATGTTATTTACCGCCGCACAGGTCTGGCTGTGGGGCTAGCCGCATACGCGGAAAAGGTTACATTGTAAAACAACTGTATCGGGTTTCAGTCGCGTACCGGCGATTCCCTAGCCGTCTAGCCGCGTGGCTCAAGCCGCGTTCATGGAAAATCCATATGCGCGGACGTGGACGTGAACACGACAGGTGCGAGCGTTTCAGTAAGCGTTTAGTCGCCAGGTATGATCCAATATAATTTAAGTAATACGCGGTTATTATTTCTATACAGCCATCAAATGCTAAGCATTGGTCTCAGCTGGCTGCTATTGATGAGAACTTACTTTGGCAGCCTACAAAGTGATCCAAAGACAAAGGAAGTTTAGAAAATGGATGAGTCGACAATGGATCCACAGACTATTTCAGAAAAGGAATCAAGAAGCGGTATTTTTTCCATCTATCCCTAGAAAAGCTTCAGCATTATTTTCGTTTAACTATACAACAATTTTTACAAGCACTGGCAGTCATTGCACCCGACATTATGAAACATCCTCGTGGAACAGACGTGGTATGCCCCAAAGCAAAGACTCGCGATATGTTGATGTGAGTTCGGTAATACGTGCACTCCTTAATAAATGGACATGGGCAATTATTATATAATGCATTGACACCTGCTCTGAGGACCACCTTGATTAAGATACCACCTCTCTATAAAGACAACTGTATCTGATTATCTAATTATACAATATAGTTGTCTCTTCATTAAGAGGGCACCTGCCTTAAGAGGTCGCTTTACACTCTTTGGTTATCGCTTAATACGCATTTAATACATATGTTACACGTACAACTCTACATTTCTTCCTATGTAAACATACAATAATACGAATGTTCAGTTATTTAGATGATGTATTCCATGGCATGATAAGAATTAATTTACTGAAATAATTGTGTGGTTAATGAACTAGCCACCACATATGATGTCCGCACTGACGGTTGCTCAACATTGTACCGTAGTTATAAGTATTGTGTGGCATGTTGTGGTCTATCATAACTATGCATAACTCGGCAGACACGGCTATGTGTGCCACATTTTGCGCCAACGTATATTTATTCTTTGGCCTAATGTAGTTTTTCTCGTTTAGATTTGGGTTGGTCTAAGGTAGCATGCACGTTTTCACACATAGATGCAACGAGGACCAACATGCCTAGCTTACTATCAGCCAACCCAAGTCAATGCAAAGTTGGCCCATAGTAGCTAATTTTCGGCCACTCACCCATTGCAATGTCAACGTTGCGCCAACGACGCCATGTATTGGACTAATGTAAGGCCATGAGCAAAATTACGTTGGACCAACGAAGAAAACTTACATTGTGCCAACGAACAACGGGATGGGGTGGTGCTCTTGGTGATGTGACTTCGGCTGTGGTGGAATTAGTGTGGGTGACAACTCAGAATTCCGACATTGAAAACAATTGTGCGAGTGTTGATGTGATCCGAACTGTTTAGATGCAGTACGAATTTTCAATGAACAACTGTGAATATAGGCAACTTGAACCGTTCTGTTTATGGGCTTTGCTTTCACTTCAACACAGCTTAAGAAATGTATAAGAACATTTGTCAAGGCGCTTTCCATCTCATATCCTTGGTGGCTTCCTCTCGGCTAACCCGATCGCACCTACCACCCCGCCCCACCCCTTCCACACACACACCCCACCCCACACACCCACCCGAACCCCTCAATAGCAATACTTCTGGCGGTTGAACTTCGTGGGCAGAATCATGCGGCCTACCATGCTATCTAGGGGTTTAAGAAATATAGAAATAGAAATGCATTCCATCGATCCGCCCACCCATCAATCGGCCACCAAATAATCGATTCCTATCCTTCAGTCTATCTATCAAACTATCCATGTATTCACGTATGACGGTCTGTCTATCCATACATCCATCTATGCAGATTTCCTTTCATATTATAAGGTCTATTTATCTATATTACAGATGTCTCGCAACAGGAGAATCCTTCCCTTCAATCGCGTTCAACTATTAAGTTAGGCCCGCTACTGTAGGAAGATTCATTGATGAATTATGGCAGGCATTATGGCATCGCCTGTCGCCAGAAAGCACTTGCCACGACGTCATATGTATGGCATAATGTTAAACCGGTGACGATGTCAAGTTCCAAACCGGTTTGAACCGTATATCGGTTGTATGGGGTGTGATGAGACCAAGGATGAGTAGGGGCACTTATTGTAGGCCTATGTAATATTTTTTTTGGATAAACATGGAGTAAGTATACGGGGACTCTTGGCTCAAATTACACGCTCGCGACTTTTAATTTCTTTATATAGCATCTGGAATAAGGTATATGCTTATAACATTCATTTCTGATTACGCCATTAATTGTTAAACTCTAGATTCTTACGGACTTACAATAATATATGTTCCATTTGCAGAATAAGGAAGGTTATATTTTAAGATTTACAGCTGGAACGTCTGGTTTCGTTATCTAGCCAGCCATTTCAAAGGTAATTAAAAAATAGACTCCGTTAGGTCTGTAAATTGATAGGTTTCATGATCAAGCTTTATAAGTAAGAAAAGATTAATCAATATTGATCAGCCGAAAATGTTATTAAACTCGGCTTTTCGGTTTGAGCATGATTACAGCGGTTGGCAAACCGTCACCATATTGAAGCGGTTTGCGATGTGAGATCGGTATATCGCGCAGCTCTAGTATTGTGTTGTACTTCCTCTTGCGGGAGGTACGCGACTCATTTCTGAATCGCTGCATGGAACGATAAAAAATATCGCCTCAGCGCCCGCGTGTCATTCCACATCCACGTCGGCGCTTATGGAACCGCTCTATTAAAATGAACTAGATTGATTTTTAACGCGGGCGCGACCCAACTCGATAGTTGAATGTGATTAAAGGGAATGATTCTCCGGTTGCGAGAAAGCTGCAATATAAATAAATAGAAGAGGAATGAAAATCTGCATACATGATTTATCGATAAATAGATGATCAGAATTTAAAGAGGCAATGGGTTGTTTGGTAGATAGCGGGTTGGATGGTATTACGATTTTTGGGTGGGCGGATTGATGGATGAGTGGATCGATGGACTGCATTTATATTTCGTAGACCCGTATATAACGTTTTAGGCCGCAAGATTCTGCATGTGACGTTCAACCGGCAGAAACATTGCTATTGAATGGACGGAATGGGTGGGGCTGGTGGGCATGAAGGAGATTAGATGGAAAGCGCATTGACACAAATTCTTACACATCGCAAACAAAGCCATGCTGACATGTAGGAGGTGATGCGCAGAACCGCGCAAGATGCCTTTTTTAAATTGTTCATTGAGAATCCGTAATGCATCAAGACAGGTCCAGTCATATCTATAATTACAAATCTCACCAATGGACTATTCCAGTTTGTGCTTTGCCCCGCCCTCCTCTAGCTAAGTTCCAGCCACACTTCGCCTATTTGGGATTGATCTATCCCCGAATGCCCTTAATATCTATTTCCTGACAACTCTACTTATGGCAGCAACAGCGCCCAGTCAAATTAGTTTCAAAATATTCAACAGAATATTTATTAAATAGTAACGGCATACATTTCGTACAACAACGCATAGTCCGTCTTCAAACATGCGTTCGTGACGTTTCTCGTTGGTGACAGACTGCTGAAGCTGTGCCCACTGTTTATCCTTTAAATAGCTGCACAGGAAAGAACGAATACACGTTTATTCATCAATGTATATGGAATCACACTTCGCGACTAAAACGCCCGCTGGAACGCTCAAACATGTCGCGTCCGCGGACACACTTATGGAATCCTAGCCTTAGGGTTCATAGTTAGAATGAGTTAACATTATCTCCAAATTCTTACCAGCGTAATGACCCCTAAGTTCAACGCCGGTAAGGTAGGTAAAGATAGTTAGCTATTTAGCCCTTGGAGCGCGAATCGTAGAGTTTTGAAAGGTATATATATGCATATATATATATATATATATATATATATATATATATATATATATATATATATATATATATATATATATATATATATATATATATATATATATATATATATATATATATATATATATATATATATATATATATATATATAAATATATTATATATATATATATATATATATATATATATATATATATATATATATATATATATATATATATATATATATATATATATATATATATATATATATATATATATATATATATATATGTATGTGTGTGTGTGTGTGTGTGTGTGTGCGTGCGTGCGTGCGTGCGTGCGTGCGTGCGAGCGAGCGTGCGTGCGTGCGTGCGTGCGTGCGTGCGTGCGTGCGTGCGTGCGTGCGTGCGTGCGTGCGTGTGTGTATATATATATAATCTTTAAAATGGCAAGCTTCGTTTAAAAACTCATGTTTCGAAGGGCTTATTGATTTTAGGAAATGTTGTCACAAGAATGACTGCTCGGATCATGCTCTCGTTTGACATAGATAACATAGGCAGAGAACTCCTCTAACATGTTTATCTAGTACCTCACAAACATGATTGCAAAATGTGTTGTATTAGTCGCTTGTATCACGAAATCATCAACATTTTGCCTTAAGCCACCGGACTAACATGGTTGTTTTATGCAAGTCATAGTGCCTCCCAGACATGTATTAGAAATGGCTTGTTTCTAGCAATGCGTGGCCAATGGACCATCCAAGTTTATTTATCCATCATATGACGTCATATGACTTAATAACCAAATACGTGACGTGCAAGATGACGTCATATCCATGCTGCCATAAATACTTCGATATAGTCCGTCTTTAACGCTTAATAGTCCGATACGTTTCACGAATTCACCATCCATACTATTTAATTCACATTCTGTTGAATATTTTGAAACGAATTTGACTTGCCAACGCTGCTCCCGTAGGCAGCAACAGCGCTCAGTCAAATTAGTTTCAAAATATTAAACAGCCTACCTGTATAGTTTTCTGGATATTGATAGTCACAGGCGTTTGGAGATCGATCGATCCCAACACGGACGAGGTGTGGGTGGAGCCTAGATAGAGATGGGCGCGGCATAGCTAAAATGGAAAGGTCCATTCAAGATGAACTTTGTAGTAGACAATCAATAAATGCTCGTTGAAATTAGTATGATTGATTTTTAATGCCAAAAATGTTCATTTCTGTCTTCAGAACCACCACCGCGTACATGATGTGTCTCAACCGGGTTGTATGCCATATAATAGTGGTCAGATACTCACTCACCAAGGGAAATGTTTCACTTACTACCAAACCATTCCTCTTGAAGAGATAGTCAAGCGCTACTGTCTACCAGGATTGCAGTTTTTCCCCCCTCTATCAGTGCATGCAACTAGGAATAGATGGTACTGTGTCGGGATGTTGATTCTCCGAATGGTTAGTGTTCAGCTGCTATTCTCAGGAGAAGCACTTTATGACAAATGCATTAAATTTAGAGCAGCATATTTGAACATGTAAATTTAACCAGTTCTTTAGAGTTTACTAACAGATTAAGAATATACCCCTATAATTTCTGTGGTGATCATTAATCATATATTAGTAATCCAGACCGTTGATAGTAATATGCATACAACTTCAATACGACTTTAATTCTGGCGTCACCATGAACATTGCAGCTCATAAATAATTCAATAAATATCTAAAACAAAAATAGAAACATGTTTTTGCCCATCGCTTTTGTCCATTATGCCTTAGTGGCGACTAACATATATAAATAGCCTGTGTGTGTGTGTACTTTCTTAATATATCCGAATATTTAGTTATTCATATTGTATCTAAATGTTTTATTTTAAATCTGTATTTTATCTGTATTTTGGACTTATTTGGCAATTTCAATGACTATTGTAATTATTATAGCTATTTAGAGTATTGTATAATTGGTGAAATAGATAGATCCTTGATTTGAAAACAGGTCAGTATTAGAGCAGGGTCAGGGTAATGTAATTCATTTGAAAAAAGCATATATTAAATTAGAGTAGAAAGTGTGTCGGTATATCAGACATGTGAAAGCTGGTCGGCCAATCCTTGACTTTTTTAGTCTTGGTGCGGTGGTCCAGTGGAAAGATGCCAGGTTGCTGATGCTATGCGGAGTTGCAGAATGGCGGTTCGATCCCCCGACCGGGAGATGGTGATCAACAAATTAAACTAACGGGTGCATCACTGTCGGCTAAGTTAGCACATGGAAATTGAAGCCGCACGTTGCCAGTGCGTCAATAAAATAAAAATACATATACTGCCAGAGCCGTGCTAGAGTCAGAGTACAATAGGCGTAAAAGCCTAGGATTGATTGTGACAGATGCATCCACAGATAGTCCCATAGGAATCGTCAGTGTGTCAGTATATCAGACATGTGAAAGCTGGTCGGCCAATCCTTGACTTTTTTAGTCTTGGTGCGGTGGTCCAGTGGAAAGATGCCTGGTTGCTGATGCTATGCGGAGTTGCAGAATGGCGGTTCGATCCCCCGACCGGGAGATGGTGATCAACAAATTAAACTAACGGGTGCATCACTGTCGGCTAAGTTAGCACATGGAAATTGAAGCCGCACGTTGCCAGTGCGTCAATAAAATAAAAATACATATATATATATATATATATATATATATATATATATATATATATATATATCTTATAATTCATGATTTCTTAGGTTTGCTACATATAAAATGATTTTATATTTGTATTTTTATTCTTATTCTCTACAATTTCTATGATCACAGTTGCTATCCTTAGCTCGCTTGCCCTGAAATATATGTATTTATGTATATATGTGCACTAGGTTCAAAGACTAACAAAATACTAATGCCCAACTTAGGTCACCTGAAAGAATTGTCATCTTCTGTCCGTAATTATATGTGGCCCTTCAAGCAGGTATGGTCATGTATGTTTCTAATGTACCTATAGAGCGCCCCAGTCCGTCACTCAAATAGCTGACGTCATAATATATTATGTCACTAGTGAGCTGACGTCATAATCATTATGACTTAACCCCATCATGAAAACAGCAACGTCCGTCATGACGTTTACGAATTGTATCTCTTTGATCGATGCATAACTTTATAAACATTCTGTTGAATATTTTGAAACTGATTTGACTGAGAACTCAACTTACCTGTAAAATCGCCACGAAATTGCGATTCTGGGAATTCAGGAATAAAAGCATATACATCTATTCCAACACAATTAACAGGTAGGCGAATTTTAGTTAAAATGGGAGGCGCCTAGCTAGAAACGGATCCCTACATTTATCTCCATCCTGGCTGTCGTGTGTAACCCGTCTTGTGTCAGCAGCGCCTCAAGCTATATCAATTAAACAGTCGTCTGTTCTTAATCTATTCTTTCGCGCCGTCTGCACACATATACCCTCATGATCTAACTAGCTGCCATACTAAGTGAAATCCCAATAATGATGTTATGATACTGAACTATGACCCCGTGCTCCTATAACAATCGCCCACCGCACGATGTAAACACTAGTAAACATTACTAATCAGTACATTGGCCGGCGCCTGCGGGAACCAGCCTCCTTTTCTTTCCACTTTCTCTCCTCAATCCTCTTCCTACCACCATCTAAACTCTATCTGTCTCCAACTCTTCACGAAACACGCTTTCCCTCCCACACTATATGTCTATCTTAGTTTATTTCCTTAACTTATATACTGTATAATGCCGTACATGTATATACATTCTATACCTATGTAACCGCCTCTGGTTAGTAATAGAATGTACATAACTCAAGTGGTAATCACACTAATAAGACACGTCTTAATGTGTTCCCACTTTAACAGAAAAATAAAGTTTGTTTAAACCAATTAAACATTTTGATGGACAATATTTTTCTCAGTCTTCTCGGATGGGACTTTAAACTGAGGTCCCGTCATACAGTTTCCATCACTGTGTGAACGTGAGCTAGGGTTAGGTAGGCAAGAAATTTCGGCATAGTCAAAGTAAACCGGATGCTGAATGGATCCCTCCTCGGATGGAACCACGCAACATACGGATTACAAAACCAAAACCAAATTGCTAGAATTAGAATCTTTCCGAATTTTCGAGGGGACTATGGAGGGATGTAACCCGGATGACTGATCGAGTTCGTCCTCGGACGGACACAGTCACCATACGGGCTACCTAACCAATCAAAATCAAACAAGTGCGCGCTGGTGCCTGCTCGGATGATGGCCAGAAGACCAAATGGGTCCCAGGACCCGAAAGACCCCACACCCCAACCTCCCCACTCCCCCCAAAGGGGCCGGGAGGTCTCTGACCTAAAGCCCCCCCCCCCCCCTTGGGTGCATCAGGTCATAAGACCGTACGCACCTCCCCCGACCCAACACCTACCCCATCCCTTCCCCACCCCCGTTAGGTCCAGGTTAGGCCATCCCCATTACACACGCCCAAGCATGAGGAGCAACAAAAAAAAAGCCATGTAAAAGAACAGCAACATGAGACAAAATCGAGAGACAACGATCAACACACACACACACACACACAGAGAGAGAGAGACACAAGCTAATGCACAAACCGACGTCACAAGAATTCACAAGAATTCAACAGAAACCATAAAGGCCAGGCGTGAGTCTAGACCCTAGCATTGGGAACTAGCATATAAACGCCTCAAATATTACAACACACACACATGATGGACAATATTTTTCAAGATACTTTAATTTCAGAATATTATTTTTGTAAATTTACCACTAAATTTATAATTCATCACGAAAGTGTCCGAACTCTGTCTTTGATTAATTTAAAATAAGCAGAAAATGTGTTCAATTTTTTAAAACTAATTTGGCTGTTATCCGTTAGCTGTTAGCCTCATCGCTTACATTACTAGAATAACTGCCTTGAAATTTATATTATTCGAAATTCCGGCTTCAATGTTTCAAATCTATTCCAGCACGTAAAATGCGGGCGGGGCTTAGGAAATAATAGACTGGACATAGTGTAGATATGGGATTGTCTTGTGGGAAGTCATGGCCCCGCTGGATGTCTTATATTTGCGAGTAAGTCCCAAGAGAAATTTATGATTTGAAAATACCAGGTGAGCTAATACACCGGTTGACTTTATACTTTTAATATTTAACTTAGTATTACATCAGCCAGTGCTGATGATATTCAGTTTCTGGTAAATGGATGGTGTGCAGATATAGCACACTGAAACTTGTTGGATAAAGTTTTATCATCAAAATTGAAATAGTCGAATTGATTAGATTAGATCCCACGGTTCTGAGTTGATGTGTATTTGGAAATAGTTTAGATGAAAGTTGTTGCTGTTCAGTCGGCACACACTTTTATAATATTCAGCAGTCGGTTGGATCGATAGTTTAGGAAATAACTAATGTATAAGAATCACTGGAATCGTACGTGACGAGTGGACTTAGTTGATGACGTAGCCATTCTAGATTCTCCCATGAGAGTAAAACAACATCAGCTGGCAATGAGATCATACAGCTCATGTGCCTATTTACTCTAGCATCCTACAGGCTTATTCACGATAGGCAATGGACAGGACATGGACATTGTAGCGTCCTGTAGGAATTAATAACATAATCAAAATTTGTATATCAACTATATGTCACTCATACAATGGCATGCAACAACAACACATTCCGTAATGTTGTTAGTTAGCTGACAGATCGCAGCAAATCAGAACCAGCTACCACCGCTTTGTCTATGTGAGGCATCATCTCCGTAGAAGAATAGCACAGAGTTTGATTGGTCAGAATGACGTCACGAGCAATGAGCATCGATCAAACTTTGTAGTGTAGCAAAGAATTATACAGAATAGGTTTTGTAGTTGAAATTGAAATACAGGGATCGTTGATTGGTCAGAACGACCAACATTTATTAGGTAGAAACTTCTAGGAAGGAATAAGCAGAAGTTGATTGGTGGGCTGATTGTCCGGGCCAATCAAGCTGTGCTTATAACGTACCAAGAAGAGTCATCAGAACAGATTATGGTAGAATCTAAATATCTAGATATGTATACAAGATGCACTCTCAGTTAGAGAAAATCAATCAATCCACCATCTCAATTCACTGAACATCTCTCATCGGTGTTCAGTTAGCAGATAGCTATAGAAGTAGAATAGTCGTAATTGCTTGCTTTGTATCAGTAAGATACCAGTTTGTTTATTGAGTGATGTTGCTCCAGTCTAATACTCTTTATAAGTTCTGTACAGTTAAGTTTTAAATAAAACATATTATCTTTCGTATATGGAAGACAGTAGTTCAAGTTGATCTTTACGTTAGTAGTTAGTAATTAGGAATCTGATTCGTGAGTCAGAAGAAACATCCGATCCTTACTCGATCTTCTCTAGTCAGATAGGCCCAGCAGTCTTAAATAATATCGTCATCTACATCGTCACGACGAGGCGAGCCAGACTGCCCAGTATCCTTCTCCGCCGTTGGTAAGAGGTTGTCGCAGCAACCGTCACATCATAATCTTACCGATAGCGAAGTAGGACCATCAATTAAAGAAACAAGTCATAATCCGGAGATCCGAAATCTTCAATCGGAAAAAATCTATCCCTACATGATTATGGTGAATTCCCAACCACCGAACAATCAATATAGTGAAGGCCATATCATGCTTTCTAGTGATAGGTGCTGCCACACACACACGGCGCATGCCCCTGTTTAACAATATGAGGGCTATGAGAATGGCCAGATTAAATGAACTCCGCCACACGGTATTTGTCGCCGTGCTGAGGCATGCATATACTCTTTTTATTTAGCTAGAATTAAGGCGAATGCCATACCCTGCAATGCATCCACCAACAACAACTTAGGCTACTGAATTGACCGTTCCAGTGTATTCATCAATCGCATGCCTTCGTCCTCAACTACGTGGCATGTATAATGACGTCATAATGAATGCCGCCATGAATGGCGTAGATAAGTCCGGGACGAACGCTTAATTGAAGACGAATTGAACGTTGTTGTACGAATTGTATGTCTTTACTCTTCAATACACATTTTGTTGAATATTTTGAAACTAATTTGAATGGGCGATGTTGCTGCCATAGGCAGCAACAGCCACCCAGTCAAATTAGTTTCAAAATTCTCAAAAGCTTAACTGTATAGTTTCTGGAAATTGATAGGCCGGCAGACACTGATCGATCGATCCCATACAGGCCAAGTGTGGGTGGAGCTTCGCTCGACATGGACGGGGCATAGCTAAAACTGGATTTATTCATTGGTCACATTGGCACTCAAATAGCATAAAGGGAACTTGCAAAAACCAGCATAAGGACAAATCAGAGAACAAAGTCATGGATCCGTATTTACACGTGCCGTTAAGGTTTCACTAGGAGAGCAGATGAAATTAATAAACATTATGTTTAATAATTTGAAACGAATTTGTCTGGTAGCCACTGCGGCCATAAGAAGCCATGGGACCCTAACTAAATAGTTTCAAACTATTCACCAGCTCACCTGGATAGCTAGCTTGCAATTTATATTCTGGGAATACAGGGTGCAATGTGGTAATTCCATCACGCGTAAATAGTGGGCGGAGCTTAGCTAGAAATGGGCGGAGCTTAGATAGAAATGGGCGTGTCCTGGCCTGAAATGGGTGCTTCCATTCCAGTTGACGATTGGAGAAAATGAGCATAGATACATTTGATTATTGATCATATTGTATTATCACCATATTTAATTTTGCGGGTTGGAGAGTCACAATTTATATATACTACATCTTATATTTCTTCTCTCGTGTCTCTGCTTCCGCGACCTCGTCTTCTTTGAGATAGGCGAGACGTTGCCATTCAGCGATGTCGCAGTATCGTTTCATCTTGTACGTCAGCAGAACAATGATCCCATTCATTATAATAACCGCTGCCATAACTCCTCCAGTGAACACGTGCATCTTAATTCTGAAATTGTAAAATGAAATATCAGTACAATTTTGTGGGGGTAGGGGTGGGGGGTGGGGTGGGGGTGGGGGTGGGGGGAGGATTGGGGAGAGATAAGACACATAGTAGAAAAATCGCGAGATTAGGAACCGCTATATTTAGGCCACGTGTGTCTAGGTCACATTGCAAATCGTGTGCATACCATTACGGAGGTGAGCTGATGCGCATCAGTTATATCTGGTAATCACGTGCCCGGCCCTTTGCTCCAGAAAGGCAGAACCCCAAAATATTTCACGATTTAATAACTATGTTGAATATTTTAAACCTAATTTGAATGGACGGTGTTGGTGCACATGGCAGCTGCAGATTCCTGTCTAATTAGGTCACAAATATTCAACAGCTTACCTGTATAGTTACCTTGAATTCGAGAATCTGGATAGTCAGCATTTAAAGGTTACATGCCATTCTATTTAATACAACCACTTGATTTATTCGACTTAAGCTAGGATTCCATAAGCGCGGATGCGGAAGCGGATGCGGTAGGCGTATGCGTCTGCGTTTTGGTGGGCGGAATACCCGCGTTGGTTGCTTCCATATAAGCGGTATAATATATACGTTTATTCTTTAATTTGGCTGGAGATACCGAGAGGGAAACATGCCTGCGACAATGCGCGTGCTCAAAGTACAGGAAAACCCTCTACATTTGACGTCATTTTATGGACCCCACCCTCCCCCCACTAAACCCCCCATTTTAAGAAAATCGCTTCCGTATCCTCCATGTCGGTCTGTGTCCGCTACCGAGCATATAGAATCACACATATTGAAGTTAATGATATATTCGTTTTTAACCGCATCCGCATCCACATGGCTCGCTTTGCGACAGAGACCTACTGGACATAGACTACTTGATCGAAAAAGTCGAGTAAACTTAATAACTACGAAGAACACCGTGCAACCGTGCCCACCGGGTATTCCTGCAGTGCGCTGTAAAGCAAATCTATTTTACCCTTTTAACCCGAAAGCCCACAATTTTTCGAAAAAGGTGTTGGATATTTTGAAACTAAATTCACTGGGAGCATCGGGTAACGGTCGCAGTAGTTTAAAAATAGCCAACAGCGTGCCGGAGTCGCATTCAGATGCTTGGAATTTATAATATTGAAATTGGTATGCGACCAGGATAGGCAACACAACAAAATATTACGTTACTAAAGACAGGTGATAATTTAAAGGTGCATATTCACAGTAATATTTCTGAAAATTAAATTATTTAAATTTTACACTTTCAGAGGCTTAAACTGTAAGCCTATAGGTAATGAACCGGAATAGATCTTAACATATGATGATTCCATTCCATATAAAGTAATATAAGTCGCGAAATTGAAATAGAGGCACGGGTCTCTATTTCAATTTCGCACCTTAAAAAATTATATTAATTTATATGGTATGGAATCATCATATGTTAAGATTTATTTCGTTTCATTACACATAGGCACATAATTTAAAGCTTATAAAAGTATGCAATTTTAAAATTTTCATTATCAATCATTCTGGTGTGAATACGCACGTTTAATAGACGCCATATGATACACGATGTAATACTTGGTGAGATATGATTGTAGGGGGTTCCGATCACTGGAGAACCATTATCTTCTGCCTCCAATGTAGGAATGCGGTATTTAGTAATGCCCCGCCCATCTCTAGCTAATCTCACATCTCGGTCGCGTTGGGATCGATCGATCGCTCAACTCCCCAACTATCAATTTCCAGAAAACCACACAGGTAAGCCGTTGAATATTTTGAAACCAATTTTACTGAGTTATGTTGCTGCGTATGGCAACAAGAGCGCCCAGTCAAATTAGTATCAAATTATTCAACAACACCCTGTCAAATTAGTTACAAAATACCCAAATTGTTTATTAATAGTAAAGACATTCAACCACCCATAGTCCGCCATCAATTAAGCATGAGTGACCAAGCTATCTACGCCATTTGTTATGACGTGTTCCTACACTTATTTGATTGTATGATAGATGGATAAACTGGAAAGGCGCATTGGCTGGTGCACTCGCTGACAGCTCTGACGTAATGACACTGGCATATACCTGCATTTATTTCCGTACGTATACGGTTAGCTCGTCATCAGGAAAATTTATAAGGTCTATTAACAGTTTATATCCAGATCATATGACGTCATAATCAACTACGTGACGTGTACGCTGGCGTCATAATCAATTACGTCATGAATGGCATAGCTAAGTTCGTTACGAACGCTTACTTGATGACGGACTAAGCGTTGTTGTACGAAGTGTATGTTTTTACTATTTAATAAGCATGCTGTTGAATATTTTTTAAACTACTTTGACAGGGCGCTGTTGATAGGCAGCAACAGCACCCAGGCATATTAGTTTCAAAATATTCAACAGCTTACCATTATAATATTCAGGAAATTAATACTCAGAGAGTTCAGCGATCGATCGATCCCAAAATGGTCAAAGCGCGGGTTGTGCTTAGCTGGAGGTGGGCGGGGCATAACTAAAACTGTATTCTTCCATTGGACAATCACAGCCACATTTGACAGATTGTAGAAATACAATCAACCAAATTTCGAATTCGACCATGCTTATAAAGTGAAACGTAAACTATATTAGCCATAACTCAAAGAACCTTCCTGAATGCTTGTCAGAGTGCCTTGATGTTAGGGTCATGGTGACGTTTTCTTTCAATAGATTGTTGTTCTAAGTGCTTGTACATAAGGCATTTGTTTACCTCAGGTCGTCACCATCATACAAAGAACAAGAACCTTTGTCATCGGCTTCGCTCCATAAGATGCAGGCAGTATCCACCACTATGCCAAATATGATTGGTCCCGCAAAGAAGCCTATAAATTAGGACTGTCTATAATTAAGATAGATTATATTGAATACAAAGAAGACGTGGCTATAATTCTTCTGCAGTGGTATCGAGAAGTGCCCATTTGCATACCAAGAGAAGACCTTTTTACCACTGCAATAACTGTTCCAGTGGTATATTAAAAAATAGGCTTCTCTTGGTTTTCCAGTCAAATTAATTTCAAAATATTAAATTGTTTTCTGTATGATGGATCATTGAACGCCATTTTGTGTCATCAGCGCCTGAAAGCGCGCAAAAAATGCAATTAATATCAAATAACACGTAGGTTGTTGAGAATTTTCCAGACAATTTTAATGTTTACAGGCCAAGAGAAGACTAACTTTCTAGATTGACCAGTGGCATTACAAAAGAAATGGCGTTATGTTGTCCTGAAATTGGCGGTTCCTCAATACCCATGCAGAGGCCGGTTTAGTAGAAGTGAGAATCAAGGTGTACTGTTCAAGTTTCTGCTTAACCAGTGCCTATTTTGACACTCTACCACTGGACTGACTGGCATGGGTTTCGATCTACATACATTTTTTAAATTAGACTTATCTCGACTTGCAAATAACCATTCCTCAAGACCACTGCAGAGGCCATTTTGGCTAGCATGACAAGCAAACGGTTAGCTTGACGTGAACAGTTTTTGGAGCTACTCGTTGGTGGTTATTTAAGACAGGTAGTTAGGCGACGACCCATTCTTTAGAACATCCATATTGTGACCCAGCCATGTCCATCATGTGCAGACTGTATATAATAGAGAAACCCATTTCTATTTATAGGATATATTTTCATATTGAGGTTAACCCGTTTATCCAGAAACCCCGATCTCGAAAAATAAGTTAACCCTTATTGTTTCAACTTACCATGCCGTGGCATTGACGAATCTCCATTCACAATGCCAAAAGAAGATTATTTTTGAAAGATTTCCGCGAGAAAATTACCGAGCCAGTCATTCACGTCGACAATTTTAAAAAATCGTGTTCACTTGGCCGGCAAATGGACACTAGCAAGCGAATATTAGCCTATTCCTGGGCATTACACCTCTAATGATCAAAACTGGCCATGCAATGGTCACATGAAGTAGCCATTTGCAGGACAACAGAAAGCTTTCTTTCAACTTCCAGACTCTACATTTTCTAAAATCATTTTCTCTTAGCCAGAAAATTGACTATTACTGAGCAAAACCTTTAATTAATAATATGATTAGAATTTTAAGCAAAATGTTCCTGTCAAATTATCTTCTACCATTTAACACCTATACAAGCCCAAAAAGGCGTCTGCAGTTGTCTTGAGAAATGCCCATTTGCAGACCAAGAGGAAATTATTTATGACAATTTCCCACTGGAATGACCGAACTCGTACAGTAAATCTCGCGTTCAAGATTAACTATACGGGTGAGCTGTTGAATATTTTGAAACTAATTTAACTTGGCGCTGCTGTTGCATAGCAGCAACAACAACTAGTGAAATTAGTTTCAAAATATTTAACAGAATGTTTATTAAATAGTAAAGTCATAAAATTCGTCCAAGTAACGAACTAGTTAAAGTTCCTGGTTGACTTTAACACATTATCCATTACACATTTCGATAATGATATCATCCTACATGTAACGTAATTGATTATGACGCCATTTATATGACGGACAGATTGTATTCATCCATTGGTCTTTCTAGTAGCTATTTTAGTATATAACTTAGAGGCAAAAATAGTAGTGTACATGCTAGTGTATCGAGATGAGCTTACCTAAAACTGACATTACAAAACTATTCAGGCCTAGGCACAGACTCCTGTCACGATCCTGCACACTTCTGTAAAGTAAAAGGTCAATAGAAGTAAACACCATTTTGAATAAAGAATGACATGGACTTACCAAGGTGTGAATTCCAGTCCACAGTCCAATAGGGCTAGGAACTAATTCTTAAAGGGGCATATTCACATCAGAATGCTTGAAAATTAAATTATCTAAGTTGTATAGCTTTAGACGCTTAAACTCTGGGCCTAGATATAAAGAAACGAAATAAATCTTAACATATGATGATTTAATTCCATATAAATTAATATAATTTTTTGAGTTGTGAAATTGAATTAGAGGCTCGTGCCTCTAATTCAATTTCACAACTAAAAAAATGATATTAATTTATACGGAATGAAATCACTATCGTTGCAATTCACATAGCCACACAATTTAAGCCTCTAAAAGTCTTCAATTTTAACAATTTGATTTTCAACCATTTGGTGTGAATATGCACCTTTAACATCACATATGCAGATGTATTATGTAAACCACAGATGCTGCCCTCTATGTATATAAACATGGTGTGTCTCCCAAGCTAATGGACCGTTCCAATCTTACCTATGCCACGCTCATCTCTAGCTAAGCTCCACCCACACATCGCTCGTGTTGGGATCGATCGATCCCTGAACTCCCTAACTATCAATTTCCAGAAAAGTATGCATCTATACTGCTGAATATTTTGAAACTAATTCGACTGAGTGCTGTCCTCCTATACGTCACGTATTTCATTATGACGTCATATGATGGATAGATGGATACACTGGAATGGCCCATTACAATGCAACGCCATTAATTTGATAGTGATAATGGTGACTATGCCAATTTTATTATGCTTATTATTGTTGTTGCTGTTGTTGTTGTTGGTGTTGTTGTTGTTGCTGCTGTTGTTGTTGCTGCTGCTGTAACCGGTGTTGTTGCTGTTATTGTTGCTGTTGTTGTTGTTGTTGTTGTTGCTGCTGCTGCTGCTGCTGCTGCTGCCGGTGTTGTTGTTGTTGCTGTTGCTGTTGTTGTTGTTGTTGTTGTTGTTGTTGCTTGTGTTATTGTTGTTGCTTTAACCCCAAATAATATACCTGAGTCGTGTAAGATTAGTCTGAATGGCGTTCATGCCTGACATAATTACTCCAGCAACACCCAAGATGAGATTGTAAACGAGTGAGTCGCATTGCTCTTCACAATAACCCGGAGTCACCGTTTTGTTGAAAAACCCAGATGCAGATATACCGGCACAATCTCCAAAATCCTGCAAATTTGAAATTCCTGCTAAATTAGATAATATGATAATGATAAGTGTGGGACTATATTTGTGAATTAATTGGATGGTTCGCGTTCACAGGTTGGGTATAAAATGCGGGTCAGATCGGGGCAAACGGTAGTAAAAGAAGTTTGAGGCAGAATATAAACATTTCATTCCTGGAGACCATCTAGTTTTGGAGATATATTACATAAAGTTGGAAAATATGCGTACAACAACCGATGGCTCTTCTCTTAGGGCATCATATTTAGGAGTCATTGCCACTTTGCACATTAAATTTGGTGACAATCGGCCCAGCGGTTATGGAGATATTCTGCCTCAACCTTCTTTTACTACCGTTTTTTCCCGATCTGGCTAGCATTTTATAACCAGCCGCGTTCACGTCTTCATTCCAGAATCGCATATTTCCTTCCGCATCACACGATGTCTATAACTGATTCAACATTCAGGATTAATGAACTCTTTACCTTGATATTGGAACATTGAGAGTTACTGAATAAAAGACTTACATCTCATATTGCTGATTTTGAATTCACATGAACATGTCGTTGGGAAATAAAGTATATTGACAAAAAGAAATATGCATTTGGCTAAATCCATTTCCTCAGTCAATCATATGACGCCATAATCAACTATGTGGCCTGTAGGATGACGTCATAATAATTACGTCATGGATGCCACGATTTAGTCCGTCTTAAACGCGTACCAGTCTATCAGGTTGTATTACCTGTATGTCTTTACTATGTAATACACCTACTGTTGAATATTTTGAAACCAATTGGACTTGGCGCCATAGGCAGCAACAGCGCCAGCTCAAATTAACTTTTAAAATATTCAACAGCTTACCTGTATTGTTTTCCGGAAATTAATAGTCACGGATTTCAGGGATCCATCGATAAGAACAGAAGAGATGTGTGGGTGGCGCATAGCTCGAGATGGGCGGAGCATAGCTAAATTGGAAAGGTTCATTGAAGACAGTAATTGGGTGGTCACACCTCATCTACACAGCAATGCCATGGATAACTTCGAAACATTATATAAGATAATGCTTCTTATGCAGCGCATCTATTAAGGGTTGATTACTGCTATTGGCACCCGGTCTATTTTCTTACGAAACCAAATGAAATAATTGCAATGAATTTCAAAATAATTTAAAGAATCTTGCTAAGTGTTGTAAATGCCAGCCATACACAGTTTGCAATATATTATGTCAGTACTTCGAAACAAGGTTATCTTAGAAGCATGGTGCATATGAACTGGCAAGGCAATGGAATATGTTACATTTTACACTTGCCCCGTTTGGTAAGACTGTGCTACACCCAGCATGACACGGAGAGTAGTATGTTCTGTTATCCGTGCCACATGATGGGAGGAAGTCAAGTTCCAGGCACATACAGTGTGTGTCCCATGTCATATTGGTTACTTCAGGAGAAACTAGTTTCAGCGGTTCAGAGGGGTTGGACAATCTAGAACAGAAATAAAGTGCTATATTACAGGAGACGTATGTTCGTCAGGTGTCTCCGCCGCACCACCGCCAAAACCACCACCACCACCAACAACAACAACAACAACAACAACAACAACACACGACGACAACGACGACGACAACGACGACGACAACAACAACAACAACAAACAACACCAATACAACTACAACCACCGCCGCCGCCGCTGCCACCTCCGCGGTCACCCCTGTAGCCACCACCACCACAATCACCAAGACGGCCGACGCCACAGCTACGACGAGAGCAGCAGTAGTAGCAGCAGCAGCAGCAGCAACAAACGACGAAATCAATGTTGGGTTCCTTAACGTGTGTGCTCTGAATAATAAACTAAAATACCCAGAATTGCAAGAGTTTATAAGCAGGTTTGATATCTTAGGAATAGCTGAAACTAACTTAAATGAATTTGATACTGTGAAGATAGATAACTATACAGCTATCCTAAAATGTCGAATAGAAATGCGACGTAAGTCAGGAGGGAGTACCATATTAATTAAAAATAATTTATCCAAACATACTCAAGAACTAGATACAGAGAGCGTGTATGTTCTATGGATCTCGGTATCTCAAACATGTACTAAACTAAATAATGAAATAATAATTGCCTGCATCTATATTCCACCAGGAACTTCAACGTATTCATCTTTAGATGCATTCGGAGAATTAGAGCGTGATATCATTAAGTTTTCCACAAGATCAAAGTTGCTCCTACTAATAGGCGACATAGATGCAAAAACTGGTCAACTAGATGATGTTCTAAGAAGCGACGAAGCTTTCCTCCGGTTTGTAGACATTGCCCCGTGCGATATAATAACTAGCCCGCAAGCTGAGGTCCCAAATCGCATATCACAAGATAGAGATCGGCCGGATAATTATGGCAACAGGCGACTTGACCAATGCAAATATAATAACACTTATATACTTAGCGGCAGAGTAGGTACTGATGCAAACATAGGCAAAGTAACGACTAAAAATAATAGTTTTATAGACTACAGGTTATCCACATCCGAGCTGCTCAATCACATATCTAAATTTGAGGTCCATGATTACTGTCCTATCATATCCGATATACAATGTGCATTGCAGCTGTCACTATTGCTCATAAACACTCCAGCATTAGAACAAATTATTACTGGTATTAGCAAGGAAAATTTAACATCGCGAAAATGGAAAGCTGACATACGCAATGCGTTTACAGAGAGAATACTAAATCATCAAACTATGGCTGATGTAAATTGACAAATCAATAATATAGCAAATGGTAATTGCAATGTCCAACACATTAATGAAGTAACAATGGCCATCTCTAAAATATTTGAAGAATCAGCTGTGGAAACATTCGGTAAAGTAAGAACTGCCCGAGCAACGCTTAAAACCAAAACGTGTCGGCCACGGTTTACTGATGATTGCAAGACTGCCCGAGGGGAATATCGTAGGACTAGACAAGACTACAGACTCGGAAAAGTATAAATAAATCACCAGCACATGATAGACGCTAGCAAGAATTATAAAAAATATAATGAAGCAGTCGATTGCCCGATATAAATATAAGCGGCATAAGGAAATCAGAGCAATGAGTAGCAGTAAGCCAAAAGACTATTGGAAACTGATAAAACGAAGAGAAACGCAAGAACCATCTACAATAACAACAGAGGAAATGTATGACTTTTCATGTCTATAAATGAGGTAGTCGATGATGCAGACCCAGAACGTATACAGATCAATGAAGACACCCCAGACATAGCAGACGAGCACAACGCAAAAAATTCCCCTATTACAACTGAAGAAAGTTTCAAATCCATTAAGCAATTAAAAACAAGTAAAGCTGCTGGGTCAGGTGGAATATTAAATGAATATATTAAATCTACAGACCAAATTATGTTAAAAATTTCTAAAATCCTGTTTAATGCAATTCTAGATTCCGCAGTAATTCCAGACGCCTGATCAGAAGGTATCATTATCCCAATATGTAAACGAAAAGGTAACCCGAACGAACCAGAGAACTACGGGCCAATTACATTACTCAGCTGTTTAGGAAAACTCTTGACGTCCATACTTAATAGCCGGATAAACAAAGCCCTTCAAAGCGGCGACAAAATATGCGAAAACCATGCAGGATTTAGAAACGGCTATTCTACTACTGATCACATGTTTACGCCATATACCATGATAGAAATATTCGTAAGAATGAAGAAAATACCATTTTGCTGCTTTGTAGACTTCGAAAAGTCTTCCGACTCGGTGTGGCTTGATGGTCTCTGGTTCAATCTGAGGCAACATAACATTACAGGTAAAATGTACAATAACCTAAAGTCGGCAGCTAAATTCAATAATACACAATCACAACCATTGACCTGTATAAGAGGAGTCCGACAGGGAGGGTATCTTTCACCTACATTATTCACAATTTACCTTAATGATCTAGAGCACTTACTTCAGAGCAGACAATGTAAGCAGATTGTGCTGCGACATGAGGAAGAAGATTTAAACATCTTACTCACTGTATTAGTCCTGCTGTATGCTGATGACACGGCTATGTTAGCAAACAACACACGTGATCTACAGGAAAACCTAAACGCTTTTGACGAATACTGCGATATGTGGAAACTTAATATTAATATAGACAAAACAAAAGTCATGGTGTTTGGCAGCACAAAAATATACTATATAGCAAATTAAATTTCGATTGAAAGACGAAAGAGCTAGAAATAGTGGAATTATTTCTTTATTATGTCTTTACTATGTAATACACCTACTGTTGAATATTTTGAAACCAATTGGACTTGGCGCCATAGGCAGCAACAGCGCCAGCTCAAATTAACTTTTAAAATATTCAACAGCTTACCTGTATTGTTTTCCGGAAATTAATAGTCACGGATTTCAGGGATCCATCGATAAGAACAGAAGAGATGTGTGGGTGGCGCACTGGAAACGGGAAGACCATCTTATAAAGCTAAATGACCGCAACAGAATTTTATTTACAAGGTTTAGAACACGTAATCATCGACTTGCGATAGAAAAGGGGCGATGGGAAAGAATCGCCAGAGAAGAAAGAATTTGTCTTCTTTGCAATCACCGCGAAATGGGAGACGAATTCCATTACATATTTATTTGCGAATTTTTTAAAGATACACGACTAGAAACCCTACCCAAATATTACTGTAATGGACCAAACCTCTTTAAATTTATTAAATCTTTCTCAACCAAGAACACAAAATCTGCTACTAAAACTGTGCCACACGATTGCCATAATTAATGAACAGTTCCAACGTTGACGAACCCTATACATAGTACCGACACCATATCACTCATACAAATAAGTACCCAAATGCAAGAGAACACAAATCAAGACGACGACGAAGACGTGGCTTGTTAAATATAATAATTAGCCTTTTCAATGTCTAAATGTGTGGTCTAAAAGCAAAATCTGTGCACATCGAGTGCCCGTTTACGGACGGGCGGGGTCTGTTGTTGAGAAATCTACCACTAGAATGTCTGGCTCGGCATGGAGCCAGCCATTTAGGTGATGGATTTTTGGGGACCGTTTTCTCCTGACCAACAAATGGCCACTCCTCGATACCTCTGCAGAGGTCAGTTACGACCGACCTCGTCATAAAAGGGTTAATTGGTGTCAATGCGGATGAATGGGATGTTACTGCTAAATATAAATGGCAATAATGCAATTGATGAATTACGACCAAGATGATGTTAACTATCACAATGTCTAGCCACCATAACGTGTAAATCCTGTACAATCGTTGTTCCTCATATGTCACTTTGTGATCTGGGTGTAAATAAACTGAAACTGAAATTGATAAAATATGGCAGTTTTAATGACTAGACACTATTTTCTTATCTATGCTAAATCGTTGCAGTAAGGCACCGCATATTTTGAAATTAATTCGAGGTAGCAGCTGTAACCAGTCAAGTTAGTTTCAAAATATTTAACAGCTTACTTGTTTTGTTATCTTGAAATTGGATTGTTGGTATTCAGGGTTTAAAGTAAACAACTCGATGCCATCACGTATATAGAGGGGGAGGAGCGTAAATAGAAATAGGCGGGGCATGGCTAGATACGGATCTTTAATAATATTACTTAGTTTCCCTACCTATTCATTATACTAGTAGCAAGCCGCGTTTCAAGGAAACTGCTAATTCAGCGGAAATAAATTACTTGGAGCAATTCACAAGACAGAATAATTAGTGAGGTTACAGGAGGTTGGTTACGCGTGTTTGAGCAAATATTGTCGGATTGACCTTTCGAGTCTGTTGAAAGAGAGATGTTAAACATGGATCGTTGCATGGCTTGGCCGGTCAAAACCGGCCTCTCCGGTGGTCTTGACGATTGTCCATTTGCAAGAAAATACTGTTTTTGAAAATGTACGACTGTAATGACTGGCTCGGTAACGCAGCCAGTCATTCCAGTGGTACATTTTCAAAAAAATATTATTCTTTTGCTCTGCAAATGCACATATCCAATAAGGGATTATTTGTATTTTCTTGTCCTTAATTAAGCAAGTAACTGTACCTGATGCAACACATGTTGCTAGGAATGGCACGTAGCCAAGCGCTTTGAAGAGTCACGTCGCCATATACCCATACATTATAACGCGGACGGTTCTACCACGACCGGCGGGTTACAATATAATATCAGCAACGTACTTACCCGTAGATAATAGGTTGATCACATACTACCATAAGCGAAAGGAACAGGATTACAGCGCCTAGTCCATCAGTTACCCATCTGATTATCATCATACCTCTGATAGTCAGTTTGAGAGGCCGCGTTATCATGCCGCCGATCATTACGCACAGACCACCAGGCAAGGCTATACAAAGACCTGGCGATATGATAAATGAATACACATACATTAGCAAACTGTAGAGAAAGAAACACATCAAGAAATTATATAACTTTCCTGAACTCCAAAATATTTGATAAAACACCACTCTTGCAAACAGAGTGAAAGTTCAGCGGTTGATATACATAGGTCAAGGGAGCGTGAAGGGGAGTGAGGTGAAGCCGAGATAGAGAGTGGTAAGAGATATATATATATATATATATATAATATATATATATATATATATATATATATATATATATATATATATATATATATATATATATATATATATAGAGAGAGAGAGAGAGAGAGAGAGAGAGAGAGAGATAGAGAGAGAGAGAGAGAGAGAAGAGAGAGAGGAGAGAGAGAGAGAGAGAGAGCGAGAGCGAGCTAGAGCGAGAGAGAAAGAGGGGGAGGGAGGGAGAGATAGAGAGGGGGGAGAGAGAGAGAGAGAGATGACACACCTGTTATTATCTTACCCAGGTAGAGGCCGCTATCTTCATTTGGCACACGGAAATACTGCTCCAGTATTTTGGTAAGAACGCGACTCTGCCAATAACAGTGAGGAACATAATTGAATCACAGATGACGATAAGTACGTTATAGCGGGTTTCTAAGGATTCTCAGCAATGAGGCGAAGAATCCTGGAAAAGGAAAACTAATCATTTAAAGCAGACAAACATCCATTTGTCGGCTGCATTTTTATAAAACAGCTAGCTATGTGCAGGAAAACTATATTTTAGACATTCAGGTAGCAGTATATTCAGGCTAAATCCATAAAAAAGGTTATTCTCGGTATATTACCAATTTCCATGACACTACCAACTATCCGCGCGTCAATAATTGTCAGACAAGACAGATGGCATCTTCATTCAGGTCGGTTGTGAATGCAAATGGCTGAGTCACAAGTGAGACTGCGCGACCTTGATCTCAGTACAGCTTAGATCGTGTTCACACTACAGAGTTAATCCGGTGTAATGCTAGACATCAGTATGGCGTTACACCGGATTACGTCTCTAGTGAGACACATCCTTTGATTACTTATTTTGGACATAAGCTTGGCAAATTTGTAATTGTATATTAAAGCAAGCTGGACTGAAAATCGTCTGCCACTTGGACCAACCCTCGCAAAGACGTATTTGGCTACGACCAGAGGCAGTGTTGCATGCCTTTAATCGTTTGCGAGATAGCGGGGCACCGGCGAGATAGCAGTGCCGACTTAATCCGCAGCTAGGTGATTTTCCAGGCAGAATACCGGTATGACTGATTATAATTGAGTGCTGTTTATCCCAGCCATGTTAAACATGGCGTGGTCTTGTTACTAAAGGGTGGATCGACCTCGAATTCTTAGTGTCGCCATGCGAAACATCCGATTCTGAGTGAAAACCATCTTAATTGACAAGCTGGTATTGCGATGAGATACTATCTACACTCGCCACAAAAATGCACTCCCCCGCGTATGTTGCAGAAGAAGCTTAGCGGAAATTAGCCGTCAGATGAATCAGTGACTATTTAACTCCACATATGCCATGTGTACGAAGTTTATGTCGTTGATGGATTCACTATTTAATACTCATTTTGCTGACTATTTTAAAACGAGTTTGACTAGGTGCTGTTGCTGCTACAGCATCGACAGTACCCGCTCAAATAACTTTCAAAATACTCAACATCTTGATATTACCTTGAAAATGGGATACTGTAACATTTCTGTGAAAGGTTCAAAGTTCAAAGACATGGGCGGAGCGTAGCTAGGATTGATTCCCATTTATTGGGAATATATATGACTAAAGGCGTCATGATGGTTTTAATGGTCAAGATTTCCTAAGAAAATTAGGTTTTACAGGCCAAGGAGAATTTCTTTGTAAATTTACAAAAATAGTTTTCTGTTGGCCTGCAAATTGACATTTCTCTAGACAACTATAGATACGGTCTATCAAATCGGTAATGGTACAGAAAATTCCAGTTTTGTCTTTGCCATTGTCTATTTGTATGCCGAAAGAAGAGTATTCTTTGAAAATTTATCACCGGAAGGACTGGCTCGGTTACCAGAGGGAATCTGTAAAAAGAATACTCTTCTCTCGGCATGCAAATGGACACGCATGGCCCCACGACATCGTCGTGTCGT
>CM067375.1:18855712-18865712 GCA_034401795.1 Chaetoderma sp. LZ-2023a
CGACACGACGATGTTCGTCAGGGTTTCAAAAGGGGACACTATTTATTTAGTGTTTAGCTCTTTCCCCGACGTCTTGGTGTTATATATTTGTATTATATATTGTAGTAGTATGGGGTTCCTCTTTTTATAAAACACCATGGCAACCTCATATAAGCGTACCCTGAGTCTTAAAATCACGACAAAGGCTTGGGGTATTTCGGCAATTGAGGTGTATCATGGGTTGAAGGATGTAGTTGGGGCAGGGCCACGGGTCCTTCAAGGTCTCGTTAATGTTTCCAAATCTGTATGGAATGTCACCGTAGTTAATGAAAGTGTGAAGGAAAAGTTGCTCGACGAGGTCCTTGTCGTGAAGGGTGAGGTGTGTAATGTGGAGGAAATAGATTCTGATCGTCTATTAGTCAAGATGAAGGTTCCATTAGAGATCCCAGATGAACGGGTTATCACTGAATTGATCAAGTATGGCAAAGTGGACAAAGTAGAACACGAGACCTATCCATTTGATCGAACCTTAGAAAATGGCATCAGAAGAATTTGGTTTGAAAAGGTAGAACAACCTCTCCCAAGCAAGGTCACCATAGATGGTCGATTTATCTTGCCATTATGGTACAGGGGGCAAATCAAAGAGTGTAGAATCTGCTTAAGCACAGAACATCTTGCAACAGATTGCCCTAACAAAAACAAATGTCTAGTTTGTGGATCATCTGATCATTTTAAGTGGCGATGCCCGCAGAACAAATATGTCAAAAAGGGTGCTGATAAAAGTGCAGAGCAAGTTGTCACTAAAGAGAATGTCATAGAACCGGTAGCTGCTGAGATTGTAGCGGAAATTCATACTAATGGGAAGCACGCTGCTAAGGAAAATGTCATCGAACCAGTAGTTGCTGAGATTGTAGCTGAAGTCCATGTTAATGAGAAGCATGGGGAAAAAACTAAGAATCCAATCGCTGTAGTTGCAGGCGATGAAATAGAGGTTCTAGATGAGGGGCTAAGTCTTGCTCCAGTAACAAGTCAATCCAAGTTTGATGACAGAGAGGCTAATTCCACACAAGTTGAAGATGATGATCAATACCCTCTGGAAGAGAGTTTTAATTTAGGACAAGTAAAATTCAGGTCGCAAGATACTGAAACTAACTTTGAATTTCCACTGAGTACACTCAATCTAGACGATTTAAATAATATAGAGAAAGTAATTGGTGTCTCGGATCGATTGAGTGGAACAAAGCGACAGAAAGATGGAGAGAGTTCTGAATCAGAAATAGAGGAAAGTGATATAGAAGACGATAATATGTCAGTCGCTGAATCTGATATATCCATTCAAACACAGAGTTCTAAATCACCTGATGAAATGGTCATGTACAGGTCAGAGGCAGGAGAGGTGTTAGTTCCATATGTGACGGCAAATGGTGTTAAATATAGGCATCTGCGTCATGATTCAGATATATTAAAATATAAGCATTTGGAAAAAGTTGAGCTAAGTAATGCAGCGTTTGTGAGTAAAATAGGTAAATGGTCTAAGAGAGGGTCGAAAAAAACAAAATCTAGTTAGCTTAATAATGGCGGTTTTACACAGCATTTTATTACCTTTTATGCTAATTTGCACACTCAATTGTAGAGGCTTAAATAGTGACATAAAGCAACGTCACTTACTAGAGACTCTGAAAAATGAGCAGATTGACATTGCTTTGATACAGGAAACAAAAATTCAGAAGTCAGAATTATACGATAATTTAGAAAAGATTTCTGGATCCAGAATATTTTATTCGTTATCTCAAGATAATAGTGCAGGCGTAGCAATTGTTATACTCCCTCGTTGTTCAGCCTATGTAAATATAATCTCTTCAGTATCAGGTGCAAATGGTCGCTGGGTGAGAGTCACGCTAGATATACAACAAACACGTATCACGTTGCTGTGTATATATGCACCTACATCTCATCAACTACGTCGTAATTTTTTTAAGGAGATGTCTAAAACAGCACTAGATAACATCACTGAAAACTTAGTAATGGGTGGTGACTTTAATTGTGTCTTAGACAAAGAAAATGACAGGAATGCAACTTCAACTTATACTGATACATCACATAGACTCTTAAAAGAAATATGTGATAATGAAAATTTAGTGGACACCTATAGAATATCAAAACCTCATGGTAAAGATCTCACATGGTTTTCGGTAGATGGTAAAGTTGGTTCAAGGATCGACAGAATTTATGTGAATAGTTTGTTAACAGGGTACTGGAGAGATGTTAATATTAAGCCAGTTGCATTCTCTGATCATAACATGGTTTGTGTAACCTTTGCCAATGCTGACTGGGTAACAAAAGGGGTCGGGTTTTGGAAATTAAACACAACACTGTTGGGAGAAGAATTTTATAAGAATAATATAGAGAGTTGTTGGCAACATTGGATTAATAGGAAAGCATCATATAAGAGCACATTGCAATGGTGGGAGGATATTAAACTGGATTTAAAGTATGTTTCCCGAAAGTATGCTATTAGAAAAGCACAGGAAATACGCAAACGCAAGAAAACACTTCATCGATCACTGATGAAAATTAATGCTAAAGTAAATAATGGTGAAGAGAATTATTATGAATTACTGGTTAAAATTAAAAGTAAAATAAGAGATATAGAACACTATGAGTTTGAGGGTGCAAAAATTAGAGCAAGAGCCCAGATGCACGCAGAAGGGGAAAAGCCAACCCGATATTTTTGCGCATTAGAAAAAGCACGGGCAATAGATAAGGTGATGTGCTCATTAAACATGCCGGATGGTTCAACCGTCTTTACCAACAATGAAATGAGTACTATTGTATGCAATTACTATGAGTCATTGTACAAGTCAGAGGGAATTGATGAAGATGCAAAATTGGATTTGTTAGCAAATATAGACAAAAAGGTGTCAGACACAGGCAGTGAATTTTGTGATCAACCCTTAACACTAGAAGATTTAACTAAATCCCTTAAAGGTATGAAACTAGAAAAATCACCGGGGTGTGATGGCCTTCCAGTTGAATTTTACCAAACGTTTTGGCACCTTGTAGGTCCAATAATGGAAGAATTAGGCACTGAAATTTTTGAGAAAGGCCATTTACCACCAACTATGGCTAGGGCATACGTAAGGCTAATATATAAAGGAAATGACAGACGTCTAATTCAGAACTACAGACCAATTTCTCTACTATGTGTAGACTACAAAATAATATCCAGAGCACTAACATTGAAACTAGGTAGTGTTTTAGGAGAAATCATTGGAACAGAGCAGACATGTGCTGTACCCAGGAGGACAATTCTAACCAATACCATGGTAATAAGAGACCTTATACAATTGGTTGAGAAGGATAGCATCCCTTCAGCTGTGATTGCCTTGGACAATGAAAAGGCATTTGACCGTGTGGAATGGGATTTTCTTTTTAATTCTTTGCAATCGTTTGGGTTAGGCTCAAACTTTATTAAATGGGTAAAGATTTTATATACGGATATCAAGAGTAGCTATTTAGTGAACAATCAATTATCCAGAGAAATTGTCTTAGAACGTGGGGTTAGACAGGGGTGTTCCCTATCGCCATTATTATTTGTTATTGTGATGGAATCACTTGGCATAGCATTGAGGCAAAATAATAACTTTCAAGGCATATGTATTCGTGGCATAGAAAGACCACTTAAGCTGTCACAATATGCTGATGACACAACTGTGTTTACCAGTTCAAACAATGATTTTGCAATTTTAAACCACGTACTAGAAAAGTTCCAAAATGCATCTGGTTTGAAAATCAATAAAGGAAAATCCAAAGGATTATTTCTGGGGCCATGGAAAGAGCGGAATGACCAGCCACTTGAAATCAATTGGTCTAATGATACCATTAAGATTTTAGGCATCTATTTTGGCAGGAAACCGAATACAATACAAAATTGGAATGAACGAGTATCTAAGCTTAAGAGAATATTAGCAAATTGGAAGCGTCGTCGTCTTTCAATCTTTGGTAGAGTGTTTGTTGTCAACAACTTGGCATTATCTGGGCTATGGTATACAGCATCGGTTGTACACATGCCAAAACATGTAGAAAAGGAGGTTAATGAGTTGATATTGTCATTCATATGGGAAGAAAAGAATCATTTAGTTTCCCATCGTGTTCTCAATAATGCTAAGTTAGAAGGAGGACTTGATTTAATTGATATTAAAGTGAAATGTGTTTCTTTAAGGTTAAAATTTTTGGATGATCTTATTACATCAGATGAGACGTGGGCATGTGTTTCACGAGCTCTCATGGAGAGAATTGTAGAACCATTTCTGGCGGAGCATGTGTTTACCTCAAAGAAGCCACCTCCGAATAGCCAAATGATACCAGATGTGTTTAAAGATCAAGTTAAGGGTTTAGAAATATTTGACAGATACATGCCTCCACCTACGTGCTGGAAGGAAGTACTAGAACAGCAATTGTGGGGCAATAGTAATATATGTTATAACAATGCAGTACTTTATCTACCGTCCTTTGCAAAATATGGCATTCAACATTTATCGGATATGATACACCCTCAAACACGTAGATGGATTTCAATGCAAGACGTAGCTAGAAAAACACATATGAGGCATATAGATGTCCAGCGGTTGCTAAATAAAATAAAACATGCTGTACCAATTGAATGGTTTTGTCTGCCAAATGTAAATAATAATAGTTTGACTCCACAACCCGCATTAGTTCTTGATGATGAGATGTTAAAATACAAGATGAGATCCAAGGAATGGTACCATATTATGAGACGAAAACAAGTAACACCTCCCATAGCAATTAGGAGATGGGATGACTCAAGCTATAAACCATCCAGTTGGAAAAATGTATGGAAAATCTTACATTCTCCATCCATACCAAATATGGCTCGTGATTTATTGTGGCGATTACTACATCGACGTCTATGGGTGGGACACTTGACATACAAGTGCAATATTACGACTTCTGATAGGTGTTACTTATGTCAAACAGACGAGGAAACAATCGAGCATTTATTTGTGGAATGTCCAATATCGTCACAATTTTGGGACTATATCAGCCAAATCTTGGCAAAATTTGGAGCGAAGCCCATTGTTCTAGACACGCATGTAGTCTTATTTAGAGAATTTGGATCAAGCGGTGTAAATATCATAAAGTCTGAAAGGACTATTTTAATAACAATACTAACCATAGGTGTTTGGGCCATTTGGAAACATCGGTGTGCACAGACGAAAAATCCATCTATGGGCAATCACAATAGAGCAATAAAGGCAATATTTCGTTCATTGCTGCTGAATCATATTCCTTGCGAATATTTTAGATTAAAGCAGCATGGTAAAGAAAAAGTATTCAAGGACAAACATAGTTTCAATAGAGTTGGGAGCTGTAAAAATAAATGAGCCTGCACTAGCTTAAATCATTTAATTACTACAGCTGATTTATCTGTGTCTTTTAATTAATCTGTAATTCATTTTAGTCTGCACTTTGATATTGTTATGTTTAATAATTCATGTTAAGAAATAAACAGACTGGGGTAATTTAATAATCAATCGATAAAGTAATTTGCCATTGAATTATAAAATTGTCCCAGGTAATTTTAGGAATTTGCACAGAGTTTTATAGGGTTATTTGTTCCAGGGTAATTTACAAAACCTTACAACAAAGTAAATCAAAAATGGAAACAAGAGCGCCATCTATTTCCATCTATTTTTCTGTAATTTTCCTGCTGACTATATATGTTATGCTACCCGAATGCTACTACGCCCGCTGATCTTTAAGACTCAGCCCACTGGCGTCAATGATTGACTTATTTGTCATTGATTGACGAGTCACTTTTCATTTGTTGAATAGTTGCACTCGCCACACGGGACTACTACCACACATGGATTGAATGGTAATTTACAAAACCTTACAATAAAGTAAATTGAAAATGTAAACAAGAGGGTCATCAATTTTTCTGGAATTTTTCTGCCGACTATATGTATTATACTACCCAAATGCTACTACGCCCGCTGATCTTTAGAGAATCAGCCCACTGGCGTCAATGATTGACTTATTTGTTATAGATTGACGAGGCACTTTTCATTTGTTGGATAGTTGCACTCGCCACACGGGTCTACTACTACACCTGGGTTGAATAGTAATGCCTTTGTTAAGTTTTGTTTTGCTATCGGAGCTTTATCAGCATATTGTTTTGTATCTATACTTTTTAAGCCATATGTATTTATAGATTGTATTAATGCTCATTATTTATCATTGTTTTGGTGTAATATTAATCAAGATTACTAGTTCACCAGGTTTTTTTCTGGGGGTTTGCAAGCCTTTTTAAAGGAGTTCCTCCGTGAAGTGTGTCCGACTGCGTCAGCGTCGGTTTTTCAACAAAAAAAAAAAAAAGTAGTAGTAGTAGTAGTAGTAGTAGTAGTAGTGGTAGTAGTAGTAGTAGTAGTAGTAGTAGTGGTAGTAGTAGTAGTAGTAGTAGTAGTAGTAGTAGTAGTAGTAGTAGTAGTAGTAGTAGTAGTAGTGGCAGTAGTAGTAGTAGTAGTAGTAGTAGTAGTAGTAGTAGTAGTGGCAGTAGTAGTAGTAGTAGTAGTAGTAGTAGTAGTAGTAGTAGTAGTAGTAGTAGTATTAGTAGTAGTAGTAGTAGTAGTAGTAGTAGTAGTAGTAGTAGTAGTAGTAGTAGTAGTAGTAGTAGTAGTAGTAGTAGTAGTAGTATACCTATCTACAAGGCAAGAAACTAAAGAAACTGGCAATCCACTCGGTGGTGGCGAAGCACGGAGGAAAATTAAAATCCTGTGCTCACTGGTTTGCAGTACTGCTGCTATCGCAGCATGATGCAGCACGGGGAACATAGCTATCCAGTCCTACTGGAAGCTATGGATTCGTATATCATTTAGCTGTCACTGATAAAACGACTACGTTTTTACAATGCAAGCTGCGTATGCTGTATAACTGTAACGGCTAGGCAGATCCAAATGCAGCTCTAGACAAACTCGATGCCTGCCACTGCAAACACATATGCACCATCACTGGACACTGATGGTCAGGCAGCATAATTACCAATCATGCACTATACACGATTTGCAATACGTCGCCGCTGTCTGTAAAAGTCGGCCAGCAAATATGGTGCATAGACACACCAGCTCAGAGAGCATTGGAATTCTCCCTACGCGGAGCCAGCAAATCCAAAGCCAGGAGTGGACGTCATACATCTGCTAAGCGTGCTATGAGGTGACGTCAAGAAAGCAGAACTCGGTACACTCAAGTCAAGAATGGACCTGGGGAAGCTGCGGATTTCGGCTGAGGACAAGACACAGTGGGCAAAAGGACTGATTGTAGCTGTATGATGTTTCTACTACTACAGCCGCAGAATACAGTAATCATACAAGCGTTTGTTAAATATGGGGTTTCTCCGCGATCAATGCAATGCCATGAATTGGTATGAATATGTACTAATGCCTTTGCATCATACAGGCATGCATGCATGCATGCATGGGATAACATGCCATATTATAAAGCGAACAGGCAATTCCAGTTTTAGCTATGCCCCGCCTGTCTGTAGCTAAGCTCCACCTACACCTCGCTGGTGTTCGGTTCGATCGATTCCTGAACAAAACTCTAGCCATCCATCATATGACGTAATAATCAACAACGTGACGTTTAGTATGCCCTCATACTGAATGACGTCATGAATTACGTAGATAAGTTCGTCACAAACGCATAATTGGTGAAGGGGTGAACGTTGCTGTACGAATTGTATGTCTTTACCATTTAATAAACATGTTGTTGAATATTTTGAAACTAAGTTGACTGGGCGCTGATGCTGCCATAGGCAACAGCAGTATGCAGTCAAATTAATTTCAAAATATTGAACAGCTTACCTTTATAGTTGTCTGGGAATTGATAGACAGGGAGTTCATGGATCGATTTATCCCAACACGAGCGAGGTGTGGGTAGAGCTGTTCGATTATGAAAAAAAATAATCGACTATGATGTCTGAAAAATAATCGATTTAATTGGATATAATCTTGGAAATTTGGAAGTAGCAGGGAGGGGAGGGGGGGGGGAGGGGAGGGAGGTTATAGCTTTTTTAAAGTGGTACTAATAATAATAATAATAATAATAATAATAATAAATAAATAAATAAATAAATAAATAAATTGCGAAAAAATGCCCGATTTTCTAGATAACTAACAGAATACGCAATTGTGTGGGTGAAGCTTAGCCTGAGATGGGCGGGACATAACTAATACTTGAAAGGACCATTATCCGAAGCACTAAAATTATCTCTTTATTCTGCAGCATATTTCATGGGTACACGAACAAAGAATCGCCAAATATTCCAGATACACTCATAATTTTATTGACTACAGAAAATTTGAGTGGATGAAAATTTGAGTGATGGATGACCAACACCGAATGTTAAAACAGTGATGCATGATTGTGTTGTTAGTATACCGCCACGGCCTCTCCAAAATCAGGCTACTGAAGATTTACCATCCTTAAATAAAGATTATTATTATTATTATTATTATTATTATTATTATTATTCGTGGTCGATGTGGTTGTGAGTCTTTCTATCTGTTCTTAATATTTTATGTTCAGAAACCAGTTTAGAGCAAAGTGACCCTCGGTTTATCGGTGCCTGGTGGTTGGGATTTCTTCTCTTAGCTGTGCTCGCTTTCGTGTCTGCCATACCTCTCCTATTCTTTCCCAAAAGAATGCCGAATGCACCACACCAAGCTCCACACCCATCGTTGGCTCACAAAGAACATGCTAACGAACACGCCACAGAAGGGACGAAAGATCAAGAGATCAAGAAGGAAATGGACGTATACCAAGATGCGTCGTCACCGGTGACGAAAGGGAAACTGGAGCGATTGATACCAGTTGTAAAACGTAAGGTGATAATAAATGAATCCAGTCTATCAGTCAATCATATGATGTTATTATGAACTACGTCACATATAGACTGACGCCATAATAAATTACGTTATGAATAGCGTGATTAAGTCCGTCAACTTGTAATGTACTATTTACTAAGCAATGTGTTGCATAATTTGAAACTAAGTTGACCGGGCCGCCGTTGCGGGAATAGGCAGCAACAACATGCAGTCAAATTTGTTTCAAAAATATTTAAAAGCTCATCTGCATAATTTTCGGGAAATTGAGATTCATGCACTGGCACAGCTTGTGTTGACAGCTAAAACCGGATTCCTCCACTGTGATTTAAGGTATCAATAAAATCAGGGAAATGGTTTCAAAATGTTTTTCCTGGTTAAAGCGGCTTATGTCAACAGCGCCTTAAAGCGCTCAAAATGCTGCTTTTATCGATTAACCTTATAATGTATCAAGATTCGTCAAGAAAATTTTTGCTCAGTGAATGACTATTTGCTGGCCAAAAGAATGCGGTTTTTGTAAACTTACAACTGTAATTTATGAACATAGTTTTAAGAGCGTGTTTTAATCGGCTTGACGATTAAAGGGGCGAGTAAATCACAATTTTCGCTTAGTCAGTGTCCAGTTTCAGGCCCAGAGAAGACTATTTTTTAAATGCTACCACCGGAATGACTGGCTCTGATAACGAGCCAGGCATTTCCGTGGTACATTTTCAAAAGTAGTCTTCTCTTGGCCTGTAAATGGACATTAATCAACAACCACTGAAGAGACTCTGTTTGACGATTAAAAGGTTAAGATGACACACGAAGGGTTAATAAATAGGTTTTAAAAGAAAATTGAATGGCCAACTTGTATAGAGGTATCTAGGCCTCGCCCATGTGTAAATAAGATCGGCACACTTCCGATGAATTAAGCGGTAATTTTGAACGCGTAATCGGTCTTTCCAATTTTAGCTATGCCCCGCCCATCTCTAGCTAAGCTCCACACACCTCTCTCGTGTTGGGATCGATCTATCTCTGAACTCCCTGACTATCGATTTCAAGAAAATTATACAGGTAAGCTGTATGGTAGCCCAGTCAAATTAGTTTCTAAATATTCAACAGCATGATTATTAAAT
>CM067375.1:18873212-18913602 GCA_034401795.1 Chaetoderma sp. LZ-2023a
ACATAAATCCGGCCATGAACTGACACAAATGATGCGTTGAGTAATAATTTTTCATTACAAATCTGCTTGCAATAGAATATCATAGCGCATTGACTTACACACGTCGTACTTCTGTCCTCAATTTGGCTAAAGTAGCCATTCGAAATGAAATGAAATGAAATGGTTTATTTACACCCCAGACCACGTTCCATGGTATATGGGGATATATACATAGATGTAAGATGGAGTAGTAGCTAGTATACATTATATCTGCAATCTTTTTTATCGAATAAAATGTACACATATACATGTTTGGATATTGCTGTTGTTGTTGTTGTTGTACCTGTTGTTGCTGTTTTTGTTTTTTTTTTTTTGTTTTTTTGTTTCTGTGTTGTTGTTGTTGCTGCTGTTGTTGATGTTGTTGTTTCTGTTGTTATTGTTGTTGTTGTTGTTTTTGGTGGTGGTGGTGGTGGTGCAGGTGTTGTTGTTGTTGTTCTTGTTATTCTTGTTCTTGTTGTTTGTCGTTGTCGTCGTCGTTGTTTGTTTGAGTTGTTGTTATTGCAGTTCATACAGAAATGAGAGACAGACGTGGGAAGCAGGCGCGGTGATCCAATTGTTTTTTCTTAGTGCTTTACTGACACACTGTGATTCATATCTAGTAGAGGCCTCCGTGCAGTACATGTCAATATTCATACTGGGAATGTGTCTTTAGAAATTTGACATCAAAGTAGGGGTTCACACCTCGAAATCTTATGCACACCAAAATACACCAGATCATAATCTACAGGTACTCACTGTAGAACAGCTTTCACCGGGCCGGCAGTGTGTGGCTCAATTTCGAGACAGTAATGGACCTTTCCAAGCGTATCCATCCATTATGACATCATAATCGACTATGTTGTGTGCGTAATGACGTCATAATCATGAATCAAGAATTTTTTGTCTTTACCATTTAATACACATTCTGTTTAATTTTTTGAAACTAATTTGACTGAGCGCTGTTGCTGCCATACAGCAACAGTACCAGTTAAATTAGTTTCAAAATATTTAACAGCTTGCCTGTAAAGTTTTATGGGAATTTATCGTCATGGAGTCCAGGGATCGATCGACCCCAACACGGGCGTCGTATCTTTGGAGCTTAGATAGAGATGGGTGGGGCGTAGTTAAAACTGGAAAGGTCCATTGCCATGTACTGTCTGTGATTTTGTGTGTATGGTAATATTGGTGTGCCGAGACCAAACAATGAACGCAGTTTAATACCCGGCCATAATGCATGTAATATGAACGTTGCCATATGTGCAGGATTTTGGCAGTTGTGCATGTGTTCCGGAGAGTACGTCCTTCAACCAGACGGTCAACCCGAGATATTGTGAAGGTCCGTGTAGCTCCATAATCTTCTATCTCATCCTTTCTGCCATTGGAGCATTCATTGGCGGGATAGACGGTGTACCAACAAATGTAACACAACTCAGGTACAAACGTAGCAGTGGTAGCAGCAAGGACAACCACAACTACGACCAACATTCCAACAAGAACAACAACAACAACAACAACAACAACTACAACAACAACAACATGCAACGGCATACAACAAGCAGCAGCAGCATGATGGTAGTAATAGTAGTAGTAGTAGTAGTAGTAGTAGTAGTAGTAGTAGTAGTAGTAGTAGTAGTAGTAGTAGTAGTAGTAGTAGTAGTAGTAGTAGATTAAGTTAGACCACGTCATATTTTCCTAACAGCTGCACGCAAATAGTAGTAGTAGTAGTAGTAGTAGTAGTAGTAGTAGTAGTAGTAGTAGTAGTAGTAGTAGTAGTAGTAGTAGTAGCAGTAGTAGCAGCAGCGACAGTAGTAGTAGCAATACCAGTCGCAGCAGCAGCACAGCCGCAGCATGAGCAGCTATGCGTGTGTGCGCGCGTGTGTGTACGTGTGTGTGTGTGTGCGTGCGTGCATGCTTGCGTGTTTTTTGTGCATGTGTGCGTGAGTGTGTTCTGGAAATGGTATCTAATCCACATACATCTTCATATTTCAGATGTGTAGAAGAACGAGACAGGAGTATGAGTATAGGCATAGCTGGTCTACTGAGGTCAGCCGTAGGTATGCTACATCCAATACATATAATTCGCCACCTGATTCAATCCATTAGGCTTGTGTTATATGTATACTGGTTGTGCAATTGGCAGTTCATAATTTAATTAACACATTATCCCATATATATCAAAATAAATAACCCTTTCTTTCTGATGTAGGAAATATTGCGTTGCTAATTGTTTCAATGTCTAGCTATGCCACACCCATTTCTCGCTAAGCTCCACTCATGCCTGGGCTGTGTTGGATCGATCGACCGCTGAATTTACAGAATTCAGATATCAAATAAGCTGTTGATTATTTTGTAACAAATTTGACTTGATGCTGTTGCTGTCTATGCCCTATTTGTTGACTAGCTTATCTAATCACAAATAGCAAAACGGTGTTTACTTATTGTTCTATTGAGTCGTTCCTGTTTGACAAATGTTGTGTTGTTCAAGTTTTCTTGAAATTAAAATGTGACGCCTTTTTCATGTAAAGGTATATTTGCTGGACCAATCATATTTGGTAAGGTGGTGGATTCTGCATGCTTGCTGTGGAAGGAAGAAGGTTCCTGCTCACTGTATGACGGAGATGACCTCAGGTAAATGAGCTAAAAGCGTGCCATCTAGGCAAGCTTGTCTATAAAGTGAATATAATAAATTAATACTACGTATGTCTTGAGGGCAGGGGAGGGGTTTGGGTTGGGGCGGGGTGGGTTTGTGGGTGTGGTGGGTGTGGTGGAGGGGGTGGGGGTGGGGAGGGGGCGCTCAGCGCACTCAAAATGATGCTTTTTTCAATGATCAATGGACCCCACCTCTTTATCCATCAATCATATGCTGCCATAATCAACTACTTAAAGTGTATGATGACGTCATAATCAAATACCTCATGAGTGACAGGTGATAATTTCTCACGAACGCTTAGTTGATGACTGACTAACTTCAAAATATTCAACAGCGTAGCTGTATAGTTTTCTGGAAATTTATAGGCAGGCATATCAGGGATCGATCGATCCCAATACGGGTGAAGTGTGGGTGGAGCTTAGCTAAAGATGGGCGGGGAAAAGTTAAAACTGGAGTTCTTCATTAACTCATTAATGGACAAAACTGTTCAGGAAAATTTCAATTATTTGCTCAGTGGATGTATTTTTACAAGAAAAGCACATATCCTTTTTGCAAACATATCACTGGAATTTACACCCCACCACCCCCACACCGCCCCATAGCGCATGGCTACCTCTTGTGACCACTGCAGATACCGTTCTTGGCCGGCCTGACCATTAAAGAATGAAATGTCAAGAAAATCCACTTTGTACTATGTCAGTGTCCATTTTCAGGCCAATAGACGGTCACATTTTGAAAATTCATGACATCAATAATTATGACGTCATCCTACACGTCACTTAGTTGATTATGACGTGATATGATAAATGGATAAATTGGAAAGGTCCATTGCAGTATTAAGTATGCTTGGTAAATGCCATCTTCAATCGAATAAACAGCCGTCAGTATGGTCCTTAATGAACTTTCATATTAATGAGTGTATTACACATTTTAAACATACACCCTATCATTTGATTAGTGCATGACATTGTGTAATGGATGTATCCGATATGTTACTAGAGTATTTGAAGTCATAATCAATTACATGACATGTAGGCTGACGTTGCACTCAGAATGAGTAATGGCTGGTGTATCTAGCTTCGTCGTGAGCATTGAATTGAAAGTATCTGTCTTTCCTATTTAATCAACATTACGTTGAATATTTTGATAATAATTTGACGCGACGCTGTTGACATATGTTTATCGCACTAACATGATGCTGAACAATTGCTTTCAGGAGATTCAAAATAATGTGTCAAAACCACAAAGCGCTCAAGATACCACTTTTATCAAATAACCCTTTAACTTGTTAAGATATAAATTAATTTGAATCGTTTTCACAATGAACGACCATTTGCTGGCCAAGAGAAGCCTGTTTGTAAATTTACCACTGCAATTTAGGTAACACGTTTTTTTCAGAGGTGTTTTTTTGCTTGGCGAAAAAATCTAAATTTGTGCTTACTCAGTCTCCATGTGCAGGCCAGGAGTAAATAATTCATGAAACTCTGCTACTGGACTGACTGGCTCGGTTACCGAGATTGTCAATCCATTGGTTAGTTTCCAAAAATAGTTTCTCTTGTCTGGCAAATGGACGTTCCTCAAGACCACTGCTGATGCCCTTGTCCATTAAAGGATTAAGTTGACACAGGGATGGTTAAGATTTATAATATATAGCATTAAAACTTCCACCCCCACCACCACCCCACCCCACCGCCCCCATCCCTCCAAGCCACTACCCCCACCATCACCCCCAACACCAACACCCCCAGTCAGACACACACACACCCTACCTCCACCACCACACACACACCCCACACAGTTACCACCACCACCACCACCACCGCCGCTACCACCACCACCCCACCACCACCACCACTACCAACAACAGCACCACCTCTACCACCACCACCACCGCCCAAACGACCACCACCACCACCACCACCACCGCCACCGCCACCATCACCACCAGCAACAGCAGCAGCACCACCACCACCACCACCACCACAACAAGGCCATAACGAAAAAGCAGTTTAAATACCTTACTGCTAAACGAGATTCAAATCCACGTACGTTTTACCTTTTGCCAAAATTCATAAACCTATTGAGTCGTGGTCCGAACCTATGATACCACCGGGTCGAGCTATTATCTCTGATTGCGGCTTTGAATCTTATCGAATTAGTGAAATTATTGATTACCACCTACAACCAATTGCGAATAGACATTTCAGCGTTTTTAACAACACTGAGGATTTCCTATCGGAGGTCTCCAAAATTTCTGTTCCTCCAAACTCACTCTTGGTCAACCTCGACATCGATGCTATGTACACAAACATTGACATCGAAAGGGGGTTGACTTCTGTTCGCAGAGCATTTGATAAATATCCTGATAACAATAGGCCTACTAGCGAAATATTAGCTCTCCTGGAGCTGAGTTTAAAGGGCAATGATTTCGAATTCGCTGGCGAAATCTACCAACAAATCTGTGGATGCGCTATGGGTAAACGGTTTAGTCCTAGTTTTGCCAACATCTATGTAGCTGAGTGGGAAGAAGATGCGCTTAACAAATGTCCTAAGCAGCCCCTATTTTACCGCCGCTACCTCGATGATATTTCTATGATCTGGAATCATTCGAGGGAAGAGTTTGATGAATTTTTCGCTATTTTGAACAATCACCTCTACAAAGGTGTAAATTATAACACGAGTGGGCTTCTTGATTACAAAGTATTCTTTAAGCCCACCGATTCCCATCAACTATTGCATAAGAAATCTTTCCATCCACCTCATAATTTTAAAGGTATTGTCAAATCACAGATTATCCGATTTCACCGAAATTCTAGTGATAGAAAGAATTTTGAATCTGCATGTTCCACCTTATTTTAAAGCCCTCAAACCGAGGGGATATTCAACACGATTGTTGCGCAAAATAAAGTCCGAAACTTTGCATGATTTGGAAATTATTACTGCTAAGGCTGCCGATCAAAAACCTACCAAAATTCGTCACAATCGTCCGATTATAGGCGTAGGACAATCTCAGAGATGTGGAAAGAAGAGGTGTAAATTAGACCTCCTTCTACCTAATCAGAAAACATTTGTCAGTTATCAGAACAAAAGCAAATTCCAACTTCAGTCTAATTTAGATTGCAATTCTAAAAATGTTATCTATTTAATATCTTGCAAATTATGCCAAAAGCAGTAGGTCGGTGAAACAAAATGCCCTTTAAGATGGCGAGCAACTAGACACGACGAGGACACCAACGTAGCTCAACATTTCAATCTTCCTGGTCATTCTGTCGATAGACACTTTGAAATTATGCCTATTGAGCAACGGCTTCTTTCTGCTACGGCCGAAGAAACTGATAAACAAAGAAAACTTCGAGAATCATTCTGGATTAAGCAACTGGAAACAAAATGGCCGAAAGGCATAAACGTGGACCCTGGTCTTGCTGGTCAACGTGAAATTATTCCATTCAGTTTAACATACAATCGAAAAAATGTTGAAATATCTGAAATTTTGAAAGATGAATATCATAAATTGCAGGATAAAATGAAAGAATCTCTCAATTTGCGTCCAGTGATGGCCTTTAAGAAAAACTCCAATCTAGGTGACATCTTGGTTAAATCGAAATTAACTCTTCAAAAACCTTCAGAATGAATGATATATATTATTCATGTTTTATAGGCTTCTATCAAACAAACATAACAAATCTCAGACAATAAAATAAATAAGAAATATCTCCCAACCTTGGGAGATCCTGAGCCAGTGCGTTTAATCATATAACCACCACCACCACCAATTAAGCACGTCCCCAGGCCAAATAGACAAGGTGGCGGTGTTGGTTTGTTATACAAAGACAATCTCAAACTCAAAGTCATTATGTCTCCAAACTATAACACGGTCGACATCATTGAATTCGAACTTACCCACCGATTAGCTCTAGTTCGAGTAGTTGTCTTGTACCGTCCGACTCCATCAAAAAAGCACAACCCACCAATGTCAGAAGTTTTCCACGAACTATCCGCGTTGTTTGATCGTTACGCTCTCAGTACAGGCCAATTACTTATATTGGGCGACTTTAATGTTCACATGTAAAAGTTAGCTGATCACAATGCGTCGACTTTACGAGCACTCCTAGAAACATCTAACTTAGAACACCACATCAAAGATCCCACACACCAGAAAGGACACCAACTTGACCTCGTCATAACACGATCAAACGATTCACTAGTTAGCAATGTCAGCGTTAACCATGGTGCCATACCTTCAGATCACGCAGCCATTACTTTTGATTTGTCACTCGTTAAACCACCTCTACAGGGAAAGGTCGTCACCTACAGACAGCTACGTTCTCTACCAATTCAGTCAGTTTGTTCAGACATACAGTCATCTACCCTGTACACGAATTCATGTGAAAACCTGGCACAGTTAGCCAAACAGTACGATAATGACATCACAAGTGTGCTAGACAAATATGCTCCCATGAAGAAAAAGGTCATTGTAGTTCGGCCATGTTCTCCATGGTATAACAGTGACATCAACCAAACAAAACGGCTCTGTCGTAAGCTTGAACGACTTGCTCGTAAAACTAATTTGCATGTTCACTGGGAAGCGTATAGAGACCAACGCCAGTTGCTCAGTGACATGATCAAGTCTGCAAAGCAAGTGTATTACTCCGAACTTGTATCTGTTAACTCAGCTGACCAAAAGAAACTGTTTTCAATTTTTAACCGTTTGCTCCACAAGGACAGGGGAATGAATAGCTTACCACAACATGATGATTCAGTGAAACTAGCTGGAAGGTTTGCTGATTTCTTCCTATCTAAAATTGAATCAATCCGCAGTAATATTTTGTCTCATACAGATTACGTAGTACATACTGAGAAAATTACACCAATATCAGACTGCTCCCTCACAGAGTTTAGACCAACATCCCATGAAGAAGTCTTAGCAGCAGTCCATAGACTACCATCCAAATCGTGTAGCCTTGATCCACTTCCAAATCACTTGCTGAAGGAATGCATCCACGCGGTATTACCCATAATGACCAAAATCATCAACATCTCGTTAGAATCCGGATCCGTGCCTGATAGTTTTAAATCTGCATACGTAATGCCATTGTTAAAGAAACCGTCCCTAGATCAGAACGTGCTTGGTAACTATCGACCCGTTTCTAACCTATCTTACATCTCGAAGCTACTAGAAAAGACCGTCGCTGACCGCCTTACTCACTACCTTGATATTAATAATCTGCTTGAACCATATCAAAGTGCATATCGGAAGGTTCAAAGTACGGAAACTGCGTTACTCCGAGTGCAAAACGACATCCTCTGCTCTATGGATAACCGCATGTGTGTTCTACTGGTGCTTCTCGACCTGTCTGCTGCGTTTGATACGATCGACCACAACATCATGTTATTACGGCTGCAAGAACTGGGTATATCCGGCACAGCTCTTGCTTGGTTCAAGTCGTACCTCACGTGTCGTCATCAGGCCGTCATCATCAACAATTCCAGGTCGCCTGAGCGCAGTTTACACTCGGGGGTACCACAAGGATCCGTCTTGGGCCCCTTGTTGTTCACCATATACACAGCGCCGTTAGGTCAGTTGTTACGCTCGCTTGGAGTCGAGTACCACTTCTACGCAGATGATACGCAACTATACCTTGCCTTTTATCCATCTGATCAATTAAACGCGAGTGAAACTTTAGAACATGTCATTCATGAAGTTAAGTTGTGGAAGCTAAACAACCTCCTACAGCTTAACGATAAGAAGACAGAGATACTGGCAATCACATCACGTCACCTGCGACCTCAGCTTAAAATAGAATCTCTTCAGATTGGCGAGGACAATATTTCATTTAGCTCAACTGCCCGTCACATCGGCATAATCTTTGATGACACCATGTCAATGAAAAATCAAGTAACCTCTATATGTAAATCTGTTTATTTTAACTTACGGAACATTAACAAGATCAGAAAGCTATTGGATGATAATGCTATAAAAACGCGTGTACACGCGACCATAACTTCGAGACTGGATTACGGGAATTCTTTGCTAGCTGGCATATCAACAGAACAGCTAACCAGTCTTCAGAGGGCTCAGAACACTGCGGCCAGATTACTATCACGGACTAAGCCATATGAACACATTACACCTGTTTTGAAAGATCTTCATTGGCTACCAGTTAAACAGCGCATAAATTACAAACTTGCGCTACTGGTTTTCAAATGTCTTAATAATCTTGCCCCGCCATATCTAACATCGTTGATCGTACAGAAGACAGCGCCAAGGGCTCTCCGATCAAGTAGTCGTTTACTCTGTGTAGTGCCACCATCCAATCTACTAATCGGCCAACGCGCGTTCTCTAGAGCTGGCCCCAAGCTTTGGAACAGTCTTCCACCACATATACAAAATTGCCGTAAAATTGAACCTTTCAGATCTGCTCTCAAAACATATTTATTTTCAATTTAAGTTTTTGTACATAATTGTGTAATTTTATATAATCTTGTAAAGCGCCTTTGAGCTTCAATTGGAATTGGCGCTATATACATGCATACATACATACATACATACACCACCACCACCACCGCCGCCGCCGCCGCCGCCGCCACCCCACCACCACCACCACCGCCGCCACCACCACCACCAGCAACAACAACAACAACAACAACAACAACAACAACAACAGCAGCAGCAGCAGCAGCAGCAACAACAACAACAACAACAACAACATCAAAAGCAGCATCAATAATATAAAAAAAACCAAATCAACAACAAAAATCGCCAGAACAACAAAGATAACAATGCAAATACTAATGGCAGCAACCACAATAATAACATCTGCATAAATATACGTACTAATGCATATTCTACGAAAGCCCAGAAGGTTCATTCACTATTCAAAATTCAAAACTCTTCTTCGAAATTCAAAACTCGACTTCGAAATTCAAGTTTTTAAATCAGCCAATTATAAATAGGCTTATATATTGAAAAGTGTTACCCCTACATATACACCCCCAACAACCATAGATATTTAAACAGTACCAAACTCACGCACTCACACCCATCCTACCCCTATCGCCGCTGCCATACCCATAAACTCATTGTTCTTACACATACGCCCATAATCAATTTTACCACATTACGCCATTTTGATCTCTACCCCATACATGCATCGCTAGTCATTGACATATACGCATTATACACGCACCCATATTTACCGCTAGCAATACACCCATAAACTATACAAGATGTGTAATACGCCGCCGCTGTCTGTAAAAGTTGTCCAGCAAAGATTGCCCATGTTTGGCCATGTGCTAAGGATGCCAGACGACACACCAGCACAGAGAGTCTTGGAATTCGCCCTACTCGGAGCCAGCAAATACAGAGCCAGGAGAGGACGTCATTGTATAAATCTGCTAAGCGTGCTATGAGGTTACCTCAAGAAAGCGGGATTAAGCACACTCAAGTCAAGAATGAACCTGAGGAAGCTAAGGATTTTGGCCGAGGACAAGACACAGTGGGCAAAAGTGAAGAAGGGCTGGTTGCAGCTGTAGGATGTTTCTACTACTACAGCCGCAGAATACAGTAATCATACATACAATACACCCAGAGCCCACACTACTCAAAACATACCATGCAATACAAGCCACCACTGCAGCACATACTAATACAGACACGGTTAGATTAGCCTAGCATACTAGCCTAGCATAACGCAGCCTGAAGACTTACTAGCAGAGCCTGCTAGTCTAGCCTACTGGACTAACCTACTAGCACCGGCTACTAGCATAGCTTACTAACATGGCCTACTAGCATATCTCAATTAATATATTCTACTAGTCTAGCCTACTTGCCATTTTGATCAGACTAGCGATATGGGCTACTACTTCCTAGCCTACTGGATTAGCATATTAGCCTCACCTACTAGCATATCCTTCTAGCATTGCCTACTATGCAAGTGGCCTCACATACTAGAGTATTGGCTTAGGCTACTAGCCTAGCCTAGAATAATAGTTTGATTACTAGCCTAGCCTACTAGCCAGCTAACCGTTACCTATCTAGCCTATTGCACTAGCCTAATAGCCTGCTATCATTCTGAACAATCTCCACTTACTAGCCGGCATACATGTCTAGCCTATTAGCCTAATATATCATACTAGACTGGCATAGGCTAGCCTACTGGTCTAGCGTGCTGGTATAATCTACTCGTAAATCGTTCTAACCTACTGGTCTATCTCTCCTACTGACCTGGCCTTGCATAGTGGCCTACATACTAGCATAATCTAGTGGTCTAACATACACGCGCACTCTCCTAGCACTGCAGCCCGGTCATTCTAACTTGGCCTGACTTACTAGTCTACCATACTAGCTTGGCTTAGCTTGCCAGTCTAGTATACTAGCTTGACCATGCCTACTGGCCTAACGTACTATCCTGCTCTACCCTGCTAGCCTGGCTTAGCCTACTCGCCTAAAGACCTACCATAGTAGTTTAACCTGGGCTACCATCCACTCAGCCACACCATGTGCCATCCCGTACCATTCCTCACCCCGCCCCACTGACCCTGCGATACCCTTCCCCGTACTCTGTGTAGGGATACTCGGAGTTTGTGAGTATGTATGATTTCTGTATTCTGCGGCTCTAGTATTAGAAACACCCGGCAGCTGCAGTCAGTCCTTCTTCGCCTTTACCCCTGTCTTGTCCTCAGCTGACATTATTAGCTTCCTCAGGTCCATTCTTGACTTGGGTGTACCGAGTCCTGCTTTCTTGAGGTCACCTCGTAGTAGGGTGAATTCCATTGTTCTCTGTGCTGGTGTCTCTTCTCGCATCCTTAGTACATGGCCAAACATGTTCCATTTTTGCTAGGTGACTTTTATAAACAGCGGCGACGTATTACACATCTTGTATGGTGCATCATTGGAAATTATGCTGTCTTGCTATCAGTGTCAGTGATAGTGCGTAGGTGTTTGCGGTGGCAGGCATCGAGTTCGTCTAGAGCTGCCTTTGGAGCTGCCCAGCTGTTACAGTTATAGAGCATCAAGGATACGCAGGTTGCATCGTATACACGTAGTCATTTTATCAATGGCATCTTTGATCTACGAATCCATAGCTTCCAGAAGGACGGGAATGCTATTTTCCCCATGACGCAGCGTGCAACAATATCACCAGCGAGCCCAGGAATTTACTTTTCCTTCATGGTTCGCCGCCACGAAGTGGATCGTCATTTTCTTTAGTGTCATGCTTTGTAGATAGGTATATGTGGGTGAACTCTATTTTGGAGTTTTTAAACTCTGTTCTGTTTGTGAGTTGCAAGGTATTATGGCGGCTCTATGGGATGCGTTTGTGTACTATGGATGTCTGAATGGAAATATGTCTGCATTGGATAGGTACGTTGCTACCCTCGTGCATGCATACGTGCGTGCGTTTGTGTGTGCGGTGTGTGTGTGTGTGTGTGTGTGTGCGTGTGTGTGTGTGTGTGTGTGAGAGTGTGTGTGTGTGTGTGTGTGTGTGTGTGTGTGTGTGTGCGTGTGCGTGTGCGCGTGTGTGTGTGTGTGTGTGTGTGTGTGTGTCTGTCTGGGGTTGTTGGGTACTTGGAGGGAGGCGGGTGGTGGGGTGGGGGCCTAGATCTGCGCGATATACCGATCTGCCATCCTAAACAGGTACAAAATGGTGACGGTTTGCAAACGGCCGAAATCATGCTCAAACCGAAAAATCGACTCTTCGGCTTAGTCAATACTGATTAATTGTTTTCTTAAATTAGAAATATCGCTGCTAACTCGACCTCTTTAGTGGTCAATTTCAAGACCTAAAGAAGTATCTTTGTTACCACTGGCATTACTGGCTCGATAATGAAACAAGACAGTAGAGGGGTAACATTTCAAGAATAACCCTCCTTTGTCTGCAAATTCCATAAGAAAAGTATAATTATATTGACCAAATTTGTCTATTAAAGGGTGAAAACGCAACCCCCCCCCCTATTAAATTCCTTATGATGAATTGCATTCCATCTGTAAACTGTCCACTATTTTGAAACTACTGTGACTGTAAGATGCTATTGTTGTTTGTAACACAAAATCCCAGTCAAAATATTTTCGAAATAGTTCACATACACGACAATATTTATAAACCTGTCAATGATTGAGTTTCTATTGGTCCATCGCATTCGGTGTTAACATAATATAAAATGTTTTTTCTCCTTAATTCGTGTACGTATGATCGATGCTTGCTTGGCGTGTGATGGAGGAGGCTCATGGTGCGTGAATAATTATCGCAATCCCGTTAAAACGCGTGATTACCTATATTTAAGCTTCTGATAATCTAAACAGGTAGTCTACGGCGTGAGTTCCGAGGGACTTTTATATTATCAGCAATTCGGGTACAATGTAAACTGTTTATGGGGGTATGTTTATTGGCGCTCTATTTTTTGAGTGAGGAGTTATCACAGCGAAGTTGAGTAACACCTCATGTTTAGATAAGTATTTGAAGCTAAGATGACAAGTTAACAACCGCCTTGACCAGTCGCGTAAGTTTGCGTTATATCAAGGTAATAGTCTTAATTCAATGGAGGCATGCTCTAACCACACCCCACCCCTTGTAACGGGACAAAATCAGCATTACTGAGATGTCTAACCAATGTAAACGATATGATTCGATGGCCGCTTGTAATCAGAATGTTAAAATGAGAGTAATTGATTAAAAGATTGTGCTGTTTCGTAGCACCAACAATTTTCAACCAGCAGTCTAAAAATAGCAAATTATTTAACTGATTAACAAAATTAAAGTATATATTCCGTTGTCGACTCGTGATGATTACACAAGCGATAAATCTCGCGCATTTGAATTAATCGATTGTAAATGGAATACAAATTATTGTTAGTCGGTAAGAAACTATATTTTAACAATGGACGTTATATACCTTATACCTGATGCTTATAAAAAATTTAAAAGTCGTGAGCGTGTATTTTGGGTCAAAGCTATCAGACAACACACGGATACTTTTTACATGTTTATTGAAAAAAAATACTACATACAATAATTGTATCCACTCACCCGTGACCCCGACCCAACCACATAACACCGATATACGGTTCAAACCGGTTTCAAAATTGGCATCGTCACCGGTTTGACATTATGTTGTGATGGGTGCATAATTAAGTACTTGGTTTGTGTGTGTGTGTGTATATCTACTTATAACCCGAGGTGTAGGTATTTCAGTTTTTGCATTGGTGGAAAGTATAGCATTAGGGCCATGGATAGATATCTACTAGGGCAATATGTGCAACATGAGTGGCTATTTGTAACATAGTAATATGTCGATAACTGTAGTAAGGATTTACTCATATGATTAGCTATGTATATGTGGATATTGCTAGCATTTGTGGTATGGGTAACTATTGGTGTAGGGGTATGGCTAGGTGTAGCTCCACTACCTATATAGCTACCACAGTCGTAGCTACAGAAGTACCTATCAATACCCATAGCCAAATAGCTACCATGCCCCAATCGTTGCCTGACACATAGCTACCCGTACGCCATAGCTATTCCAAACATATAGCTACCATATCTATGCCCAGACCACACAGCTAGTCATACCAATAACTTACACTAACAAACTCCCTCCCTGCCCAAATGCTAAGCATGTAGATATCATAATAACCCGAAATACATAGTTACCGCTAGCCTACCACATAGCTACCCCTACAACTACAGAGCTACACTTCCCCATAGCTACTCCTATTACATAGCTATGTATACAGTGACCCATAAGCTATCACACATATCTGGCTTGCATATAGCTGCCAGGTCCATAGTTCTCCATATCCAATAGTTACCCAACGCTATAACAACCCTTATCCATACACACATTCGGACAGGAGGATAGTCAAATAAGATATGTCAGCAGTTTGGTGAGTTATGACAGTCCTGTAGGTTAGCTGGCTAGTAGACTTAAGCTAGTAGGCTATGCTAGCATGCAAGCTAGTAGAGCATGTTAGTTGGCCTGTCTAGTAGACTAGTATGATAGACGCATAGGATATTAGAGAATGCTAGTAGGTTAGGCATGCAGTGTATGATTGTAAGCTATGCTAGTAAGCCAGATTGGGTTACTATCCAAAGAGAGTAGATGTGTATGTTAGACCAGTAGGCTAGCTAGTGGGTTAGCTAGTAGGGCAAACTAGTAAAGTGGCTAGCCTGTATGATATCAGGCTATGTTATTAGGTTAGCTCAGTAGGCTAGATCAGGCTAGACCTGTGTGAAATACCAGTAGGTTAGTGGATCAAGCCAGTAGGTTCGTCTGGTAGTATAACCTAGTAGTCTAGGTTGTGTTATTAGGTTCGGCTAGTAGTGTATACCAGTGCGCTAGTAGACTCTGCCAGTATGATAGGACGGTAGGTTAGTTGGTTAGGCTAGGGATAGGCATAAGCTAGAAGCTGATGTTAGCAGGCTAGGCTCGAAGAGTAGACCAGCAGACTGACTCAGTAAGCTAGGTTATACTAGTAGGCTCAGCCAGTAAGTAGGCTGGTATTCGACTCCATTAGTGTAATTGAATAGGCTAGTAGACTAGGATAGTATGCTAGCCCAGTATGATAGGCTAGACGTGGGATATGTCAGTCGGATTCTAGCTTAGGCCAGTAGGTTAAGTGCGTAGAATATAACTTTTGTATGGTAAATGGTGGCTATATATGTAATAGTATAGATAGATAATGGGAGGGATATGTGTGGCTATACGCAGAGGTAAGGTATGGTATCAATGGGTGCATGGGTAGAGTAGCAATCCGTTTATACGTAGGGCATAGTTATTGGTAGGGGGTAGCAATAGGTGTGTATTGCTCTGGATAGGTGTGGATAGAATAGCTATGTGTGTATTCGTGCGGTAGTCATTGGTATTGTGCTAGCATTTCAAAATATGTGCAGCATACATACTCATATATGGTCAAACAACTTAGGTTGTGACAAAAGCTCCCAGATTTCAGTCCTGCTCTCACTCCATTTACCACAACGTCCTCCATAGTTAATCTAGGATGGTAGCACATCTTTTCTGTCACGGAAGCTTGTGATTTTTACTGACAAATACTTGTGAACATCTGTATAGCAAAAATTGTCTCTATACTGTTCCGTTTTAGCACCTTCTATAAATGTGTCATTACGCAATTATCGCTGATTTTGCCAAAACCGAGTGAAAATTAGATATGATAATAGGGAAATGCAGTGATAACTTAACGAAGTTAATATTCTCAATTCCAATTGTAATATGTGATAGGTATATTAACGCGCATGTGCAGCGTACAATCAATCAGTTTGGCGTACACGTTGACGATTACCATGCCATGCATTATGGCCCATATACACGTCGGTAATATGCTGGAAAAAAGTAAACGTTTCTCCATTTGTGTCAGAAACAGAAATAATTATCGATCTTGTATCAGTCATGATTGTTTCAGGGTACACAGACGTAATGTCTGAATGGCTGAATTAAGATTTGAATTGCGATGTCAAGTTTTGAAGTTCGATGTCGAGTTTTGAATTTTGAATTTCGAATGAGCCTTCTGGGTTTTCGTACTATTCACAGCAGAATTCTTGAAAATGAAGTAGTTAAAATTACATACATTTAGAGGCTTACATTGTGTGCCTAGAACGACCTAATGAAACGAAATAAATCTTAGCATCTGGTGATTTCTTTCCCTATGGATTAATATAATTTTTTCAGTTGCGAAATTGAATTAGAGACACGAGTCCCTTATTCAGATTCACAACTAAAATTATATTAATTTTTACGGAATGAAATCATTATAAGCTAAGATTTATTTCGTTTCACTAAATTCTACGAACACAATTTAAGCCTCTAAGCGTATACAATTTTAAATCTTTTATTTTTAGGCATTATGCCGTGAATATGCAACTTTAATCGCGCGCGTGTGTCACCCTAACCCTTTCATGGTCAAACTAACAAAAACAACTTTGCAGTGGTCTTCAAAGGCCTAGAGAAGAGTATTTGTGAACATTTACCACTAGAATGACTGGCTCGGTAACCGAGCCAGTGATTCTAGTGGTAAATGTTCACAAATACTCTTCTCTAGGCCTTCGGATAGACACTTAAAACATTACTTTTCTTTAGGATTACCCCTTTAATGGTCAAGCCGCCGAAGAAAATTCAGTGATACATTTACAAAAAAGTTTTCCAAAATTTAAATATCGTGAAAAATGTTTACCATCAAAATGTTTAATTGATATATCAAGTGGTATTTTGAGCGCTTTGAGGCGCTGTTGACACATGACGGGTTAAATTAAACATTAATTTAATACCGTTAATTAATTGAACTCTAACTGATATGTATACAATTATAACATACCGTTATTATTAACCCCATATATCATGTGTGATCTGGGTGTAAATAAATCATGGTCAGTGTCATAGGTAAGTTTAGCACAAGTTGCTTGTATATCCCTTGTCGTAGTGAAGCAGATATCACCTACGCCCACGTGCATGTAAAGTGGTGTAATGAAGGTATGTGCCCACACGCTTAAATCAGAAAAGAGCAATTGCAGTTATATACATATCACCGGTACGTTAAATATGCAAATAACAGTGTATCCGATCATCCACTGATGTATATAACGTCGGAATCAATTTACCTTTCCAGTTTATCCATCCAGCATATGGAGCCACACTTAACTAAGTGACGTGTAGTATGACGTTATAATCAATGACGCCATGGATGACGTAGATAAGTACGCCACGTACGCATAGTTGAAGACGGGCTAAGCGTTGTTGTACGAATCGTATGTTTTTATTATTATTTAATAAAGATGCTGTTGAATATTTTTAAACTAATTTGACGGGGCGCTTTTGCTACCATAGGCAGCAACATCACCCAGTGAAATTAGTTTCGAAATATTCAACAGCCTACCTGTATAGTTTTCTGGAAATTGATAGTTAGAGAGATTGATGACTCCCAACACAGCTAGGAATGGTTGGAGCTTAGCTACTGATGGGAGGGGAATATTTAAACTAGACAGATCCATTTACCTTTCACATAGTCTGACGTCACAATGATGATAACGTATTGGAACTCGGTCAAAAAGCTTTAAAAAGCCCGTCAAGTGTACGAATTGTAGTTCTTTGATGAATTTACAATTCAATACATATCCTGTTTAATATTTTGAAACTAATTTAACTGCGAGCCGGTGCTAACATATGCAACAACTGCACCCTGTCAAATTAGTTTCAAAATATCCAACAGCCTGCCTGTATAATGGACCTTTCCGGTTTTAGCTATCCCCCGCCCATCTCTAGCTAAGCTCCACCGACACGTCACTCGTTTTGGGATCGATCGATCTCTGAACGCCATGACTACCAATTAAAAAAAATACACAAGTAAGCTGTTGAATATTTTGAAATTGAAACTAATTTGACTGGGTGCTGTTGCTGCCTAAGGTAGCAACAGCGCCCAGTCAAATTAGTTTCAAAATATTCAACAGCATGTTTCTTAAATTGCAACGAATTACAAAGACATGCAACGTGTCGGAGTATTTGAGATTTGATGTCGGTCTATATGGAACCCTTTGTGACGTAATGATTGTGGCGTCATCATACACGCGCTGAGCTGATTATGACGGCATACGACGTGAGATGATAGATGGATACTCTGGAAATGTGAATTACTGACTATTTCAATGTTTTATCTTGGATTGTTATTATTCTATTTCAGAGTTAAGCTGCATGCGTTTGCCAGCGGTGTGATGGCTCTGATTTTGATAGCTAACGGCATCTTAGTATTATTAACGTACAAAATGGATCGATATTGCGAAATTGTTGAATGGCAACGTCTGCAATTTGAAGAAGAGATCGCGAAGGCAAAGAAAAAGGGACTGAAAGATGAGACGGAGAACAATGGAGACGACATGCCTGAGCACGCGAACAAGAATAAGGACAATACGTTATTGGTGGTTGATGAGCAGAAGAACGGCGAACTTACACGTTTATAATGTGCATTTCCAGTTGTAGCCATCGCTAGCTCAGGCCCACCTGTTCATGTTGGGATCGATCGATCCATTGACTCCCTGACTATCAATTTCCAAAAAATATATACAGGTGAGCGGTTGAGTATTTTAAAACTAATTTGACTGGGCGTTGTTGCTGCCTATGTCATTAGTTTCAAATTATTCAACAGCATGTTTATAAAATAGTAAAGAAAATAAAATTCGTACGGGTAGTCCGTCTTCAATTAAGCGCTCGTGATATACATATTTGTGTCATTGCATGGCATTGGTTATGACGTCAACATCCACGTCACATAATTGACTATGACGTCATATGATTGCTGGTTAATCGGGCACGGTTAATTGGCATAAATGAGGATAGTATGATAATGTGGAAATGTTATAAATTTCAATCGAGAAGAAATTATTCTCATTTTTATTGTACAAAATAGTTAGGCATCAGAATAAATGTTGTTGGTATGTAACATTGGACTTATTGCTTTTGCTAATGGTGAAATTAAGTTTTAACAATGCCCCGCCCATCTTTAACTAAGCTCTATCCACACTTCACCGGTGTTCGGATCGATCAATCCTTGAACTGATTGACTATCAATTTCCAGACAACTATACAGGTAAGCTGCTGTATATTTTGAAACATATTTATCTGTGTGTTCTTGCAATATATTCAACGGTATGTTTATTACATAGTAAAGACATCCAACTTGTACAGAAACGCCCATTCTATCATCCGTTCCATACAATTCGTACAAAAACCACCGAGTCTCTCTTCCAATAAGTGTTCGTGACGAACCTAGATACATCATTCATGACGTAATTGATTATGACGACATGATACACGTCGCTTAGTTAATTATGACGTTACATGACACAATAATCACGTACCCAAGCACCATAGCGATCGGACATTGCACCACTGTTGCAGAGAATGACAGAATAACAGCTGGAAATAGCCTTGCACGATTATGTGATTAAATCGCAAATCGCGATTATTTTTTAAATCGTGGATTTACATTATCAAAAATTAAATAATAGAATAATCATACATAATTTATACTGCATATAATATTTAAATTCCTAACTTTTAATTAAATTTTAACGAGATCGGTCACGAAAATTTACATTTTGCTCATTGAATGTATATGTCCATTAGCCGGCCAAGAGAAGACTATTTTTGACAATGCGTCACTGGAATGACTGGCCCGAGAATCGAGCCAGGCATTCCAGTGATACATTTTCAAAAATAGTCTTTTCTTGACTTGCAAATGGCCCTTTCTAAAGACTAAACACAATTGCAGCTTTCGTCATTGATACGATTTTGTTGTTATGGGTTGGTAGTGTATACCCAAGCTGATTAATCGAGTAATCGCGAGTATTCTTAAATTGTGATCACTCAAATCAATAATCACGCCAGACTATGTGGAATACGAAATTCAACGAGGCATCAATATCGGAGACCCTAATCCTATCGAGATCCGGTCCCCCGCAATGATTTCGAGCTGAAGACGGCTAAAACCGGCCTTTGCGGTAGTTTTGATCAATACACATTTGCAGACCAAGAGGAAACTATTTTTGAAAATTGCCACTGAAATGACTGGCTCGGTAACAGAGCCTGTCATTCCACTGGCAAATTTCCAAAACTGGTCTATACTCAGCACATGCCTGCACATGGATATTCGATAGGAAAATATTTTTTTTTTCTTGACCAAATCTGGTCAATAAACCCCTCATGTGTCTACGGCGCCTCAAAATACTACTTGATATATCAAGTAAACCTTTTGATGGTCAATATTTTTCAAGATATTTTAATTTTAGACGATTTTTGTAAATTTACAACTGAATTTTTTTGCAAAGTTTATTAAAACATACTTTTTCTGTGCCTTTCTAAAGACTTATGGAACATATGTCAAAATGGTTGAAAATTGCAGATTGCATATATGTACCTCGCAGTCTTGAATCAGGAACACGCCTCTTTTGCTGCATTATTTTAGTAAAGCAATGGATCTTTCCGCATTAGCTATGCCAGGCCCATCCCTAGTTAAGCTTCTCCCATGCCTCCCCTGTGTTGGGATCAATCGGTCCTAGAACGCCCTGACTATCAATTTCCAGAAACATACATGTAAGATGTTGAGTATTTTGACACTAATTAGACTCGGTGTTTGACTCGCCCAGTCAAATTATTTTCAAAACATAATGTTTTTAAATACTAAAACCATACAATTCTTACAAGCTGTCAGACTATTACAGCTTCAAAGGATAACTAACCTCATCACATGATATCTATATAGATGATATAATAGGCCACTCATAAACGATGTTTGCAATTTTAAGCTTTTTATCATCGCGTCAAAGAAAGATATTCGGGTTTTAGTAGCTAAATATTGGTAGATTTCTACTGCTGTCATCATTTACTTTTCAAACAATCAGAAAAAGCTTAGCTTGTCTGCCTCGGAGTATAGCCCTGCCATAGTGGTGCCAACTATAGCTTGACAATGAGGGGTAAAAGCAACCTTACAATTAAGCTGGTGAATATTTTGAAACTAATTTTATTGGAAGTTGTTGTTGCCATAGGCAGCAACAACTTCATCAAATTAGTTTCAAAATATTCAACAAGATGATTATTACATAATAAAGAATGTAATGCGTTGGCACTTACAGGACATCACACGCTATCACTAGAGGAGACAACATGGTGGCGATCACTGTTTAGATGATTATTACATAATAAAGAATGTAATGCGTTGGCACTTACAGGACATCACACGCTATCACTAGAGGAGACAAAATGGTAGCGATCACTGTTTAACATTTATGCGAGATTACAAAGCAAATACTTGTAATACAGATAAGGGAATGCGACAGGATATGAATGCTATAGTGAACCTATAAACCATAATCTATCTGTGCAATACAACATTTGAGATAAGATTAGCATCCCTTTAAGACGGACTTAATGGAGCCATTCACGCTGTAATTGATCAGTACGTCAGCCCACGCGCCACGTATTTTATGGTGACGTCATATGATGGATGGATGATTATGACGTCATATGGTGTATGGGTAAACTGGAAAGATCCGTTGTTTGTGACAGTCACTGTATAAACACATTTTCTCTCCACCTAACCTTGATAACTTCAACAGGCAGATGAGGCATAGTAGCAAAAGTATGTTCACCAAATACATGTCTGACATAAGGCCTGATCAACATGCACTGTAGACGGTGCAGTTATTGATAGCAAGGTATTTGTGGAAAGTTTTCTTCAGGGGTTAGCTCGCCGAGCAAAGCACAGTATATCCTATAACCATGGTAGAATCAGTGTGATCAAAGGATCCTAGCAGATTGATATACATTTATTTGATTTGCGATGCGTCTTTTCTCTAGATTTGTTCCTAACGCTTTACTGTACTTGAATTTTGTGTTATTCCAACGATTCTTCTTTGGACTTCCAAGAGCAGATATATCTGTATATACGAGTATTAATTAGTTTGACCTGTATGACCTCAAAACCATGTGAACGACAAATACCAAAGCTGTTGATGAGTGTATCAACAGTTTCAATGTAATAAGAAGCGCTCGAATTGGCGGAAACTAAATGGCTTGAAAGTCAATATCAATGAATAGGTAATTATAGGAGTAATGCCGCTAGAGATGTTATAGCAACATGCTAGCATGGGCGAATGGAGTGAACTAGATTTCAATGTTACTTGCATGATCATGAATCTACTGAAGAAAGGTTGAAGATATAGAGCTAATTGGGTAAGGATAGGGCTGTAAATCAAGTCAAAGTATTATGATTGGATAATAACGAGCTGTGGGCTGATTTCTAAGGTATAAATTGGCTCTTTCTTGACGCATCCGAATGCCCACTTTTAGGCCTAGAGAAGACTAGTTTTGAAAATGCACCACTGCAATGACTGGGTCGATAACCGAGTCAGCCATTCCAGTGGCAAATTTTCACAAATAGTCTTCTCTTGACCTGCAAGGGGGGCATTCACGAAGCAACTATTTCGAGTTTATGATCAAATTTAGTCATTAACTGGTTAAAGCTCATATGTCTCTGCTTTTTTGATAAAATTGATTTACGATATGGATTTACCAACAATCCATTTATGATCAAAGGTCAGATATGCGTGACTTGTTCAAGGTTGTACTCAGTCACCACCAGATGTCCTCATTAAACAAACTCAAGCTCATTGATCGCTTTAACGCAGTTGAAATCGTGCTGGGAATAATCTACATCTGGTTAACACAGACATGGCTCGACACAAATTCTAGCAGTTAACGTTCAGCAGCTCTGATTCCTTCTTTCAAAAGGTAGGAACCATATTTACCAGAATGAGAAAATCAGCCTATCCGGGGGTGAGCAATTATACCACTCAACAGTTGGTCCGCGTGATAGAGATTACCTGTAAAGAAGACTTCGGAAACGGTAAAGACGTGAATCTAGCATTCAGTACACAGTGACGAGCACGATGATGGATGAGATGAAGCAAATAACAAAAGATATAGGATGAGAAGAGCAGTAAATTGAATATGCGGACTATTGAAATGTGTAAGCGCTGAAGTTTACATATAGGTGCTGCACTATAGCACTAACAGAATAACCGAATTCTTATTAACCGCCAATTCATTAACCCCTCTTGTGTCAACTTAACCCTTTAATGGTCAAGTTGGCGAAACAACGATCACTACAGTGATCTTGTGAACTGTCCATTTGCAGGTTAAGAGCAGAATATTTTTTGAGAATTTGCAACTGGAATTACTGGCTCGGTAACCGCACCAGTTATTCCAGTGGTAAATTTTCAAAAATACTCTTCGTGGTCTGCAATTGGACACTGACTAAGCAGACATATTAATTTTCTTAACCCTTATACTTTGGATGAATGTACATTTGAAGGATAACAGAAACCCATTTTTTGTAATTTTTCGTATTACATTTACAAAAATATTCCTTTTAGCTGCAAAAATCACTATTTCCTTGAAAAGGATTGGCAATTAAATGGTTAATTGAAATACATAGTATTCTGAGCGCTTCAATGTGATGTTGACACAAAAGGGGTCTAATAGTCAATCACCACATATCGCAACAAATTTATAATACATCTTAATGCATATTTTAATTCGGGAACTATGCATCGCAAGGTAAGCAGTGTGAAACTAACGAGTTTACCGCTAATTGATATCACGTTTTCATTTAGCCTGCAGTAATAAAATTGTGCCCGATAGCCCAAGAGACTAATGAACTAGTCAACAGATCTAGAACTTTCATTAGGGAATGCTTGATTGGTTACTCGGGCCCTAGGACGAGAAAACTAAATAACCGTACATGACACTTGCTAAACGTATGCTAGTCACGGAGTGTATGGATTTGTATGTATGATTACAGTATTCTGAGGCTGTAGTAGTAGAAACATCCTACTGCTGCAATCAGTCCTTCTTCTCTTTTTCCCACTGTGTTTTGTCCTCAGACGAAATCCTGAGCTTCCTCCGGTCCATTCTTGACTTAAGCGTACCGAGCCCTGCCTTCTTGATGCCACCTCGCAGCACGCTTAGCAGATTTATGCAATGCCGTCCTTTCCTGGCTTTGTTTTTGCTGGCTCCGAGCAGAGCGAATTCCAAGGCTCTCTGCGCTGGTGTCTCTTCTGGGATCCTTAGCACGTGGCCAAACATGGACCATCTTTGTTGTGCGACCTTTACAGACAGCGGAGACGTCTACGAATCCAGAGCTTCCAGACGGACTGGAAGGTTATGCCCCCCCCATGACACAGCGTGCATCAATATCAGCAGTACTGCAAATCAGTGAGCCCAGAATTGTACTTTTCCTCCATGTTTCGGTGCCACGAAATGGGCCGTCATTTTCTTTAGTTTCATGCTTTGTAGATAGGTATATGTTTGTGAACTCTGTTTTGGATTCATTTATAAAGAGATTCTCAATTTTTAGTTTGCTTGCAGCCATTGCGAGAAGTTCGTCAAGGGGTTTCTTTTCCTCATCCTTGACGTCCACATCGTCGGTATATTCCATCTCTAGATGCATACCCAGTATTGACACTGGATGATTTGGTCTTGTGTAACTTTCCCGCGTGGATGTCAATGCAGCAGTATGGTAATAGGTGAAGAGCACTGGAGATAGACCATCTCCCTATGGGGAGTCGACTGATGTCTCAAACTCTACAGCCTTCACTGACTTGACCCATACTCTCAGCTTGGTGTCTGCAAGCAGTAGTCTCACTAGTTGTAGCTCGTCTTCATTGCAACTGGCCTGGCGTGGTACATCTAGGATCTGTGAGCGTTTAATTGTGTCGATGGCTCGTGACATGTCACTGCCCATTTTGTGGAAATTCCAGTGTTTGGGTATGACTACCGACACAAGCATGCGTTGCGCCTATACAATGTCGTGCAGCTGCGTTCACATTTGAAGCCACTTTGACATGATCCGGTGAAGTCATTGATCCTCTCTCGGATGCGGCAAAGAGAAGCATTGGATAGAATTTTCCGCATGCTGTTAAGGAGCACAATGGGCGGAAGATTGGCTGGGCGACCAGGTGGCTTCTTTGGTTTGAGTAGCGCGATAAAGGTGCCTTGACCTACAGCGCCAATGGGAAGGTGGTGCATAAAATCTGAATTGATTTGCTGCGTGATCGGTTTTGAGATATTGTTACTTGCATATTTGAATAGTTCATTGCTCATGCCATCAGGCCCAGATGCACGCCCATTTTCGAGGGCTTTAAGTGCCTTCTCAACTTCTGCTGTTTAAATTCGTGTTAGTAATTGCCTAGGGTCTCCTGAGAACGGGTGCAAGGGCTCATCATCATGGGCAGTGAACTGCTCCTTCAACCATTCTCGAATCGCCTCAACATTTCCCTGGTCAGTCCAGATAAAGTGACTTTCAGAGTTGTGTACATCGAGACGGTGGTGTGTACTCAGTAACTCTCAGAGCTCGGGCTGTCCGAAGTATGGATTTAGACAAGTATAATACTTAAAAATATGAACCATACATTCAATCGGCATTCTAGTCGTACATCTTTTTTAAATACCCTACTCTCGCTAAGTAAAAACTAGCTAAGTAATACTTTACATTTTCTTTACCATTATCCATTTAAAGGACAAGCCGGCGGAAAAAATTCAGTGGTAAATTTACAAAAATAGTATTCGAGAATTAAAATATCTTCTCTATCTAAGAAGATCAAAATGATGACGTTGGACCGTGGCTATGAAGAAGTCACGGCTAAGGAACTGTGGTGATCAGTGTGGTCATTTGGTCAGTTACCAATCCAGAAGACCAAGGCCAAAAAATGAATGAAGGTCGGAAAGATGTAACGAATGCAATCAAAATGAAAACTTTGATTGAACCATCGTAAAGCTCGATGGAGAATGTTCGAACACTTCAATACGATAGAATCGTCGCCGTACTAATGACTATGCACGATGATGAATATTCCGACTCATCAGAAGATCAGATCCGCCATTAGGTGAAATGTATGGCGATTAACATGGTGTCCTCGAAAGAAGATTCACATGACGAAAGTGTGCGCAAATCTACCAACACGTTCCATCTAGCTTAAGTGTCCAGTCTATGAGACAGAAACACTGGCTGGATGTAATCGGTCGATGAAAGTTGATGATGACTACATTGAGATGATGACGACGATGAAACGACACAGGCGCACAATATTACTTTAAAATGACTACGAAGATGTACGTGATATGCGGCTCCTGTATGACGCGTGAGCCGCTTAAAGAGATGGTTCGGACTGATTAGTGGGTGTTTCCAACAGGACATTGTCACGTGATTGATGATCGGGCATGCGATTTGATGAATAAATGCGCCGACGTGCATATGCTGGTTAAACATGGTTGCAGCCGTATTATACCAACACTTTATAAAACTCACTCTAAAATAGAAACTAAAAAATAATAATTATACAAGAAAAAATTGAATAATTACGCAATTAAATTCACTAAAATACTAAAAAATAAAGAGGAACTATTTTCCAGTCACAGGGACACAAATCAACGAAAGAAATGTTTCGTGTTTATTTCAAGTAATATTGGCACCTTGTCTAACGCGCATATGTCGACTTCAAGAACACTAAATCGATCAACAGCTCGGCGAGTTAAATGCGATTAGGCCGATAGGACGTATTGTATTTCTCTACGCTCAGTGGTAAGCATTCACAGCTTAATTAGCATATTAATCAGTAACTATCCAATAAGAAACGATCAATCGATTAGTGTATGGCCATAGATATGGAATACATGGACAATGGAGAGGCAATAGATGCTAGTATTACCTCTCAGTAATGTCACATGAGCAAAATGCTGTTAATTGATTGGTTAAGATCAGGGATGTATGGTCTGGTATTTTCCTCGCATGGGGGAAATACTACATGGTACACGGCCTCAACCCCCCCCCCTCACCCCCAACGCGAACATCGTATTTTAGGTTTATGCGCAGATTGATTGTGATGTAGCAGTAGTCAATGAGCAAGGTCACGACGTCATAAGTGTTGATGCATTCTGCACTCTTACTCTTTCGCTGACGTCTGAGGGGTAATAAATTCGTTTCACCAGTGTTTTGGCAGGTGGGGGATGGATGGCGGAGGGTTGGGGGTGGTACACGCTGTTAGCACACGCACAAATAAATATCTTTCTCTCGCTACGCTCGGAAAATATAAAATACAACGTTTGCGCGTGTGGTTACAGCCTGTACCCCAGCCAAAGCACTGGTATAACTATTAATACTTGACCCATCATACCCATGTTCCCTAACTGGACATTTCCAGTCTATCCATCCATCATATGACGTCATAATTAAATAGGTGACGTGTAGGATGATGGCATACCCAATTACAGTGAAAATGACTCGACTCTTAAACGTTTAATAGTCCGACACGGTGTACGAATTGTATGTCGTCACTATTTCATAAGCATTATGTCGACTATTTTGAAACTAATTTGTGTGGGCGCTGTTGCTATCATAGGCAGCAACAACACCCAGTGAAATTAGTGTCAAAGTATTCAACAGCTTACCTGTAAAGTCTTCTATAAATTGATAATCAAGGAGTTCAGGGATCGATAGATCCCAGCACAATCGATATGTGGGTGGAGCTTAGCTAGATATTGGCGGGACATAGCTGAAACCGGATATGTCCATTAAGTAAAAACCTTAATACTGGTATGACGTCACACATATACTTTCACGTCACACATCCTGCATTTACCCAACTGATAAGCTTTCTACATAGGGACTATTTGAAAATAGCATATTAAAGAAAATTATGGAACAGGAATATTTCAAAGGGGACGATGGCGAGCGTTATAGTACTATAGTGCAAAGACAATACTATGATTTCTTATTTCAAGGAAACTTGTATCGTAACTAAGCTGATCCAACCATTAATCCTTCAAACTTATGGACACTATCCGAATGCTACACTAATACAATCATGTAGCAGAAGTATAATTAAAAGTGGGTCGCAATAGCGCACACTATACCAGCAACCGTCTGCATCACGGCCACCATTCTGCCAGAAGATGTCAATATTTAAAGCAGTTTGTCGCAAGGTATTTAACACTGTAAATGATTTGTGTTCAGTGACCTCACATCTTTAGTGAGCACTTCGTTCAGAAATAAATAGTGGCCATTAAAGAGAGGTGACCCTCACGGAGTGATGCTCCGTCTGGAGTGGCCACCCCTTGCTGTTCGATGAGATGTATATTATACACAGGGTTGATAACACTCTCAACATTCAGTGGAACAATTCACCTTTCCAGAGTATCCATCCATCATCTGACCTCGTATGACGTCATAATCAGCTCAGCGCGTGTATGATGAAGTCGAAATCCTTACGCCACAAAGGGTTCCATATAGACTTTCATCAAATCTCAAATAATCCGACATGTGGTATGAATTGTATGTCTTTGTAATTCTTTGCTATTTAATAAACATGCTGTAAGGCAGCAACAGCAACCAGTTAAATTAGTTTCAAAATATTCAACAGCTTACCTGTGTAGTTTTTGGAAATAGATAGTCAGGGTGTTCAGAGATCGATCGATCCCAACACGAGCGATGTGTGGGTGGAGCTTAGATGAGGTTAGTTGGGCGGGGCATAGCTAAAACCGGAAAGGTCCGTTGAATCCAGCATTTCAACAGTTCCACCGCACACTCTCACATCCCATCTTGCAGTTATGTCGAACACCTTCCACAAGATCGTAGGTACACTATCCTTGCCTGTCTGAATGGGAAATAATCTGTTGCCGAGTAGATATCCAACCCAGTGTCAGAGCACTTATATGTGAATCCTCTTTACAGACCTGAATTTGGTGGTAACCACAGAGCATGCCATACTTAGCAACTGATGCCGATGGTACAGTTTGGGGCCGTACACAAGGCGTAGAACTTGGGTCTACTTGCTGATGGAGGGCCTCGTAGTCTTATACATTCTACTGACTCACCTGGCATACATAAATACAGCCATACAATAGAAGAGTCGCCTACAAATATAATGTCTTCAGGAACATTAAGAAATACCGTGAGTGTAAAAGTGAATATTAGAGCGAATAAGCTTTAGTGGCAGACGGCTACCTATACCAAATACCACTACCCTAAAGTTGTACCACATCCTAGAATAACATGAGCGAATAAAGGATTACTACACACATCTCTACACAAGCCATTTTAAATTAATTGTATCTTCCAAGAACTTGGAGTCTTCTTTGCCCCTGTCGTTCCCTCAATTAGTCAGAAATAAGCCTGTCACACATTTAAGAAGGACCAAGGTGTGACTATGAATGCTAATTCAGCCATTAAGATAAACAAAACCAACCAGATAGTTAAGATTGATTTGCAGTTGGTTTTCTTAATGACGTGCCATTGCTGGAACATGGAATGATCAACGTCTTGAACTATGCCAATATGCGTTCTGCAACTATCCATCAACACCAACTGAAGCAATCCCATTATGAAACCAGTATACCAACCAACATTAGTATATGCAATTTGGGATCTGATACTCTAGGATTCTCAGGGATCAACAAGTGGGGTTCATTATGTGGGCTCTCTCATTCAGCCTTTCCCATGGAAACAGGGCACAGCTTGCAATGATATCAGCAATCAATAACTACGGTAACAGAATGTATGTATGTCCAGTCATCGTTTTCTAAGGATCTGAAAAGTTAGCTATGAAGGTCAGTAATCATCAGCGTCGGTGAGCCAAATATGGGGGAGCAACAGGAAGCTACACAATTGGCATGGCCATGCAATCTAAGAATACAGATTTTCTTTCCAGCAAAGACAACACACAGAAATTAATATGGTTACTCTTTCCTAACCTAGAGCAATGTGGATGTCGAAGACACTATGACAAAGGCGATGCATGTGTTTTGATAGCACAGTCCGTAGTAGCATGTGCAGTGGAATAGGAAACTGCCCTTGTGGTTATAACACAAATCTGCTCATCCTTCTACGCTGCCACGTCCACGCGTGCATGAAAGAAAGACAGGGACACTGAAGTGGTAAAGAAGGATCTAATGTGAGGGAATTTAAAATTAATTAGAGAGAGATATATTTGCAGTACTGTATTCTTCGCCCATGCTATTCTCGGATGACATATGACAGGTATCTGACATATATAAACGTATGGCTCTAAAGCTTGCTGGGTCTAATATCCATGTTTTGCACCTAAGCTAAAGTATTTCTAAAGGAGACCGCTGACAATGACGAGATTATAGCTGCAGGTGAATCTTCTCCGGTATGTCTGTACAAAAGTATGCCAGGTTACTCATTAGATAATCTGAGACTAATGCGCTTCCATCAGAAATTGGGGTTCAAGTAGTATGACAACCACAAACTGTTTCACCAACATGCTAAGTACGATAGCCGTCGTGCTTACCACCAAGGTCAGCGCTGGTAGGCGGCTGCACAGTTAAGTCCAATGGCAGTGGTTTGGAAAGTAGTTCCCATTCAGACAGATGAGGATACAGTCCCTAATACACTTCTCGAAGTTATTTCAGGTAATTCACCTTTCAAGCTTATCCACCGATCATCTGACGTCATATGACGTCCTAATTACTAAGTGGCGTGTATGATGACGTCATAACCGTCACATCATGAATGATTCAACATAGTCCGTCCGTCTTTAGCGCTTAATAGTCATACACGGTGTACGAATTGTATGTCTTTACTATTTAATAAGCTATGTCGAATATTTTGAAACTAATTTGACTGGGTGCTGTCGCTGCCATAGGTAGCAATAGGCAACAGCAGCGCTCAATTAAATTCGTTTCAAACTATTCAAAAGCTGGCATGTATAGTTTTCTGGAAATTGATTATCATGGAGGTCAGAGATCGATCGATCCCAACACAAGCGATGTGTGTGTGGAGCTTAAATAGAGATGGATGGACCATAGCTAAAACGGGAAAGGTTGCAAGATGAGGTGTGAGAGTGCATGGTGTAGTCGTAGGAAAGCAGGACTCAATTGGTCAACATGATATGGAGATTGCAGATGGATGTGCAAAAATATGTCATCAGTAAACATGGAACATGACAGTGATGATGCATCTGTATAGTTTTATGGAAATTGATGGTCAAGAAGGGCAGGGATCGATCGATCCCAAAACGAGCGATGTTTGGGAGGAGTTTAACTAGGGATTAGCGGGGTATAGATAAAACTGAAAAGGGCCTTTATTCCTCTTTACCAGCATTTTATTTAGAAGGCTATTTTTAAATGGTCTTCATATAGAAAGATTAGCAGTTAGATACATTCATGGTAAGATCCGTTTCCTTGACAAGAATTCGTAATTTTTTCCTTTGCAATTAGTCGAATATATCACGTGTAACAACAGAAATACCCATATAAAGGCAACTAAGGCCGCCATATTGGATAATATTCAAGGGAAGCAGTTATCCATTTAGGCTACAATTTATATAATTATGTGTATTGTGCTCTAAAAACTAAAGTTTAGCATTTTAAACCACAACCTAAATGTGTGCAAATTAGGCATATTTCCCCTACCTAAATATTTCAAGATTTAATATGTTAATCTAGAGACCTTTATGAAATGCATAGTTAAGAAAAAAATGGCATTGCAATTTGTGGTGGGTTAATCCCTATAATCTCGTAGATTGACGGGACTAGGTGTCCAACAGACCTTTCCATGTCTATCCACCAATCAATCATATGACGTCATATGCCATCATAATCGGTTAAGTAACGTGTGTGATAACGTCATAATCATAGCGTCATGAATGAATCGATATAGTCTGTCTTTATCCCGTAATTGTCCGACACGTTGTACGAATTACATGTCTTTACCACATAATAAACATTCTGTTGAATATTTCGAAACTCATTTGACTGGGCAGTGTTGCTAGGCAGCAACCGCGCCCTGTCAAATTACTTTCAAAATATTTAACAAATTACCTGTATAGTTTGATGGTAATTGATAGTCATATAGTTCTGGTATCGATCGATCCCAACACGAGTGAGGTGTGGGTGGAGCTTAAATAGAGATGGGCGGGGCATAGCTAACACTGGAAAGGTAGATTAGACCACAGTAGGCAGGATGAAGATTAAGACAATTTAAAATACAGTACGCACTCTGTAACATCGCTGCACACCTGATCTAGTTGTGGGCCATTGTATACATGGCAAGACATTGGTGCTTTAAGTATCATGGATAACTCAGGGGTCACTAACTGTTCCAGCATTTATATCACTAACATTAGAAATTACCCGGTTATTACGACAGTAGCGTGACATTTTAAATCCTCCCTGCTGGATAAAGAATACCTAAGTAAATATATACTCATTTCTCCTACGGATAGTCATGACCTGTGTTCCATTTATCATACGACTGACGCTATACATTTTCCGAACTGCCTGGTTGAGGGGTGGGGGGGGGGGGATGGGGGATGGGGCGTGTATGTAACGCGGCATATATTGTCACCTCGGCGTGTCTGATCTAATGAACTCGTGTTCTTAGAAAGCAGTAGATGGATAGCCTGCTCTCAGTAGACTATTAACCCATTTTCGTTGCAATTTGAATTTCAATACAACCATGTACGAGATTTTGCGATTTTAGGTATAATCTGAATAGTAGTCTAGAGCGTATCAACTATATTCAACAGCATTTGGATAAGCTTGAGAACATTTACGAAATCTAGTTATTACATCGCCAATGGCATTACACAACACGCTGTCCACATAGAATTTAAAGGTGCATATTCACACCAAAAGGCTTGAAAATCAAATTGTTGAAATTATATGCTTTTAGAGGCTTAAATTGTGTACCTTAATTTAATGAACCAAAATAAATCTTAACATATGCTAATTTCATTCCATATAAATACATTTCTTAGGGTTAGTTGTGAATTTGAATTAGGGACGTGTGCCTCTAATTCAATTTGACAACTTAAAAAATTATATTAATTTATCCATAGTGAAATCAGCATATGCTAAGATTTATTTCGTTTCATTAAAAGTATATAATTTTAACAATTTTATTTTTAACCATTCTGCTGTGAAAATGCACTTTTAAACGCTTAACACGTTCATGTCGAAGCCGGCCAAAACTGGCCTCTACATTCTTGGGGTCTTTGGGGGAATGCCAAGTTGCAGGCCAAAAGAAAACAATTTTTTGAAAATTTACCACTGGAATGCCTGGCTCGGTTATCGAGCCAGTCATTCCAGTAGTAAATTCTAAAAGATATTCAATACGCAAATATTTCGATATCCCTGACTAAATTTAGCCATCAAAGGTTTAACGACCAAGTCGGTCAAAACGGGCCATGTGGTGATCTTGAGTAACGCGTTATATTTGTAAGCCACGAGAAAATTAGCTATGAGAATGTAGCGCTGGAATGACTGGGGCGTTACACTAGTCAGTCGTTCCAATGGTATTTCGAAAAATGCTCTTCTCTTGGTCTGTAATTGAATGCTGACGGTGCAAAAACTCTATTATCTCGACTATAACCATTAATGATTAAACCGGTCAAAAACTGCATCATAAGTGGTCACACGACATGTCCATTTGCAACACAGATTAAAACTATGTTTCTAAATTCCATCAGATATAAGTTTTTACTTGATGTGCACTTGACATTTCTCTGAGCAAATAATTTTTTCTGGAAAATTCTGACCAATAAATGGTTAATTCACCTTTCCAGAGTACCCACCCATCATATGACGTCATAATGAACTGCGTGATGTGTAGAATGACATCATAATGAATGACGTCAAGAATGACCTCGATAAGTACGTCACGAACGCATATTTGAAGACGGGCTATGCGTTGTTGTACAAATTGTTTGCTTTTACTATTTAATAAATATTCTGTTGAATATTTTGAAACTAATTTAACTGGGTGCTGTTGCTGCCATAGGCAGCAACAGCACCCAGTCAAATTAGTTACAAAATATTCAACAGCTTCCCTGTATAGTTTTCAGGAAATTGATAGCTAGGGAAATCGGGGATCGATCACTCCCAACACGGCGAGGTGTGGGTGGAGCTTAGCTAGTGACGGGCGGGACATAGCTAAAAATGAAAAGGTCCATTGGCATAAACAGCATATTGAGCGATGCAGCCACGCGAGGGGTTAATGGATGATTCCAGTTTATCCATCAATCATATGACGTCATAATTAACTACGTGACGTGTAGGATTACGTTATAATCAGTGACGTCATGAATGGCGTAGGCATATCTAAGTTCGCCACAAAAGCTTAATTGATGACGGACTAAGCGTTGTTATACGAATAGTATGTTTTACTATTTAATGAACATGTTGGTGGATATTTTGAAAATAATCGACAGGTTGCCTCTATATTTTTTCTGGAAATTAATTGTCATGGAGTTCAAGGATCGGTCGTGTGGGTGGGCCTTAACTAGAGGTGGTCAGCGCATAGCTAAAGCTGTGCGCCTTTATTAACATAAGTAATATTTTGAGGGCTGTAGTCACGCGATGGGTTAATTATGGCTTAACAATGCGCGCGGGCACACATTTGGAAGTCACCACGAAATATTACCAAGATAAGTGTTATTTATCAGCATGCATTCCCAATATATACATATGCATTTACAAATCATTCGCGATTCAATCTATTTATCTTAATAAAAACAGATTACCGGTATTCTAAATACCGCCATTGCTGATCAAGGTAGGTAGATATTTAACCAATAACCTGTCTGCTAAAATTAACATAACCTCGTTTTTGTAACAGTTTCTACGATTTAAAAAGGACGACGCATTGAAAGTGGAAGTTATACGCAGCGATAAATACAACGATGTAACTTTAATATTAAATATCGCAATCATTATTTACACACATTTGGTAATGCCTACAAAATAATTATGTAGTTTGTAATTTTAATAGATGGTGGTAACGTGGATTCTGAGCATAATTGTCTCACGCTGATTTCTATAATATGAGATAACGAGCCGAATTTAGTGTTTTAATCGTATAATGATAATGCTCAAATATATTATAATACAATAACTCCGTATCTCACACCATACTTGCAATACCGATTTAAATGTCTACTCTTATGCGTTTATCAATAGAGATTGAGATACAGTTATTGGCTTAGAAACATTACCCACTAGTACTGATGATTGGTTCAATGGAGTATTTCAGTCAATCCATCAATCGCATGACGTCATAATCAACTACGTGGCGCGTAGGATGACGCATTGATCAATTGCGTTTTGAATGACTAAGCTTTGTTGTACGAATTGTATGGCTTTACTATTTAATAACCATGCCGTTGGATATTTTGAATATAATTTTACTGGGCGCTGCTGCTGCCATATTAGTTTGAAATTAGTTGCATATGTCTTCAACAGCTTACCCCTATAATTTTCTGGAAAATAATTGTCAGGGAGTTTAGAGATTGATCCCAACACGGGCACAGTTTGGGTGGAGATTACCTAGAGATGATGACTATACACGTAAGCTAATGGCATCAACAGCGCCCAGTTAAATTAATTTCAAACTATTAAACACAGATATACAATTCGTACACTTTCATGGAGGACCTTTCGATTTTCGTAGCAGAGCCACGTCAGTTTGATGGCGACGTCAGCTATCTAATGGTGCACTTGATTATGGCATCAGATACTTGAATGGCAGACCGGATCCCTCTATTGCATGAGGTATAGTCCATTACGGTACGGCAGCGAAAGAGACCATCATATGCAAATTAAGTCACGTAGTAAATTAATGAAGATTTTATTAGAAGTACTATTTGATGACATCCCCTTGCCTATGTATTATTTTACTTAAGTGTTTTCCCTCTGATTGTACGCAATATGCCAGTGCACTATATTTATAGTGACCCAATAGACGAATCCAGTTTCTCAGTCTCATATGACATCATAATCAACTACGCCACATGTAGGCAGGCGTTACAACCAATTATGTCGTGAATCACGTGATTGTGCCTGTCACAAACGCCTAATAATCCGTCAAGTCGAGCATGTCTTTACTATTTAATAAATATTCTCTTGAATATCTTAACAATTAATTTGAATGGGTGCTGCCCTAGCAGCAACAAAACCCAGTCAAATTAGTATCAAAACCTTCAACAGCTTACCTGTATAGCTTTTACGGAATTGAGAGTCAGTGATTGCAGGGATTGGTAGCGTGGGTGGAGCTTAGCCAGAGATGGGTAGGGCATAGCTAAAACTGGGTTCATCAATTCCATCATCGTGTATAGTTTATAGATACACGTATTAGTGTCTATGTTTGTATTTCTCTTCTTACCAAGACGTGACGAGGACATATTTTCACCCGTTTATGTTTTAACTATTCACCTACTAGAATCAGCAAATATGTTGTAGTTTGAGCAATGCCATGTTGACTAAATTTAACCTAGTTTAACCTAAGACAGCACAAGTTTCAAGTCACCGCAGTTTCAAAATAGTCAACAACTGTCACGTTTAGCTGTCTTGAAATTGAGACACTAACATTCTAAGCGGTAGGGGGTTAACGTAATAGTAGGTCTGGAGCCAAGTGACTACTTAATCTATTTTGTAAAAGATCATATTCAAGATCTGTTTAGTTTTAGTAAACTATTGCTCTCTGAATGAGGATAGATGTATGGCAATTCATAGTATATAATTTAATAAGACGCAGCCATAGAATGCCTTGGACTGCCCCACAATGGAGGAATCCGGTTTCTCAGTCAATCATATAATGCCATAATCAGCCACGTCACATGTAGGCGGGCGTCATAAACAATTGCGTCCTGAATGACGTGAATATGTCCGTCAAAAACGCGTAATAGTCCGTCAAGTTGTACAAATTGTATGTCTTTACTAAGTACAAAACATTCTGTTGAATATCTTGAAACTAATTTGACTGGGCGTTGTTGCTCTCATAGGAAACAACCGCACCCAGTTAATTTACTTTCAAAATATTCAACAGCTTACCTGTACAGTTTTCTGGAAATTTAGATTCAGAGAGTGCTGGGATCGATTTCTCCTAGCACAGGCAAAACGTTGGTGGAGCTTTGCTACCGATTGGTGGGGCATAGGTAAAACTGGATTCATCAATTACTCACCATGTTTATGTTGCTCCTATTATAAAAGACGGCTGGAACATGCATCTCGGAGACAGGTGTTCCGTCGAGCGATACTGACCATAGTTTTGTTTATATATTAGCAGATTGTGACCGGGGCGCGAGTTAGCCATTCACAATGTACAAGAAGAAAAGCGACACCGACTCCGCCCAGCCTAATGAACTGGAGCTGGACGTTGATCAGCCAGACAATGTTCAGGAAGAGATGGAAAATCCTGATGATTCTATCTGTGGCATTGGCTCATTTGCGCCAGCATCACTGCAACCACTTGCACACATGTATGTGTTCCTGCCCACGATCGCTATCTCAGTCATTGCCACATTTGCTTGCTCAACCTATGTAGTATCTCAAGTTACAACGATGGAAAAGCAATTTGGAATCACGAGCAGTGAATCTGGCATGATGATAGGATCGAACGAAGTCGGATATATAATGTCCATAATGCTCTGGAGTCATATCGCGAGGAAGATGCATAGGCCAAGAGTGTTGGCTCTAGCCACGTTTGTGTTCGCTATAGGCGCGATGCTTTCGGTCGTACCACATTTTATAATGGTGTCTGAAGCTCCAGATTTGTACCAGACGACGGGCGGTGGCGGGGACATCGATGATAAGTGGCTATGTCTTGCACGAAACTCAACTGAAGTAAAATCTCAGATAAGCGCTAATTCAGAGCATGTCAGAAGCATTGGATATGGGATAATGTTCATAGCATTTGGTCTTCAAGGAATAACGAGGGCGCCACGGACTCCGCTGACGCAGACGTATCTCGATGATAACGTGCCAAAATCACAGACAGGCGTGTACATGGGTGAGTGTCAACAGCGTCACAAAATGGTCATCGCATTTGTTCCAGAAAACATAGGCCGTGTTCTCACTAAAGAAGTAATCAGGAATAACGCCATACTTCAGTGTGGCGTTATTCCTGATTACCTCTATAGTGAGAACACAGTCTTATATTTTCTCATAGAAAATGTCCATTTTCAAACCAAGCAGAGATTAATTTTGAAAAGTCCTCACTGGAATGACTGACTCGTTTCCCGGGCCAGTCATTTCAGTGATAGCTTTCCAAAAGTATTCTTCTCGTGGTCTGAAAATGGGCTTTCCTCAATACCACTCCAGAGGCAGTTTTGGCCAGTTTGATTGTTAGTGTACATCCTTTAAAAAATAACCATTTTAATTTCAAAACAATTATGCAGAAAGCCTGTTGAATATTACGAGCCTAATTTGACTGCAACATATTCATGCTGGCATTTCTGTGCCGCGGGTGTGATATGGTTAACCCCGCTCGTATCAACAGCGCCTCAAAGCGCTAAAAATACTACTTTTCAAAAGTAACCCCTTTCAATTGTCAAGCTTTTTTAAAGAAAATTCAAACATTTGCGCAGTGGATGACCATTTGCTGGCCTTTGTAAATTTACCACTGGAATTTAGGAAATTATTTTTTTAAAGATTTAGTCTTCTGACATACCGACTTGGTGATTATAGGGTTAATCGTCTAGGAAATCGAATTCTTTCTTAGTCAAGTGTCCATTTGCAGGCCAAGAGAATACTATGACTGGCTCGGTAACCGCTCAATGTAACCGCTTGACACGTTCATGTCGAAGCCGGCCAAAACCGACCTCTCATTGGTCCTGGGGAATATCCATTTGCAGGCCCATAGAAGAACATTTTTTTGAAAATTTACCACTGGAATGCCTGGCTCGGTAACCGAGCCAGTCATTCAAGTGGTAAATTTAAAAAAAAATAGTCTTCTCTTAACCTGCATGTAGACATACCGCAAGACTACCGCAGAGGCGGGGTTACCATTATAACGAAAAGTTGGTACAAGAGAGGTTACATGTGGCTTAGCAATAACACCTAAAAAATTAACTCCTGCGATATGGTAATTCCTGAGAACACATCTGAGTAAAGCCTTTTATGATGACGCGAATAAATACACGCACGCATGCCGGCCGCATACACACTTAGTCTGTTACCAATTAAGCGCTCGTGACGTACTTATCTACGCCATTTATGACGTCATTAATTATAACGCCATCCTACACATGACGTAGTTGATTATGACGTCACATGATGGATGAATAAACTGAGAAGGTCCATTGCTTGATGCTTGCTAAACAACACATTCTATCGGTTTCTATCTAGGTGTACTTGGTGGCCTGGCTATTCTGGGTCCAGTGCTCAGTAGCGTTGTTGCCCGCTTCTTCAGCCGGATCTATGTCACGCTTGATGGTACAGTATGATACTATAAAACATATTAAAAGGATGTACATAAAAGATAAATGGGATAATATCATCACGTAATATCTATAGATATTATCATCATATTATACACTATTGAGTGCAATGTAATGGCAAAACGACGACGACGACGACGACGACGACGACGACGGCTGCGGCGACGACGACATTGATAGCAGGAAAGGCAGTGCTCGTCCCACAGGTGATTATGAAGATGACAGCGGTGATGATAACAACGAAACAAAGACAATGTAGGACGACGAAGTAGACGACAATGAGAGCGATGATAACATTGATCACTGTTATGGTGGTGCTAATTGGTCTACACTGACATTTTAAATCGATGATTTGAACGTAAACCAATTACGCAAAGATAATGTACATATGCTTACGAATATTCCAAAAGTAACCATGAGCGTCTATTGGCATTAACCTGGCCTCATACTAGACAAGAGCTCACATGTAAATTAAGCGATATTATATGACGTCAAGTTTGAAACTGCATTATATATGTTGTACAGAAACCAGTTTAACAACACGTGACCCACGATGGATCGGAGCCTGGTGGTTGGGATTTGTTGTTTTCGCTTGCATTGCTGTCGTTATTTCTTTTCCCACGGCGCTCTTTCCGAAAAGAATGCCGAATGCCCCTGTAAATGAAGTCCCACACCCAGAGATGCCACATAAAGAGCACACACTAGAACGCGCAACCTCAGAGAATAAAGACCAAGAAACAAGGAACGGGCTTGCCATAGAGCATGGTGGATCAGTGGCACCAAATCAAACGAGAATGGACCGGTTGTTATCAGCTGTGCTAGGTAAGTTGCAGAACTATAAGCTTCCAGCTGAAATAATAGGCTTTTTAACCCCACTTGCTTCAACTTAATTCTTTAATCGCCAAGCTGATAAACACGGACTCTGTGCAGTGAT
>CM067375.1:18914102-18974396 GCA_034401795.1 Chaetoderma sp. LZ-2023a
TTCACTGAGCCGAAATTTCAATCTTGACAAATTAAATGGTTAATTGATAAAAGTATTATGCTGAGCAATGTGACGCGCTCTTGACACAGTAAGGGTTAATGACTGCTCAGCTTTAAGTGCATTTCATTGTGTCTGCTTTGCATGTGCTTAGCAAGGCGCGTGATTGCAATCTTCTATGCTTAAGACTCTGAGCAAAGTCCGCCCTATTAGCGAGCCCGCTTGCTATTGCGAGGAGATAGCTTGGAAATATACGCCATTATACAGTTAAACAAACCTCTTTACTCTCGATACTGGCTTTTGCATGTGATGTCTATATTTTCAGATGTGTGGTCATAAGACCACATGTTATAAGGAATTGCCATCATGTGGTCATAACTCTGTGTGGGCATACTATTGAAAATTAGTTGTATTACTGCACTACCTGTCTTTTATGACCACGTTTACATAACCCACAGATGTGTCCGTTATAGACCGTGTGACTGCGTAGAATTATACGTGAACTTTTTAATCGTACAGATTCACGGCAGAATGCCTGGAAATAAATTTTAAAAGTGTATACTTTAAATGTATTAAATAATCTGAAATATATCTTAACATCCTATGATTTCATTACGTATGTAGTTCTATTATTACAATTTTTAACTCGCGAAATTATCTTACAGATACGAGTCCTTAATTCAAGTTCATACTTAAAATGTAATATTTATTTATCCGGAATGAGGTCTCCATATGTTAAGATTTAGTTCGTCTCATTACGTCTACTCGCACAACAAAGCCTCGAAATATATAGCCTTCAATGTTAGCAATTGTATTTTCAGATATTCTGGTATGAATATGCGCTTTTAATTTGTAATGCATAATTGGAATATCCCTTCATTCTTTCAGGCATTCACGTGAACAATTATTGCACAGTTATTTGCAGCAGCAGCAGCAGCAGCAGCAGCACACGTGGTATTACAACTGGAAATTTTAGCCGGCTTGGCCATCAAAGTCGCAATGCTAAAGAAATGTCAAGTGTTTCCTAAGCCAGTGTCTATTTGCAGGCTAATAGATTATTTTTTGAAAGTTTACCACTGAAATGAGTGGCTCAGTTACCAAGCCAGCCACGTGATAGATCATTAAAAAAATACGTTTCTCTTGACCAGCTCTGTTATTTCAAAATGACTTGGATTATGTTTTGAGTTATCGAATGGAGGATTCGAGCACGCGTGTGACGTCATAATTAATTAAGCCACTAGGTAGCTGACGTAAGGAAATCACAATGAGGTCGAGTTTCGCGTCATGAAAGTCGAAAAGTGTACTGTTTTTGGGGACTCACCTGGTTAATTCTCAAATAGAACCTACTTTCACAATGTCAGTAACAGAGAAACGGTCTAATTCGTCATAGCGGGTGGTGGTGGTGGTGTATGTGATGGGGGTGTTGTGCGTTTTGGTGAAAACATGCTTGACGTGTCAGTGGTTGATAGTTGTTATGTTCATAAACTAGCTCACGTGATGTTCTGTGCCATTTCTGTGCACGCTAATGTACGTCTATATTAAATATTTTCTCCGGCATTGTCTACGTAGCTTAAGCTTGTATTTACTATTCCCTCCCCACCCCCTGACTATAAGTGGTGAGCACTATGATTCATCGAAGCGAAAGCGTAGTTAACTTCGATCAATCACAACGGGGTTTTCAGTTGCTGTATATCACAAAGCGATTCATGAGTAGTAAGCAGGAGTGTATCGAGAGTATTGGAATTCTAGAGTGATTTATAAATGATCATAAATTTGATATGATAACTACATGACTTGGTTATACTATAACATTTAACAATCGACGTTGATGAAATATACTCTACCTAGGAGTGCAAATACATGCCTGGAGTGGTAATTTCTTCAACTCTTTAAGGACAGTTCACAATCTAATGCACCTACTTGTTTGTTAAATAAGTACCGTTGTGTGTTGGACTCCCTGGAGTTCAGTGGTGTCCCGAGACATCGTCACGTGACAAAGTTTCATACCTGTTAGATCGACACTTTTGATGGACTGCGCGATGTCTGTACGACGAATTCGTCATGGTGTGCTAGCACGGTTGGCGCTGTCCATTTTTGTGGTTATAAGAGAGAACTGGCTGTCAGGATAACGAGTTGATCTTTAACCCTTGCCACTACGATAACGGCAATACAACAGTGCCACGTTGACTACAGCTGGGATCATCTTGTATATCGCGTCAACTTCCTATAATAGCAGAACATTTCCTTGAAGTGTTGTCATTCTCTTAAAACGTAGACGAGTTCTGATATAATTTAACATATCACGTGCAACTGAGCACGTGTGATAAATGAAAATAACCATAGTTATGGTTCAACGGTATAGAGTCCACAGTCAGCACGTATATAGGCATATCTTCATATCTAAGCCGTGGTTATTCCCTTTCATTATTTTCAAATAGTATACCCATTCATATACAATTAGAAATTATTTCAATGAAAATAGCTCAGTTTCATGACATATATCATCTAAAGCTATACTAAGTTCATCCCAACTTTTGTATTACACCAATAGATTATGGTTTATAGAATTCATATCATTCATATCATGTCGCATTCCCTTATATGTATTACAAGTATCTGCATTGTAATATAGCGTAAATTTTGAACAGTGATCGCCACCATGTTGTCTCCTCAAGCGATAATCTGTGATGATATGCAAGAGCAAATGCATTACATTCTGTGCTATGTAATACTCATCTCGGTCACTATTTTGAACCTATGGCAGCAACAACTTTCAGTCGAATTAGTTTCAAAATAGTCAACAGCTTACATCTATGATTAATTTTAATCCACATTGCCAAACTATAGATGGCACCTCCATGGCTGCGTATATATACCGATGCAGACAGACTAGGTTTTTCCTAATTCGTTGAAAAGTAAAGCATGACAACCATCAGAGGCTGTAGAACTGTATGAAAACACATTGCGTTGTTGACATGATAAAAAGCTAAGATATGATGGATGGATTAGGTGTGACAAATTGTCTCACCCGCATGCTTACTATAAAATAAGGTGTGATTTCCTTTAATATAGACTCCTACAGCTCCACTCTCTAGCTATCTCACTTAATCTAGATTTGGCATTGCATTGAAATCAAATTTGACAGATCTGGTAACGAGGGGTCAGCGTTATCTGATATGAGATTTACAGGACTAATTTCTGTTATTAGAAACCACTCACAGATATATTTTTGAATAATTATTTTGAAATTGTCATCTGATTAGATAGTATAAATTACTTGACCCATGATAACTCAAACATTCCCATCATGAATATCTACTTAATGTTAACGAACTCCGGCGCCAATTGTTCTATCATGTTCCGATGTTTGACCCTTGATAAGAGACATCAATTTAGCCACCAACAACAGGGAAGCGGGCCTACGGTATTATCACTTAATCCGTATCCAGCGTGTTGCGTTCTGAATGACGCATGTGGTGGACAACTGAGCGGGGTGTGGATCAGGACATGGTTATTGTAATAACTCAGCATTGGACCTTTCCAGCTTTAGCTATGCCTCGCCCATCTCTAGCTAAACTCCACCCACATCTCGCTCGTGTTTGGATCTATCTATCTATGAACTCCCTGAGTAAACATTTCCAGAAAATATACAGGTAAGCTGTTAAATATATTGCAGTTAATTCGACTCAATGATGTTTGGTGCCGATGGCAGCAAGAGCGCCTAGTGAAATTGGTTTAAAAATATTCAACAGAATGTGTACTAAATTGTAAAGACATACCATTCATACAACGCATCGTACTATTAATTGTTAAAGACGGATTATATCGAATCACTCATGACGTGGTGATTATGACGTCATCATCCACGTCACGTAGTTAATCATTACGCCATATGACGTCAGATGTGTGTGAGTGGCAGCGCCTCCACAATCTGTAACCACGAGCAAAGTCAAGGTCAGAATGCAGACAGAACCAGTGAATAATGGTGGACGAATTCATGTCGGACTATTCAGTGCTAAAGATGACTAAATCGAGTCATGCATGCCATAATTAATTATGGCTATATCTTCCACGTTACGTAGTCTATTATGACGTCATATGACGTCAGGCGATAGATGGATAAACTGGAAAGGTCCATTTACTCTTAGACCACAAGAAGTAACTTCATAATATGGCACTATCAAGGTAAATCAACTCCTGGCAACTGATTTACCACGACTGCAATGGCATTCGGATCAGTCCAAGAAAAGCTCCGAGTACTAGCCTAAGAGCTGCTCTGCAATCTTGTAATAAGCTGTGACTACATAAATTCCTCTTCTATACTGGACTAGCTATGTAATAAATGTTAGTGGAGCCGTACTTGTCGAGTCGATAGTTTACAGTGAGTTAGTCTAGTTCTCTTTGACACAAGATACCTGAAAATAAGTATTGTCTATAGCAGCAACAACATTCAGTCAAACTATTCTCAAAATTATCTAGTATACAATACAGGTATCACCGACTAAAATGCGGATAACAATTTGACCGAGGATCAGTGCTGCATTAACATTCAATCAAATTCTAATCTAGTAATATTTGCTGAATATATTTCGGGCAGTTTGATTAGCAGTGCAGTTGTTGCTGAGTAAGCAAGCGCCACCTTTCTCACACATTCCCAAAGATAATCAGTGGACTTGTAGCTAACATGTGCATATGGAAAATAGGTAGACCGATGCCATATACATTACCAAGATCCAATGTTAAATAGATTTCCAAAAACACTAGGTCAGCCCAGCACATACACGATTCGGCATGCAGTCATCAGAAATAACAGGATTATCAACTATATGATTGCCAATGAAATGAGCACAACTGCAGCACTTCCAAGCGCACATCACACTGAATTTTGACAATGTATATGACAAACGGCTGGCAAATTTTACCAACATATGTTAGCTAATTATACTGAAGGCCTGGAAATGATTATTACGAGATAAATTTGGCAAACCTTAGTCAGCAACACGTTTCAATCAAATTGCTCGAAATATCGTCAACAAGTGTTACTACATCGGGACTTATTTTGCCAAAAATTAGGCTGAAAAACTACTGCTGCAACGATGTGCAGTCAATTAGTTACCAGCGCTTTAGCTGGTGACACCTGCCTTGTGCGTTAGATTAATTTGAAAACAATTTAACGAGAATTGTTGCTGTTATAGGCAATGATACTTGCCAGTCAACGTATTTAACAAAAATTATCCTGATACTCTGCAAACTATCGACGCGGCGAACACAACCTGACTAAATTTATCGCCTGTGTAGCTCGGTATATAAATGGTGAAGTGTGATGTCACAACTCGATACACAATTGCAGAGCGATTCTTAGAGCTGAACTCACATCATGTTTTCTTAGCCTAATTTGGTTGTCTTATCGTGTTATAGCTTTAACCCAAATGTCATTACCCATTACAGCAAAACTTCGTTTTATCCACCTGATCTAGAAGACTGGGTGGCCGATTAGCATGTGCAACCGACTGTCCGTCTGTCCATCACTCATTCCATCCATCTCCCCATCCATGTGTTTGTCCGTCCGTATGTACACGTATGGTCAACGCAACTCCTTGTACAGTTTAGTTGCGATTCTTTTGAAACGTGGTAAGTGTTGTCATTACCACATGAAAATGTGCATGTGTAGTTTTCGTGGCGTGGAAATGTTTATTTACAGAGTTTTACACTCTTTAACATCTTGAAGCCAGAATGACTGCATTGCCAATCATTTCTTGTCAACGCCACTCCTACAGTTTAGCTGCGATGCTTTTGAAACGTGTTAAGTCGTATCATTGTCATATGCATATGTGCATGGGCTATCCATATAACTGTAGGTCCATCCCTCTGTCCAGCAGATGTATCCGTCTGTCTATCCATCCATCTCTGGTAATCATTTTTCGTCATCGCAACTTCCGAGAGTTCCCAAATCGATTGACATGAAATCGCGTGAACATTATCCGTATAATGTGTAGATGTACATGTGCCTTTTCGTGGCCGAGAAATATTTCATTACAGAGTCACCCCCCCCCCCCTCTAAAAGTCAATCATTTTCTGTCAATGAAACTAGCTGCAATTCTTTTGAACCTTGGTCAGTGTTACCATTACCATGTGCAAATGCGCATTGTCCATCTGTGCGGCTGTACGTCCATCCGTCTATCCAGAATGTATGTTCGTCTGTCTGTTCATCCAACTCTGATAATCATTTCTTGTCACGGCAACTCCTCATACAGTGTAGCTAACATTTGTTTGAAATGTGTTACCAGTACCATGTTAAGATGGGAATGCGCTACCCGTAAGCCTGTGCGTCCATCTGTCTGTCCAGAATGTATGTCCGTCTGTCTGTGGCGATCAGATTTGCAAAATGGAATTGACACCTAAATGTCAAAACACGATGAAATAAATTAGTTAATTATTCAGAACAAAATAGTATTAACAAACTTTAGCAGGGACCAAGCTAAAGGTGCTTGGATAAGATCTAGATACCCGCACATACATGAGGTAGATAAACCAACTAAATATGTCTTTAATCTTGAAAGTAAGCGAGCCACAAATTAAACAATTTTACAATTGAAATTGCCCAATAATATGATGGGCTCAGATATTTTGTCTCATGCTTCTGATTTTTTAAAGTGTAATTTGTGTGAAAGCGTATTGCCCTCAGATCTCCCTAAATTGAGTGAGCTTAGGAACTTGATTTAGACCGTTGGTTAGATTTATCAGAATTTACAATAGTTGTTATAAACTCAAGAATAATAAATCTCCGAGAATTGATGGATTTAGTTTAAACATATTTTTATTGTTCAAGAGACAATACGGATCGAGTCACAAGTTCTCTCCGACTTAGTTACGACTCGCTCTGAATACTATACAATAGATTATAATAATGACGAAAATGTGCAGTTAATAAGAACTTAAACCATAATAATATAAGATTTAAATGAAAATTAATAGAATAATTAAGATAAGATTTAGAATTGTGTTCATATATGTGTGTATATGCATGTGCTTTTTAAAGCGTCTTTGTGTTTTTTATCTGATTTTAGTAGCTAAGTAGTGTGTAGCATTGTTGTGATCCGTGCGTGAATATGTATGTAGATGTGACCCTGTTTGCGTGTTTAAAACAATAAAGTATTTATGATATATCTACTATGTATTCGCTATTCGCGTGTGCTATGCATTTGTCCGTGCCTGCATTCGTTCATGTGCGGGGGTGTGCGTGCGTGTGTGAGTATATTTACGCAATTTAAGCAATTTCATGCGTGCCTGCCTGTTGATCTTTTCCAGTGTGTGTGTGTGTGTGTGTGTGTGTGAGTGTGCGTGCGTGGGTGCGTGCGTGCGTGCGTGCGTGGGTGCGTGCGTGCGTGCGTGCGTGCGTGCGTGCGTGCGTGCGTGGGTGGGTGGGTGGGTGGGTGGGTGGGTAGGTGGGTGTGTGTGTGTGTGTGTGTGTGTGTGTGTGTGTGTGTGTGTGTGTGTGTGTGTGTGTGTGTGTGTGTGTGTGTGTGTGTGTGTGTGTGTGTGTGTATGTGCGTGTTTGCGTACGTGCGTGCATGCCTGCTTGTGTGCGTACGTGCGTGCGTGCGTATGTGTGTGTTATTTCCTGCGTGCGTGTGTGGGCACGTCAAGCTCCTCTTAAAGGTGAATATCCACACCAAAGCTCTCCAAGACAAGACTGAAGGAATTTAGCGCGTATAGCGGCCTAAGTCGCGTGCCCAGGTGCAATGAAACGAAACAGATCACAAATGATGACGCGTTCATAAAGCATAAGTCTATATAATTTAGTCCCCAATTCAATTTCACAACAAAAAACCCCAAAAAACAAGACATTATTTCATTTGAAACGAAAGCATCAGATGCCAAGACCCATCCCGGCCCACCACACATAGACACACACTCCATGGCTCCAAAAGCGTACCACCCCAACAATTCCATCTCCAAGAATCCCGGTGCGAACACACACCTCGAAGTTTTCCTAGCTTTGATCAACTCTTTTAGTACTGCGAATATATTCATGGACATTTTAAAATATAAATATATTCTGGCTATTTTCGAGGTCAGCATCTCCGTTTAGCAATAGATTCACTGACAGGTCGTGTGGAGAAAGAGGTCTTAGAGCATTTAAGAGCTTGCGTCTTGGAGTATTGTAATGATTACATATAACGAGGTAATGGTTGTTATCTTCTATATGGTCGTACTTGGGAAGAATGAACGTCTAAATACTTCTAGGTGTGCTTGTTGCTCCTGGAAATTGTTTGTAGTATGTAAATTATAATTACTGACATCACCAACATGGCGGGGTACTAATTCTTTAAGGTAGTTCAGGTACTCTTCATTTATTGTTTTGTATAGTTGTATTAGCTTTTTGTTTTTCCGTCGTATTTTTAATTCCTCTAGGCCTGCCTCATCGTACAGTGCTGAAAGTGGGGTAAATCGAGGAAGTCCAGTTATAACATGGAATACTTCCGTTTGGAAGCTGTCCAGCTGGTCAGAATCTCGTTCTGTACACCCGTCCCAAATCTCAGTACCATATTCCAAGAGTGGACGTAGATAACACGTATAAATATGTAAGAGCGTTTTGCGTGAAATAATATGTTTAATTTTCTTCATAGATCCCAGAATTTAGTTTCCCTTTGATATTAGCCCTTGAATGTGGTTTGTCCATTTAAGATTTGGGTAAAATGTTATTCATAAATATGTGTGTGTTTCGACAAAGGTAATCTGAGTGGTATTAATAGTTAGGTTAGCTGCATTTTGATTTGGTTGGTTTTGCCAACTTATATTCACCGTCTGTGTTGGGTTAAAGTCGATGATCCACTGTTTGATCAAGTGTCTATTTTTAGTAAGTCTCTATTTAGAGAGGTTTCAACTTCTATAGCAGAGTTATAGCATGATTTGTCATTTCCGCGATTTGTTACCATTTTGTTTGGTATGCATTCGTTAGCCATGCCAATAAAAAGACGAGTACAAATTTCACACGCTTCATCCATGTCTTCAGAAATGTTCAGAAGAGCGTCCCATGGGGTGTTTCAAATTATCTCTTTTAACCTAGACGTATCTGCGTGTGCGTGGTTGTATATCTTTCTTTGATACATCTTAGTTTTGAGTACTGGCATGGAAACAACTACATATGTACCTATGTGATCAGAATATTCGTAAAAGTTGACCATGCCCGATTCTTCGGCGTTAATACCATTGTTAATTAGAATTAAATCGATTAGCTTTGCTGTTGTGTGAGTTATACGGGTCGGCTCTTTTATTAGTGACGTTAGGTTATTGTTGTTTATAATCTGTTTAGAGAACATAGATTACAAATTTTAACTTGCCAAATGTTACTTCAATTACAATATTTTCTATGGTTCTTATTTCTAGATCAAGTCGGCTGTTGCAGTTTAGAAGCTCGGTTATATATATGCGTACTCCTCCCCCCCCCCCAACCCCGTATCGATTGCGATCCTTTCTAAAAGGAGGATGGTAGTTATGTAGTTCATCATTAGTAACCGATGCATCTAGTTGTGTTTCTGTGTGGCATACAATGTCGAATTCATTAACATCGTCACATATTTGATCAAGTGTGTTGCGTAAGCTGCATATATTTAGGTGAAAGACAGAAAGAGTTTCGTGCTCAAATGAACGTGTAGGTCATGGATTTGGGTGGACGTCGCCACTGAGTGTTAGCAACATATCTGTACAAAAAAGAGTCAGTTGCATCAAAACCTCTTGCACCAGTACGAGAATGTTGATTAAAATAAATAAAAGTATACAGAAATTTGAGGACGGCAAATGATTTCTAAAAACTGCTTGTGTTTTGATTTTGCATGAAAGAGTCCTACCGATGATCTGTACTGTTCATTGGTATTACCCATACGTCTTTTTGACTGAAAAACTAACATACTAGGTTACCTCGATAGGACAGGACACGCTGAGCGTTGTCTAAATGGTAACTACATTTTAAATTTATCCAATGTTTGTTTCGTACAGAGTACCATTTCTGATTCAATAGAATGATGTAAGTAGAGTCTGGTGTGAGCATACATTGAAGAAGTATTTTAACAAATAATATAAACAGTTTTATTGCACATACAAAAATGGTATGAGAAATCATGAGATTATATACAATTTTGTTAGAGTAGAATGATAGGTAACAAACAAGAATAATAGTGAAAACATATGTACAAAACATTAAAAGAAAAATCAGAATGATGATGGATTACCGGCATAATTTTATAAAACGTTTTATCAAACTATTTGAACATATTGTCTTCAAGTTTTTAATCCATCAATTCAAGACATGGCTTTACCTACGTCGTGCCGAAGAGCAGTAGTTACTTTATTACCACAACAGGTGATCTAGCGTGTCTCTTTTATGTGTCGACTAAAATTCGTTCAACGTCTTTGTATAATCAGATAGATGCGATACTTGCTGAACTAATTTGTATTGAGCGAGGTCATTGTGTACCCAGGCCGAGATCTGTAATAACATTAGTTTAATAACTGATCTATCGTACTCAAACTCACCGTATGGCAGGGTGAGTCACACATATTACAAGGCACCCTATATACTTTTTGGCCTTTATTTTTAGTATTTGTATAGAACCACTGTTAAATAGAACACCTGCAGACAACATTCTGAGGAGGGTAACTCTGCCTGGTAATGCGGATACTTAGTATATACTGACGATATAACTGCTTTCTGTACTTGTAATACTGGCTTTGTTAATTTGCAAGAACGGCTAACTATTTCCTCCTTTCTCGTTCTTCTGCTTTATATGCTGGGCGAAAATGCATTTTAAGGAGACCTAAACAGCAGTCCATCTCAGCATTTTTTTTTTTTTTGTCAAACTATTAGACATAAAGACGCAGGTCAGGAAATCAGCGGACATAAATCTTTATGTTATCAATTTATTATCTCCTACCACTCTGAATCTAAGCCCATCAAATGCCCCAGATCGCCAAAGGATATCTCACCTATGGACACTCATACACTTAAAAGCACTAATACACCCCTCTGACTGTAGCAGCAGATATTCCATCCACAGCCGCATTCACGCATAATGTGTGCAGTAATGGCAACACATATGCATGCCTTGACATATTTGCTGATTCAATTCCTGCCGAAAATGAAGAGACCACCATGCTTATTGACTTCACATTACCCTTAGAGTTACCACCTTTAATCCAGCAGGAGCCACAAAGACGTGTGATGGAATGTGGGCGAATTTGTCATAGTAAACATTCTGAACGTCCACCCCCACCTTGCAACATCACACAACTTAAATTCCCACCCACATCTCCACTAGAAAGCTAACAAGACAGCATCACTGACTAACACTGGTATATCTAAGCAGCTTAGTAAATCTAATTCCTAGCAGTTTAGAATTTGTAACAGGTAACAAAACACGATCCTTCCATTCGGAGTAGTCAACTTAAATATGATTAACATGGCCCCTTGTCCAGAACTGTAGCCTGTTTCCATGTGCCTCAAATAAAGCATGCCACATACAGTGTAAGGCGATAGAAATACAGTCACCAGCTTGAGGAAATCATTATTAACATGATAATACATGGCAAGGATTCGAAAGTATGAAATGCTAATAACAGTTTTCAAATTTGTCCGAGCAGGCTCATTGCCAAATTTTACATTTCATTATTATCCATTGCATTTGTGAATTACTCAAACAACTAACTCTGGAGCAAAATAACACTATCCATGAAATGAACTCTGAAGATTGTCTTAATAAAATCCGCTGGACCCCGAAAATGATTGGCTGGAATCTGTACGTCTAAGCTAGATTTATTTACGCAAACACTAATTTGGATACTAATATTGACAATCTCATTGGCATACGTTTATGCGAAATGGAAGCCTTACTTGTATTATGCGAGGTTATATTTTTCCAACTTCTAATTCTAAGGTTGTCTTATATGAATATGTAAACACTTGTTACGTGGAGATTACTGATTTTAACGGAAATCGAATAAAAACATTTCTTTCCAATTTCAACTTAATACCAATGGGTATTCATATTATCTCAGATTTGGGTTCGGAATAAGCAAATTCATTCATTTAGAAATACCTAATGAACGAATTAGCGCGGTAATGGCCAAATATGGTCTAGTAGTTTCAATCGAGAATGAGACGTACCAATTTGACCGATCTCTAGAAAATGGAGTTAGACGAGTGTGGATGAAGGATATTTCAAAACCTCTTCCAAGGACGCTCTCAATTGACAATACGTTTTTTCTGCCATTATGGTACAGGGGCCAGATCAAGACATCATCATCATCATCATCATCATTGTCTCAGGACATAAGCCGTTGGCTTTTTATTGTCCCGGCAGTATTACGTTATAAATTAATGCAAATGCTTAAAGAGAGGAGTGGTATCATCAGTAATTATATGTTCCTGTCTATGTAATTCACAAATTTGTACAAATTCCACTGGCGCGGATTCCGCGATTTTAAAGAGATGTCACATTTGTACCAGTACCGACCACCTAGCTAGCGCATGTCCAAGGACAAATGCTTAATTTGTGGGTCAACTGATCATTATAAATGGCGATGTAAGGAAGCAACAAAGAATCAAACTCGAAGTGCTTCAGAACCAAAGAATCACCAGGAGCCTGAACCGGCTGCTGTAGCTGCCGTTTACAAAACGGCCACTGCAGCTGATGTTCATAAACCAGCCAATCCTGTGGTAGTAGACATGGCAGATTCTATTGAGGTTTTGAGCGAGAACGTGACGCAAACTCCTGTACCAATGGCTAAGGATGGTAGTTTAATATCTGATCCAGAAACACTACAACTAGGGCAAACAAGATTCATTTAAAGCGCTGATAATTCAATACTAAATCAGGCCTCTCTGACTGTTACCTTGAAAGGTGTGGAAGGTAAAACAGATATTGCTGTTGGAGCCAGCAAAGAATTAACAAGCACCAGTTCCAGCATTCCTCGCAAGACAGAAAGTAGTCTTAAGCGACAAAAAGATGACTCAAGTTCAGATTCCGATGTTGAAGAAGACAATGTTCATGATATGTCATATGATTATATATGATAGCGTATCTGTTGGTGATTCGGATATATCTGTAAGTACACAGAGTTCTCAAAATGCGGAAATGATTATGTACCGCTCTGAAACAGGGCAGGTATTGATCCCTTACATAACAAAGAAGGGTGTGCGCTATCGTCAGTTACGCAATGATTCTGATGTATCAAAATATCAGCATCTGACAGTAATTGAATTAAACACCTCAGAATTCAATGAAAAGATTGGTAAATGGGCGAAAAAGAACTTGAGTAAGAAAAACAAATCAAATTAAAATATGGCAGTTTTAAATTTTGTTTTAAAATATGTTCAATGTTAATTTGCACATTAAATTGCAGAGGTTTAAATGACGAAATAAAACAACATATACTATTAGATGAATAATAGCAAGAAATGTTGACATTATTATGCTGCAGGAGACAAAATTACAAGATATAGAGGTTATTGAAAGGTTCAGGTGTTTGACGAATGGAGAACTCTATTACTCTGTTGCCAATGAACCGAGTGCAGGTGTTGCAATTTTGTTTCACCCAAAATGCCTCAGCTGGATAAATATCATTTCTTCTTCATCTGATAACAATGGGCGGTGGGTTAAAGTTGTAATCGACATAGAAGGGTCAAATTACACTTTAGTTTCAGTCTATGCACCGGCGTTGCATTCTGAAAGATGTACATTCTTGTCCAGTATATCACCCATTCTTAATGATAATGCTGACAATATTATCCTGGGTGGTGATTTTAACTGTGTTATGGATGGGACGCGAGACAGAAGTTCACTTTCTAGCTATGGTGACACATCGCATGGCAGACTTACAGCTATATGTGATGCAGAACATTTACTGGATAGTTATCGAATATTAAATCCAAAGGGTCCTGATTTCACATGGCATTCAAATAACGGCCAACTCGCCTCTAGAATAGATCGAATTTATATTCAAAGAACATTGATAGGAAATCTGGTAACTGCTGGTATGTATCCCATTACGTTCTCTGACCATGACATGTTTTACATCACTGCTGGATAATGCCGACTGGGTTAAACGCGGCCCTGGCTTTTGGAAAATTAATAATTCGCTGCTAAATGAATCCAAATATCAAACGTTTGTTAAAAGTGTTTGGCAACATAAGCTTCGAAACAAAAATTCCCAAGACAATTTAATAACATGGTGGGAAGATGTAAAAGTTGGATTCGCCCACATTTCAAAACAATATGCCATTGGGAAAGCGTGAATGATGCGCAAGGAGAAGAAAGCACTTGAACGTTCTCTGTTTCTCCTAAGTAGGAAGGTTGTGAATGGTGATAGTCAGCATAGTGAACGGCTAAGCGATGTAAATCAAAGCTTACACAAAGAGATAGATATAGGGTTGAAGGTGCAATAACTAGGAGCAGAACACAAATGTATATCGAAGGAGAGAAACCAACGAAATACTTTTATGGGTTCGAAAAATCTAGAGGAGTTGAGAAATTAATTAGGAGTTTAAATAACAACAACAACAACAACAACAACAACAACAACAACAACAACAACAACAACAACAATAACAACAACAACAAGAACAACAACAACAACTACAACAACAGCAACAAGGACATCAACAACAACAACAACCAAAATTGCTCTACGCAAAAGGAAATTATGGAAACGGTAGAAACATTTTATCAGATGTTATATAAATCTGCTAATAGTAATGATATAAACTCATCTGAGATGCTAGCCAATGTCAAAAATGCATTCTCAAAATCGAGCACGGAATTCTGTGAGCTCCCATTAACACTAGCTGATCTGACCACTTCTCTAAAACATATGAAGGGCGGCAAAGCTCCAGGAGGTGATGGACTTCTACCAGACATTTTGGCATCTCATTGGGCCAGAGTTTGTTCAAGTAATAAATGAAATTTTCTCACATGGTAGACACCCTTCTACCATGTCGCAAGCATATGTTCAACTTATATTCAAGAAAGGAATTCGACAGAGCCTAGAAAATTACATACCCATCTTGCTCCTCTGTGTCGATTATAAGATTATTTCTAAAGCGCTTGCTAAAAAACTTGCTAGTGTTCTGGATGAAGTTATACATACTGATCAAACTTGCTCTATTCCAGGCCGCTCTATCATGGCCAATACATTTTTAATTGGAGACATTATACAATTGGTTGAGAAAGGTAATGCCCCAGGAGTCATTATAGGTTTAGACATCGAAAACGCGTTTGATCGATTAGAATGGGAGTGTATGTTTAAATCACTCAGTCACATTGGTTTGGGACCAAATTTAATAAAATACCTCGTAAACAATTTTAAAAGTCAGCCCATTATTTTAGAGCGTGGTGTGCGTCAATGGTGTTCATTGTCTCCCGTGTTATTCGTCATAGCAATGGAGGCATTAGGAGCAACCCTCAGGGAGGACCCACTTTTTCATGGTATAAATATTCATGGTGTAAATCGGCCCATAAAGGTGTCTCAATATTCCGATGACACGTTTGTCTTTGCAACAACCAATGCTGATTTTGAAAGGCTTGACACGATTTTATTGGATTTTCACATGGCCTCTGGCCTGAAGATAAACAAAGCCAAATTAGTTGGATTATTTTGGGTCAGTGGAAGAATAGGTGTGATAAGCCACTCGACATCCGATGGACAAATGAATCAATTAAGATTCTAGGTATTCACTTCAGTAGAGAGGGTGAAGAGAACCTTAACTGGGAAGATAGAATAGCTAAAATGAAGAAAACCTGTAATGCGTGGAAGCATCGGCATTTAACTATTTTCGGCAGAACCTTGGTTATAAATACCTTAATACTTTCAAAGTTATGGTATACAGCCTCTGTTATATATATGCCCAAACATGTCGAATGTGAAATAAATATAATGGTCCGAGAATTTTTATGGGAAGGTAAGGCATGTCTTGTATCACAGGACGTTTGCATGAATGATTTAATTCATGGCGGGCTTAATCTTGTAGGTGTTAGAATGAAGAGCATGTCATTGCGTTTCAAATTTTTACATGCATTGCTTCACTCTGATATTCAGTGGGCAAATGTACCAAGGTCGTTAATAGAAAGATTCATAAAGCCTTTCTCAACCAAAATCCTCCCCAGAATTATACGCGAGTTCCTCCGCATTTTCTCGAGCTAAAAACTGGTTTTGATGTATTTATTAAAGTTGACGATGTACCACTATACCGGGAAAATGTTTTACAATTGGAGCTATGGGGCAATAATCACATCACTCATCAAGGCAAAGCTATGTACTATCCATCAATGTCAGGGAAAGGCATTAAATATGTATGTGACATTGTTGACCTTATTCGGAGGGAATGGAAATCATTGGATGAGATTTGCTATGTTACTGCTCTTCGACCAATAGATGCTACGCGTCTGTTAGCTCGCATACAAGACGCCATACCGATAGCTTGGTTCTCTCTATACAGTGCCGATCTTACTGATTAAGAAGCTGAACTAAAATTCATCAGTAATGATAAGGAATTTTCCTGCAGAATGCCAGTAAGCAGCTGGTATAAGCTCCTTAGGGAACTACATGTTATACCTCCAAGAGCTATTTATGCATAGGAGCAGCATGGTTATAATATTCCGAACTGGGAGATAATATAGAAAACATACATTTACCGAATATTCCCAATCATGCAAGATATATAGTTTGGAGACTAATACACAGAAAACTTTGGGTTAAACATCTCATGGCAAAAGCAAAACTGTGTGCTGAAGATGATAATAAGTGCGTTTTCTATGTACGCTCTGAGGAAACATTGGTACATATATTCCTTGAATGCCATTTTGTAGTTCAGTTCTGGGTATATGTAAGTAGGATTTTATCAGTTCTCTGTGTTCCTACATCGGACATAACATCACACAATATTTTATTTCATGACCTTGCAAATGAGTCACTACAAATAAATAATAAAGTTATTGTGTTAGTCTGCCTAAGCATTGGAACTTTGAGCATTTGGAAACATCGCTGCTCCGTGGTGCATGATGCAAATGCTACTCTCACACACGATCATTTAAAATGTTTAAATGGGATATTTTATGCGTTATTGTCACATTGTGTTAGAGGCGAATGCCATAAGTATATCAAAAAACAAAATCGAAAAACGTTTAAAAGAATATGGTGCAGAGGTAGATTAATATCATTTGAAAATGACAATTTGTCCATCAAAACACCGCCGTGATTATTTAACCTTTCATTTAATGTGCCGAATACGTAAATATTTTAACACTTATATTACATCCTTGTCAATTTGTGTATAATTTAATGTTGATTTTGGAAGTATATTTTTAAGAATAAATTTTTAATGTAGATTTACCATTTGGTAGGAAATCGGTTGAATGGAGGCTGTTGCAGCCTGATGTAACTGCCGCTTCCAGTCATTCGGTTTCAAAATTAGCAGTCGCCTGTTATTTGTTTTGGACAGAGCAAAATGTACTGTAAAATTCTGGCCTAAAATCATCTTATGTTTATGAATTACAAACGATCCAGTATTATATTTTGGAACCGCCTTATCATTGTAGCTAAGATCGTTATAAAACGGTGGTGGTGGGGGTGGTAGTAGTAGTAGTAGTAGTAGTAGTAGTAGTAGTAGTAGTAGTAGTAGTAGTAGTAGTAGTAGTAGTTTTAGTGGATGTTGTTGTATAATATTGTCAGACGTACTGGCTCAGTAACCTTAAACAGAAGACTTCTTGTTTATGTTATTACATGCCAGTTGTTGTTTGACTTGGAGGGTTGTAGATTGACTTGCACGGTTGGTGTACATGGTTGGCTTGCACGTGTAAAGAACAGGAGTTGTCATGACTAAAATAAGTGAGAAGCCAGTACGAGAGCAAATCCAAGTTAATGTAGCAAACGTGTCTGAGGTGACATAATCTTTGGATGGGCAGTTCTTCTTCAGCTCTGTGAACAGATAGATGATACAATTATAAACGTGTCTGAGGTGACATAATCATTGAATGGGCAGTTCTTCTTCAGCTCTGAGAACAGGTAGATGATACAATTATAAACGTGTCTGAGGTGACCTAATCTTTGGATGGGCAGTTCTTCTTCAGCTCTGAGAACAGGAAGATGATAAAATTACAAACGTGTCTGAGGTGACATAATCTTTGAATGGGCAGTTCTTCTTCAGCTCTGAGAACAGGTAGATGATAAAATTACAAACGTGTCTGAGGTGACATAATCTTTGGATGGGCAGTTCTTCTTCAGCCCTGAGAACAGGTAGATGATAAAATTACAAACGTATCTGAGGTGACATAATCTTTGGATGGGCAGTTCTTCAGCTCTGAGAACAGGTAGCTGATAAAATTACAAACGTGTCTGAGGTGACATAATCTTTGAATGGGCAGTTCTTCTTCAGCTCTGTGAACAGGTAGATGATAAAATTACAAACGTGTCCGAGGTGACATAATCTTTGAATGGGAAGTTCTTCTTCAACTCTGAGAACAGGTAGCTGATAAAATTACAAAAGTGTCTGAGGTGACATAATCTTTGAATGGGCAGTTCTTCTTCAGCTCTGAGAACAGGTAGATGATAAAATTACAAACGTGTCCGCGGTGACATAATCTTTGGATGGGAAGTTCTTCTTCAGCTCTGAGAACAGGTAGCTGATAAAATTACAAACGTGTCTGAGCTGACATAATCTTTGAATGGGCAGTTCTTCTTCAGCTCTGAGAACAGGTAGATGATAAAATTACAAACGTGTCCGAGGTGACATAATCTTTGGATGGGCAGTTCTTCTTCAGCTCTGAGAACAGGTAGATGATAAAATTACAAACGTATCTAAGGTGACATAATCTTTGAATGGGCAGTTCTTCTTCAACTCTGAGAACAGATATATGACAAAATTATAAACGTGTCTGAGGTGGCATAATCTTTGAATGGGCAGTTCTTCAGCTCTGAGAACAGGTAGAGGATAAAATTACAAACGTGTCTGAGGTTACATAATCTTTGAATGGGCAGTTCTTCTTCAGCTCTGAGAACAGGTAGCTGATAAAATTATAAACGTGTCTGAGGTGACATAATCTTTGATCAACTGCTGCTGCTGCTGCTACCACTACTACTACTACTACAACAACAGCTACTACTAGTACTACTACTACTACTACTACTACTACTACTACTACTACTACTACTACTACTACTACTACTACTGCTACTGCTACTGCTACAGCTACTGCTACTGCTACTACTACTACTGATGCTGCTGCTGCTGCTCCTGCTGCAGCTGCCGATGATGATGATGATGATGATGATGTCGCTGGTACAACTGTTACTGCTACTACTAGTACTAATAAGTGGCTGTGAGTCGAGTCGTTGAAAGATGGTCCGATGAAAGAGGAGTGCCGTCTTGTGGATGGTGGGCCAGTGGATAGACTAGTCACCTCCCACACGCTAGGCGAATAGGTGCCATAAAATGTAAAAATTACATTCCAATGATGACTGCGCTATATCCTAGTGCCAGTGCATAGTCAATGACAGGGTTTCTAGAACTATTACTTGACAATAATAAAAACTACTACTACCATTGCTATTGCTGCTACTACTACTACTACTACTACTACTACTACTACTACTACTACTACTACTACTACTACTACTACTACTACTACCACCACTACTACTACTACTACTACTACTACTACTACTGCTACTGATACTGCTACTGGTACTACTACTGCCATTGCGACTGCTGCTTTTGCTGCTTCTGCTTCTGTTGTTGCTACTACTACTACTACTACTACTACTACTACTACTACTGCTGCTGCTACTGCGACTACTACTACTACTACTACTACTACTACTACTACTGCTACTGCTACTGCTACTACTACTACCACTACTACTACTACTACTACTACTACTACTGCTGCTGCTGCTGCTGCTGCTGCTGCTGCTGCTGCAGCTACTACTACTACTACTACCGTTTCCCATAAACGTAATAGAAAGGTAGACCATCCTGACATGTACCTTTGAGCGGATACTCATTTATTTGACACACCTTTTACCTGTTTGCAGATATTGGCTTCTGTCAAACTACATTTATTTCACAAGCTCCTGTCGGTGCATATAAATTGTACACATATGATTACATAATACCTGGCAATATGTTACTGCCTCATACAGTTATGCCAGTCCTAAGGTTAATGTTAGTAATTGTGACAAAATAGGTAGACATGATTATTTTATTGTGTTCTTAACTCGTTGAACGACGAATTCCCAGAATCTCAGTTTCGACCTAACTCTGTACGTAAGCTGTCGAATATTTTCAAACTAATTTTACAGGAACCTGCTGCTTCCCTAGAAAGAAACAGCTCCCAGTCGAATTAGCTTCAAAATAGCCAACATAAAGACTATTAAATTGTAAATGAAATTTATGTGTGGGCCTTCGGGTTCAAATGGTTAAGCATGATTAATTTGCGCACAGCTACGATAACGATATATCTATCAATTGATCGATCTGATCTACCATTCCCGTACATGATATAATATTCAATTACGTCACATGTAGGTTGACGTCGCATTCAATATGACGTATTAAAGCTGTGCCATGAAGCTCGAAGTACCCCTCAAGTCATTTGTAAGTCCTTGATGAATTCATAATTTACTGAGCAGTATGTTGAATGATTATAAAACTAAACCATAAGCAGCAAAAGACCCAGTCTAATTAGTTTCAAAATATTCAACATCCCTCCATTAAACTTACTTTGAAATTGGGATTTTAGCAACTCCGGGATAAATGTATATGAATGGATTCTAGCTCAGTGCTCGGATCCTAGCTATAATTGGCGGGGCAAAGCTAGAAATAGATCCCTCTATTATAGGCGTGTAAGTTGTTTGTCCTTCTGCTCATCGATAGGTCGCATTAGAAGGTCACTATTCTTGCTTGTACGTTCATGCATGTCGCCATTGATATCCATCTCGTCTTTTCTTTTTTGTTTCTTTGCCTCTATGATCTCTTCCTCAAAATGTTGGCGTTGCCACTCAACAACCTTACAATACCGATCCATTTTGTACGTTAATAACACTATGACCGTGTTTATTATACAGATGAAGACCAGAGCACCAGCAGAGAACGCGTGTAGCTTAATTCTGAAATACATTAATATCAACAAAGACATTAACATAATTGGAGTCTGAAGAACAAGAAAGTAAGTTTAGACATTTGAATTCAGAATTCCCAGAAACTCAATTTCAGGTATGTTGTTTCTTATTTTGAAAATAACTTGACAGGAAGCTGTTGCTGCCCTAGGAAACAAACTACCAATCCGATTCAGTTAACATTATTCAAGCGAATATTTATTAAATCATAAATGAGTTTTCGAATTTGGGCTTTTAGTTTCAAAGGATTAAAGACGAACATAAACTTAGCAATTGAAGGCATTTGAACATGTCTGGCTGGAAGCTGGTGTTGGTTTTGCAGCCGTATTGCGTGAGACGTTCGCTAGTTTTCTCCATACGGCTAACTTTAAAGTGTGTATACTTCGAAGATGCGACCTCATGATGATTTCACGCCAAACCCTTTAATTCGCGCGTTACCTGCACGACTTTGATACTCTTGGAATTGCGCATTATTCTAGTATTTGAAACTACCATCTGATTTTCGCTACCATGACTAATGGCGAAGATATCCGAAGGAATTGAAAACTCTGCTCTCCGCTACTGAGGCTGGTTATCCTGCTCTTAAGCCAGAGACTGGCGCGCTGGTACGTCGTATCTTGTAATCTGATTCGCACACCGGTGAGGGAGGAGTCCCGTGACCATCTCTGAGTTGTGTGGCCACAATATAAAGTGGCTTGTCGATTATATCGCAAGTGGTCATGGATCGGAGGAGGCTTGGTGGCACTCAGAATTACTGACTGGAGAACCTGGTTTGCGTCAGCACTGTGCACCATCGTGCTGTTGTTAGAAACATGGGCAAACTCATTCACTCTGCATCTCCCCACCCAGGAGAACAAATGGGTAACGCAGTAAACATGGTAAAAGCTGGAGAGAGGCCAACTAAACCAATAACTTCTATTTCGAATGAGAACGAGGCGGTGACTTGGTGTAGTGACTAGCACGTATGGCTACTTAACTGAAGAACCTGGTTTGTGCCAGATCTATGCACTATCTCGTCGTTGCCAAACACATGTCCACTCCCCTTCCCTCCTTAATTCTCTCCACCTAGGAGTATACGTCAGTACCGCTATCAGAACCGGGGAGATTGCAACTAATAGACTGAAATAGAACCAGCCTTGACATGTCGTGAATGGGATATAGAATCAGGGACTCGATATCCCCCAACCAATCCAAAAATCTATTCATTGAGAGAGAGAGAGAGAGAGAGAGAGAGAGAGAGAGAGAGAGAGAGAGAGAAAGAGAGAGAGAGATCGAGAGCGAGAGCGAGAGCGAGAGATAGCGTATTCCAGTTCGCGGGTATGGAAAATCATGGAGCTTAGGTTATAGACACTGCCTGTCACTCGGAGGGTAGCTGGGCCACTTCCACCCGTTCGTGTCCGCTGCCAGTGCTATCTTTTACCTAGGGGTTGTGGGGGGGGGGGGTGTTGTCACCTGTGATCATACTCAATTGTTTACCTTCACTGCGGCACCAGTGGGCATATTAACAATTAAAATTTAAGAGAAGTAAAGCCGCCGACGAGCCTGTCGTCATGGGATTAGCTACTGGTGTCTGCGTCACATAGAGGCGGAGAGAAACTGGCACCACTTCCGCCTGCAAACCTGACTAAGCTATACCTCTGGTAAGAAGCAAACCGTGAGCATGACCGTGGCTCAAATTTCGCGCTCAATGGTGAAGACTAGAAGGGCAAAGCTATCCGCCATGAATGTGACTGAGATCGTCCTACCGCATCTTACCGATAATAACAAACTGCAACCTCGTGAATTGATGTACTGTTTTATAGTGCGTGCTTATATACTGTGTAGATAAACTGTCACCGCCGCTTCACAATGTGTATCGATAGCCGCTAATTCTAACTGTGACTTTTCAACTACGAATGCCTGTTTCCGATTGGACTATGTTTAACTGTGAAAGAGACTATATGTACCGCTTGAACTTCAACCTTGTGCTTGCCTCTATACACTGTTCATATAGGATTTTGAACTGTGACGCAAGTGCTAGTTTTTCTGCTGTAACTGCGCTTCTTTGTTCTTTCATATATCAAGTGTACACGCCGCTAGGGAAACGCACTATTTTTATTAGGCCTTTGTTACCACTAGCATTGTTTATATTGATTATCTTGAAAACAAGTATTCAACATCATAGCAGTTTGATCATGTTAAACATGGCACGAACCATGTACTAATGGGCAAATATTTCCTAGACCAATAGCAATTATATATCCAACTTTGAATGTAATCCGGAGGTGATAGGATGAATACTAAAGGCATTCGTAGTTATGCGTGCTCAGTCTGGTATGTCGAGGAAGGCAGAGAAAACTGAAACTTCACATGGATTGCCCAATCCAGTGTGTGCTAAGTGTGTGTGTGTGCGTGCGTGCGTGCGTGCGTGCGTGCGTGCGTGCGTGCGTGCGTGCGTGTGTGTGTGCGTGCGTGCGTGGGCGCGTGCGTGCGCTCGTGCGTGCGCGCGTGCGTGCGTGCGCACATGTGCGCGTGCGCGTCTGCAAGTGCATGCGGGTGTGCTTATGCGCACGCGTGTGCATGTGCGTGTGTTTGCGGACGTGCTTGCGTGCGTGCGTGCGTGCGTGCGTGCGTGCGTGCGTGCGTGCGTGCGTGCGTGCGTGCGTGCGTGCGTGCGTGCGTGCGTGCGTGCGTGCGTGCGTGCGTGCGTGCGTGCGTGCGTGCGTGCGTGCGTGCGTGCGTGCGTGCGTGCGTGCGTGCGTGCGTGCGTGCGTCTGCATGTGCGTTTGCATGTGCATGTGCGTGCGTGCGTGCGTGCGTGCGTGCGTGCGTGCGTGCGTGCGTGCGTGCGTGCGTGCGTGCGTGCGTGCGTGCGTGCGTGCGTGCGTGCGTGCGTGCGTGCGTGCGTGCGTGCGTGCGTGCGTGCGTGCGTGCGTGCGTGCGTGCGTGCGTGCGTGCGTGCGTGCGTGCGTGCGTGCGTGCGTGCGTGCGTGCGTGCGTGCGTGCGTGCGTGCGTGCGTGCGTGCATCCCTGTATAGCCAACCTTGCTTCGATTGGACACATCGATTGATAACGCAGGCTACTGGACCGGTATTGGGCCAGTAATGGCCCAGGAACTTGTCTTTTCATGGACATGCCTTCACTGACTCATTTACCTGAGGTCATCCCCGCCATACATTGAGCAGGATCCTTCCTCACTCCATAGTAGGCATGCAGTATCCACCACCTTGCCAAATATAATTGGTCCGGCAAAGAAACCTATAAAATGCAAAACCGGCGCATCTTAAGTCCACACACACTCTAGTATATGCAAAGATTGTTTCGTATTGTTCAGATTTGTTTTAGATTTTCCAGGGTTTTTTCCAGAATTGTCCGTATTTTATCAGGATCATGCACACAGTTGTGCAATTCTAGTGCATGGTCACACCATCTCCTGTGTTAAAATGTGAGCCAAATTAAGCCCTGTTTTGTTATCTGAAGTTCAATAGACCGGTATTCACATACGGCATGGAATAGTATAATATGTGGTATGACTTGGTATACGGGTTCAATGTGAACAGATACTAAAATATAATGAGCCAATTGTGCAGATTTCATGTCAATTTAAATTTGTGGTTGGCAATATGCATGCCCCTATCCCAATATACTACACCAGTTAAATTTGGGTTTTAGTATGCGGACAAAAGTAACACCACGTGATACATGTAGTTTTTCCACTTTGCTTAAATCTACGCAAATATATTATATTGTGGATTGACTACGAGATTGATAATATTAGTAGGCAAACAAGTGTCAGATTTGTCATGGCCTTGACCCACATTTAGGTTACCCCGTCCACGACTAACCCAGCCAAAACCGGTCTCTGTATCCATTTACAGGCCAAGAGAAGACTATTTTTGAAAGGTTACCACTGGAATGACTGGCTCGATAATCGAGCCAGCCATTCCAGTGGTAACTTTTCAAAAATAGTCTTCTCTTGGCCTGCAAATGGACATTCAATAAGGAAATATTTTAATTTCTTGAACAAATTTAGTAATTAGCGTACTAAAGCTATAGATTCTAGCTGAAGACTGCAGAATTTTTAATCCCTTTCAGGTGTTAGTGGATTTTCTCAGGACATGCTTCAAACTGGGATGCAAGAATAGTTTATATTGTCTATAGGTTAGACCTAGACGCTTGCATAAGCAGAGTGTAACTCCTGGATAGTGTCTCTTTGTTCCATAGTTAGTTTCAAAATATTCAACAACAGAATATTTTAACGGGAAAATTCATTAAAACAAACAATGCGTACACGTGGTGGATTTGGTTATATTATGAGAAAGTGGACTCGGTTATTTTATGAGACATTTCTAGATTGTGTTCTGTTATAAGCATTAACAAGATAAGGAAGTGCGAAATGTCATTTGGACGAGCAACACAATTCTCAACTTTAGACAAACCCCAGGGTGTGTATTACATTTGATGAAGTTTACATACCTATGATCGATCTCATTAGACCAGATATACCCACACTCATACTCCTGTCACGCTCTTCGACACTTCTGCAATACGAAGATTTATGTAAATTATGCACAATTTCCACAACAGAATTTTCACACTACTGGCGTTCTGCTACTACTAATTTTTGTTCTCTACTACTACTACTACTACTACTACTACTACTACTACTACTACTACTACTACTACTACTACTACTACTACTACTACTACTACTACTACTACTACTACTACTACTACTACTACGACTACCACCACTACTACTACTACTACTACTACCACTACTACCACTACTACTACTACTACTACTACTACTACTACTACTACTACTACTACTACTATCTAAGACAGGGTTCCTAGAACTAATGATTGGCAATAATAAAAACTACATACTTGCGGGTGCCTAGTGATCTAGCAGAAGGGATATCAGAAATGTAAATGTAAGAATATCTGGAATGTACACCATAAAGCATTCCAGTCAATCCGTGTAGTTGCGAGAAGGGTGGTTGAAAGCCAGTCCTGTGAAAGAGGATTATTGTCCTCTGGATGCTGGTCTTGTGGTAGAGCACCCGCCTCCCAAACGCAAGGCGAAAGGTGTCATAGAATTGCCAGGTTCGAACCACACGCGGGTGATAAAAATTGAAAAAGGTAAAAGTACATTCCAGATGATGAATGAACTAGATCCTAGTGCCAGTGCGTTGTCAAAGAAAGGGTTCCTAGAACTAATGCTTGACACTAATAAAAACCAACACTGACGCAGCTACTGGTGTTACGTATGTACCTGAGTTGTGTTAGATTCGTTGGTACACCATCCAAGCCACCAATGAATGCTCCCACAGCAGATAGGATGAAATAGAACACTATGGCGCTACACGGACCTTCACAAAATCCGGGGCTGACCGTCTGGTTGAATGACGTACTCTCAGGAACACACGCGCAATTGCCAAAATCCTGCACATAAGTCAACGGTAACACAAATGTTATTATGGTATGTCAACTCTACTCATTGCTTATCTCCATATCACTAATACACCAATATTACAGAGAGTACATATTAATTGACCTTTCCAGTTTATCCATCCACCATATGACGTTATAATAAACGACTTGACGGGCAGGGTGGCGTCTTAATCAACGACGGCATGAATAGCGAGATAAACTCGTCACGAACGCATAATTGGTGCAGGACTAAGCATGACTGCACGAATGTAAATGTCTTTACTCCATAAAAAAAGCCCATGTTGTTGAATATTTTGAAACTAATATCGCTGGGCGCTGTTGGTGCAATACGCATCAACAGCACCAAGTCAAATTAGTTTCAAAATATTCAACTGCTTACCTGTATAGCTTTCTGGAAATTAATAGTCAGGGAGTTATTGGATCGATCGACCCCAGCGCGAGCGAGGTGGATATGGAGCTTACCTAGAGATGAGCAGGGCATATATAAAACTGGATTCCTCCATTCTACACACCAATCACTTATTTCAAGTAAATGGTTGATGCAAATCTGTCACGCAAGCATCGGCGTCATGATCAATTCACCTTTCCAGGGTAGCAACCCATCACATGACGTCATAATCAACTGCGTGATGTGTAGAATGACATCATAATGAATGACGTCATGAACGACGTCAATAAGTACGTCACGAATGCATATTTGAAGACGGGCTATGCGTTGTTGTACAAATTGTCTATCTTTACTATTTAATAAATATTTTGTTGAATATTTTGAAACTAATTTGACTGGGCGCTGTTGCTGCCATGGGCAGCAACAGCACCCAGTCAATTTAGTTACAAAATATTCAACGGCTTCCCTGTATAGTTTTCAGGAAATCGATAGCTAGGGCATTCGGGGATCGATCAATCCCAACACGGTGAGTTGTGGGTGGAGCTTAGCTAGTGATGGGCGGGGCATGGCTAAAAATGGAAAGGTCAAGTACGTTACAATCATAATTTGCAGATAGCACGCCATCATGACGCTGGAATAGGCCAGCAAATGTACAACTTATATTGTGGATTAACTACTTAATACACAATTTGTTGAAGCTTTTGAAACTACTTTGGCTGGCTGCTGTCAAATTGAAATTGTGATGCTGAGAATCCAAGGAACAAAGTAATAACGCGATCGCAGCACGCGTAAGGCCTGGGTGGAGCCAGAAATAGGAGGGGTAGAGCTAGAAATCGATCACTCTATTACGGATTTAAAGTACATATAACAACAACATTTTAGGGCCATGTATACAATATAGTTGACATACAATCAACCTCTGTCTCGAACATATAAATAGTGCGAGCATGCGCTAAGAAATAGCCGAGAAATACAAATTTTAAAATACGCAAAACATGAATTCTGATTTCAACTATTTCAATTCAGCCATCTGTAAACCACCTCTATCTACATCACTCCAGTTATGGCTAGCATAGTGTTGTATCGTAATCAATAGTAAACAGGGCAGATCCTGAACCATACTTCCCTCCCTCTCTCTCTCTCTCTCTCTCTCTCTCTCTCTTTCTCTCTCTCTCTTTCTCTCTCTCTCTCTCTCTCTCTCTCTCTCTCTCTCTCTCTCTCTCTCGCTCTCGCTCTCGCTCTCTCTCTCTCTCTCTCTCTCTCTCTCTCTCTCTCTCTCTCTCTTTCTCTCTCTCTCTCCCTCCCCCCTCTCTCCCTCCCTCCCTCTCTCTCTCTCTCGCTCGCACTCTCTCTCTCTCTCTCTCTCTCTCTCTCATCATGCACACACGCACGCCAATACGTACGCACGCACGCACGCACATATTCACGTACACATACGTAAGCGTGCGAACTACCTAGAAAATTGTAATCAGTTGTTAATATAGATTATCAATTAACTAGTTATACATACGTTACTATTTAATTATGTTTTATTATACCCCATCTTGATGTATTTATTAATGTATTGTATTTGTATGTATGGGAGACACGTGTATAAGACTTATGTCTTACTGTGCTCCCATTGAACAAAATAAATTCTGTTTAAAACAAACAGGGCAGATATCCAAAGCGCTGTCATCGAAATTACCTTTGTACACGGGATATTTGTAATTGCTACTAGAACAGGTGTTGCTGCAGAATACGCTCGTACATGTGCATCGTTTATTAAACAGACCGATATACTCCAAATCCACTATCGAGAGCTGTGTTTGTGTAAAATACAGCAAGTTTCAAATTTTCATTGAACGTATTGTGGAATGGATATAACTGTTGTCTTATTAGATTACAGGTGATACATTTTGAGTTGAGAATCGATCAGCGTGTTGGTGGCAGGCTGTTGGATAGTGAAGAAATATTGTTAGCGTTATTAACTGAGCACGGTGCAATGGACTTGGTGTGTATTTTATGAAATATTGACGCATGCGTGATCTATTCGTGGAAAATTTATACCAGTCATGTCATAGACACTTTAAGCAGAACGTGTGTATAAGCCAGTGCATCTGTTGAAGACTCAATCATCTTAAGTCAAGAAGTATTGCTCATTGAAATTATCGTCCACAGCAAATTGAAACGCGTATAGTAGGGGAGCCAGCACGCTAAAAAGCCATTATTTAAAGGATAACTAATCCCATCTCTTGATAGTTATTCAGCTGATCTAACATGCCGCTCATAAACTATCCAGGTAATTTTAAGCGTTTTGTCATTGCGCTAAGGAAAGATATTCAGCCTTATTAGTTAAATGTTGACACATTTCTACAGCATATGATGGCTGTCATGATTTACTTTACTACTACTATTAAACAAACGGAATAAACCTGTCTGTGTGTCTGCCTCGGCATATACGCTCAGTAATATAGGTGTCAGCTATAGTTTGGCAATGTGGTATAAAAACAATCTTGCAGGTAAGCTGGTGGATATTTTGAAACCCATTTGACTGGAAGTTGTTGCTGCCATAAACAGCATCATCTTCCAGTCAAATTAGTTTCAAAATATGCAACGGGATGAGTATTACTTATTAAGGAATATAATGCATTGACACTTACATAACATCGCACACTACAGCTTGAGCAGACAAAATGGTGGCGGTCACTGTTCAACATTTACTCGATATTACAAAGCCGATCATTGTGATACAGATAAGTGAATGTGACATGATATGAATGATATGGAATCCATAAACCATATTCTGTCGGTGCAATACAACATTTGAGATGAGATTAGCACCGCTTTAAGGCGTTTGCCTATCGAAAAGTAATAGTTCATATCTATTCATTTTGTATATCTCATTTATGTTCATTTTAGGAAAATACTTGTTAACAAGAATATCCGGATGGCAAAAATAAGATATTGCTATATCAAAGACCACGCCCACAGTTCTGTTTGAGATTGCCATTGGGGAACCCATAGCTTAAAGTTTGAATGTCAACGCTAATGAATATAGTATATCAGCATTTAATATTGAAGATTACATAACACAGCAAGTTTTGAGAAAGTTTTGAAGTGATACGTTCATTACATAATGAATTGGAAAAATGTATTTTCATTCTTGAAAGTGTGATTGTTTCGGGTTTTCTTGTTTTAAGCATGAGTAGTCATACGGGGGGGGGGTGTGCGCCATTGTTCTAGAACAAAAGAATTATTGATTCCTTTGTTCTCGAACAAGAGAATCGATAATTATTTTGTTCTCGAACAATGACGTACAGCCGCCTATGAAATTTTAGAGCTTCTATTTTCTGTACGTTACTGTTAAAATAGAAAGCTGGCGAACAGAAAATTCGCTATAATAATGACGTACAGCTGTAGATTAAAATTATGCGTGTATATGTGCTTATAATAATTTGGAATGGATAGGGTCTATAGAAATGCAAGAATGTTATTGACAATGGCATACAGCGTGTAGAATATTGATGAATGACGCGTTATGTGTGGGCGTGGTTAGTGTTTTGAAAATTGTTACCTTTAAAAGTTTGGTATTTTACATTTTAAATTAGCGGCGCGCACTCCCCTCCATGGTTATCTAACGTAGTATGGTATGTAAAAATAATAGAGTTTTAGAGGTGGTCTGATAATGGATGATTATGAGGAGGAGGAGGAGGAGGAGGAGGTATGGGGAATGTTATCATGGCCGGCCGAACTCTGCCTGGCGCATAATTTGTCATTGCGCATGAGCGTATTTATTCGCCTGGTCAGTTTGCTGAAGTATAATATTTGTTCTTTTAACTTTCTTAATATTTATTTATTGAGTGTAGATTTTAGTAGAAGAATAATTTAAAAAAATATTATATTAGTGAGGATTAAATAAGTGTGCGTTAAAGACATTAGACGGTATTACCTTATACAATGGCAGCTAATTTAAGTGACGGGCTAACGAATGTGAAAATGCGGTTAATGCAATTTTGCAGCAGATGCATGACTCTGATGTCGCTGGATTAAACATAGATCTACCCTTTTCAACTGATGAACATGCTGATAACGTGACATTAATGGATACTACGTTTTATCATCCCGACGTTACAATTCCACAAATGTGTGAATCTGATGCACATAATGACATTGCACTACGTAGCTTAAATTATAGTGATAACAACCCTGTACATGTTCCTGATTACCGTGAAGTCATTCCTGAACTGACTATTACGAATACTGACTCCTCGGTATTCAATTATCTGGATCATTTTTATGATTATGGAGTAGTAGATGTATTCCCGTGTATGCTGTCTGTGGGATCAGATGATGGAGCAGAACATGAGTTAAATTTAACACAGAATCTTATTGATTATGACATAATTGTACCTGCACAACCTGCTTCTACCGATGATCTAACCGCTAATACGTGAACTATCTATTCCTCATATTATTACTGTACCATCGTCATCATCATCATCATCATTTGTCAATTTTCCTCATAATGTTTATGATTATGACGTAATTGAGCCTATGCATTCAGCTTTCTTTATTTGAATCACACGGATATGGTGAGAATTATGTGGGAATGCGCCTTTAAGAAACAAGTCATTGATTCCTCTGCACTAAATGATTTTATCATGTGAAGCGCTATTCAGTGAACGTACATCCACAATTCGTTTATTTAAGGAAGTGGATGAGCATACCACTCTCGAATATGTAGACTGTTTCCATGTATCCTTCAGTGATGAAACAATGCTGTTTTCCAGAAGGGCCATATACGGTAATAAGAGGCAATGACTTGAGTGATACGATGGTGCATGACTTTCAACCTCGTGATTTAATAATTTCCTGTGCTACCTGCTAGAATAAATTCATGCCTCATGTGTGTAATGTGCGCCGAATGCACCAAAAATTAACAATCTTATGTATGCGAACATACAGAAGAACAGCACAGTGTATGTGAAACATGGACCACTCCAGAAATGCAGCTAGCCGTAGCTATACGCAATGGTTATGTCATTAAAAAGATGTATGAAGTTTGGCATTATTACGTGTCATCACAATATGAGCAGCATGTTGACAATGGGTTAATTTCAGAATACATCAACCGGTTTTTTGAAATTTAAACAGGAAAGTAGCGGTTATCCTGTTTGTGTCAATAGTGAGAGTGAAAAGGCTAAGTATGTAGCTAACTATTATAAACATGAAGGAATACAGCTCGACCCTATAAAAACATTGAATAACCCGGGTTTGCGCTATGTTACTAAATCCTGTTTGAATATTTTGTGGAGACGATTTTCTCTTCGTGATCATACTAAGAATAGCATGATATCAATGCCTAAACGTCTTCTCTCCCTTCTGAATGATAAACGTAAAACTGTAGGAGCCATTACATACATGAACGATAGTCTTCCATTGTCCTCCTATTCAGTCAATGATGAGTACGTTGAGCTACCATTAAATACCAATTATATTCTTGCATCTTTTGTGACAGCTTATGGGCGAGTAAAACTGTATCAAGTCTTGTCCTTACTCGGTCACCGCGTAGCCTATCATGAAATGGATTCTGTGGTATTTAGTACCCATGAAGGTGAGCCGACCATTCAAGAACGAAGTGTTATATTAACACAAGTTTCGATGTTTAATTTGACGACATCATGTTTATAAGTGCTTCTGGACTCCGTTCGTCATACTGTTTATTAATTATTAACTTTAGTTTGTTAGTTATCTGTGTGCAAAGTCTTGGCTTAAACATACTTGACTCTACTAGTAGTCCGCCATTAGTGAAAAATCGGCCGGCTGACAACAGCTCACGCTATTATTATTCGTTAAGTACTCGTGCAAGTCTTTGTCCAGCTATGATTAGATACGCCACTAACGACTTGAAAGCTATCCAACAGTCGGTGCTGAATAATAGCTTGCTACGTAGGTTGGACAAGGAGACTTTTTACGTACTACGTGCTAACGGAATAAATACTGTTGTTAAAACGAAACGTGGATGTCGGGCCGGTCGCCTTAAACGAAAGGCTGTGTCTATATGCGCCCACAGGAAGGACGACAATCTGGTACGTATACACCCACGGCAGTTCTCGACAAAGCTAAAAGTGTGTCTTTGGAACTCACGGTCCTGTAGAAACAAATATAATGAGATTATCGAAATGATTATCGATGAAAAGATTGACATTTTGATATTAACCGAATCGTGGTTGCAAGCGAGTGGCGATGAATCTAAAATAGCATCTATAACTCCTGATGGATATGAAGTTAAGCATCACCCACGGGCATCTCGTGGGGGTGGCATTGCTATTATTTATAGAAGCCATCTCCATATCAAAGTATCTGTGAATGCTTTCCCTGAGTATCAGTCAGTTGAGACACTCGAGTTCGTCCTAACGCATGGTCAGATAGCTATGAGGTTCGTGTGCCTTTACCGCCCACCGCCGTCTAAGAAGAATAAATTAACCAGCACAATTTTTCATAAAGACATAGCCAACATAATCGACCTTGCCAGTGTTAAAAACGGTAATCTTATTCTTCTGGGCGATATCAATGTCCATTTTGATCAGATTGATCACTCTGACACTAAGAAGATGTTTAATTTACTGTCAACTCACAATTGCCAGCAGCATGTTAACACACCAACGCATAAAAATGGTCACATTATTGACTGGGTAATTAGTCGGGATTCAGAACAGTGTGTCCAAAACGTACTTGTGAAGGATCTTCAAATGTCCGACCATTACCTAGTAACAATACAACCAGACGCCATTAAAACGCCCACACCAAAGAAATCGGTACTCGTCAGAAATATCAAAAATATAAATAAAACTGCGTTTCGTATGGATCTCGAACTGTCGAGTCTGGTCTGTTCTCCACCACAAAGCACCGACGATTTAGTGGAACTGTACAATGCAGAACTGTTACGGCTTTTAGATAAGCATGCTCCTGAAAAAATTAAGATGATTCCCCAAAGATCTCAATCTCATTGGCTTTTTACACAAGAAGTCAGGCTAGAAAAATGGAATAGGCGGAAGGCCGAAAGGAGATGGAGGAAGTCACGCCTAGAAGTCCATCGCCAGATCTATGTCCAAGCTAGGAACAGTGTTACAAGGCTCATTGATAGGGCAAAAGCAATGTTCTTCAACAATAAAATTTCAGAGTGCAAATCCAACCCAAAAGAGCTTCATAATATAATGTCCACTCTTATGGGTAAGCGCAAAGACTCCTCACTTTCCGATAACGACGATCATGCGCAGATTGCTAGATCATTCTCACATTTTTTTCAAAATAAGATTGATGATATTCGAAGTCAGTTACATCAATCCACTGTCTCGACAATGTCCACGTGTGATGAACCAGCATTCGAACATGGCTACCTCGACCATTTTCAGCCTCTCTCTGAACAAGACGTCTCATTTCTCCTCAAAGAATCAAAACCAACATTTTCTGCTCTTGACCCTGTCCCAACCAAAATGATATTTGAATATTTGGACATTTTACTTCCAACAATAACATTAATCATTAACTCTAGTCTAGAGTCGGGTGTCATGCCAAAGGTCTTCAAGCAAGCTATAAGCAATCCGCTGCTTACAAAACAAGGTCTTGATCAAGACGTATTAAAGAACTATAGACCCGTGTCTAGCCTGCCGTTTATCTCAAAACTTGTTGAAAGGGCCGTATGTAAACAACTATCTGTACACTTGAATTCACACGAGCTACATGAGCCTTTCCAATCTGCTTATAGACAGAGTCATAGCACGGAGACAGCGTTATTAAGAGTGATAAATGATATTCGAAGTGGTATCGATATGGATAATGTCTCGTTACTAATTCTACTTGACCTCAGCGCTGCATTCGATACCATCGACCATGAAAACCTACTCTCTAAACTAAGTCGTGCATTCGGTGTCAAAGGTCCTGCATTAGATTGGTTTCATTCATACTTGACTGATAGATGTCAATCAGTATACATAAATGGAACCCCTTCGGAATCAATCCAGCTTACGTGCGGCGTACCACAAGGGTCTATACTGGGCCCCGTTCTATTCACCCTGTACACTCGACAACTAGGTTCAGTAATCGAAAAACATAATATCAAAAGACACCTTTACGCAGATGATACTCAACTAATCAACAATTTTACGCCATCCACATCCACTGCAACTATTGCTTCCAATCAAATAACAAACTGTTGCTTCGATATTAAATTATGGATGACCTCTAACATGTTGATGTTGAATGATGATAAAACCGAAGCGATGTTGATTGGGCCAGCAATTCGGTGTGCCAAAACAGAGTTATCTGCGATTACCATCGGCTCAGCTCAAATTCCCTTGGTAGACACTGTTAAGGACTTGGGTGTCATGTTAGACAATGAACTTAGTATGGAACATCATGTCTGTTATCTGCTTAAGGTGTGTTTTATGCAGCTGCGGAATATATCAAACATCAGAAAATACATAACTCGCGAAGCTGCTATTATGCTGGTACTAACATTAATTATCTCAAGGTTAGACTATTGTAACAGTCTGTTTATAGGCGCCTCAAAAGATGCTATGCGCAAACTCCAAGCAATTCAGAATGCAGCCTCTAGAGTTGTTTCCTTAAAGCGTAAGAGTGATCATATCAGCCCCATTCTCCAAGATCTTCACTGGCTTCCAATAGAACAGAGAATACGCTTCAAAGTCCTCTGCCTAACCTATCAATGTATCATATCTACAGCACCAACCTACCTTTCAGAACTGCTAGAAACGTACACGCCAAGCAGGCCACTTAGATCTGCAAATCTAAACCTGCTTAAAATTCCGAAAGTTAAATCAAAAACCTATGGTCACAGAACATTTGCTTTTGTTGCTTCTACAGAATGGAATGATCTTCCAGCTAGTCTTAAATCTTCATCCACTCTAGCTATATTTAAGTCAAATCTTAAAAACGTTTTTGTTCCGTCAGGCATATCCAACTGTATGATCATTTTATTTTATTATTGTAAGCGCTAAGAGCATGCAATATTTGCGTGGAATTATAGCGCACTATAAATATCCTATTATTATTATTATTATTATTATTATCTAGGTTCTAGGACGAGTGAAATCCCCTCCGACTACGAATTAACAAGTTTTTGCGAAAAATTTGAGATACGTTTGCAATCTACAAAATACTAGTTTGAAACTTGTAAACTGGTCGGTTTTAAGTCTATTTGCATACCTGGCCTTGAATAATACAATTTCCTTGAATCTGATTCCTGACTAATGCGAAAACAGTGATATTAATGGTAATTTACCAATACTGGTGTGCATAATGGGAGTATGGGTACCCAATATATAATAACCGTTCATTCCTGAGGCATATATAGGTATATTATATTCCAAACTGAAGGGGAAACGTGTGCATTGGGTTTTTTGGAAAGTGTTGCCCGTATGAGTGTAGCAGCTCGTCAATGGTTTATTATTTAGTAATTCTGCTTATAGCAATAAAATGACAAAATTTGACAATTATTTGAAATATATTCCAATTTCGCAAAAATAAAACGGCCAATTGTCTTGAAAGTTATTTTACTTATGTAATGTATGTCCCTCTATAGGGTTCATGGCCAAAATCGAGGTTGCTTTTGAGATTCTTACTTTATTCCACTAAAATGGATTTTCTGTCACAATACAGAAAGGTGGGTTGTCAATAGAGCAGTCAATTGGCAAAATCTCGAATTTGCAAGACGGATATTCTTGCTAACAGGCATTTTTCAAAAACGTATGCTAAGAGGAAGAGAACAAACACAAATATAAACTATTACTTTCCTATAGGTGAAATGTGATTTTTTTTCAACCTTGGGCCCCCTACTAATAGTTGCAGATTTGGTTTGTTTGGAAAGGATTTCTGCTTAAAACGGCAATGGCATTTACTCATATTAAGTAAAATATTAAGCATAACATTAATTTTCTTTCATTATCTTTGATATTGTTCTAAATAACATATCTCTGTATTTTTTAGTGGAAACATGTTATTTTATTTCCGCAGAATTACTGCACTGTACATTTGCGTCAATTGATCATGGCTGCGTCTATTTTGTATGTTTCACATAGATGATTGAGCGTTGGAAAGATGAGATATTCTAGCCAAATGGCATACGTTCCCATGCATTTGCCTGCCCTATGTGTGGTAGGTGCAGGCGGATATGGAAGTGAATGGATAGTCTTGTACATGCGTAATTGGCGTTTTCGAATGTATTCAGTGAGATGATTCTGGCACCTGCAAATAATTTCAAAACTCATAATTATTGCTTAACACTTTAACACTCATATCAGCCAAAACGGCTTGTACAGTGGTTTTGAGAAATGACCATTTGCAGACCAAGAGAATATCAATTTTTAATTTTTACCACTGGAATAGCTGACTCAAGTAACCGAGACAGTCATTCCAGTGATAAATGTTCAAGAATAGTCACCTCGTGGCCTGCAAATTGATATTTTTTATGAGAAAATTGAATCTTTTTTAACAAATTCTTGGATTAGAGGGTTAAATTTGCTGAATATGTGTGTTATTTCAAAATGTTTACAGCTGTGCAGTTTGAAAATGTCATAAATGATTATACGTCGCATCATAAACCTGTGGTTATCTCAATTTATCCCTTTCATGCCAAAACCGGTCTCTTCACTGGTCTATTGGAACGTCCATTTGTAGGCCAAGAGAAGACTATTTTTAAAATTTTACCATTGGAATGCCTGGCTCGATAAACAAATGGATATCCGGTAAGCAGATTTTTATTTTATTTTTTACAAAATTTAGCCACTAAAGGTTTTAATACATCATTATTCATGTATCACTATACACATTGTACACTCACTCTATTTCCTAAAGCGTCGGTGCAGCCAGCATGACACGGAGAGAAATATGTGCGATTATCACTGCCACATGAAGGGAGAAAGTCTTGCTCCTCACACATGCAGCTGATGTCACATGTCATATTGGTCTCAGCAGGTGAAACTATCTTCAGAAGCTCTGTAGGATTGGATAATCTGCAATAAAACAATTCAGTGTTAACAGAACGGATATGTATTCCCTGTGCATGCGGTCGTTTGATCTCAACCATTTTTATCAAAGAAAGTCTGTATATTGATGGAGATTGACGACGATATAGGGAGAGGTAATGATAGAAAGCAAGATATTTATAATCAATGAGGCGTATCTATATATAGAACGTGTCTGAATATTACTCGTTAAAACGCACTGAATTGAGCCATTCATAACGTAATGAGTATGACGCCATCATGCACGCCACGTGGTTAATTATGACGACATATGATGCATGGGGATAGATTGGAAAAGTCCATAGCGTACCCAAGCTATACAGACGCATGCCGGTAACAAGTATATCTCTATACTGGTGAGTCTTATGACATCCTTAGCACATGGCCGAATATGGTCTATCTTTGCTGGGCGACATTTACTGACAGCGGCGATGTATTGCACAGCTTGCATACTGCATCATTGGAAACTACGCTGACTGGGCATCGGTGTCCAGTGATAGTGCGGCGGTGTTTGCGGCGTCAGACATAAAGTTCATCTGGAGGTGCCTATGGAGCTGCACAGCTGCTATTACAGGTATACAGCGTCAAGGGTACGCAGGTTGCGGTGTATAAACGTAGTCTTTTTGTCAAGGGCATTTTTGTTTTACGACTCTACAGCTCCCAAAAGGACTGGAAAGTTATGTTCTCAATGACGCAGCGTGCAAAAATTTCATCTGTCGGGAGTTGCTCGTTAAGGTGTTTCTTTCCTCCTTTGTGAAGTCCACATCGTCGGCATATACCAACTCTAGTGACATACCCAGGGTGGACACTGGGGTGGACGGGGGGGGGGGGGGGTTCTTGTAGGATTTTCCCGCGCAGATCTCAATGCAACAACAAAGGTAGCAGGTGAAAAGCACAAGGGGAATTCCCATATCACTGTGGGGAGGCGATTGATGTCTCACACTATATAGGCTTCACTTGACTTGACCCGTACACTGTGTTTGGCGTCTGCAAGTAGTAGTCTCACTAGCATATAGGCCTAGAGTGCCTCTCATCGATGAGGGTATCATTGACTCTATTAATGGACCTTTTCAGTTTTAGCTATGCCCCACCCAGCACTAGCTAAGCTCCACCCCACACTTTGTCGTGTTGAGATCGATCGATCCCCGAATGCCCTGACTATAAATTTCCTGAAAACTATACAGGTAAGTTGTTGAATATTTTGTAACTAATTTGACTGGACGCTGTTGCTCTCTATGGCAGCAATAGCGCCCAGTCAAATTAGTTTCAAAATATACAACATGAGATTTATTAGATAGTAACAACATGCAATTCGTACGACAACTATGCATTCGTGACGTACTTATCTGCGTCATTTATAATGCCATAATGACGTCATTGATTGTGATGCCATTCTATATGTTACGTAGTTGATTATGACGTCATGTGATGGATGGATACAGTGGAACGGTCCATTGTAAGGTGTTAATGCTAGATTGTGTGGATATTTGTGTGCAAGATATTACAAATCTAATTCATATTTAACAATCTCTCCCGATTTTCAGATGACCCGTGGGACGCATTCCCTCTACTTTGGGTAGTCCCAAGCTGCACTTTGAGGGTATATACCCTTAAAACATCCGTAATTTGAATCGCTGGATGCACATGATTAGTTTAGCGTAGGCGTCTCGGAACAATACATAGCCTCGTGGTGTCCAACATTGCTCTTACCCGTAGATTATGGGTTGATCACACGTTACGATCAGTGATAGAACCAAGGTCACGACGGTAACTGCTGTAGTCAGCCATCTGATAATCATGCATCCTCTGATGGTCAATTTGAGACGATGGGTCAGAAAACCACCAAGAGCGCCACCAATCCCTACAGGTAGCATGATGGTCACACCTACAAGTAGAATGAGGAAATAAGCATGCGGTATGTTAACACAAAGACTCATTCAAATATGATGATATTTGAAACTACGCGCAGCGCGCAAACATTAATCAGGGAACACGCATGCGCGTGATGCGTCGTCAGTATCCTTCACCGTGAGCGTGATGCGTGTTGCCTAATATGTAATGAACACACCCACAAGCAAAGGAAAGCATGTCCGTGACTCGTATGAAACATGGCGCCGAATTTCTCTAGGCATCGATGACAAAGAATGACGTAACTTGCCATCATGTCAAGGGAATTACCTGTGCGTGAAGTTGAATATTTCGCTACGTATAGCAAGGTTTCCGCGCGGCGGATACGCACCACGCATCACGCGCATATGGAATCACATCTATACAAAACCTATGTTTTATTTTTAGCAAATACGGACAACGTACCACGCACACGGACTTACGTACATGCGGGTTCCCTGCTTAACCCTTTAACACTCATATCAGTCAAAACGTCTTCTGCAGTAGTCTTGAGAAATGCCCATTTGCAGACCAAGAGTAGGCGATTTTTGAGAATTTACCACCAGTGGTAGATTTTCAAAAAGTGTTTTCTCTTAGTCTACAAATGGACATTTTCTATAAGAAAATTTAAATTTTCTTGAATAAATTCGAGGTTTTAATTCGCGTGTGGTAGAAATACACCGCCGATAAAATCTCGGTAACTGCGAGTGTTACTGTAACATTGTTATCTGACCTTTCGCTGCCAAAATGGAGGAATCCAATTTAAGCTATGCCCCGCCCACGTCTAGCTAAGCTCCGCCCACACTTCGCCGTGTTGGGATCAATCGATCTCTGAAAACTATACAGGTAGGCTGTTAAATATTTGAAAAATATTTTGAGAGGTTGCTGTTGCTGTCTATGACATCCACAGCACCCAGTTAAATTAGTTTCAAAATATTCAACAGCTTGTTTATTAAATAGTAAAGATATACTATTCGTACAACAACGCTGTAGTCCGTTATCAATTATGTGCTCGTGGCGAATCATACGCTATTCATACATGTCATGTAGTTGATTATAACGTCATATGATCGATGGATAAACTGAAGCGGTCCATTTGTCCCCCTCTCTGATACGCTAGGGGCAACGTTTCGCACCAACGATATCTACATCACGCCAAGATGTATTGACAACTGTGTCTTTCAAGAACATCGTTTGAACAAAAAGGCCTTGGCCTTTGGCCGTTTGACCGCAGATTTAAGACATCTCGTCGAGACTCCACGGGCAATATTCCACCCAAGCCTGGGCAAATTCTATCTACGAGACCCTGCGTTATTAACAAATGTGACTTTCAGGCACATAGTTTCCAAAATACTAATTTTAATCTGATCGCCACAGCCTTAACCTTTAACCTTTTAGGTCCAAAGTGTATTACACATCTTCAGGACGACACGGATAACCATTACCGCAATTTGATTCCTGTATATGAAATACTCTTGAAATTATAGCCAAGAGCAGGATTTAATGACCGATCGACCAACCGACCGATCAACTAAGTAACTGATGGAGATGGTGGTTTACTGACATGGTATCCGAAGCTAAAAGATAGAGAAAGAGATTGATGAATAACAAAGACCAACTACGTACCGAAAAAGAAGTTACTTCGTGACGTCGGAATACGGAAGTATTGCTGTAAGTATTTTGGATAAAAGGTGATCCTGCCAGCTATAGTGAGGAACATAATGGCATCACATCCGACAATAAGCGCGTACAGTGGGTTCTTAGCGAGTCTCAGTACCGAGCTGAAGAACGCTGTAAGCAGAATAAATCACATTTAAATATAAAACAATACAAGACACGTGGCATCACCGTTAATCACAAGGGACAATAGACACATTCGATTTGCCACTCAAGTATCTGTCTCCGTAATCAAAATGTACCACTTCTTAGCCGGAGTCACAGTGGAGGGAGCCAGTATTAGCTATGCTCCGCTCATCTCTGGCTAAGCCAGAGTGTGGGACTCAATCGATCCATGTACTCTCTGAATCTCAACGTGTAAGCTGTTGAATGCGTTTGTTCCGACAGACCGACTTTTGTTGTGTGTGTATTGATGAATGATGATGACATGGCAGTATTTGATTTTCCTGATGTATACATATTTTATTGTAACACTTGCACAATGGTTTCGGGCACAAGTGCTTACAAATTAGATTTGCCCTGTCTCTGCAGAATTATTGTAAGCAGCCAATAATTTTGAAACACTGAAGTCAATAGTAAATTAAGAGGTGTGAAATAGCAAGATAGAGTGAGAGAGATTAGGGGTGGATGGGCGGGTGAAAGAAATGGAGGTGGGTGGTGGTGAAAGATGATGTAAGCAGATTGGAAGAGAATAGAAAAGAACAGCTCCTTCAAGTAATTACATGGCGGATAACAGTTTGCCATTAATCTAATACAGTAAAGAATAATAACAAGTAAATTAACAGAAAATAGCCAGGGTTATCATCATCATCATCATCATCATCATCATCATCATCATCATTATCAATTATTGTCATGCCATAGTTTGATCGTTATTATCATTATTATCGTCATCATTGTCGTCATCCTTATCATCATTCTGTTCATCAACAGAAGGATCCATCTGCAAGCTATACCCGCCCATCCCTAGCCCAGCTCCGCTCAAGTATAGCACTTGGTGGAATCGACTCATATTGTAGTTCGGATCGACCGGTCGGGTACCGGCCGTACCAGCTAAGCTGGGTACGCGCCACCCGTCTAGGATTCGTTTCCTGAACACGCCCCTCTGGGTAGAGCTATAAGCGTATATAGGCCTATGGGAGAGAGAGCGTGTCGAATAACGACTGAGTTCGTTAAAAACGCATAATGCACATGCGCCCGTCAGGACGCTTTTTCTATGGAGCATATGGCTGTGACCTAGATAGGATGGCGCTTATAGTGTACCGAGCTGGTATCTGTAATTCTTATTGATTGTCTGTTCCCGTGAAATATGGCATTAATCAAGACCAGAATTCGACGGGCTTTCTAAATCTGTAAACCATTTCAAAATCGGTTGAGAAATGGATGAGTTATCCGGGGAAAACTCTTCTTGATTATCTTTAAAATATTGCCCTGACGTCATAACCACGTGTTCTAGAACGTTCGACGACGCTATTATTAGCTGTGCGCTGATTGGCTGTTGCTCGAACGATGATTGGATGAAGCCTGCGCCTGTGACGTCATGGAGAGTATAAAAGGAGAAGCGATCCAGTGATCGAGAGCATCCTCGGCCATGGGCCGAACAGGTTGGAGCTGTACCAACTATTATCAAGCGCGACACGCGTCTTTCTTCGATATGAGTCGGGTTTTTATCCCGTAGAGTACAGTTTCCAACCCACCGCACTAAAACAATTTTGTAACTCCCCTTTTACGGGAGTAGTTTGGAAACTTTTGATAAAAACGTTCATGAATACAACATCTACATTCGGAACACAAACTTGCGGCGAGGCCGTTGTGGCCTGATAATGTGAATCTACAGATGTAGAGGCAGGATGTTTTTTGGTGGATGACTTGCTGGATCTGCCGGCCACGCCTAAAAGTGGTATTTCAAACGCTGTCGCACTAATCGTGTGGGTTCTTTCGACTTTCGACCATAGCAAGTGAACTCTGCCCAGTGTGTCTTCAGAGCTGGTTGACGTACCCAGCACAGTGAAGCTTTGTGTTGTACCTTCATCCGCATCTGACAACCCCCGCTAGTGATCGGGTTGTTTACACCTACAATCTGTACCATCGGTGTACGGGAACTTTCTTCACCACGTAGTACTATCATATCTTTTACTGACTGCTTGTTAGATATTCTATTAGGCCTACAGCACTAAGCAATATACTCCCGCCATGAGTGTTCTTGCGGAACTCTTGTTTGCAGAAAACAGCCTGCGGGAACCAGCCTGTGGGAACTTTCCAGCTTCCGGAGGGCGCATCATCTCACATCGACTACAGATCTACGTCTCAATTTCAGTAACATGGTAGCCTAACTTGGGAATGACTACCGAGTATCCAAGTAACTATACTTCACTGTTTAATTATTTCTCTACATAGGTTTTGTTAATTATCTCGTATCCGTACTAATGGTTCCGATGACTAAAAGGAACCGTAACGGTCTTAGGACTGATAGTTATAATTTCTGTATTTGCTAAATAGTTATTTTCATTTTCCTCAATGTGTTGCTAACCACACTATAGTAGGTTCGTCAACCTATATTACTATATATATCTTAATCATTGCCACCGCAGTGTTTGTTCTGGTTAGATTACGTATGTATATGGCCAGTGGCCATCCGTTAAACTGTTTTGCTTAAGTTATAGAAAATATAGGAATGCAGTGCACGTAGGAAACACTATACAGCAACATTTATATATACAGCATTTTCTCCCGCCACCAACAATTTTTCACTGAGGTCGCTGTCCGTGCTATAACTTTGTTTAGCCCGGCATGCTACTGACTAAACCTTTTCTATTCAGCTCGATAGGATAGGTTCAAAATGATTAGAGACACTTTCTTCATTACATACTGTAATATATTCTTCTCTTCCGGCAGTGTGATAATCTAGCCCCGCACTCCGGTAAGACTCATAACCCCAAGATTGTGTCTCTCTTCATATTCCTCTTAGCCTTGTGGCTTCTTAATTGTTTGGACGTCCCTGTCCGCACCATGGGCTGATCCAACTCTAGGAAACTATTGGGGTTTCCGAGCGGTGATGGCTACAGTGCGGTATCACATACACATTCCCGCGTATCTTTGGATACTTAGTAGATAGCACTTTAAGCCAATGTAGGAAAGCACTGCGAAAACATATGTATTAATTATTATTATATTTACTGACAATCCTCCCGCTCCGCAGTACAAAACTGGCAACTTGTGTATAAACCTAACGTCAGGTTAAACGGTTAGTTCCATAGGACCCGGTGACGGGCGAGATACGTATGCTCACCGAATTCCGTTTAATTGTCTGGGCATGATATTTAGATCTGCCACGCCCTTACGGGAAGGACATTCACAGTGTGCATCTGTCTCTCTTACCCACCCCCCCCCCACCACCATAATGATAGGAGATATGGCCTAACAATGCTTTCGTGAAATGTAAACCATGTCCTATAATGTTTCATGTGGTTGCAACGCGGAATGTTCGGATTCTCACCCAGTTCGGAGATCCCGCTAAGTAACATGTATGAGCGCTGTCTGCAGTATTGAAGTCCTCGGGCATCTGTTCTCCGTGACAGCCATGTCTAATAACTAGGTAGTTATCGGCCAGTTGCGGCCTAAACTAATTCTGGTTCTGAAAACAACTAAACAAGGATTAAGCAGAGCAGAAGGCCCGCAGAAATAAAGCGGCAACTACTAACTCAGCATATTAGGAATTACATAAGACGGGGATGAAGGAATCCATCGGGAATCTTCCGTCCCGTCTTCACGTAAAATATTACGCACCCCTACAGTCATAATCTCACTAGGTATGGTCTTTTCTTTGTACAGCATTTTTGTTTGAAATATTAGAGTGGGCCCATTTTCGCCTACTATTCTTCTCCCGCTTTAAGCTGTGGCGACACCTTCCAGATACGGAGGCCCGCGCGAGGCACTTGCCTCTCGCAAGGATTCAGCGACGACGGTCCATGCCAGGATAATACTCCTAACCCAAGCTAGCACTAGGAGTAGTGCCCGCGTGAGGCACATCACTTTTCCTCGGAGATAATCTTCTTGCTTTCAGCTTAGTGGTATAATAACTTATATTAAGTTAAATGTATATGTCTCGTGTATGGGAGCCTCCCTTGCGGGGATACCTCTGCGGACCTACGCGTCTCTGTGGTACCTCCGAGATCCCCATGTTTAAAAGTGCATCTACCTACCTCCATGTCTTGTATTTTCGTATGCTCTTATTGTAGTTTTATCTAGCATATTTTAGGCAAACACATTGTATAGACTTATATTTTTAGGTCACCAAATCAAATCTTGTAAGTCCATAGATCACGAAATTGCTATGGACAGGCATACTGGTGACACAAACTCTTGGGATGAGACCGTTGTGTTTAATGTTCGCGGCAATGGTCGCACGGCCCCACCGGAACGAGTGAGTTCCACCGGCCTTAGGAGCCAGCTTTTTTTCCCCGCAGGGCAGTCTCGTTCAGGGTCCGTCACCCCCAGACCAGATGCTAACCAGCGTCGTCACTCGTCGTGCACTTACGGCGTGGCGAGTCGCCATGAGACATCGGAATGGCCTGACACCGCTCGGCGAGCTACAATATACCCTGAAACCCGAATTCCCAGAATCCGAATTTCGAGACAGCGATACAGGCAAGATGTTGACTATTTCGAAACTGATCCGACAGCCGGCTGTTGCTGACTATGGCATATGACAGCAACAGACCCCAGACTCACCAAACAGAATGTTTATTAAATTGTAAATTATGACGGAGCTAGATACTACACTATGTAATGTGACGTCAACCTACACGTGGTGTAACTGAGTATGGCGACATAAACTGAGTATGGCGACATACACATTTCATCCTCGTGATTACGACAGTTGTACATTATAATAAAAAGTATTAATCAATACCAATATACATAAATTAGCAGAATTATTAGAGCTCATATTTTCTAATTCTTGACAGCCCATAGGTTCATCATTTCCATCAATATTATTAGTATTGTCAACAATGTCATCTTTATTATTATCATCATCAATTTCATCATTACAGTCGTCATTTACCTCCATCCTGCCACACTCCCTCCTCTCAACCAAATGGTGCTTTCACCAGGTGGTCCCTTCTCGTTTCTTACACGAAATAAACCTAAACTCATCGTCATCTTCATCATCATCATCATCATCATGGCCAGCGTGAAAAGCAATAGGAGAATAATACATTGTGAGCAAGTGGAAGTCGACCACACACTAACGAAAGAGAAGTAAACGAGTAAAGTATATAGGATATCTATACATGTGTGTGTATCATAGACGCGTAACCATGACAATCAGTTAGCGATTTATTAAAAACAATGCTGAGAGGAAATGGAGATTTCTTTTTTGGACACATCCTGAGCAGTCTATGGCGGATTCCGTCTATAGCCTTGCTTGCTGCTAATAATGAAATTGCCTCTTCTATTTTCTGTTGCATAAAACAAAATATGGGTTATCCGACAGTCGCATTTAAATCTAAAAGTTGGAAAAACAACATTACTATCATCTAATTTGGCAATATTTTCAAAATATGAGTTCAGCAGATCTGCTTGTTCTTCGAGAAGGCCATGTCCTCTGCCTCGCTGTGTACGTTTTTGACCACAGGAGGTATGATTTTACTAGGGTAGCTCTTTCCCATAATTAATGACCGGATAATTTTGCAATATTTTTTACAGTTTCATACTGAAATGTCGCTTAATTCATCGTCTAAGCTATTGATATAGTTTTGCCTCGCGTTAATTTGCATGTTGCTGACCCTTTGTTCGCTATAATTATCCCAATCTGACTGTTTGTCCGTGCGTCTACTTGCCTTGCGTAACCTATCACACGTTCTACTTTCACTTGGAATCATGCTGTCGTAGCACGGGTTATCTTTCGCTCGTATTCTTACATTGCGTACTGGTATACATGATTTTGCAATAACCATGCTCATGAAATGACTCACAATCCTCGTCAATGGGACCAATTTCGTACGTTGCTACAATTTGTTTCACGAAATTCCGTCTTTAATTTACCGATATCCGCTTTGTGGTAGATCCACCTCGATGTAATATTGGAAATAATCTTCTCATCCTATTGTAACATATGCTGCCATATGGTCTGAGACGGATGTTAATATCGCGATGAATCAATTCACCTTTCCAGAGTGCCCACCCATCATATGACGTCATAATGAACTGCGTGATGTGTACAATGACATCATAATGAATGACGTCATGAATGGCGTTGATAAGTACGTCACGAACGCATAGTTGAAGACGGCCTATGCGTTTGCTTTTACTGTTTAATAAATATTCTGTTGAATATTTTGAAACCACTTTAACTGGGCGCTGTTGCTGCCACCCAGTCAAATTAGTTACAACATATTCAACAGCTTCCTTGTATAGTTTTCAGGAAATTTATGGCTAGGGCATTCGGGGATCGATCAATCCCAACACGGCGATGTCTGAGTGGAGCTTAGCTTGTGATGGGCGGGGCATAGCTAAAAATGGAAAGGTCCATTGCTTCATCGATTATTATGGAGTCAAAATGTTTTTGAGTTGTATTCGTAATTCTGGTTTGGGATTTAATGTAAGTTTTCTAGTTTATATATCACCAATGTATCGGTTATGTGGCGTAGTGGACCATCTAAGAGCTCTTCATTCAACTCACCTACCATAATTAATGATACGCCCGTGGCCGTGGCCATACCAATATAATCTGTAAAATCACCCCGCATTGTATGATACGTTAGACCTCAGTGGTCTATAGAATACACATAATTCAAATTAGTTTCAAGATATTTAACCGCTTACTTGTATAGTTTTCAGAGAGTTCAGAGATTGATCGATCCCAACACGGGCGCGGTGTGGGTGGAGCCTAGATAAAGATGGGCGGGGCTTAGCTAACATCGGAAAGGTCCGTTGCAGAAGGACCATACAGCTCACAAGAGACGTAGGATGCATCATGCACGGACCAACTAGAAGAATTCTGCTCGAGCTGAGCCCAATGCTGCCAACTGCTCTGCGGTACCCTCTCAGGAGGAGGAGGAAAGCGTGTGCGCCGGTCACCGAATTACACTATCCTTATTTAGGTGCTGAAATATTTGACGGCCTGATAGGAATATGAAAATACCACGAGGTACCATATGCATACAATATTTTATATCAAGAATAACTGATTTATGATAATATTAGTATTACGTTTCACCACGGTGGTCAACCGTTCAAGTGTCCCGTTCCTCACTGGCGATGATGTAGCTCTGGCGATTTCTTTCTTGACCTCTTGCCCTTTATTCTTAGCTTCGGCGTACTCTGTATCATGCTCTTTGTGCGTCGTGGCTGGGTGTGGAACTTGTTTCCTGGGTGCATCTGGCATCATTTTTGGAAATAAGAGAAGAGGCATGGCAGCAACGAAGGCAACCGAAGCAAAGAGAGCAAATCCCAACCACCATGCACCGATAAATCGCGGGTCCTGTGGACTTAAGCTGGTTTCTGTAGAGAAAATATTAATAAATAGAATCACGCCCATCTTCACCACGAATAATAACAACGCAATGGACCTGTCCAGCATATCCAACACTCATATGCCATCATAGTCAACTACATGGCGTAGATAAGTTCGTCAGTAACACTTATTTGATGACGGACTACGCGTTGTAGTATGAATTGTATGTCTTTACTATTTAATATATGAAAATTATGTAACGAATTTGACGGGGCGCTAGTGCTGCCTTAGGCAGCGACATCACCCAGTCGAAACCGTTTCAAAATAGTCAACGGCTTACCCGTATACGTTTCTGGGAATTACTAGTCAGGGACTAAGCCACAAACAACTTTCAGTCAAATTGTTTTCAAAATATTCAGCAGGTCCGGGGTTAATTCCGAGTGAATTTATTGGCTGGTGGTTTGAAGCAGTCATAAAGTGAATATGCCAATTTTCGTCATCTAACCTTAAACTCACATTTACTATAGTCAGCCAAAATCTGAGTTGATGTGAGCAATTTGGTGATTCTTGCCTTAAAGTAATCTGATGCAAATAAACAGACATATATGCAAACAGACAATTTTACAGAATGAAGACAACAGCGAAGGAAAATAATTGATACTCCAACACTTTGCTCATGCGATTAGGAATACTAAATTTGTGATTTGGAAATATCGTTGAGGGAATCATACACTTCAGGTTTTTGCATTTTTCACTCTTGGAGGAAAGCTAAAATTAACCCTTTCGTGTTCTAATTCCTCCATAGGGATACCGCTGTTTAAGTTGGTTGTTTAAACCTCGACGATAATTCTTTTAAAACTTGATGGTTACTGTCGCCATAATGAATCTAATTGGATTTGTAGGTTTTTTCGACGATGATAAATGTTTATATCCATTAATCTCAGAGTCATGGCATAAGGCGGAATTTGACACGTTTCCCGGTCACATATGGTATCAGTGCTTTACCGTTTTCTCAAGGATACATTACAACTTCATCAGGACATTGCGAGCTCTGTGTCTGTGTTGAGACACCTGACTCAGCAATTGACATCTCATAATCATCCATGTCATTGTCGTCGATTTCAGAATCTGCCTCAAATCCATCTCATGCGCTCAACTATAATTATCCTGCACTATACTATCAGCATTACTGCCGGCATGTTTTCCTTTGTCATTCCCTGAATGAACATGAAGAACTTCTAGAGTTTTCCTTCGCACTGAGACAGCTCGTGATGTTCATACAGCTTCAGATACGACAACATGTGCTTTTCCTCTGCTCTGTGGACAATGGAATTTAAGATGAGAAGGAAAACCACATGTTAGGCATTTCTTTCTGTTGGGACAATCAGCGGCCAGATGGTCAGTGTTGAGACAGATTCTGCACGCTTTCACATGCCACCTATACTACAACGGGATAACAAACCGACCATGAAGCGTTAATCTGCTTGGTAGTGGCGTGTTCACAGTTTCAAGCTACTCCCGCCTTGCCCCATTTTCTAATGTATGAAACAATGGGTACGTTTCACTTTCGATTTTTTGCACCTTCCCATATACTCTTTATCTCTTCCGTTACTCGTTCATCGGGGATTTCTAATGGAACCTTTATTTTAACTAATAGATTGTCTGATTCTATCTTTTCCGCATTGCAGCCCTCATCCCTCACTATCAAAACGTCACCAAGCAGCTTTTTTAACATCTTAACAACTTATGGTGACATTCCATACGAATTTGGAGACATTAATTAGACCCGACAACACCTTCGGACCGCACCAATTACGTCCTCAAGCCCGTGATAGACTGCAATGGCAGTCGCATCCCATCCCTTGGTGGTTATTTTCAAACTTAATGCACGTTTATAAACTGGTGCTATGTTGGTTTATAACACAATGGCAATAATGTAATTCACTACAGTATTGCAGCCAGTCCAATATATAATACAATATTAAGACACCGCGCAGAGAGTTAAACACTAATAAATTGGTGTCCCTTCAGAATGTGGTGTCTACCAACCAGCTGAGGTAATATAGCAACATCGCAACGGCTCGAAGGAAAGTGCACTGGGCTGACCATGACAAGAGGAGCCTATTAAATGGCGAATATTGCCAGTTAGCTGATTGTCTTCACAAAACTGGAGACACCAAATGTGAGCAAACCAGGATGAGAATTTACAAAATAAATATATAGTTGGAAACTAATTACTAATCAGAAATGCATGTACATATTTTATTTACAAAATTGCGCTAGAAACTAGCAAAATTAAGCAGCCAATTCCGAGCTAATGAGACACGTCTGAACGATACTACTACTCCTACTACTACTACTTCTACTACTACTACTACTACTACTACTACTACTACTACTACTACTACTACTACTACTACTACTACTACTACTACTACTACTACTACTACTACTACTACTACTACTACCACTGCACTTAAATTAGTCATATACATTACGTTAACTCATCACACTCTACAGTACCTTCTAACGTGACGTAAATTTGACTGAAAACTCCCCCAATTGAGCTGCCGATAACTGGACCCAAAAAGGCTAGGCCAAACATGGCGCCTGCAGAGAAAAGATCGATATAGATATAATGTTGACCATCAGTGTAGTTTTAAACGTGTGTGCACAAGAGATGCCTTGTCGGTCGAAAACTCACATTCCTTGAACAACCTCTGGCAAGTAAACTTTTATGGTTGATTTTGTTTTATTACAAAATAAGTTCCTCGGCTGGCCTTGAAACTTTAGGCCACATAAGGTAGAGCGAAAATCCAAAATGGCCACTGGCGGCCACTTGACAAATTATCTATTCAACCAAAAATTCTGTAAATCTTAAAATCACATCTTTTTCTACTTACTTGAGGGTAAGTAGTACATTTCTGAGGTTATTTTACTGTTTTGAGGTCTCCCTAATAAAGAAAGTCAAGACGGACGTCACTCATAACATTGAAAATGTAAATTATGTATACACTAATATACACCCCCGAAATAACGCCTATAATATGGGCAAATTGGGGAATATGAATTCATTTCAAAAAGGTATATTGGACTACATTTGAGAGAGCAAAACATCAAAAATTAACTTTTAACTAAGTGGACTAGAAATCTAAACATATTTTTGTCCCAATCTAAATAATCTGAGGGCGAGGAATCAATTTGATAAGCTGTTTATTTTATTAGTGACAACAAAATAAACAATTAAGAAAGGGTACATAATGGACATTTCCATTTTAAGCTATGCCCCGCCCATCACTAGCCAAGCTCCACCCACACCTCGCCGTGTTTGGATTGATCGATCCCCAAGTGCCCTAGCTATCAATTTCCTGAAAACTATACAGGGAAGCTGTTGAATATTTTGTAACTAATTTGACTGTGTGTTGTTGCTGCCTATGGCAGCACCAGCGCCCGGTCAAATTAGTTTCAAAATATTCAACAGAATATTTATTAAATAGTAAAAGCAAACAATTTGTACAACAACGCCTAGACCCTCATCAAATATGCGTTCGTGGCGTACTTATCGACGTCATTCATGACGTCATTCATTATGATGTCATTGTACACACCACGCAGTTCATTATGACGTCATATGATTGGTGGGTACTCTGGAAAGGTGAATTATTAAATTGCATACTTTTAGGGTGTAATTTAATATGTACTCTTCCTTAATTGTTGAATTCGTAACATATATATCATAAAGAACCAAAGTCAATCCCAAAACCTTATTTGCCAGAAGTTGCTCACTGAGTGTGAGATTATAACCATACTAGTATATAAATAATGTGAAACACTAAGTTCCAGAACTGAATAACGCGCTTAAAGATTAAGTTCAAAGCTTGTAAATTACAATTCTCTAAGCTCATCAAATAAATTAACATCTTTCCAAAACAATATAAAATGCACTTTGGACTAACTCGAACAAAATTGGAATGTACAGTATTGACTTCCATTCCAAGTATGCTCAGAATAGGCATCAAAGCAATTGCTATATCGTGTTTAAAATTGTCCTAATGTACACGTTTTTATTGTTTTGGAAATATATTAACTTATTTGCGAATTGCGTCGGAGTACATCAAATTCCTATGCATGCAGCAATACATCTAATGAATAGTCCGAGAGCCCAGAGCGAGTTGTCCTCAAACTTGAGCACCAAAGGTCTTCGGTGTCGGCCCAGTAGAGTTTCCACAGACCTAAGCACGGACATTCTTAAGTTTCCCTAGCGGTGCGTCTGGCAGGGGACGCCTCTCAAAGTACCCCAACCTTTAGAGTTAGTCTCAAATTCGAGCACAACAACAAAACTTGTCTCAAAACTTAGCCACGGGTCCACTGATGTCAGGGCACACACTTAAGAATGAATTCTTTACGCGTTCCCCAACACAGGTCAAAGACCAGCACAGGATATAGCCATCGATAGCTAATTCAGAAGCAATATTTGGTTTAAAAAATGTAACATGAACCGTTATTTTGTATTTTCAAAACATTAGCAAAAGAAACAAATAATATGTCAACTGACAAACAATATCCATAACGAGATATTTAGATTTAAATAGACTTTTAAAGAACTGCTGTGTACACACAGCATTCGCTGTCTTAAGAAATGAATAATATGTTACGTGTTGCCAGCACTGTCAATGGTGGTGTCAATGTTCACCAACTCGAGTTGAAACTTCGTCATTCAGCGTGAACAGTTCACGTGCTTTGAAGCAAAACAGACTTCAATGATTGGTGTAAGTGCATATGCATACATGGTGTCATCATTGGTTCTGATTTCTCGATCAGATTTGTTTGATGCTGTTGCTCCATGAGGCCCATATCGTTTACTTATAGTGAACTCTTTGTACGCACTAATACACTGGATGAAGACATCGTGGTTCCTGAGCCAGAAAGAGTTTCTGTCAATTCATCATCAGTTCTATATGGAGCCAAGGCCACGTGAAATCTTTGAATGAACACAGATTCAAGGTGTTTCGGCGAGTTTATGCTCCAAACCGTCTTAGCCAAAATCTCTAGCTAAACTAAAGAGGGTTGATGGATGCAGCATTGCACCATGCTGAAGAGAACGTGTGCATCGGGCGAAACGTGCTTCTTTTGTGGCCACAATGTCGACGAACACTGATCACCCTCAAAAGGCTCAGCATCCTTCTGTTGATGATGGTTAGATGTTTTGCAATCGTCTGATGTGATGGGCCTCCGCTCCCTTAGCAATTGATCCCAGATGAAGGCGAACTCACTGACACTGAGGAGTGTGACGAGCAGCACATATCTTCGGATGACGAGGACAGTCTAGCATCTGACGATTAAGATCTATAGTGTTCCGCTGAAATCACAATTCTGACAGACTTTGAGAATCGATGTTAAGCCAGCAAATCCTGTTTGTAGGAAGTTGTTTTTTGTTTAAGTCTATTTCAGTTTAATATATCCATATGGATATTGTTTCTCAGTCGTTGGTTCGTCTTCAACCGCCCGCAACGTTTTGCCCTCCGCTGCTGGAACGAATGCCCATATCTGCACCACCCTCCTCCGCTCGTACTGAAGGAAAAGAGATGGATGGAGGGACTGCTCTTAGCCGACCGCATGGGACCCCTGTGATGCCTAATAAAGCGTGGCCTCCAAGCACCCCAATATCCCGCCCGTGGACAGTGAGGCCGAGACCGGTATACCCACTACTGGGGAGGAAGCAGCCGCGTTGTCGACTACTAGTGCTTTTCAGGCACCTAGCCAGACCGGTAATGTCCGGATGAACATGTACATCTCCAATGAGACGGTTGACCACACAGGTCAGCACCCATTTGTGGGGGAGCCTTAAACCACGTGATGGGTGTGTCGTCGTAAGCCCCGCGACTAGCACAGAGACATGGAGGACACCCACGGGGGTCTCACAAGCGTGGACAGGCTCTGCCTCCTCGATGGACTGAGATCATCGCTGCTCGACTGGTTCTCTGGCCCGGGGCCCGATGGGACGATGGCATGGGAGGACGATAGCTTGAGCGACAACGGCCACCCGGTTCCCTCGGACGCCTGATTGTGGGTGCGGGGGGGGGGGGGCGCTACTAGCACGGGACCGCGTCCAGCCGGCCACAGTAAGCGCAACAAATGGGTATACACGCCTACCACGTATGTGCAATTTCAATATTCCGGATAGATATTGAGAAATTTGGAAATGCAGTGGAGATAGCACAGATAAACTGCACTTTAAACTTATCAAGTGTATTCTGGATAACCACATATATCAACACTCATATTTACCAATGAGGGGAACATGGCGACCGTCTTGAAATATCAAAGGCGTTGGCAGTGTACTCCACTTCACTTTAAATATAAATGCTTTGCGAAAGTCCAGAACAGAATTAAGGAAAGAAAGTGATATGACAAAGCAAATTGCAATGGGTCACTGCAACATGTCAATGGACCTTTCCGGTTTTAGCTAAAACCCCGTCCATCTCTAGCTAAGCCCCACCCACACCTCGCTCGTGTTGGGATCGATCGATCTCTGAACACCCTGACTATCAATTTCCAAAAAACTACACATTTAAGCTGTTGAATATTTTAAAACTAATTTGACTGGGTGCTGTTGCTGCCTAAGGTAGCAACAGCGCCCAGTCAAATTGGTTTCAAAATATTCAACAGTATGTTTATTAAATAGCAAAGAATTACAAAGACATACAATTCAAAGACATACAATTCATACAACGTGTCGGACCATTTGAGATCTATATGGAACCCTTTGTGACGTAATGAGTATGACGTCAACATACACGCGCTGAACTGATTATGACGTCATGCGAGGTCTGATGGTGAATGGATACTCTGGAAAGTGAATTGGACCAGAGATCTTAAGATTGGCAACGATATAAACATAAATCGGACGCTGTTCCACTAAAGAATTAAGGAAATAGAGGGCAATTATGTGCTACAAAGATTTGTCAAGGAAAGCGATTTGACCAAAGACTCAAAGGTTCAGAAGAAATGTGGAAACGCATGCCATCAGGAGAAGAAATCACAATGAGTATTCGACGGAATTTTCAAAGACAGTTATTCAGAAACACAAAATCGAACCCGAAAGCAGTAAAGTATGAATCCAAAACGAATGTGGAAATTGGGAGGATTTCGCACACAGGCCCAACACACAAGGCACCAAGTCAGAGAAAGTGGAAAAGATAAAGAGAAAGCCGAGATATTAGCCTCATTTTAACAGTATGTTCATAAAAGGACCAGCAGGCGAAACTCCAATTCGGCCAAACATGACAGTGCCGCATGAAATGTCAGATAAGCACTATCAGTGGGGGGAAACCAAGAAAATATTGGAAAACTTAAAGACAGACAATCTGCAAATCGAAATGAACCACACCCTATATTTATGAAGGGAACTGCGCAATCCAGAGGACTGCCATTGTTTTATCGATCACGTCAGTTACAAAACTTACGGCAAGATTGTAAAAAAAGCTCATAGCACAGCAATATGTAAGAAGGAAACAGGCACCCAGCGGCGAATTACAGACCAGTCTGCTTGAACCCTGTTTTATGTACACTGATTAGACACCACATTAGTGAGCACATGACTGGAACAAATTCTTCCCAACAAATCAGTATGGATTTATTTGTGCAGGTCAATACAAGATGGCCTTTGGCATGGTACGCCGCGGACATCTAATACATAAATTGAATGCATATAATATAAAAGACATAATAGTAGACTGGACTAGAGAACCGAACACAACACGTGGCAGTGAATGGGGAATACACAATACACAAGATGGGCAGAGGTTGCACCAGGAACGACCGAATGGTCTGTATTACCCAAGTAGTGCTTTTGTAATATTTATTAATGACCTCCCACGTAGTGTGGATTCAGAAATGTGCTTATTCGCAGATGAGACAAAGATCGTATGACAACTACGACAACCTGCAAATTACATTTGGATAGAATGCCAAACGGGGCCAATGCATGACGGCTACAAGTCCATCCAGACAAGAACAAGCATACGCGAATTTTGAAGACAGCTCAAGTAACAGATACGAAATGTGCACCGCATGGAAAGGTGCTCCAAAATGTAGAAGCCGACAAATACATAGGAGTAACCAAGGATAAAAACAGGATCTTTGAAAACTGCAGTAGCGCGAAGAAAGATAAATCCATGTTCGCCTTAATTAGAATGACCTTTGCGCATATGGACCATTATATATTCACACTTTTTTTTATAAAAGCCTAGTATGAACGCGCCTGGATTTTCTGATGTCGCTGTGGGCCCACGTAAACTGAAGCATATTGGAATGATCGAGGGTGTGCAACGTAGTGCAACACAACGCATACCTTGATTCAGGAAGCAAATGCATCATGTGAGACTCAGAAAGCTGAACCTACCAACTTTAGCTTACATGAGGAAGAGGGGGGGGGGGGTGGCGGGGGGGGGGGTTATAAACGGGAGATATGATAAAAAAAAGCCAGTGATTACATCAAGATGTGGAGTGATATAACAATAACATGCAGCGAAGAGGAAACTCTAAGAAAATATATCTGCAATTACAATAGAAGGACGAACTGCTTCGCACTAAGCGTAGTGGTACTCTGGAATCATTTCCCAGAAGAAATAGTGACTGTACCGATTGTGATTGCCTTTAGGAACCGACTGGATACATATTGGAGTACACACGTCATCATCTATGCTTACCTCAAAGCATCAATCGGAAGCGGACGAAATACAAGATACTCCATAGAATGATGACGCAGAACGGGAGTCTGGTTGAGAGGACCTTACCGGACCTGTAGCAGAAATCAACACTATGCAACCGTAAGTAACCTTAAGTAATAACCTTTAAATTTGGCATTTGAAACCAAGATGTAGTATCCTCGAAACTCCAGGAATAGCATATTAGCCATGTCTGGTCGTGACAGTTAATCAATCTAGACCTTGTCTCAATTCAAACAACTACAATTACCACTGTGTTCTACCTTTGGCACTGGAAAGAGGAAGTCCATTATATGGACCCAAGATGAGTTCGTGAGCAAACGACGCCGTCAGGGGACTAAATTGTAGCACATTTTAAAGTTGATCGGATCAACACTGTGTGGGTAGATAGCGTACGAAATTCGTTTTGAGAATAAAGCCGAAGACAAGGTCAATAGAATCTCAGTAGCTGTAGGCTGAGCGTGAAAATTAAGTCATGCCAACCTAGATGTATTACACTTCACACATTAGGTATACAAGGCATGAGAAAGGTGGCGTTCATGCAGATGGTTTTCAAAACAGTTGTGTTAATTGGGTCACCATATGGTCTTGCCCATTTAACCTTTGACCAACATCCAGTATGTATCTTCGGATCCCACAGGAGTGCACTCATCAAGATGCTCCTAGTAGAATCAAAGTTATTAACAAATACGTATCTTTCCTGCCCATGGTTTTCAAAATAATTATTTTAATATGATTACCGTGACCTATAGCTTTGATCGTTTGATCCAAGTTTATCACACATCTTCAGTACTCCATGGGAAGCCCTTTCTCCAAGACTCACTACTGTATACGAAGAATTATTGCGGGATGACTGAGATTGACTGACTGACTGACTGACTGACTGACTGACTGACTGACTGACTGACTGACTGACTGACTGACTGACTGACTGACTGGCTGGCTGGCTGGCTGGCTGGCTGGCTGGCTGGTGGGCTGGCTGGCAAGCTAGCTAGCTAGCTGGCTTCCTGACGGACTTACTGTCCGACCGACTGCCAGCCCGATCCCCAGCATGCCCGCCTGTCCGCCCGCCAAACTGTCCGACAGACCGACTGACGGACGGATGGACGGACGTACCGACTGACTGACAGACCGAGCGACCGAGCGACGACCGAGCGACCGACTTACTAACTGACTGACTAACTAAATAACTAAATAACTAAATAACTAAATAACTAAATAACTAAATAACTAAATAACTAAATAACTAAATAACTAAAGAAATAAATAAAGGGCACAACAATTTATTGAGCTGCGACCCGCTGCTAAAAAATTTAAAAAATTAAGAAATCCTTGGCTACTTTTCTCATATTAAAACCAATTATCTATAATCGCAACGCAAGCAGACACACACACACGCGCGCACGCACGCACGCACGTACGCACACACGCACGCACGCACGCACACACACACACCCCAAAACCAATTATCTATAATCGCAACGCAAGCAGACACACACACACCCCTACACTGAAGACTCGTTCTCACATCGACTTAGTACATCGACAGTGTAATGCATTTATTGTTTACATTTGCCATATTGTCTTTTCACATTTCTTATGCACAACTCACCCATGTAAATTCCGGTCCGTGCTTTAGGAACGTTGTCATCTATATATGTTTGTGTCATCGGATTACGTGGTGATCTAGCTACACCTTGCAGACCAAATGCCACAAATATTAAAGCATATCCTATGCGTCTGATTCTTGCCGAATCCGCACTAATCTCAGATGGGTCCTTGATTCCAGTTACGTTTCGTGCCAGGCACAGCCTCCTACTGTCTAAGCCACCGGCAGAGCTACTCCCCGTCGCCTCATACATATCGCTAGCTTGCGATACCATTAGAAAATGAGGCATGACAGACATAGCCGCTGACAAGCTGAAAAGGAAGGTAGCCAATGCAAGCACTCTTGGTTTATGCATTTTCTTAGCGAAATGACTCCATAACAGGATTGTCAACATATACCCGACATCGTGCGCCCCGAGCAAAACACCAGATTCCGTGCTTGTTATCCCAAACTGTTTCTCCAGTGTTGTAACTTGAGACAATATATAAATCCCATAGGCAAACGACGCAATGATAGATAGACTGACTGTGGGAATGAACACAAACATGCGTGCAAGTGGTTGCATACATGATGGCTTAAAACAACCAATTCCACAGAGTGTATCTCCTGGTTTTAGTACCTCTTCCTGATCGTTCATGTTGTTCGTGCCAGTATGGTCAGATTTTCGGTCCCTCTCTCCATACCGAGCATTGTCAGGATCAGATCTCTTCGCAAACATTGCGATGATCTAATTGGTATCTCGATCTGTTAAAAGAAAAACAACATATATACTTGTCATTTAAGAATAACAAATGTGAGTTCATTAAGTTTTTGAACCCTGAAGTTCCAGAATCCAGAAATCAAAATTAGAAATCAGGGAAGATGTTACCTATTCTAAAGATAATTTGCTTATTATATCACAACACACGTGTCATGCG
>CM067375.1:18979896-18984896 GCA_034401795.1 Chaetoderma sp. LZ-2023a
ATGTCAGGGCTCCTTGCTGGCCATGGTAGGGTTTCGATGGCATTCTGGCGGAGGTATTCATGCACAGCTCTAGCACGATGTGGTCGGGCGTTGTCATCCATGAATATAGGGTGGGTTCCAGGTGCATGATTTACAAAATGAGGGACCACAACTCTATCCAGTATGGAATCTTGATATCTTTGTCCATTTAGTGTTCCAGGTACAGTCAACAGATCCAGCTTACAATCAAATGAGATGCACCCCCATATCATAACGGAACCTCCACCAAATGGAACTTCTTCCATGATGTTACGTTGGTCGTACGCCGTGCGTCTAGACCTCCATACACGAGTTCGACCATCTGTGGCATGAAGCAGGAACCGACTTTCATCGGACCAGTGTACCCGTCTCCAGGATCTCATGTTCCAGTGTCTTCTTTCGTTGCACCACCTCAGACGCTCCTCTTTGTGGTGTGCAGTGAGGAGAGGACGTCTGACAGGTCTCCTAGCTTTCATGCCAGCAGCATACAGTCTCCTTTTTACGGTAGACATTGACACTCTATTGCGCGTTTCCCATTTCTGGCTGAGCACTCTGCTGTTGGTGAATGGAGATCTCCTAACAAGGCGTACTAGGGCTCGATCATCACGGGCAGTAGTCTTCTTCGGTCTTCCAGATCTAGGCCTGTCCTTCACCTCGTTAGTTTGCCCATGTTTTGCAATCAAACGACTGATTACAGTATGGTTAATGTTCAGCGGTCTGCCAATCTCTCTGCATGACATAGCAGTGGTATGCATGCCTATGATTTGCCATTTCACACGATCACTTAACCTTCGTCTTGCCATAGCGGTTCACAATCAAGAGCTAATTCTCTCTGTACAAATAAACCACGGTCATGAACACAAAATTCCTAATCTTGTCGCCTAAATCTGTATGTAATGTTCTACACCTCAAACTGGACTTTTGCATAACTGAACACGTGTGCTGTTTCCCGCCACGCACGGACATCAAGCGGCGTGAAGTCATGCATGCATGTGCATTTCGTACTTGGAATTATGTCAGCTAACGCGGGGACAAAAAGTATGGCAGCCTAGTTGTACCATCATGTGTCTACGTTCTATTGTTTTTGCTGGTGCTTAACTTTTGCACAGGTGTATATATACGATATATATGGACACAATGTAATGACCAGTGTAGATTTGCAAAATGCTAAAGCGACTATCGCTAATATATCTAGAAATTCTAAATATGGAACCATGTCTATAACCCACTCCTCGTGGCCAATACGATCATCTTAACGGCAATTCTCATATACGTCTACATATAGTATCCAGGAAGATACAAATTATAACGTCTACGCGTAAAGGGAAATGCGAACCCAAATCTGACTGTTCAAATTATCTCCGTTTCGCAGATAAATCAGAGTATCTGCCACCTAGTGGGTACATGCGATTCATCACTAGTCTTATATAAACACAACATATGCAACTTATCTGTTTCAAGTCGTGATATAATGTGTTGCGGTTTCTGGCCTCTCGCGTTTAGCTCTTTGATGTTATCGAGCGCCGTGACGCTAGTAGTCTGCCTGTCGCCGGCGTTCTTTCTAACTGGACTGCTTTGTAAATATAATGCGTCCCTAAATTAAGAAACTCTTACGCGCATACCAGTTTCCAGAGTAACAACAAATAATAACAAAAACATGTCACGTGTCCGGAATTTTGGTGCGCAAATTACTATGTACTAATAGTACACCAGCACCGTTATATTACATGAATACTATTGAAAACATTGACTGAGTAGCTCTAAAAGAGGATGCGACTACACACCGATGTACTATGCCACAACGCATGCTAACCCCGGCCGTTGTACCAAAACATTGCGACTGCTGTGAGACCGCACGAGTGGAATAGGCATGCTACATGCATTTAATACTATTAAGAGACACAGGTTCTCCAATGGCCCTCACATCTTTAGCTTAGCTCCACCCAACTGCCGGTATTGCGATCGATCCCTCCATGCACTGCCTGAATCTTAATTTCTGGGAAACTATACAGGCAAGCGGCTGGTGCTATCTATGGCAGCAACAGCTCCAAGTCAAATTAATTAAGATATTCAACAGTATGATCATTAAATAGTAAAGACATACAATGCCTTTTTTACAATAAAAAACTACGTTTATCTATCTGTAAAAGTCGCCCAGCAAAGATGGTCCATGTTTGACCATGTGCTAAGGATGCGAAAAGACACACTAACACAGAATTCGCCTTACACGGAGCTAGCAAATACAAAGCCAAGAGAGGACGTCATTGCTTAAATCTACTAAACGCGCTACGAGGTGACACTCAAGTCAAGAATTGGCACGCGGAAGCTAAGGATTTCGGTTGAGGACAAGACACAGTGGGCAACGAACATATGTACGCCATTCCTAATGTAATTGATTACGACGTCATCCTACACGTCACGTAGTTGATTTTGACGTCGTATTATTGATGGATAAACTGGACTCCTCTATTCCTCGATCAAGTTTAGTGTGAGGATAAAGAACTACTCATGTTGGGGCTCCAACTGGCAAACAAAGAGGTGCCCGTTCACATCACATTAACGGTGTAGTTCTGCAAAGTTTGACAGATCAATAGTTCACCGCAAGGGGATGTTCTGCCGCCAGCGCTCTTTATCTGATACATCGTGCCATCTCGAAAAGACCAAACTTTCAGATCTGAGCGCAGGACATGCCACCAGAGATGGCGAGTGCAGATAGTGTTGATTTTCCGTTGGTGACAGAAATGTGTAAATTAAAGAAATAATTCCGATTCACCCTCTGAATTCACGGAATTGTAATTTTAAGGGCACTATACGGATGAATTGTTGAATATTTGAAAGCTTATTTAACAGGAAGCTGGACTGTTCATATCTATTTTGTTTGGCGGTTATGCAATATAATTGTTATAATTAATTAATTTGTTATTTTATGTTGAATTTAAAAGTATCCATTTAATGTGCTCGGTGTTTAGCGAATGCCTGATATATTCTAGAATAAGGTAGATTGGAGTGATTATTCTCTGACCGTATTGGTTTTTTTAACTGACCGTCAAATCAGGTAAGCATACGTTAGTGCAGAATATGCTCGAAGAAACGTAAAGCCAGACTATTGTGGAATGCCTTCAGATTTAAATAGATTGAGAAGAACAGATGAAGAAGATGAATGGAGCCGGACACGACTTGAAGAGGATTCTCATGTGGTCGTTGACAGGACATGATGATAAATGTAAGACTTCAGTTTTAGGAGTAATGCGCTCATTTCTACCTAAGCTCCACCCGCGCTCTGCCCGTGTTGGTATCGGCTGATCCATACACTTGCTGAATCTCAATTTCCAGAAAACTATATAGGTAAGCTGATGAAGAATACTTTGAAACTAATTTGACTTGGCGCTGTTGCTGCCTATTGCAACAGCAAGGCCCAGTCAAATTAATTTCAAAATACTCAACAAAATGTTTATTAAGTATTAAATAGTATATATCTTTACTACGTAATAAACAGTTTGTTGAGTATTTTGAAGTTCGTACAACTTGACGGAATATTAAGCGTTTAAGACTGACTATATCGCGTCATTCGTGACGTAATTAAGTAAAACGCCAGCCTACACGTCATATGATTGGCTGAGAAATTAGATTCCTCAATTCTCCCCTGTCAGGCTTCAGACGGATGCCCCACCCTTAGCATTTTACGCCCTTCCGTGTTCGCATAATCTATTTATAGTCAAACCGGCCAAACTGAACTAGCCAAAATTGCCCCTGCAATCATCTTGCGCAATACATATTTTCAGACCAAGACAAGACCAGTTTTGAAAACTGGCCACAGGAACAACTGGTTCGGTTATCTTGCCAGTCATTCCAGCGGTGTATCTTTAAATAGTCTTCTCTTGCCTTGAAAATGGACAGCGACTAAGGCCGTGTTCTCACTAGAGACGTAATCTGGAATAACGTTATACGTATGAGAATGGCGTTATCTCCGATTAACCCTCTAGTGAGAACACAGCCTATGAAGCAACGTTTGAGATGAATGCTCATTTGCAGGACACAAATCAGTTATTTTTCAAATTCAAATCGCTAATTTACATAAACACTCTTCTCCTGACCTATAGCACTTAAAATCATCTTAAAGTTTGACCACTAGGCCTAAAAAGTTAATTACTATAACTAACACGTAGCATTTTGATGCGCTGTTGACACACGCAAGGTTACATATCAAAATGCCTACTCTTCCTAAAGCAGCACCAGCTTCCACTCAATGTCTTTTCAAAATATTCACCCATACCATGACTGCCAAATTGAGGTACTGGGGTTAAATACTGGTGCTAAATATCAAAATGGCAACTTGTCAGTTATTAATGATCTAAAATGTATTACATATTAACGTTGGCAAACAAATTCATAAACGCTTTTGTGATAATTATTATTCTCTCGGGCATACAAATTACCATTCATGCAATGACGGTTTATGGGAAACACTGACATTGTCTTGTATGTTTAACGATAGACAAAAGAATTGTATTATTTTGGGCAACGTTAAGAACAGGGAGGGAATCACAAATTGTATATAAACTGTATATATTACTACATTATCTTTCCTCAAATAACACATATTATTGCCGATGGATTCTACCTATTAACAGGTGTTAGATAATACTGTCCTGTCGATGCCATGGACAAATTAAGACCGGTGCCATACAGACTGGCGAAATCAGTTTTAAATCAGCAGCTCTCTCATCAGTATATGCAAGAGTGGCGCGCGGAGATTTCCAATAGTAGATCCTGCATAACATTTAAGATTTTCACTGAAGATTTAAAGCTCGAAAAATCTCTAATCTCTCTCCCAGAAAAACCATAAAAAAATACGCTGTAAATTTCGAACAAGCAACCACCGACTACCGATAGAAGACGACGGGTGGGGTGGGGTGGAGGTGTGGTGGTTATGCGTTGGGGTGTGTGCGTGTGTGTGTGTGTGTGTGTGTGTGTGTGTGGGT
>CM067375.1:18989896-19002396 GCA_034401795.1 Chaetoderma sp. LZ-2023a
ATCCTGTGCTAACGAAGTCACATCTAGATCGAAACCGCCATTATCAATCAATATCGGACGGATCCTGGCTGATCCAATCCCTGTTCTTTCTTTGAGTTTTGATGTCAGTCACATCAAATCGATTTTTCGATCCGATGCCACTTATATCAATCCTCAAAAGAATATCAGACGATGTAGTTGACTTCAGAATCATAAATGCTCCTAATTAATGGAAGATGATATCCGGGTACATCCCTCAGACCCAACCCCACCCCACATCCAAGTTGAAAATAAACCCCTATTCGATCTGGTCCATATAGACCACTATCGACTACTGAATCACTTACAATCTAGGATGGATATGGGCCATTGGATAATATCTTGACTTTATGGCAGCATGTATGATTGTATGTCAATTGGAATTTAGGATTAATGGTTCTTGGTTCGGAATCTAAATTTGAGATATCAAACTGATTGACGTGATAACAATTATGGCAAAAAGCAATATAGAATGTATGTATAATAACTCAATAATATGCGACCTGAATGTAGTATAGTTTTTATAAATACCCGATGGAAACAGTCTTTTCTTAGTGACTTTAAGAGGAAAGGGTCCCGGTGACGAAGACGATCACAATATGAGTTCTGATATCGTACTGAGGATGACGGATAGATGAGGGTGCACCCAGACGAACGCGCAACACAAATAATATAAACGATCGAAATGTATCTTGCGATTGCAGGTGGGTCTGAAAAGCTGCATATGACTGGCCACGAACCGCCAGCGGTTATGACGTCATGTGATGCCATTAATCTGGAAACGTCCATTGAGCGGTGTGACTTCAAAGAGACCGTCTTGTGTTCATTCTAGTGCATATTTATTTTGAGTAATAATGGGATCGCAGAATACCAGTTTCGGTGATTCGGTAATTTGGATACATTTATGAGCGTTGGCCGTCCGTATGTGCCGAAATTCTGAACCGATTTGGAGTCCGTACACTGCACGACTATCCGCCATTGTGTATCAGAATTTTTCTAACAATAATTGCAAAACATGTTTGCGATATTATATCAAATTATTACATGATGTCAATTCCTCGCCACATTAACACAGCTTGATTGCTCGACATTGGGCTCATTTACTGGTAGATTTTCGGCCAAATTTTGATAGTTCCTCCATAAATCGTGGTATGAGTTTAAAGGTGCATATTTACAGTAAAATTTCAGAAAATAAATTTTTTTAAATTATACACTTTTAGAGGCTTAAACTGTGAGATTATAGGCCTATGTAATGAAACGAAATAAATCTTAACAATTGTTGATTCCATTCCATATAAATTAATATAATTTTTTTAAGTTGCGAAATTGAAATAGAGGCACCGGGCATCTATTTCAATTTCAATTCTATATCAATAATAGTGATATGAAAAGTGACCTCGTTCCAGATTCTCTATTTATCGTCATCGGCGTCGTCGCCGCCCATGCCCCGGCCGCCAATTCAGCTGCCGCCATGATCGTCGTCGTCGTCGTCGTTGTCGCGCCGCCTCCACCGCCGTCGCCGCCGTCCTTGCCATCGTCGTCGCCGTCACTGTCGTCGTTGTCGTCGCCGTTGTCGTCGTCGTCGTCGCTGCCGCCAGCTTGAAACATCCTTCTCCTTTAGCATGGTGAAATGGTGTCAGTTATGCTTGATTCAATTATTACATTGTCTTTCCACATGGAATTCTACCAAGCCATAGATAACTTGGACCCATAATACAAATACTCAGACAAATAGAATCATAACATACATTTAATGTTTAAAAAGGTTACAACAAATATCACAATTATAACGCTGATACGCATCATGTAATGCGGCATTCCCAGCGAAATTCGTTAATTTTGATTCAAAACACAATCCAGTAAATGACAGTAAATGCGACCGGCTTTCTCATTCAATGGGTAGTGTAAATTCAAGCTCATAGTGCGGTTATCCAGACGACGCTTAGCACTGGCTAATTGACAGATGCCCCGCCCATTTGTAGGCGGCCGCCGCTCACTTTGTGCGTGCGTTGCAACAAATGTATATAATACTTTGAACTCTGAATGACCAGAATCACAATTTCAAGGTAACTATACAGTAAAGCTGTTGCCTATTTTAAATCTAATTTGACTTGGGACCGGTGTTGCCTATGGCAGCAACAGTTCCCAGTTAAATTAGTTTGAAAATATTCAACAGAAAACCTACTAAATTTTAAATTCATTAAAGGCATACAATTTGTAAACTTGGCAAAACTTTCGACGGTCATAGCCGACACTAGATACATCATTATGAGTCTGACGTCAGCTAACCAGCGACGTAATTGATTTTGACGTCATATACTTGAGCGAAATATCTGATCCCAAGTTAGAATACACCATTGTATCGAATACACCTTCCCCACATTGGCGTCATTACGCCGAGATTTCGCTAAATCTACACTCTGAGCACAACTGCTGGCTGGTAAATCCGGAACAAGCAGCCGCTCGGCATCAAGTTACTATTGCACTAAACTACACCGTGATTTAAACCGTTCTTATGATAAACTACAATCGCGCTATTATTTAAGTCATACATCATTGGAAAGCGCATTCAATTGCCTAAACATTAATGCATTATTCTCTGTTTTAGTTTATTTTGTACTGGGTTATTTGCGTATATAAAATACATCATTATACCTAAATTCATTAAATCAAGTGAACAATAGGGACTTTATTTTAAATTACAAGCAACTGTATTAAATTGTACAAAACTATAAAAACAAATACAGAAACAGAAATACTTATATAAAATACAATATTCGACTTCGATTCATTAAATCAAGTGGACAATAGGGGCTATTTTAAAATTACAATCGCCTGTTTTGTACATAGACATGAAAACTAATACAGAAATGCATAGAAAATTGGCTTAGCTTTCCAATAATGCATGACTTCAATACTTTTATAAAATTAGTTCTTTATATAAACTGCTTAAATTGCGTTGTATCTGCATCCAGTGGTAAAGTAATGCTGTTTGCGTGTCGGCTATCACGGCTACCAAGCAGAAGTGGCATGCGCCATGCATTCTGGGAAAGTCTATTGATGAAAAACATACAACTTGTAAATTTGGCAACAGTTTCGATGTTCATGACGACACTAGATACATTTTTAACAGAGTGACGTCAGCTAACCAGCGACGTAATTGATTATGACGGCCTATAGTTGAGGTGCCTGATCGGATCCCAAGTTAAATACGCTATTGCGTCCAATTAATGGACCTTTCCAGTATATCCACCCACCCTATGACGTCATAATCAACTACGCGACGTGTAGGATGACGTCATAATCAAGATAATTGGTGACGGAATAAGCGTTGGTGTAAGAATCGGCGTTACTGTTTAATAATGATGTTGGTGAATATTTTGAAAATAATTTGATTGGGCGCTGTTGCTGCCACAGACAGAACCAGCACCCAGTCAAATTACTTTCAAAATATTCAACAGCTTATAGTTTTCTGGAAATTGATAGTCAGGGAGTTCAGGGATCGCAATTCGAGCGATGTGAGGTTGGAGCTTAGCTAGAGATGGGCGGGGCATAGCTAAAACTGGACAAGTCCATTGCATAATTAACGGTTATCTGCATAGCGTATTCGTGGTATTCACTAATCCATCGATAGTGACCCGTAATGAAGTCTAAACAGTCTGTTCTTCATATAGTGTCCACAAATTGTACTCCATATAAGCACAGTGTCACCTGCATATATTAAAGATGTACAAAACCAGTGTCCTTCTGGTCATGTGATGACCGCGTTGTAGCACCGTCTTTGGTTTCGGAGACATTGGCGTCACCATTCATATTAGTCGTATCGTTTTTTTCTCGTCTCGTGGTCTTCGCCAGCTCTCGTTCTCGCGTGAACGCTTGGCGTTGCCATTCCGCAATTTTACAATACCGTTCCATTTTATAAGTCATCAACACAGCAATGACATTTATAATGGCAACAGCTCCCAAAACACCACCTGTAAATACGTGCAGCTTAATTCTGAAACACAAAAACATCAATGGCATTTAACAATTTGAACGCGAAAGAACAAAAACATCAAAATCTGTTAGGATTTAATACATAATCTGATGATAATTTTAAAACTAATTTAAATGGGAGCTGTTGCTGTTTGTGGCTATACTATGTTACAGTAAAATTATTTTCAAAGTATCCAAGGATTCATTATATAGTTACGTTGAAATTGAGATGCTGTGCTTTCAGAGTTTAAATGGTTAAAATGTGCTAGCTAATCGGCAATTAACCCTTTCGCCGACAAATCCCTGAAAATGAATATTCTTTACTATATAAAACTTATTATGTTGAATATTTTGAAACTATTTGACTTGAAGCTGTTGCGGCCTACGGCAGCAACGGCTTCCATCAAATTGATTTTAAAATACTCAACAGTTCTCCTGTATGATAGCGTTGAAACTGAGACATGGGGAATTCAGCGATGAAAGCGGTAAAGTTGCCTATCGAATAACATAAGTAATATGCCCTACAATAATACTTATATTTGGTCTTTTGGATCGATTCAAATGCCAGCTGATGATGATGAATGGTCTTAAGGCCACTCATTTTAAAGAAAATCCATTTTGCGAATTTAAACGCAGTTAGACGCTTCTGACATGCACCCACCCTTGATATAAGTGAATGCGAGTTCAAAAAAACAAGTGGTAGAAAGGACTAGTTACCCTACGACATAACTACAATGGGGGAATCCCGTGTTATCTATGCCCCACCAGCTAGTCAAGCTCCACCAACATTTCGACCGTGTTGGGATCGATCGATCTCCGAGGCAGCAACAACACCTGGTCAAATTAGTTTCAATATAATCAACAGCTTACCTGTATAGTTTTCTGGAAATTGATAGTCAGGCAGTTCAGGGATCAATCGATCCCAACACGGGTGAAGTGTGGATGGAGCTTAGCTCGAGACGGGCGGGTCAAGTTAAAACTTAATTCCTCCATTTCATTGCATATAGGATTTATCTACGATGTTCCATGACATGGTGATATGTCTCATCTAGACATAGTTTGAAGTAGTTACCTGAGATCGTCGATATCATACAGAGAACATGAACCTCGGGCACTCCACAGAATACAAGATGTGTCAACCACAAGTCCAAATACGATTGGTCCCAGAAAGAATCCTAGAAAATAATAACAATGTTTCATATAGTTTATGTAGCACGGACCGACAAAACGGGTACTGACCGTCCCAGCGTAGCTGGGTACGGAACGGCCACTCCGGATTCTCTCCAAGCACGCCCCCCCCCCCCCCGCCCCCCCCCGACCCTGGGTAGCATAGTACGCGTATATAAGCCCTATGAGAGAGGTTTTCGTTAAAAAGTCCGATAGAATGCGTGGTGCGCATGCGCGCGCGTCAGAGCTTCCCTGACAACACGTCTCGGAATTGGAAGCGAGTGCATGCCTATAGTGTACCGAGTCGGTACTTGTAAAAATCTTTAATTACTTTATTCTCGCTGTTCTTGGTACCGATCAGGACCGGAATAAAACGAGCTTTATAGAACGTTTTACTATTTTAAAATCGGCGCAGAAATGGTTGAGTTATCCGCGCAATTCCCCGCAAATTATCTTTAAAATATTGCTTTTGAGGTCGTAATAGCGTGTATGCATAAATAGATCTAGAATGTTCTGTACACGTGCCAAATACGTCACTGATCTAGCTGCACGGTGATTGGCTACTGCTCGGCCACTTATTGGCTGAGGAATCTGCCTCTGACGTCACGAGTGGTATAAAAGGGGTGGAAAATCAAGAATCAGGAGCATCACCGACATGGAAGCCGGCCCGCGCAGGACGACTGGACCATCGGGATAGACGTGTGCAACTGCAAACCTACGGTGATTCCTACTTCATTCGGTGCCATTTGGATTTCAGCTCATCCACGGTGGTAAGGAGTCCTCGGCTTCCACAGTTTTTGTATACCCTCGGACGGCCATCTGAGGGTAATAAACTAAATTTAAAGTTATAACTCCCGCATCCGAACCTTCCTAAGGGAGTTTTCCTACGGACGGGCCGTGCGGGCCGGATGTAATCCTACATAATGTAGAGCCGATGGTGATTCTTGGTGGATGACTCGCTGGATCTGCCAACCACGCTGAAAAGCGGACTTCAACCACTGCACTGCATGTCGTGTGTGACTATATAACTTTCGACCAGTCTGGGTGAACTTTGCCCTGTGCGCCGCAAGGGCTATGCGACGCACCCCCCACCGTGTGCCAGTGATTGTACATGCATTGTTATTATATAAGTGACGCTACCTGTTAATGGGTTACTTTTAACTTTCATATCTTCGTCGCCGGATGGAAAACTTTACAACTTCTGCTGTGATCATGTATCTGCTATAAGACCATCTAGTGGACATTCCTGAACTGTTCAATTACCTGTCCTGAGAATGTACCTGGAGAAGTCAGCCTGCGGAGACCTGCCTGCGGAGACCTGCCTGCAGATGTCTTCCTGCGGAAATCTTGCCAGCCCTGAGAATGCATCATCTCACACTATGCATGTAATAGTGCCTCAATTTCAGTAACTACTGAACTTGTTCAGTACCGATGACCAATAGGTACTCAAGTAGCTATAATATTGTACATTTAGTTATAACACGTTTAATTATTTCAGGTACTGATGACTAATAGGTACCGCAGCGGTCCTAGGACCGCATTCTTAAAATGTATGTTCCATACTGTGAATATTATCCTTGTTTACTGTGGTGCTTTCAACTAGACGCGCCATAAGGTCTAGTGACCTGTCATACCTTTTAATTATCATGTTCATTATCTTCATATCCGTTAGTTTGTATATTGGTTAGGTGTGAGTATGGCAAGCAGCCATCGAGTTCATATGTTTTGTTTATTTATAAAAACTCTAGAACGCAATATGCTATGAAATACTATACAGCAACATTATATCCGCATCACTATTCCCGCCAGCATCAATTTTACACTGAGGTCGCTGATCATGCTCTAATTGTTTGAGCCTCACATGCTAGCTTTAAAGTGGTTAGGGACAATTTCTTCATTGTAGACGCATAGTGTACGCCTCTTTTCCGGTTGTTTTAGTAATGTAGCCCCACGCACCGGCAAGGTTGTGTAAAATTGGTCAAGTGACCTATAGGGCCTCATATACACACACACACATATATATATATATATATATATATATATATATATATATATATATATATATATATATATATATATATATATATATATATATATATATATATATATATATATATATATATATATATATATATATATATATATATATATATATATATATATGCGAATTAATAATAACATTAATTTATCTGGTGTAACAACCGGCCTGCAGTGCATCTCTGGGCATCATGGAAAATAACCTTAACGACAGGTCAAATGTTAGCTCCGTAGCACGCGGTGATGGACGAGATGCGGACCTCCATCCAATTCGTTGCAATGTCTGGATGAAGCATTGGAGCTCATCACACCCTCACGGGAAGGACGCTCGCACTGGATATCCGTCTCTCCATCCCCACCATAATGACATGTCTGTATTTAAAATTGCTTGTGTGAACGGTGATGTTACATGTGGTTGCGGAACCTGATAGCCGGATCATTATTTGATTCGGGGCTTTGTTCCGTGACATGTACGAGCACTGTCCTTGGAGGTAGACGCTATGCGGGGCGACCTATGGGAAGCTGAGAATCTATGCCATACGGATAAACGTATCTAAATGTTACGTAGTAATCCCTGCCACTTGCGGTCAAAGCATGTGTTCGTTACGAACACCTAAATTGTAGGTTAGGATGTAGCAGAAGGCCCGTATAAATAAAGCGGCAACTACCAATGCAGCAACTTTGGAACTACATAAGACGATGACTTGGAAATTATTTGGAAATCGTTCGTCCCGTCTTCACGTAAACCAGCGTGCAACACCTTAACAGTAGCTTCACTAGGATTGTCAGCACTTTGCGTTTTCTGTTGAACAAAAGAGTGGCCCTTTTTGCCAGCTCCTTTCCTCCGCTTCGGCGTTGAAGGCGTTTTCGTGTGACGGAGGCCCACGCGAGGCACTTTCCTCTCGCACCAACAATATTTTCTTTGTGTCTGCGTGTTAGGGGTATACTAGTTTATATCAAACTACCTAGTAGCTTCGTTGCGGAAACTCTCTCTTGTGGGGATACCTATGCAGACTCAAGGATCTGTGTGGTACTTCCGGCGAAACCATGTGGAAAGAACACCAGCCTGGGTCTAGGTTGTGCATTATTGTGCTCATTCACAGTCAAACGTATAAAATTGTATAAATTCATTACTGTTTAATTTTTATTACCATTTGTTCCATATCTCTAAATTAGTATGCATAGACACACTGGTGAAACAGACATTTGGGACGACACCATGTGGTTCACTCTCGATGGCAATGGTCGCACGGCCCCACTGGAACTTTAGTGTTCCACCGGCTCTAGAAGTCAATCTTTGTATTTCTCGGAGAGACGTCATACGGGATCCGCATCCTCGAGATCCGCAGCTAACCAGCACTCATGAACACCGTGCACTTGCAGTGCGATGTGCGTTAACGTCATGGCGGATCAGTGCATACCCCTGCGAGATACATTTAGCATGAGACACAAAGATAATTGTAAAGCTATGCGCAACGACAACCGAATTGTTCCCATTTGCTTAGAAACATTGGTGTTTTGGTGAGTGGTAATGCTTGCTTACCACGTGCAGCTAGTCAGCGCCAGATACATGTATCACCTAAAAATATAGGGTACGAACCAGGTGGCATGAGAAATATAATGGAAAAATTAAAACTCACATCACTGACAGAGAGAAGGAAACTAGGCCGTCTTATGCAACGGTCCACAACAACAAACACTGATACAAATGCAATTGCCTCTTTCTCATTGCCTAACCCTGACGAGATAATATAATGATCGTAGTGTTACCTGGCAGTCAGTGAGAGAAAGTACTGACGGTAACGCTACCTGGCAAATTGTGAGGGAATAGGTTGCGTTTACATAGGGAAGAAATAGCGATATATCGGAAGATAAACCGCTGATTTTGTGAGATTCAATTTCGAAATAAATCACGTATTTATTCCGGTGCAAAAGCCAGTCCAATGAGAAGGCTAGCTGATACACCCGGTGTTTACCGAAATAGTGGCTGTATGCGAACACGGCCAATGTCTACAGACACGAATTCGTGAAAACAAAACTACACAACAGACACCTCAAACAGATTTATGCCATACCCGACATCTTTAAATTGAGCTTTATTCCAGTACGATAGGGGATTGGAACCATCTTGTACATGGTCTTCTAAGCAGTTCAGAAAAATCAACAAATGAGCAATGAACTATTCAAATACGCAAGCGATATTCTCACAAAACCGATCACGCACCTAATCAATCCAGCTTTTATGCACAACGTTCTCATCTATGCTGTAGGCCAAGACACCATTATCGCACTACCAAAGCCCAAGAAGGCACCTGTCCCACCCCCAACCAATGACGGACGCAGCTGCGACGCAGACATTGCATGGACCCAACGCGTGCTTGTGTCAGTAGTCTTGTCCACGCACTGGGAGTTCCACAAAGTGAGAATTCATATGTCACGAACATTCGACACAATCAAGTGATCAAATATCTTAGATGTATTTTGCCAGGCCAGGTGCAATGAAGATGAGACTAGACCCAAGCTGAATGTACAAATCAAGTTAGTAAATTATGCTGAGTTTGAGACACCAATCGCCTTCCCACAGGGAGATGGTGTTTATCCTCTGTGCTTTTCACCTGGTACTTTGCTGCTGCATTGAAATTGGTGCGGGAAATCTCCACAGGATCAAACCCTCCAGTGTCCATACTGGGTAGACCGCTAGAGATGGACTATGCCGACGACGTGCGTTTCATAGGCGAGGAAAAGAAACCCCTTGGCGAACTTCTCCCAATAGCTGCAAGCTTTATGAATGTATCTAAAACAGAGTTCGCCCACATATACCTATCTACAAAGCATGATACTTAAGAAAATGACGGTCCACTTCATGACGGCGAACCATGGAGGAAAAATAAAATCCTGGGCTCAAAGCTTTGCAGTACTGCTGACAATGCTGCGCGCTGCATCATGGGGAATATCGCTTTCCAGTCCTTCTGGAAGCTATGGATTCGTAGATCAAACGTGCCATTGACAAAAAGACTACGTTTACAATACAACCTGCGTATCCTTGATGTTCTATAGCCATAGCAGGTGGGAAGCTCCAAATGCAGCTCTAGACAAACCCGATGCCTGCCACCGCAAACACATACGCACCATCACTGTACACCGATATAATATATCGCCGCTGTCCGCAAAAGTCGCCCAGCAAAGATAGCCCGTTGTTTCGGCATGTGCTGAGAATGTCGGGGGCACACCAGTACAAAGAGTCTTGAAATGTGTCCTACTCGGAGCCAGAAAATACACAGCCACGAAAGGACGCCATTGCATAAATATGTTAAGCATGCTACGAGCTGACAGGACTCGGTACAGTTAAATCAAGAATGGACCTGAAGAAGCTAAAGATGGTGGCTGAGGACAAGACACAGCGGGTTAACGCGAAGAAGGACTGATTGTAGTTGTAGTATGTTTCTACTACTATAGCCGCAGAATACATTAATCATACATTTAATTTATATGGTGCAGATGGCAAATTGAGCTTACAACTCTATACCGCCTAAGAAACAAATGGAAGTTGTCTCCCTTGGTCAGCTATATAATTATTTTAACCAGGCTCATGTACCATTTATTGTTATTTGGTAATACACCTTTCCATTTCATACATCCATCACATGACGTCATAATCAACTACGCAACATGTAGGATGACGCAATAATCAGTTACAACATGAATGACTCGATTTAGTCCGTCTTAAACGCTTACTAGTCCAACACGTTAAACAAACTGTATGTCTTTGCTATTTAATACACATCTTGTTGATTATTTTGAAACTAATTTGACTGGGCGCCGTTGTTGCTATAGGCAGCACAGCACCCACTTAAATTAGTTTCAAATTATTCAACAGATTGCCTGTATAGTTTTCTGAAAATTGATAGGCCGGGAGTTCAGAGATCGATTGATCCCAACACGAACGAGGTGTGCGTAGAGCTTGGCTAGAGATGGGCGGGGGCATCTTAATAATAGAACAACAGCCCATAACACGCTAACATATTTCCAAACAAAAGACCTAAACATGTTAGTTAGTAAGAAATATCTGTTGAATATATTGAACATAATTTCATTGTACATCAATGTGTTCCTGTCCACTTTTCTTCAAAATATTCAACAGTACGTTTTATTTTGTTTTGAAAACAATCTAGGTTTTTTCCGAACTTCACTGTATAATTGTATTAAAGCACCATCGATAACCGATGGATTCATCCGACCACATTTCACACGTGTTGGAATCCATGTAAAATGTTGAAAGCTGAATTCCAAGGATATACATTTCAAAGCAACTATGCAGGGTACGCTTTTGAATTTTATGAAATTAAATTGACAGGAGGCTGTTTTATAACGTATGTATTATTAGTGTATTCTGTGGCTGTAGTAGAAGAAACATCCTACAGCTGCAGGCAGTCCTTCTTCGTTTTTGCCCAGTGTGTCTTGTCCTCGGCCAAAATCCTTAGCTTCCTCAGGTATATTCTTGACTTGAGTGTACCGTATCCTGCTTTCTTGAGATCACCCCGTAGCACGCTTAGCAGATTTACGCAATGGCGTCCTCTCCTGACTTTGTATTTGCTGGCTCCGAGTAGGGCGAATTCCAATGCTCTCTGTGTTGGTGTCTCTTCTGACATCCTTAGCACATAGCCAAACAGGAGGCTGAATGTTTATCCCTTTAATAGCTCAAATTGATCAAGACTGTCGAGATAGTTGGTTACTGGATGTCCATTTGCAGGACGATAGAAGTTTATTTTTGAGAATTTACCATTGTCATTCTAGTAGTAAATTTTCAAAAATAATCTTATAGTGGTCTGCAAATGAATACTCCTCAAGGCCACTTTATAACCCAGCATGAAAGGGTTAATATAAGTCTTAAAATACCAGCATTTCATTAAACTATCCCCCATCTTTTGTCACATTCTAACAAGTTTTCGAATTTGTTGAATGTTCTTAATTTGTAAGGATTGGTAAGATTTTTTCTGATTTTTCTGAATCACGCCCAACGTTGTGGAATACGAGAGTATGGCCACGCCCTTTCGTGTGTTAAAATCTGAATCAAATCGGGTCAGTACTTTTTTAGATACCCACGCATAAATTTAAAAATAAAGAAATGTTGCATGTGTGGATTTGAACGGAACACGCCGGCATATATTACGTTTTAACACTTGCATACCTAATATCGACCTCAGTAGACCAGATAAGCCAATGCTCATACTCCTATCTCGCTCTTGAACGCTTCTGCAAAAAGAAATATTTATTTGAATTAAACACCATTTTCAATAAAGTGA
>CM067375.1:19004896-19010628 GCA_034401795.1 Chaetoderma sp. LZ-2023a
ACCGCCTCCTCCCTGGTATTGTGTCGGCCAAAGGTTAGCTAATGTAATCCTATGTAGGCTTCGCAATGGCTGTAGTAATTTAAATCGGCATCTATTTGAAAATTTTCTGTCAGATTCAGCTAGCTGCCCATGTGGATTCACTGATGAATCCACAAATCACTATCTCCTCCACTGCCCTCTTTTTAACGACCAAAGAGTCTCTCTCCAAAATCAGCTCATCCTAAAGAATATCTCTCTTGCCACACTGACAGCTAATCAACTTCTATACGGCATTAACAATGTCGACTTGGAATCTGCAATTGCTTTTTTTGGTTCGTCGTAACTAAAAACTAATTGCACCCGTTTGTGTCGTTTCAGAGGGTTATTGAGAACAAATGCCCTTCCTGCCACCATTTCGTGAAGGCCCACGTTTTCCCTCATGGCTGCACACGGTGCAGTACGTGTGGGCCCTTACTAAATTGCCATGTGTGTGAATCGTGGCCGGTGGAGGTTTTGACTGATTTTTTAAATCAGCAGGTTAAGAACTGGGTGGCAGACGAGAAGAGGCTTCTGGAAAAAGAGTGTGGTAGGAAAAAGAAGGCATCCATGCCAGACATGGAGGCCTTCCGTCTTGAAATGATGGGAGAAATGAAGAAGACAATCACGGATCTGGCCCCAGATTTGCTTCGCAGCTTGCTTCCCAGTTCAACTTCGTCATTGTCTTCCTCATTTGCCCCGGGACTTCCCGTCTCTGAGTCTGCTTCTCTTAGTAAGCCAGTTTTCGTTATAGACCCAGAGACGGCTCCTGTTGGTCCGCCGCTAAGGTTTGCCTCGCCTGTGGACCCGGGAGCGAAAGCCATGGCCTCGGGCATTCATTTATCGAACACTCTAGAGCAGCCTAAGGCTAAGGGTATCAGTGCCTCACGTGATACCCCTCCTGCCCAAGCCGAGTTTGATCCCTTTTCAAGCTTGACGTCTAATCTTTCTGGTCAGGAAGAAGAGGACACTATGTTATGGTCTACCGATGGGTGACCTTTTCCATGGAACTACTTCGGGAGTAGGTTTCACGGTTCAACGGCTAGGTCGGCTAGGAGCCGATGATCATCCATACCGTATCCCTCGGCTTGCCGAGAGTTACTGTGAGGCAGGCCTGGACTATGATGCCGTGCATTTAGTCCCCCATGAGGCCATAGATCCGGCTGCTGGAATAGCCACAGCTCAAGCCATGCCGGCCCTTGCGGGTCTGTATGACTTCCCCGGCTATCCAGGAGTATCTTCAGCTCCGGCCATTACCCCACCAGTGAATGTGGTTGAGGACGATGCTTGCAAATGGCTGGTGAGCATCAAGTTGGAACTCCAGGTGGATCACTGGCCTCCCAGTGAGACCAGCGCCTGTGGTTGGGAGGGAAGCCGGTGACGAGCACCATGCCATCTCTGCCATATGCGAAGCATATCGTTGATATGTTCATGCCTTGCGAAGGCCCATTGCAAGGTGGCAGGGCGCTGCTGTAACAGTTCTAATCTTTATCAGAAGTACGGCGTTGTCCCAAAGCCTTGCATGGATGACCGAGTGGCTTTTGGCGAAGACACGCAGCTGGGGTCCCAGTATGACACGGGAAATTCCGCACTGTGGGACACAGACGAAAGTACAAGAGGAACCATCTCGGCGCTCTCACAAGTTTCCCAGCTGCTACAGGGAGTACTAGCAGCATCCGTGGCCCGCCAAGCTTCTCCTCTTTCAGCCCAGAGAGCCATTCAAGATGGCATTAACCTGGCTCTGGACTGCATGACGAGATCCGTAACCAGGAGTTTACGGGCGAGGCGCACATTTGCCCTTGGTAACTTGTGTCCCTTGCAGGATCTGTACACCCGGCTTCCTCAGACGTCGATGGCAGGTCCAGCGTTGTTTGGAGGTGACGGATGCCTGCACCTGCAACAAATCGTAAACCTGGTGAACAACCAGAGGGCACTGCGAGAGCAGTTTGAAGTGCTCTGCAGCGAGTGTGTTCGAGCAGCTGCCCCTGCCTTCCACCCTCAGCAGGTTAGAGGTGGTGGGCAACGCCAGTGTAAGCCAGCTAGGGGGAGCACAGGCCCCTCCAGCGCAATCCGCCAGGCAGCACATGTACCGATGTGTTCGCGTGGCGCTAGTAGAGGTGTGTGGGGTTCTGGTCGTGGGAGCCGAACCTGCTGGGTCGGCTCTCACAAAGACCACACCAGTGCTGCTAGAACAGCCACCAGAGACAGGGCTTCTCTTGCACTTCTCGGGTCCACCTCAATCCTTAGGTGCACTCTTGAGAGGCCGCCTGGCCTTACACGTGCATGAGTGGGAGATGGTTACTCAGGACCGCTCTGTCTTGCGATGGCTTTCAGTCAGTTACCATCCAGACTGGATTTCAAACCAGCCATCGTGCCTGTGTCTGGTTCTGGTCTGGACTCAAAATCCAAGAGATTCAGATCAACGGTTGTGTATAGAGGAAGAAATTCAATCCCTCATACTAAAACACGCAATTCAACCTGCACAAAGATGTCCAGGTTATTATTCAACCGTGCTCCTACTGAAAAAAATCACTGGAGGGTGGAGACCAATGCTCAACCTCAAATCTCTCAACAGGTTTATCCTCACACCAAGTTTCAAAACTGTAGGAACGGTGTTAGCAGGATTGAAGAGGGGAATGTGGACAGCATCAATATATCCAAAAGATGCTATTTTCACATTCCCATTGCGAAGAGCAGTCGTCGGTACCTGAGATTTGCATTTCAAGGCCGCCAATGGGAATTCAGAGTCCTCCCATTTGGTCTATCGACGGCTCCTTGGGTCGTCACTCGAGTGGTCCAAGCTATGACGTCATACCTCCACAGGAGACATATAGCAATTCGCACGTACATAGATGACTGGCTGTTAAATGCACACAATCAAGAAAGTCTATCAGCAAATCTGGAGATAGTTTTCAAAACTCTTACAGATCTTGGCTGGATAATAAACTTTCAAAAATCTGAGCTGACTCCATCCCAGAAGTTTGTTTACCTGGACATGTTCTTCGATGTAGAGATAGGGTATGTTTATCCATCTCAAGAGAGAGTAGAAATACTCATTGCAGTCATTTAGTCAGTATGCAACAGTCGTCATGTTCTGGCATGGGTCTACTTGAGAATGTTGGGGTTGATGGTTTCTTTGGAATCAGTCATTCCACAGGCAGTCTTACGCCGGCAGCCAATCCAGTTATTTCTCATGACACAGTGGACCCAGAGTACGGGCTTCCTAGCCTCAAATGTGTCAGTGTTGGAACCTCTTATTCACCACCTTCAATGGTGGATGAAGGGAGAGAATCTCCTGGCGGGTGTGACGTTGTCACCGCCCCACCCTCAGTTAACGATGTATACAGCTGCATCAATGGAGGGATTGGGAGCTTGCCTGAAAGAAAAAAAAAGTAGCAGGGCTATGGAATCTGGATCAATCTAAAGGACATATCAATCTCCTGGCAATGCGAGCAGTAGTCTTAGCCATAGAACACCTCCTAGAGAAGGGCAAGGGCAAGAGTGTTCTGGTTCGATCAGACTATACAACAGTAGTGACTTACATAAACCGACAGGGCGGAACGAAGCCGGCCAATCTCTGTATGATGACATGGAAACTGGTTTGCTGGTGCCTAGATTTCCCTGAAAGCAGTTCATATTCCGCGAAGGCTAAATCTATTAGCAGACTCATTGAGCCGAAGGATGAGCATTCTTCCCACGGAATGGCAACTAAATCAATGTGTGGCGGATCGTCTGTTCAACACTGGGGCAATCCCGACATAGATTTATTCACAACGGACAAGAATGCGAAGATGATGATGTACGTGTCTCCGATTCCAGATCCGAGCGCTATCGCAATAGATGTGCTATCTATCAGCTGGGAGGGAATGTATGCATACGCAATTTCGCCAGCAATCCTGATTCCAAAAGTTCTCAAGAAAATCAGGCAGCAGGAATGCCAAGTGCTTCTGATCGCCCCAAATTGGCCAAGCCGATCATGGTTTACGGATCTGCTGGACCTTCTGGTCTGCATTCCTATTCCTCTGCCTCAGATGGACGACATAATCTTCCAGGGCACGGCCTTGCACAACAACCCATACATGTTCCAATTGACTGCGTGGGTATTGTCAAGGAATCAGCCGTTAAGGAGGGCTTTTCTTAGCAAGCAGCCATGTTACTGGCTAAAGCCAGAAGTGGGTCAACCTCCAGAGCATATAATAATTAGAAAATCAACAGATTTGCTGAATGGTGCTCAAAAGGATGTGTTAATCCATTGGATCCATCTATTCAATTAGTAGCCGATTTCCTCTGTCACCTTTGGTGCCTATAGCCTCAAGCCTAACCATATTGCTGTCTACAAGTCAGCTTTAATGTCAGTTATGCCTTGCTTGGCTAATAGGGGAAGTGATGAAGTATATAATCTAAATACTTTAATCAAAGGCATGGGTAATCTTAGACTAAATGAATTCTCCAGTAATATATAATTGGCTGAATGTATTCCCTATAAATAGCAAAGCGTTCTACTATAAGAAATGGTATGAGTAATCCATTTCATATCATGTTGATTTCATTATTTGACAAGCTCGGCATGCTGAAAGACGACAGGTTGCTTTCAGATTCAGATTCTCGCGTCCTGATGAAATGTACAACATGTTGATGATTATATTATGGCATAATCCTGCGCAAAACATGCGTATACTAAGGCCGTGTTCTCACTAGAGACTTAATCAGGAATAACGCCACACTGAAGTATGGCGTTATTCCTGATTACGTCTATAGTGTTGGCCTTATATTCACCATATTATCGTATATACTGGCTAGATCACCCACTCAAATGCGGCATTTCAAAGGTCAGTATTTTCTCCCTATCAAGTTCAAGTTCCAGTTACTTTTATTTTCAGTTTAAACACAGTACGATATATACAGTATAGGTTGCTGGTAATTCACCCTTCCAGAGTACCCACACATCATATGACGTCATAATGAACAGTGTGATGTGTACAATGACATCATAATGAATAACGTCATGAATGATGTCGATAAGTACGTCACGAACGCATATTTGAAGACGGTCTATGCATTGTTGTACAAATTGTTTGCTTTTACTATGTATTAAATATTATGAAACCATAGGCAGCAACAGCACCCAGTCAAATTAGTTACAAAATATTCAACAGCTTCCCTGTATAGTTTTCAGGAAATTGGTAGATAAGGCGTTTGGGGATCGATCAATCCCAACACGGCGAGGTGTGGGTGGAGCTTAGCTAGTGATGGGCGGGCCATAGCTAAAACGGAAAGGTCCATTAAGGCATTGCTTGTGAGGCTTACAAGCGCCTAGATTAATATTCGTGTATCGTTACGGGTGGGTGAGTGGGGGAGTGGGAGAGAGTGAGTGAGAGTGACTGAGTGAGTGCGTGAGTGAGCGAGCGAGAGAGCGAGTGAGAGGAAAGATTATGATCACTGAGTTTAATAATGACTAACAATGTATCGTTTTAATGTGGGTAGATTTTGTTTTGCGCGTGTGTTGTATGTGTGGATGTTTTAGGTTTTTATGAAAATCTGTGATAATGAGCTGGTTAAGATATGGTGATGGAATCCATATATCAGTTTCAGTTTCCTTTATTCACTCAGGCTGTTTAACAAACCTATAATTTACATATTGATATATATAATATATATATATATATATAGCATATGAGGGACAGGTTATTTAGACTTGTAAACATCGTCGTGTCGTG
>CM067375.1:19011128-19081128 GCA_034401795.1 Chaetoderma sp. LZ-2023a
CACGACACGACGATGTTAAGGCCGCCAATGGGAATTCAGAGTCCTCCCATTTGGTCTATCGACGGCTCCTTGGGTCTTCACTCGAGTGGTCCAAGCTATGACGTCATACCTCCGCAGGAGACATATAGCAATCCGCACGTACATAGATGACTGGCTGTTAAAAGCACACAATCAAGAAAGTCTATCAGCAAATCTGGAGATAGTTTTCAAAACTCTTACAGATCTTGGCTGGATAATAAACTTTCAAAAATCTGAGCTGACTCCATCCCAGAAGTTTGTTTACCTGGACATGATCTTCGATGTAGAGATAGGGTATGTTTATCCATCTCAAGAGAGAGTAGAAATACTCATTGCAGTCATATAGTCAGTGTGCAACAGTCGTCATGTTCTGGCATGGGTCTACTTGAGAATGTTGGGGTTGATGGTTTCTTTGGAATCAGTCATTCCACAGGCAGTCTTACGCCGGCAGCCAATCCAGTTATTTCTCATGACACAGTGGACCCAGAGTACGGGCTTCCTAGCCTCAAATGTGTCAGTGTTGGAACCTCTTATTCACCACCTTCAATGGTGGATGAAGGGAGAGAATCTCCTGGCGGGTGTGACGTTGTCACCGCCCCACCCTCAGTTAACGATGTATACAGCTGCATCAATGGAGGGATTGGGAGCTTGCCTGAAAGAAAAAAAAAGTATCAGGGCTTTGAAATCTGGATCAATCTAAAGAACATATCAATCTCCTGGCAATGCGAGCAGTAGTCTTAGCAATAGAACACCTCCTAGAGAAGGGCAAGGGCAAGAGTGTTCTGGTTCGATCAGACTATACAACAGTAGTGACTTACATAAACCGACAGGGCGGAACGAAGCCGGCCAATCTCTGTATGATGACATGGAAACTGCTTTGCTGGTGCCTAGATTTCCCTGAAAGCAGTTCATATTCCGGGAAGGCTAAATCTATTAGCAGACTCATTGAGCCGAAGGATGAGCATTCTTCCCACGGAATGCCAACTAAATCAATGTGTGGCGGATCGTCTGTTCAACACTGGGGCAATCCCGACATAGATTTATTCACAACGGACAAGAATGCGAAGATGATGATGTACGTGTCTCCGATTCCAGATCCGAGCGCTATCGCAATAGATGTGCTATCTATCAGCTGGGAGGGAATGTATGCATACGCAATTTCGCCAGCAATCCTGATTCCAAAAGTTCTCAAGAAAATCAGGCAGCAGGAATGCCAAGTGCTTCTGATCGCCCCAAATTGGCCAAGCCGATCATGGTTTACGGATCTGCTGGACCTTCTGGTCTGCATTCCTATTCCTCTGCCTCAGATGGACGACATAATCTTCCAGGGCACGGCCTTGCACAACAACCCATACATGTTCCAATTGACTGCGTGGGTATTGTCAAGGAATCAGCCGTTAAGGAGGGCTTTTCTTAGCAAGCAGCCATGTTACTGGCTAAAGCCAGAAGTGGGTCAACCTCCAGAGCATATAATAATTAGAAAATCAACAGATTTGCTGAATGGTGCTCAAAAGGATGTGTTAATCCATTGGATCCATCTATTCAATTAGTAGCCGATTTCCTCTGTCACCTTTGGTGCCTATAGCCTCAAGCCTAACCATATTGCTGTCTACAAGTCAGCTTTAATGTCAGTTATGCCTTGCTTGGCTAATAGGGGAAGTGATGAAGTATATAATCTAAATACTTTAATCAAAGGCATGGGTAATCTTAGACTAAATGAATTCTCCAGTAATATATAATTGGCTGAATGTATTCTCTATAAATAGCAAAGCGTTCTACTATAAGAAATGGTATGAGTAATCCATTTCATATCATGTTGATTTCATTATTTGACAAGCTTGGCATACTGAAAGATGACAGGTTGCTTTCAGATTCAGATTCTCGCGTCCTGATGAAATGTACAACATGTTGATGATTATATTATGGCATAATCCTGCACAAAACATGCGTATACTAAGGCCGTGTTCTCACTAGAGACTTAATCAGGAATAACGCCACACTGAAGTATGGCGTTATTCCTGATTACGTCTATAGTGTTGGCCTTATATTCACCATATTATCGTATATACTTCCTAGATCACCCACTCAAATGTGGCATTTCAAAGGTCAGTATTTTCTCCCTGGATGAACAATATCAAGTTCAAGTTCAAGTTACTTTTATTTTCAGTTTAAACACAGTACGATATTTACAGTATAGGTTGCTGGTAATTCACCTTTCCAGAGTACCCACACATCATATGACGTCATAATGAACAGTGTGATGTGTACAATGACATCATAATGAATAACGTCATGAATGATGTCGATAAGTACGTCACGAACGCATATTTGAAGACGGTCTATGCATTGTTGTACACATTGTTTGCTTTTACTATGTATTAAATATTATGAAACCATAGGCAGCAACAGCACCCAGTCAAATTAGTTACAAAATATTCAACAGCTTCCCTGTATAGTTTTCAGGAAATTGGTAGATAAGGCTTTGGGGATCGATCAATCCCAACACGGCGAGGTGTGGGTGGAGCTTAGCTAGTGATGGGCAGGCCATAGCTAAAAATGGAAAGTTCCATTAAGGCATTGCTTGTGAGGCTTACAAGCGCCTAGATTAATACTCGTGTATCTTTACGGGTGGATGAGTGGGGGGAGTGGGAGAGAGTGAGTGAGAGTGACTGAGTGAGTGCGTGAGTGAGCGAGCGAGAGAGCGAGTGAGAGGAAAGATTATGATCACTGAGTTTAATAATGACTAACAATGTATCGTTTTAATGTGGGTAGATTTTGTTTTGCGCGTGTGTTGTATTTGTGGATGTTTTAGGTTTTTATGAAAATCTGTGATAATGAGCTGGTTAAGATATGGTGATGGAATTCATATATCAGTTTCAGTTTCCTTTATTCACTCAGGCTGTTTAACAAACCTATAATTTACATATTGATATATAATATATATATATATATATATAGCATATGAGGGACAGGTTATTTAGACTTGTAGACGGTAGGCCATTATTATTATTATTATTATTATTATTATTATTTTTATTATAGTGGTAGGGGTATCGGTAGTAGTAGTAGTAGTAGTAGTAGTAGTAGTAGTAGTAGTAGTAGTAGTAGTAGTAGTAGTAGTAGTAGTTGTAGTAGTAGTAGTAGTCGTTGTCCGTTGTTGGCATCATTGCTGTTATTGTTGTTGTGTGGGGTAGTGGTTATAATTGTCGTCGATGTATATTTTTTGCTGTTGTCATGGTATACTGCTGCATTCTGCCAATATCCGTCAGCTTTAATAGATTCGGTTTTAAAGATATTTTGTTTTTCCTTTCTGTCTGTAAATAATTTGATGCTTCTCTTTTGTAATCCAGTCAACTTTGTTTTGTGAGTATTTGTCCAGATTGTATTGCAATATGTTAAGGTGTGAGAGAACGAGTGATGTGTACAGTGTCTTAAGTGTTTTATTTGGGATACATGGTTTTAGTCGTCGTAGCACACCTAGGTTCTTTGTGACTGTTTTACTAATGTAATCTATGTGGCAGCTCCAGGATAAGTTGACGTCCAAGAGAGCACCTAGAAATTTGATGAGTTTGTTTGCACAATTTCTTTGTTGATTATTAGGAGTTTTGGTATATTACTTTTGTCTAATTTGTTGTTGTATGTGACTAAAATATGTGTATATATGTAGCTGATCGTCTGCGTCGTCTTGACACTGATTACCTGATCACGCGCAATAACGTCCGTTACATTAATAATAATAATAATAATAATAATAATAATAATAATAATCCGTATTAACTGTCTCGTGTGAACACGGCTTAGACCTCTTTCTCATTGCCTAATCCTGTTTAACGGCCTAATGAAATCATCATATGCTAAGATGTGTTTCGTTTCGATATCTACTTTGAATACGGCCCAGCCTCCAAAAGTAGGGCCTCTAGAATTTTGGCAATTTTATTTTGAAGCAGCTTGGTGTGAGCAATGCGGTTGTAGCTGCCTAATGGCAGCAACATCACCCAGTCAAATTACTTTCAAAATGATTGTGACTTAAAATGTTAAATAATTGTTTATAGCTTCACCTATTTAAATGGCAGATCGGATGCCCGTATTAAAGGGATGCTAATCTCATCTCAGTCGTTGTATTGTACCGATAGATTATGGTGTATATATTCCATAGCATTATGTAGTACTTATCCAGTTGAATATGGTAGCCTTTCTTTAGCAGACTGATAACACGCTTAAACGTCCCTGCATAGTTCATGAGTGGCATGGTATATTACCTGAATTGCTATCGAGAGATGAGGTTAGTTATCATTTAAGTAAGTTGTGAGACGATGCACAAATGGACAGCCCTGACTGCCGTGTATTCGATCCTAATACTGCAGACGCATACTTACTTTGTTTGGTAAGGTGTTGTTACACCCGGCGTGGCATGGGGAGAAATAGGTGCGGTTATCACTGCCACATGAAGGGAGAAAATCCTGGTCTTCACACAGACATCGTGCGTCACATGTTAAATTGGTTACATCAGGAGAAACCAGCTTCAGAAGTTCATTTGGATTTGACAATCTGCAATGAAACATACCAATGATATAACAATGAACCTTTATAGAGCAATGACGTCCTATGACTTCATAATCAGCTACGGGTGTGTAGGATGATGTCATCATCATTACGTCATAGTGGATTCTATATTGCCCGTCTTTAACTCTTAATAGTACGACACGTTGTAAGAAGTGTGTGTCTCTACTATTTAATAAACATGCTGTTGAATATTTTGACACTAATTTGACTGGGCGCGGCAGCAACAGCGCCCAGTCAAATTAGTTTCAAAATATTCAACAGCTTACCTGTATAGTTTTCTGGAAATTGATAGTCAAGGAGTTCGGGGATCGTTCTATCCCAACACAAGCGAGGTGTGTGTGGACCTTAGATAGAGATGGGCGGGGAATAACTAAAACTGGAAAGGCCCGTTTTCTAAAGGCACCCGGGACACAAACAATAAGGTGTCCCGATTCAAAGGCAATTATCGCCTTGCACCCATCTTAACCTATAATCCCAATATCGCACTTCTATGGAAAGGTTGTATGTAAGCTGTTGAATATTTTGAAACCAATTTAACTGGAAGCTCCAGTTTAAAAATATGCACATCATTTTGCCAGGTACGTAACGAATTTATTATATTTGGCATCATCATCATCATCATCGTGATCGGCGACGTCATCGTCATCGGCGGGGGGGGGGGGGGGAGCGAGTCATTCCAGTGGTAAATTTTCAAAAATACTCTTCTTGGTCTGCAATTGGGCACTGACTAAGAGGAAATTTAAATCTAATGTTTCGCAAATTTTCGCTTTAACTTTACAAAAATGCTCTTTTTGGCTGTAAAAATCAAAATTTCCTTGAAAAGTATTGGAAATTAAATGGTTAATTGAAATAAATTGTATTTTTAGCACTGTTGACACAAGCGGTGTTAAATAATAAAGGCATACAATTTATACCACCTGACCGAGTATTAAGCGTTTTCGGCATACTGTATCGTGCCATTCGTGAAGTAATTGATTATGACCCCAACCTACATGTTATGTAGTTGTTTATGACGGCACATGATTGATATATAAACTGGATTCATCCATTAGCTGTGGGCCCTGAATAGGCTTAATCGGCCTCTGATTATGAAGCATATGGTTAACCGCGTGCCGCGTCAATCATTGCCTAGCAGCATGTCTGCATACGGGTATCAATTTCTAACTATGCCCCTCCTATTTCTATCTAGGCCCCGCCTATTTCTAGTTATACCACGGCCATTCCTAACTAAGTCTCGCCCATTTCTAGCTATACCACACACATTTCTAGCTAAGCATGTTGGAGTCAATTTGAGACTTTTGAAACTGAATTCACAAAGTCTAAATTTTAAGGAAACTATACACCTGTGCAAAAGTTAAGCACCACCCTATTTTTACGCACATGCGAGGGTATATTCATGTGCTATGAAGAAAGCAATAGCATAAACATTTATGTACCCATCCATCTTAGTGCAAGAGGTAATAATGCAACTAGAGGAATGCTGATTATGATGGTGGGGAAACACTGTATGTTTTTGTTTGAACTTGAAAACGAGGCCTGAATATGGTTACGTTGACACAACTGACAACTATTGCCCTACAGTTGACACACGTGGCTAGATTGTCATTAATGGTGTCTGAAAACGAAGTTTAACATCTGTGCACGAGTTTGAGACTGTCATTATTAATACCGGGTATATCCACCTTGTGCCTGGATGACGGCCTGGACACGACGTCTCATGCTGGTCACCAACCGACTGATACGCCATTGTGGTATTCGTTGCCATTCAAGATGGAATGCGTCTGTTAATTCCTGTAGGTTCTGCACAGGAAGATCCCTCCTTCTCACCATGTTTCCCAGAATGTCCCAGATATGCTCAATAGGGTTCATGTCAGGGCTCCTTGCTGGCCATGGTAGGGTTTCGATGGCATTCTGGCGGAGGTATTCATGCACAGCTCTAGCACGATGTAGTCGGGCGTTGTCATCCATGAATATAGGGTGGGTTCCAGGTGCATGATTTACAAAATGAGGGACCACAACTCTATCCAGTATGGAATCTTGATATCTTTGTCCATTTAGTGTTCCAGGTACAGTCAACAGATCCAGCTTACAATCAAATGAGATGCACCCCATATCATAACGGAACCTCCAACAAATGGAACTACTTCCATGATGTTACGTTGGTCGTACGCCGTGCGTCTGGACCTCCATACACGAGTTCGACCATCTGTGGCATGAAGCAGGAACCGACTTTCATCGGACCAGTGTACCCGTCTCCAGGATCTCATGTTCCAGTGTCTTCTTTCGTTGCACCACCTCAGACGCTCCTCTTTGTGGTGTGCAGTGAGGAGAGGACGTCTGACAGGTCTCCTAGCTTTCATGCCAGCAGCATACAGTCTCCTTTTGACGGTAGACATTGACACTCTATTGCGCGTTTCCCATTGCTGGCTGAGCACTCTGCTGTTGGTGAATGGAGATCTCCTAACAAGGCGTACTAGGGCGCGATCATCACGGGCAGTAGTCTTCTTCGGTCTTCCAGATCTAGGCCTGTCCTTCACCTCGTTAGTTTGCCCATGTTTTGCAATCAAACGACTGATTACAGTATGGTTAATGTTCAGCTGTCTGCCAATCTCTCTGCATGACATACCAGTGGTATGCATGCCTATGATTTGCCATTTCACACGATCACTTAACCTTCGTCTTGCCATAGCGGTTCACAATCAAGAGCTAATTCTCTCTGTACAAATAAACCACGGTCATGAACAAAAAATTCCTAATCTTGTCGCCTAAATCTGTATGTAATGTTCTACACCTCAAACTGGACTTTTACATAACTGAACACGTGTGCTGTTTCCCGCCACGCACGGACATCAAGCGGCGTGAAGTCATGCATGCATGTGCATTTCGTACTTGGAATTATGTCAGCTAACGCGGGGACAAAAAGTATGGCAGCCTAGTTGTACCATCATGTTTCTACGTTCTATTGTTTTTGCTGGTGCTTAACTTTTGCACAGGTGTATATATACGATATATATGGACACAATGTAATGACCAATGTAACGGGTAGCTGTTGTTAGCATAGGTAGCAACACTTCACAGTAAATTAGGTTCAAAATATTCAACAGAATGCGTATCAAATTGGAAATTCATCAAAGACACAAATTCGTACACTTTCCTGACTAACTTTAAAATTTTTGTGACGGAGCTCCGTCATTGTAATGGACCTTTACATTTTTTAGCTATGCCCGCCAATCACTAGCTAAGCTTCAACGACACCTCGCCGTGTTGGGATTGATCGATCCCCAAATGCCCTAGCTATCAATTTCCTGAAAACTATACAGGGAAGCTGTTGAATATGTTGTAACTAATTTGACTGGGCGCTGTTGCTGCCTATGGCAGCAAGAGCGCCCAATCAAATTAGTTTCAAAATATTCAACATAATATTTATTCAATAGTAAAAGCAAAAAATGTGTACAACAACGCATAGACCGTCTTCAAATATGCGTTCGTAACGTACTTATCGACGTCATTCATGACGTCATTTATTACGATACCATTCTACACATCACGCAGTTTATTATGACGTCATATGATGAGTGGGCACTCTGGATAGGTGAATTGTAACGCCAGCTGGCATGTGGCGTATTTGGTTAATGTCGTCATATACTTGATTGACAGATCGGAAAACGCTATTATAATAATACTAATAATTGTTATTATTATTAATATTATTTTTATTATTATTGTTGTTGTTGTTGTTGTTGTTGTTGTTGTTGTTGTTGTTGTTGTTGTTATTGTCGTTGTCGTTGCCGTTGTCGTTGTTGTTTATTTTTATCTCTGCTGGTTGCATCCACCTATTCTTTAATAATAGACGGATCCGTTTCTAGCTATACCCCGCCCACTTCTAGGTAAGCTCCTCCCAATTTGTTGCCAGTGCTGAGATCGATCGAACCCTGGATTCGCAGACGCCTAATATTGAGGCAACTATACAATTAAGATGTTGGATATTTTGAAACTAATTTCACTTGGTGATGTTGCTGCCCAACGACATGTTTACTAAATAGAAAAACCACCAAAGACATACAATTCGTGTACAGGCCAGATAGTTCCCGCTTCATAACGGAGTATTTTCTGTCAACTATGGTTGTGACGTCACCATGCATGTGATATAATAGAGGAATTCAGTTTATCGATCTTTCATATGACAACTACGGCACCTCTAGGCAGACGTCAGAATCAATTATCTCATGAATGTACGCGATTTAGTCCGACATAAACGTTTAAAACTCCGTCAAGTTGTACGAATGGTGTGCCTTTAATATTTAATAAGTATTATGTTGAATATTTTGAAATTAATTTGACTGGGCGCTGTTGTTGCCAATTTTCAACAGCTTGCCTGTATAGTTTTCTGAAAATTGAGATTCAGAGAGTGCATGGATCGATTGATCGAGTCATAGCTAAAACTGGAATTCCCCCATTCATTATGGTGCCAACTACTTGAGCGACATATCAGATCAATCCATTGCCATACCCGTAGATTATGGGCTGATCACACGTGATCGCCATTGCAAGGAACATCAGTATAGCGCAAAGTCCATCAGTCACCCATCTGAGAATCATGCAGCCTCTAACGGTTAATCCGAGACGGTGGGTCAGAAAGCCGCCTGTGGCTGCCCCTAATCCCCCAGGCAACATCATACTTAAACCTAAAATAGAAATAGATAAATTGAACAAGATATATCGCCACAAGGTGCTGCATCTATATCATACTTCTCATCGTCTGTTTATGACAATACGCGGTGTAGCGGGATGATGTTAACAGAATTAAGATTTTTATGCATAAATTATCCAAAAAAATCAAAATATTTCCTTATTAAGTGTCCATTTGGAGGCCAAGAGAAGACTATTTTTTGAAAATTTACCACTAGAAACTTCTCTTCTTGGCATGCAATTGGGCATTCGTCAAGACCAGTATAGAGTCCGGCTTGGGCGGCTTCGTAACGAGGGGATTAACAAGAACTATCAGGAGATACCAATTATCCCGTCCTCATGTTGCAGCAGCTGCTGGCTGATGCAGGACCCAGTCTGCCCTGGACTAAATATTCTCTGAAATAATAATGTCCAAACCATGTACATATAGAGAATAAGAGCTATCAGAAGAAAGCAAACAGCTTACATGTATATTAATTATACATCACGGGATATAACGGACCACTGGATACAGTATCATTTTGAAATTTGACATTCTCCTTCGATCAATACTTACCATTATATTACTCTTGATGATACAAGCTAGCAAGCTAGCTGCTGTAGGAATCTAGATTTAGAAAGCTTTACCGGCTCCTGGAATCAGGTACCCGGTTCCCAACAACCGGGTGCCCGTCTGCCAGAGAGGCTCATTCCTGTTTGCATGGCAACAAGAGCCATACATGCGTTTTTGCATTTGGAAAATCTTAGAATTTCTTAAGAGTTTCTTATGCGTATCCGCCCATCATACTTCCACCGAAGAATTTGGTGAAGATCAGGGAGTAACGGGCCTGGTCCTGCTGATAGCGCGATTTTGGCCCAGCAGGGCATGGTTCACGGAACTTCTGGCTCTGCTGGTGGACAGTTACCCAAGATTCCAAACATAATCTCCCAGGCCAAGGCACGCTTCCTACATGAGCAACCCGAAATGTTCAAATTGACTGCGAGGATGTTATCAAACAACGTTCCACGTCGAAAGGCTTTTCTCGACAGGCTGCGAGCTAGTAGTAGTGCTGGGGTCAAAATGATACCACCTCCCTCAACTGGATTTCCATTTAGGCAAATCAGCCCCCCACCTCCCTCAGCTGGATTTCCATTTAGACAAATGAGTGCCACTGCCCTCTCAATCCCTGGGTCATAGGTTGCAGGGGCCACCATGGATCGCAGAATGGCTGCCAGGGAGGTAGGATCATCCCGACACTACTACTACCAGGGGTTGAACGCCAATTTAGAGACAGGCATCCACAGGGATAAACACCACCCACAGGTCCTGATCACCAGCACCACACATAATAGGCCTGAACGCCCAGACAGGGGATATACACCACCCACAGGTACTGATCGCCACACATAATAGGGTCTGAACGCCCATTTAGAGACAGGCATCCACAGGGATATACACCACCCACAGGTATTGATCGCCAGGTTGCACAGATTCACGCTATTGCAAAGCGATTCAGCCTTAGAGGCTACTCTAAGGCCAAGAAAGCCGACCTTCTTCAGATGATCGAACAGCTCCGTGCCAAGGAGTGGCAGAAGCGACTCTCCCGAGCAATGAATACGGGATGGTTTCGAGCGCTTAACGAGGATCCTTGGAATCCCCACAAGAAAGCACAGTGGATACATGAGCTTAGTCAGTTGGACGAGAAGGTGACTGCTAGCTTGCGAGCCAAGGCTGTAGTGATGCGGATGGAGGCCCATTCACTGGAGCCCTTAACTCTCCAATGCAGGGGGCACGTGCACCCTATGTAGGCATCCACAGGGATATACATCATGAGTACTGTTGCACAGCTTCACGCTATTGCAAAGCAATTCGGCCTTAGACTCGACTCTAAGGCCAAGAAAGCCAACCTGCGCCAGATGATCAGACAGGTCCGTGCTGAGGAGTGGCAGAAGCGGCTCTCCCGAGCAATGAATACTGGAAGGTTTCCAGCGCTTACCAAAGAGGATCCTTGGAATCCCCACAAGAAAGCACAGCGAATACGTGAGCATCATCAGTTGGCCGAGGAGGTGACTTCTAGCTTGCGAGCCAAGACTGTAACGAGGCGGATGGAGGCCCATCCACTGGAGCACTTAACTCTCAAATGCAGGATCGTTAAGCAATGCTGAGGTCTGAACCCTTAGCCCAGAGCATGAGGTGAGAAGGCGAACAGTGGAGACAGAGGATAGAGGACGCCAGTCAGTACGCTGGACATTCTTCAGCGGTCTAGTAGGAGACCTCGCAGGCCAGATCATGCAAAATATCCAACATACTGTACAGAATGCCTTCTACCACCGCTACTACCATACCTATCGCACCCGTCACATCGAAGACAGTAGGGTGATGCTCTTCCACAAGAATGCTTAAGGGAGCCCGTGGCTGAACATGATAGGAGCAGCTCAGGGTTGGGTGGCAGCAAGAGAGTAAGCCCGCCTCGACACAGACAATATCGATCGACCCAACACCAAGTGGGCTTTCGTTCGATCAATCAACATTAACGTCAGGGCTGTAATCGACCGCCAACCTCTGCTTGGGACAGGCCCCCTCCCAGACTGGCTACGACAGAAGAAGAGTATGACTGCCCTCCACACCTACAGGGACAACATGTGTCTCTGGAGATATCTAGCAGTCCACCAGGGAGTGAGAGCTGATATAAATACAGCTTCTGCACGAGAGCTTGCCACACAGTTCTATGGCAAGACAGTACCTAATGTCTGCAAGACCTCGCTGGATGAGCTGGACAAGGTAGAGTTCTTCGCCAAGATCGGGATTCGCGTGCATGAACCTACCGAAGAGGGCACCTGGCACATGATCAGGCAAGCGGCTCACTACCGTGACACCATGATCATCAGAGTGTGGGACCACCACACCTTCTACATCAAGAACATCTCCAAGCTGACACATACACTAGTCTGCAGTCACTGTCAGCAGAGGTTTACAAAGGCATGCCATCTTCAACGCCACACTGATCACTGTACAGGCAGCAATACAAAAATCGTGTGTCCTTGTGAGAAGGTTGAGGCGCCACAGTCTGCATATGAGAAAGCCTTCTATCCACCCCAACCATCCAGTTTAGTGGCTACTCGTTGGGTCGAGTATGAGTCGAGAAACAGAGGTGTACACATACACCATGTAGAGTGTGGGCACGGTGGCGAGTGTTGGATCGAGGGCGCTCCCATAGATGGTTATGATCCGACCACCAACACTGTTTACCAGTTCCATGGCTGTCACTGGCACCGGCGTCCACAACACCAGCGAGGTGAGGATGCCGAACAAAGATACCTCAAGGCAGTCCTGATAGAGGAGAAGCTGAGAGCCTCTGGATGCATGCTTGTGGTACAGTGAGAGTGCTGTATAAAACGCTGCCCAAGCGTCCCTAAACGAGTTCGGACTGTCCCATACCCACACTTCATCGTTTACGACTTCGAAGCACTCGTAGATGGTATCAAGACTCATCCTACGGAGACTCTCACGATCGAGAGTACTCACATAGCTATCTCTGTGTCAATTAGCTGCTTCTTAGAGGGCGCCACGAGTGAGTCAATTCACCTCTGCAATCCTGACCCCAAAGAACTGATCAGAGAGTTCATGCTGGAGTTCCAACGGCGAGCATCTCTAATCCGGGCAAGGATTTGGGCACAGTACAAACCGACAGACCTGGACAAGCTCCCAAAGCAACAGTAGCGACTGATCAACGAGTAGTGTGACCAAGTGCCTGTACTGGGGTTCAACTCTGGGCAGTATGACCTGAAGAAGTACTTTGTCGATGAGCTGACTGACAGTAAGGTACAGTGAAAGTCGCCAAGAAGGCTAGTCAGACCATGTTCCTCATAACACCTGAGCTACAGTTTTTCGATGTGCTGAACTACCTCGGCCCAGGAGTCTCGTACGAGGGTGTGGGTCAAAGCTTACGGGTGTACACAGCAGAAGAGCGGGCTACCATATGAATGGTTTGACACACATGAGAAGCTCAACTATCCAGGGCTTCCTGACTACTGAGCATGGGCATCTAAGCTCAAGGGTGGCTACCTCTTGACGCGAACAGAGTGGGAACAGTGTAACCAGACATTCAGCGAGCATGGAATGCGGACATTCGCCAACTGGCTGCGATACTACAACAACCTGGACGTCAGTCCATTCATCGAAGCCCTAGAGCGGATGCGGGAGTTCTACAAAGAACGAGAAATAGACATCCTCAAAGATGCGGTGTCTCTTCCAGGTGTGTCACTGCAGTACCTCCAATGTGGAACCGCTCAGTACGTGCCGGATGGTAGCCTCTATTCGCCAGACAAGGGAGCCTATGAGGAGAAGAAGAAGATGGTGCTGAAGAGTGCTGTCGTTGGCGGTCGTAGCATCATGTTCACCGGATACCATGAGGCTGGTGTGACTCGAATCTGCCAGAGTGAGCGTGTCTGCCAACGTCTACTCGGCCACGACGCAAATGCTCTCTACCTGTCAACGATGACCAAAGAGATGCCATGTGGTAAGGAGAAAGTGTGCCCTTGGTCTGGTGCCAGTGGTGTACCTAGCTTTAAGGAGGCTCTCCTAGCAGACAGCTTGGTTGGGTTAGCTGAGGTGGATATAGAGGTCCCTAAGGGTATGTGAACAAAGTTCGAGGAAATGCCTCCTCTCTTCTATAACCGCCAGATCCCGGTAGAGGAAATCTCGTCTGAGATGCTGACCTATCTAGGGCGAACAGGGAGGAAGCGGCCCACCACCCAGAAGCTGGTCGGTGCCCTGTCTGGCAAGAAGCCACTGCTGTATGCCCCGACCCTCAAGTGGTATATAACCCATGGCCTGGAGATCACTGCTGTGTACCGCATCATAGACTATGAGGCCAAGCACCCATTCGAGTGGTTCGTGGAGAAGGTTATGGAGGCCCGCCGCTCGGGAGATGTAGGTAAGAGCAAAGCGCTCTTGGCAGATCTTTTCAAACTCCCGGGCAACAGTGCCTATGGGAAGCTCATCGAGGCCCTAGAACGTCATAGCAACACCAGTTTCACAAAGGATGAACGTGTGGTAAACAAGGCCATGCATAGTGCATGGTTTGAAGATCTCGAGGAGATTGGTGAGTCATACGAGCTCCAGAGTCGCAAGCTGAGAATCACAATTCGAAGGGCCTTCCAGGTGAGGATAGCCGTTTATGAGCTTGCGAAGCTGTGAATGCTGGAGTTCTACTACGACTTCCTCGATTGCTACGTAGCTCATGACAGCTTCGAGTACCTGCAGATGGACACTGACTCCGCTTATATTGCTATAGCAGGCTCCAACCTCGACGACTTCATTCGCCCTGAGATGCGAGCAGAGTACTAGGCTCATAAGCGGGACTGGCTAGCTTGGGACAAATGGTCTGGACGGACTCCGGGACTGTTCAAGCTCGAGTTCGAAGGCCCTCGTGGCATCGCTCTTTGCTCCAAATCGTGCTGCGTGGAGAGCGCAGCTGCAAGTAAGTGCTCGGCTCAGGGAATGTCAAAGCAGCAGAATGAGGTCTCTTGGTCCTACAACGCCCTACATGGTAGAGTGGACAGAGCTAAAAACCGAGGCCTATTCATGCGCAACCAGGGTATGGTGACATATGTGCAGGAAAACCTCGGATTCTTCGCTTACTATGATAAGCGCCATGTGCTGTCAGATGGGATCCATACCGAGCCCATTGAGTATCACGTTAGCACCCTAGGAGGGTCTGCAGGGACTAGTTGAAGCTCTTCTACGACAAATGGGCGCCTAGGCACTCCGTGCTGGCATGCCAGGTAGTACAGTGTAGGCCGCCCCTCCGCCTCCACATACCTGTCAAGCCTGTGAACATCTATCGACCAGTTAGGATCTGTTGCACGCCATCAACGCCCTTCCAGCTCACTAGGCTCATACAGGTACCGAACCAGAGCATCAGGTGGTAGGAACTCCTCTCCCTTGTTCGCTCCTCTAGAGCTGTGACCAGCAGAGTGTCTGATAGCTTCTAGCGGCTTCTTCCCAATTAGTCTAGTAACCTCGGCATTGGATCTCTCCACTACAGCAGGCAGCCCTCGCATCCATACTCTAGAACGTTCACTCGGCGCTGGCATTTCCTAGGCGTATTGGTGTGGGAAAAGTCTCTCTGCCAGTGTCCGATTCCACCACTCAATGAAAGCCTGGGCACGGTGATGCCCTACCTCACCTCCCCTAACTGCCACACTGTGTTTCCGCATGAGGGCTGCAGTCTCCCCTCTGAACTCCTTATCCTCATCCACCTGCAACAATTCCGGTCACTGGAGGGGATTTGGCACCCTTGAATGCCTGGGCCACCTGGCCAGCTAACATGTAGGTGAGCAATACTGCCACCTTGTACCTGCTGGCGACATCGACCATGGTGAGGGCATACTTGTAGGTCTTACGATCAACCGAGTCGTGTGGAAGGAATAGAACATCTGCCTGGTGAACTCTGTTCGGGACAGTTTCCTCGAAATGGGCATGCCTGTTGTGCTGTGGACGAGGTCTGTATATCTGCCACATCGCCTGGTGGCGGAGCCACTGGCTAACTGTCTCCAATGTGATGTGCAGCCTCGAGTAGTTGAGGGGGCTCACGGTAATATCCACCAGGCTGATAGTAGAGTTCCTCAAGAAAGATGGTTGATAAACTCCAACATTTCATCACTGACGTCTACTCCCGTCCTGTCATGCATGGCCTGACTGAACTCTAAACAGATGAACAGACGGCCGTCATTCATTCGACCATCACTGAAGACCTCCTCAAACACCACCATACACTGGTGTCTAATCTCTGCTGGATCCTCACTGAACAGCAGTTTATCAATCAACCCTCAGAAGTTAAGGGACTTGACCAGGTCGTGCAGAGACGCCATCCTTATATAGTATGGCTTAAATGTTCGGCGGCCCAGATGGCCGCGAGCGCTATGGCAACGTATGGTAGACATGGGCCTGTGACTCCGAAGAATGTACCTACTCCTGAGGCGATGGCTTGTATGGCTTCAGAAATCTTCTCCACCCCATAGAGAGCATTGTTGGCGATCTTGCGGACCATCTGGCCAGCCTTCATTGTGAGCAGAGTGATCAGATCCCTAACTGCTGCCAGCAGACCGATCGAACCTTTTATGTAAGTGCGATAGATTCCTTTCGCTCTGTGTAATAGCTTGCGGGATTCAGGCGTGGTCTCCGCAACATACTCACCCACGGTCTCCGCTACATCGTAGTCGTCTGCATCATCATCCTCATCATAGTCCTTGTCATCTATATCCTCGACTGGATCAGCCTCTGGTTCATACATCGCATCGCTGGGGCAGATATATAGTAGCTTTAAACTGTAGTTTTTAGCATGTCCTCTGCAATCTTCAATGCGGCCATGTTTGCCTTAGCAAACTGGGGACTCAGGAGAAGTTTGAGTACAGCAAAGCACTCGAGCATATGCGCCAGAGGGAGGCACGCCAACGACAACTCCGAGCTCAGGCCAACCAGAACCTCAAAGAGGCAGATGAGAGTCTCGATGAGTACTACGAGGCTGTATCTGAGCCAACACTCGATTATGAAGGATTAACAGGTCAGAAGACAGCAGAGCTTATAGTAGTGGTGGCCGCTGCAGCGGTGACGACAGGAGTCGTGCTCTATGCATGCTCAAGCTGAATACCTGATGTGTTCGACACGCACACCTTAGCATGGCCAAAGTAAAGTACCGTCACACCTAAAGAGCGAGTCCCAGCTATGAGGGTTCCGATGTTGAAGCTGAGCCGGTTGCCCTGATTAGGTGGGATTTCCCTGCCCCCGAGGTGGTGACGGCCCTCGAGTGCCGACTTGAGGTCGTTGCTTCCACTCGTTAGGCGCAGAAGTACATATGACTTAGTTTTCTGCCTGTAGAGTTGCGTACCTCACCAAGAACATTGGTCCCAGCAACCACAAGCTTGAAGTCGTCTAGCTTATCCACCTGCTGGATGGCTCCCCCCTTCTGAAGCAGGACCACAACGATGCAATGTCAGCTCTATCCATTGGCTAGCTGTGGCTTGGACCTGCTGGTGTTCTCGCTCCACATGCGCGATCCGCTGTTTGTAACCCGTTTGCTTCATCTCCTTGTCATTCTCGTAATCTCAGACCTGAGGTCTTGGAGCATTCATCGTCGCATCTGTGAGCTGCTCAGTGTACACCCGGAGGAACAGCCTATCCTGCATAGCAGCCAGATTCACGTGTGTGTTCTCGAGCAGGGTTAAGAGTGGAACTGCCACGGGCTTCTCGACACCTGCCTGTAGTCCGAATTCTGTGAACCCCTCATTGCACCCCACAGTGTAGTACCCCTTTCCCTTCGCCTAGAAGGTTGGGTCATGAGCCAGCGGACCTAGGACTTGGTACTCATCGTTCACATAGGTGGTGTCCACGGTGCTGTTGCTCTGCACGATCTCCCACCTGTTCAGAACCTGCGGGAGCTCTACCGTCTGTTCTATTGTGCTCTGAAGCTTGAACTCGAGTGTCATGCTCTTGATCTCGTGGATCTGTGCCGAGATTGCAAAGTCAATGTACTTCCCAGCAGCGGACAATGGGTTCTCATCGTGTACACTGGGTCGAATGACCATCAGGCAGTCCTTCCGTAGATCAGTGCGGTGCGATGTCACGGGTTCAATGGCCACATCTGCATGTTGCACATACTGCAGCATGTTTAAGGTCTGGGAATATAGAGGGCTTAAATGGCTGCCATGTTTGGTAATGTTATCTAGCAGATTGTCTATAGGTAGCAGGACAAGTCGGCACGACAGTCAGCACGACAGCCACGGCGTGCACTGTCCCGCTGTGACAGGGTCCGAGGACTGCTTCGGGACATTGACATTATTCACGAGCGAACCAAGGTCACACCTCCGTCTGATGCGTAGATACTGGCCGCCATAGAGGAAGGAGCGCCAGCTCGTAGTACAAAAGAACTCCTGACCCAGATACTCCACTGGAAGTTTGACAGCACCCAGGGCAAGGTACTGCCCAACCTACCTGTGGCCACATGCAACAGTCCTGTTATTCTAGCTGTCCAAAAGGCGAGGTTTGACCCCAAAGATCGACTAATGGTCGGGAAGTGGGCTGCCGTATTTAGCCTCCATAGCCAGGAAGAGTGAGATATGCTGGATAGCCTCCAGTCTAGAGCAAATAACTACTTCAAGGAGGAGGTCAGTGCCGTTGTAGAAGAGAGCCATGACACCAGTACTCAGGAGGGGGTCACTGTTAGCCGCAAGGAGGCTGTTGAGCACATCTTCAAAGAAGAAGGGTGCAGGAGATTGGCCAGTGATCTGATAACTACCAGGACTACCTCATCAAATCCCCTCAGAAGTCAGATGCTAAGCAAGGATGGCAATTGGGTCTACCATGAGAAGAACCAGATGAAGAGAATCCCAAAAGATGACCCTCAGTGGTTACAGTTTAAGCGACAGTACGGACATGCCGATGTAGCTTCTGACGAAGTAGCTTCTGACGAAGTAGCTTCTGATGAAGTAGCTTCTGACGAAGTAGCTTCTGACAAGTAGCAGAGACTGCGCAGCCTTCTGATGAATGAAAAAAGTTGTGGCAGCTGCGACACTCTGTCAGCGATGACGCGTAGAGCAGGCTAGTTTCCTGGCTGGATTCAGCTTGTAGGGCGAAGGTCTGGGCCTTTTCCAGAGATGACTTGAAGTGTTGCTGAAGATGAAGTGGTACAGATCAGTCGCCCTCTGTACACCTGTGATAAAGTCCCCTTTGGTCTCCTTGAGGGTTAGGCTGTCGTATATGGTCTCGAGCAGGGCACGTCCACACTCGGAGCTGAAGTATAGCAACCGGGCATTGTGGCGGATGTCTGGTGCGATCTCGCGGGTGTACTTCTGACAGATGATGAAAACACTTATCTTTGTTTGCCGGATGCACCTGGTGATGTTGCTGAGGTAGGTGACTGTCTTCTGGTCCAATGCAGGGTCATCAATAACTAGAACAAGAGGTTCTGTCAGTCGGGCTGCCAGCAGCTTCTCCATCAGTCCTTGCTGGTTTTGCGTCTTGGTGATTGGCCCATTGTACCATTGATCATTACTGTCGACCGCCTCAGTGGCAGAGTCAGACACCAGAAGGATGTATTGAGAGTGTAGATGTTCGGCCAGGAGAGCCCGCAGCAAGATGGATTTTTCCATGTCCTGACGGGGCAATGATCAGCACCACCTGGCCAGTATCGGCCGGCCTACTGTCGAATGGTACAGACATGCGTGCGGAGGATGGTTAGCACTTGATCGGTGGTAGCCTCGTCTATATCTGGGAGCTCTTTCACCTGCAGAGCGGGGAATCCTGCACCTCCGGTGGATACGAAGGATGCAATGGAGGTGTCAAGCATGAAATCCCAGCAGCAGCTGAGAAGATAGCGTAGAGGGCCTGTATCAGCACCCATAGTGTCTAGTACATCCAGTATCTTTATGATACATGCACGGGAAGCCATGACTATCCTGTGGGCGTATGTGGCAAATTCAAGAGGCCTGACCCATCACCTCTGGTAGCCGGAGGCTGTCGATAGCACCTGCACCTGTTTGGCCATCGATGGTGATACTGTTCAGGCTGAGGGTTCCTATCTTGAGACTCCCTCCATTCTGGATGAATGTGCTCCGTGGTCTCAGGAGACCCTTAACCAGGTCCTGTGCATAGGACTCAGCCATAACCTCGGTGGCTCCAGCCTCATCGACTCCGAGCACACCGAGCATCGTCGCCCTCTCCTTGATGCCCATTCCCTTGTATACAGTCTTGGCCTTGTTAATGGCCGATTGTCCTACCATATCAGTGATCCAAATGAGATCTCGGGCTGGGATGGTACATCGGATCTCCCGTAGGTCACCCTTCCCATCGAAGGCTAGGACGGAGATAGGGGCAACAGTGTCCTCCGAACCGAGGCGTGCCTCACCCAAGTGAGCAAGATCGCCTAGCTCTTTGCTTTCTAGGTCTGTGAGTAACAGAGTCATAGTCATATACAGACGGCTTAAAACTACTAGTCATACTCTCAGTGAAATAGTTGGGCATAGGAGGACCACGCAGTCGGCCAAAGAAATAGGTGGCAGTGCTCAGGGTACTGTCCCTCTCTGCAGGGGCATGCCTTGTGGGCGGTCCACCATTCCTAGGCATTGGCAATCCTCAGTCGAGGTGCTCGACCATGGGCTACACACCGCCCTCTGGAACGCCATGCCTCATATGCTGCAGGGGTCTCATAATCCATCTCTCACTATTCAGTGGGGTTAAACGTAGGCGACGATGATCTCAGCCATTGCACTCGTTGCTAGCCCTAGAACCGCTGCCTCCATTGGTGTAACACGTTCGCCCATGATCTTGGCGGCAACAGTGTAGGAGGCACCACTGAGGGCGATCTTTGGGATGGGAGAGACAGTGCCCGGCCACCCCACTCACCACTGTAGCGAGGACAGCCACAGTGGCGGCAGGAAGAACCTCACTTCCCCCTGTCAACTTCACCATGGCCACATTCGCCGCCATGTTACTGGCGACATGGACGGCCAGAGGTTTTGCTTTGGTCAGTAACTTATGTGTCTTGGTTCGCAGCAGGTTCTCCACCTTCTGAAGACTCGCCTGGCTCTCGGGCAGTTGCCTCACGATCTGTACCATTGACGTCATTGTTTAAGCACTGAGTGTCCAATGTGGTTAAACGTCTGTGCCCCCTGTCGAGCGAGCTAAGAAGATCTTCCCAGTCTGCATCTGCCAGGTGGCTGGGTTGGTACTGAGGAATATTCATCTGTCTATTGAGACATCTTAAACATGTCCGGGCTCACGCTATGTGAGAAGTACTATGAGGTCTTCCGGAGGGAGTTGAAGGACTACAAGAAGAAGAAGACACCAGATGAGCTTGCTCAGCTCTCCGGTGCTGAGCTGATAGAGGAGCTGACAGCTGTGAAGGTCTATCCAGGATTTGGCAAGGGACAGATCTGCTTCCTCGAATACCTTATCATGGGCGGGAGTATCGTCGAGCAGCTCCTGCGAGCTAAAAGTTTCTACAAGGATCGGGAGTATCTGTCAGATGTGTTCCAGCAGTTGCAGACTGCCATGGCCTCACTGGGCTCAGAGCTGAACAAGGCTCTGCGATACTACAAGGTGGAAAAAGGATGTTCTTCTGAACCCTCCAGCCCTTGGATGTGCATATTGGCAGCGGGTATAGGGGCTGTATGGTATGCCAAGCTGGTTCAGTGGCTCACCGTGGTCCCCACTGCTACTGTAGAGAGTCAGTATAGTCTTATAGTTGATTTTCTAGCGGCGGAGTAGGCTGATCCCGAGTGCCACGATAGCTAGGCCTGACACCACATGTAGAGCTACCATGGGAAGCGGTGTCATGTTGACTGGCTGCAGTGTCAGGGTGCCTGGAGCCGCCGTGTCGACTGACTGCAGTGTAGGGTCGGAACACCTGTATGGCTCATACTACGTGTATGTGTGTTGATGGCGTTATTGAAGCCAAAGTGGCCACCGGGGGAACTCCCCTCGACTATCATGTTGTTATAGCCCCTGACTTGGAGGTCCTCGATGTTCACGATCATGTTGCTCGGAATCAACCATAGGTGTGGTGAAATAGCAAAGTTAAGTTTGCGACGGGCCTTCTGCAACCCCTGCTGGAACTTAGCAATAAGACTACTGGGGTCTGCCCCGATGATCATATCCTCAACGAGACTGATGAACATGGCCTGGACCTCTGCACTGCTGACACCATCTATGGAATGACGCAGCTTGGTCTGCGCTGTAAGGAGGCAGTAGCACAGTGCTTCCAGGGACTGGTTTATCCGAACGATCCCTGCTGGTGTGAGGCGTGAAGTGGTGTGTGGGACAAAGTACTTCCACACATCTGGATAGTCCTGCCGTAAGCCAGTGATGTGCCTATTTTGCACCAGCGCTCCATGGTCAGAGTCTGGATTGAACGAGAATGTCGCTGTCTTCCGATGACCTACTCATCTGGGTGTTTGATAGGGGAATCCTGAGTAGTCATGTCTCAGGTCACCATACTTAACCCCTGGACTGCTGTTGTCAGCACCATGCCACCGATAGTCCGGGTGAGTGCTGAACTCTCTCTCTCTCTCTGTAGTCTGCTGGCCGCTGAGATGCTATGACTGTTGAGCTGTGGGTCGAAGTCCTATGTATCAGGGAGGCTTGCACCCAGCTCATGGAGGCTTCGTCGCACCGTTAAGTACATGTGGAATCTGTGACAGCTGGCAATAAGCACAGCTTCAGGCATACCAGAATAGGACTGAAGCAGGGTGGAACTTACTTCACATCACGCTGTGGCACACCACACGACAAAGTTCAGCTGCTGATTCCAGTATGAGAGGCTTGGAGCAGCCATCCAAGTATGAGCTTGCTTCGCATCCTTGATGGTGATGGGGTGGTTGGTCAGCGTCGTGGGTTGACGGAGAAGCTGGTTCCGGACTGTCCATCCAGTGTGATGGAGAACGGTGTTAGCTCTGGTATATCATCCAGTAAGCCTCTCAGGCGGAGTCAAGAGTGTACCCAGGAGGGGCGGTTGGCTCCGGATGACTGTCGTGAGGTTCAGTGGGAAGGCCATCTATACTGGTGTTCTTAAAGCTACCGCAGCACACTATTTGTAGTCGTCTCGACTCCAGAGACAAGAGAGGCGACCTCGCTGTAACATCTCTTTTTTAACTCCTCCATATCAACCTACCCGCTGGAGCCTTTGAGGTATTGGTGTCGCACTTTAGGTTTCTCCATGCAGTACAGGGCTTGGACTGTCAATATATGCCGGTACTCTTCATCGGTGACCTGGATATCCTAGAGAGCTTTGCTGACAGACTCATTGATAGTCTGTAGCATACTCTGTGCCAGTGCCACGTACTTATCATGCTTCTCCAGCCTCCTTGTGATCTGCCGCTGCCCCACCCCAAACCTGTGGCCAAGACAGTGGCAGCGAGTGCCACGCCACCCGGCGGGATGGCGACGATGGCCCATCCCTGTAGTGAGAGTGGCCACAGCTGCCACCCCAGCACTGGCTCCAATCACACCCGCAGCAGTGGTTGTACGTGCGAGGACGTTGTAGGCTGTCTTATATCGCCTGCACATCTGCTGTACTTTTCTGCCTCATGGACGTGATTCTGTCTGATGGTATCTATCTGCTGGAGTCGCCAGCCGTGTATTGTAACCCCCTCATCAGCAGTCACAGAGGTGTATATTTCTGGTTGCTTCTGCCACTCTGATTTTGCCATAGTATACCTGGAGATTAAACCTGCATCACTTGCAGAACATGCTCATGAGTCCTAGAAGGGTACATTTTGGAGAGGCTGGCGAACCATGCCAGCTGCTGGTTTCGAGACAGACGTCTCTACGACAGAGGTCATCCAGCACCATGTCGGGTGCCAGTAGCTTTCTGAGACGTGACATCTGGAACTTCACCTTATTCCCAAGATAGTAGGTCAGACGCTGGATGGCTTTCTTGGTCTTACACTTCTGCACCATCTCCACTTTCCACTGTATGACATCTGGCTCATCCTCGTCTGAGAAGACACCTGGCTCATTCTCGTCTGTGAAGACATCTGGCTCATCGTTGTCTGTCAAGACTCCTGCGTCCCGCGTACTCTCCTCCAGGAGGGCCTGCCAGTATCGGAAATTTTCACTGTTCCTTCGCCTCATTGCAAGGCTCGTGTTCTGTTGATACCAGTTCTCCCACTGTAGTCGCTCTCCTTCTTGCTGCAGTGCGAGCTTCTGTTCTTTTAAGGCCTTTATCTGTGCAGGGGTCATGAAGGGCCGAACCTCTTTCTTCATTATCTCGGCCAAGGTCAGATAATGCTGGTATGATAACATGTTGTCGTCAGGTCAATGAGTAATAAGAGTGTAAACTCTAAATGGGCGTCCAATATCCCATCCGTGCTGGCATATATGTTAATGGAGGGGCTGTCAAACAGGTAAATTTGAGGTGTGAACAGGCTAGGACTGATAACTTTCCATAGGTTGCTGTTGGTACCTGAGAGATACTCTATCACGTCCCAGCCGCCTTCTACTAGTGAGCTGCTGTGTGCACTGCCAGAGGTTGATGTAGCACATCGGCGTGTATGTATGTTGTGCCCCGCTGGGGCACCTCAAAGAGGACCCATTCTACATGGTACTGTATCACCCGTCTCCCCTCTAGAGAGGGTTAGATTACGTTCTCACCACCGGAGAGCAGCAGTCGGACAATCAACATGGTTATATCTCCTGTTTAAACCCCTTCTATAGCCTGCTATGGAACCCATATTTGCTCACTCAACTGGTCTTGCTGACCTGGCAGATGTGTACGCAATTGATGCTGCCAAGGTAGAAGAGAGCGATGGCAAGTCATTCGCCCTACAGTACGAAGCAAGCTCAAAGTCATTCTCCCTCCACCCCATTGGTAGTGATGTGGTGGAGATGCTCACAGACCTCAAGGAGGTGCTGAAGGAGCGCCTGGGTCGCAACATAGATGACCACAAGATCGTGTTTCGGTACGATTTCCCGAAGAGGAAGTAAATCCTCGAGCCGTTGATTGAACTCTCGGATACAGAGGTGGCAGACATCAACACCCTAAATAACGACCTCAGCTTTCATCTGGTCAAACCCTATTCGAGCAGTGCCCCGCCAATGGCCCATGATGGCCTGCCATTGACCCTGGCAAAAAACCTGCAGTTCATATTTGAGAAGAATGAAGTGTGGTACCGCGCTGGACCTGGGTGTGACTGGCAAACATGGTTGCCCCTATATAGACCTCCCGCAGTCATTGCCATAAAGGCTACTCCCCTCTCCACTGTTGTGAAAAAGGATGGGACAGTTGAAAGCTCTACAATCGGGTATCTTCCTTCCTCACCTACATAGGTGAAGGTGTCTCCCTGACGCGGGTGGGTCACCGGATCGGGGTTACAGGTGGAAAGCTCCTGCTGCGTCGTCCATTCGATGGGCCAGAAGAAGCTGTTAACCTCCAGGAGAGCACCCTACGGGTAGATGGTGTGTCCATGTCTCCAAAGTTAAGGGTGCTGTTAAACTGCTTCAGCGAGTCGGACTCACTGGCCTGCAAACGACTCATATAGTCCTAGAGCTACGTTTCTTAGCCGGCGGCAGAGTGAAGCAGCTAGCCCTTGCCCCTGAGGGGATGAAGATCACTCTCAATCCAGATGGAACAGGGCTCGATCTGGCACATATTTCTCGAGGGGTTCACTCTGTTCAGTTTAACTCTTCATATATCGCCATGATTCTCATCATACTGCTCATGCTGGCGTCTACAGCAGTGGCACAGGGCGCTGAGACTGCCATGATATTGGATGCCAAGTGGGCCCACTTCCGGGATGCTCCCAGTACAATCCTTGGGTCGACCCCTTGCGGAGAAACATTTAGGACCGCTTTCACCTACGTAAAGAGATCGAGTCTATCTGCCACTTCTATGGGGTGGAGAGGGTAGGCCGTGGTTGTCTGCTGGAGACCCCATTGCTCAGCGCCATATTCTCTGCATAACATGTGAACATGCCAGAGTCTGCCGTGGTTCACATGCTAATAACTTTAGCCTCCTCCAAGGTGAGCGTTGTCAAGGTAGATGGAAGCCCCTATGGGTGGTCCCATCATGTCGATGCGACTCTGGCAGAGACTACGTGTTTGTCTGAGCCTACACAGAATAATGAGAGAGAGAGAGGCCGGCCCTGTGGTTGATGGCGATCAGTGGTGTATATCACTGTGGAGGCTTCTCGCTAAATGGGCGTTCAGCCCCTGGTAGTAGTAGTGTCGGGATGATCCTACCTCCCTGGCAGCCGTTCGGCGATCTGTGTTGGCCCCCTCAACCTATGCCCCAGGGATTGAGAGAGCGGTGGGGCTCATTTGTCTAAATGGAAATCCAGTTGAGGGAGGTGGGAGGCTCGGTTGTCGAGATGGAAATCCAGTTGAGGGAGGTGGTATCATTTTGACACCGACACTACTACTGAGCTTCATCGCAGCCGCGAGATGGAGGTCAACCTTCAAGTCATATAACCACAAGTTACAAATTTGCAGAGTGCTGTCAAGGAAAGGGTATTGATACCGTTCAATCCACTATTCAGCAAATAGCAGACTTTCTCTGTGAGCTGTTCTATTCTGGACTGGCTCCTGTCACGATTGTATTACGAAGTATTGTTAGATCTCGGAGAAAGGGAAATTGAAATTTCCTTCAATCCACTTGTCGAATCAAAGTACCCAATGGTACTACCCAGCGGACAAGCATAGCTTCGTAGAAGCAGAGTTTGGAGGCTGGACCACAAAGCCTAGCTGCCTGGTTGTAACCAGCAGTGCAATGACAACGGGCATACCAAGACTAACCGAAAGGCAGATGGTCCAAATATAAGTAAAGTTCATCACCTGAAAAAAGAAGAAACAATTTCAAAAGCAAGTACTATTTCGTTTTGATGTGGACTAGTCCAAAGCACGAGATAGAACACATCTATGAAATTGTATTCAAATCAGATAAACTCATTTTGACACAAATATCGTTTGAATGAATGAATGAATGAATGATTGAATTTATTTACACCCAGACCTCTTTACAAGGCATATGGGGACATTTCTATATCTCAGCAATCTGTGGGCAGTAAGTGTATAGTATACAATTATTTACATGAGTCTTATATAATATAGTACTTGTTTTTTAAATTGTTTCTTCTTTTTGAAAACCCCTAAACCACGGCATAATGAGTATGATCCGGAGGAAAATCAATCCTAAAACAACCAAAGTCCAAATGTTGTAAAGGTATGGGAAATTTTGTAAATCAATTACCTCCTTAAGTGGACTAGTCCTAAGCATCGTATAGCACGAATCTGTTTTATTCAAATTAGATAAACCCTTGTTTATATAAATATTGTTCCAAAAAGCCGTGACCACAGCATAACGAGTATAACATGGAACAAATCAGCCGTAAAATAATCAAGGTACAATCGTTGTAAAAGCATGGACGATTTTTTTTAATCAATTTCTTTTTTATGTGGACGAGACATAAGCATCGATTACAACACCACATCTGTGAAGATTTCTTCAAATTGGGTAACCCCTTATTATGGCAGCAACAGCGTCCAGTCAGATTAGTTTCAAAATATTCAACATACTGTTTATTAAATATTAAAGCCATACAATTCGCACAACAACGCATAGTCCGTCTTCAATTTTGCGTTCGTGACGTACTTATCGACGTCCTTCATAATGTCGTAATGGCGCCATTGACGATGACGCGATTCTACACGTCACGTAGTTATTTATGACGTCGGATGATTCAATGATACAATTAGTGATGTTACAATTAATCGATTTGATCGCTGATTGCTTGGTTTGCATGTCCAACCAACGGATCGATCATGATTTCAGAAATTGATTCTGACTGCTTATAAATTTACGATATTAAAACTGCAGATGATTTTTTTTGTGGCAATGCCATTTTAATTTCATTTCTACAGATCTAAATAACACAGTATTACTCCATACGAGGCCATAATCTAAAACATTAACCTTCTCAACACTGAAACCACCATACCAATAGTATGTTGAATAGTTTAAAACTCAGCAACAGCTTCCAATCAAATTAGGTTTAAAATAGTCAACAGATTATTTCTTAAAGGTTAAATATCCATGAACATGAAATAATTATTGCATTCACAATTTCAGAATAGGTAAAAATGAGAAAATGTTATGATCGATAATTAAATGATCATTGGGTAGTATGTAAAACCCAATCATCGATCACAAAACTAATTCCCAACACTAGATACAATGGAAAGCTATATTGTTAGGCAACGATTCTGTTTACCTTGATGGCGAACAGAAGGATAGGTTGCTAGCCAAGATCCGCGCACGGTTTACGAGGCTTGGGGTAAATTTGAAACTTTGAAGCCTGAGTTCTCAGAATCCAATATGGCGGCAATAGCCCCAAATCAAATTAATTTCAAAACATTTAAAATATATATATTACATTTTAAATTCGCCAAAGACATACCATTTAGACACCTTAACGGCATGTCATTGCCACTTTCCTGACGGACCTGACGTTATTATTATTTCATTTACAATTCGTCACCTTAGCATATGTAGATGCATGGGGTCTGCAGTTATAACAGAGAGATGGAGGGAGGGAGAGTGGAGAGAGGGAGAGAGATGGGGAGCTATGGAGAGAGAGAGAGAGAGAGGGGGGGGGAGGAAAATTGAGAGAGTAAGAGAGAGAAAGGAGAAGGGAGCGAGGGATGGAGCAAGAGTGAGAGAGAGAGAGAGAGAGAGAGAGAGAGAGAGAGAGAGGGGGAGGGAGGGAGAGAGAGAGCGAATAGGCTGATAGAGAGAGAGAGAGAGAGAGAGAGAGAGAGAGAGAGGGCGCAAGCGCGCGAGAGGTGTGTCGGGAGGGCGAAAGGGTGAAAGGACAAGAGAGATAATGTGTTGATTATGTTGAGAGGAAAAGTGAGAGGAGCGAAAAAGCGGGAGAGAGAGAGAGAGAGAGAGAGAGAGAGAGAGAGAGAAAGGAAGGAAGGAAGAGGAAAAGAAAAATAGTGAATAGGCTAGCTCGAGATAGCCTCTATATTATAGAGTAGATGGGTGGATGAGATTGAACTAAAGAAAGCCATAGTAAGATTGAGGAATGGCAAGAGAGGGACTGACAATGACATAGTTTTCTTACCAAGGATGAAGTTACTAGTCCCAGTCGAGGTACGGAAATATTGCTCCAAATATTTTGGATAGAACGTGGCTCTGCCAGCAACAGTGAGGAACATGACAGAATCGCAAAGGCTAAGGAGGACGTAAAGCGGGTTGCAAGCTATCCTAAGTAATGATGTGAAGAAGACTGAAAACAGAAGGATTTACATTTACACCTAATCAGAATACACTAAAACATGCTTAACTCTTTAATGTCTAAATTTGGTCAAGAAAATCCAAATATTTCCTTATTGAATGTTCATTTGCAGCCAGCGAAGAAAATAATATTGAAATTTTACCACTGCAATGACTGGCTCGGTTAACGAGCCAGTCATTTCAAGGGTGAATTTTCAAAAATGGTCTTCCCTTGGCCTGTAAGTGGACATTCCTGAAGACCACTGCAGATGCCGGTTTGGGCCGGTTTCGTCATGGACGGCTTAAATTACATACCCCACCCCACCAATCTGCGTAAACAAAGCATCAAATCGATAAAACGATATTTATATCAAATAACCATTTATTGGTCAGGGCCAAGAGAAAACTATTTTTGTGCAGAGTTACCATTTGCACTTACAAAAGAGCTATCTGTTGTCCTGAAAGTTGATATCATGTTCTTGGGACTAGTGCAGAGGTCGATTTCCGCCGGCTTCACAGTTATTGCACCAATGGACAAGAATATAATTGTTGGCTTAGTCAGAGGTGAGAGGCCAAGAGAAGAATATTTGTTTTTGAAAATTGACCATTCTAATAACTGGCTTGGTTACCGAGGCCCTAACCCCAGTGCTACATTCCTCAAGTTGGCACAAGAGGCCTTGACATAAATGCTTTGCAAATATTCTCTCGAACTTGTCCATACGAACATTTTTCTCGGTAAAGACAAATAAATTATCATAGTAAATATGAAATGTTGCCAAAGAATGGATGAATTCGATCTGTTACTCAAGTATATGACCGACATAATTAATTACGTTACGTGTAGGCTGACGCCACAATCATAATTGACAGACATTACTCCGTCATGAAGCTGGAAAAGTCCGTCAAGTGTACGAGATGAATGACTGATGTACTTACTATTTAATGCACGTCCTGTGGGCTATTTTGAAATTAATTGGACAACGCCCAGTCAAATTAGTTTCAAAATAGTCAACAGCTTACCCGAATAGGTATCTTGAAAATATGAATTTGGGAAGGCATGTTTCAAAATATATAAAGCGATCCCAGTACGCGCGCCAAACGTGGGCGTGGCTTAGATAGAAATGGGTAGGGCGTTGTTAGATGTGTAGCTATCTAAAGGCGTTCATTAACTCTTTCATTCCGAAGAGGGCCAAACCCACCATCAGCTGTACTTTTGAGGAATGTCAATTTGCAGGACAATAGAAGACTGTTTTAACAAGTTTACCACTGGAATGACGTACGGGCTCAAGAAATCGAGCCAGTCATTCCAGTGGCAAATTAAACAAAATATTCTTCTCTTTGTCTGCAAATGGACATTCAATATGCAAATATTTTGATTTTTTTATCGAATTTAGTCATGGTAGATTTAAAGTGAGTTGTCTCAACCCCATCTTGTGTCAGCATCGCCAAAAAATGCTCACATTGTTTATCATAATACTTATCCCCTCAATAGTTCAGATTTCTCAGGAAAATTCTTAAAATATACATTTTGCATGACCAGAGAAGAATATTTCTGTAAATATATCAACGAAATTTACTAAACATCTTTATCTTGCCCTGCAAATGGGCATCCCCCAAGGACATTACAAATGCCGTTTTGGCCGGCTTAACCATCAAAGAAGTAATTGTCAAAGGAATTCAAGTTTGCGCTCAGCCAATGGCCATTTGAAGGCAAGAGACAAACTATTTTTTTGAAAATGTACCCCTGAAATGACAGGCTCTGTTAGCGAACCAGCCATTCTAGTGGCAAATTGTCAATAATTGTCTTCTCTCGGTCCGCTCTTTCGCTCAGAGCACTGCAGATGCCGTTTCTAACTGGCTTGGTAAATACCGGGCTAAACGATAACTAACATCATCTCTTGATAGCTATTCACGTGATCTAATATGCCACCCCTAAACCATTCAGCTAGTTTTAAGCTTTTTTCATGTCGCTAAAGAAAGATGTTCAGGTTTTAGTAACTAAACTTTGGTATATTTCTACACCCTATGATGGCTGACATGATTTACGTTTCAACCAATCAGAACAATCCTAGTGTGTCCACGTCGGTATATACGCTCGGTCATAGAGGTGCCAGCTATAGTTTGGCAATTTCGTTTAAAAGCAATCATACAGGTAAGCTGTTGAATATTTTGAAACAAATTTGACTGGAAGTTGTTGCTGCCATAGGCAGCAACAACTTCCAGTCAAATTAGTTTCAAAATGTTCAACCGGATATGTGTTACATAATAACGAATGTATTGCATTGGCACTTGCCTGACATTACCCACTATCCCTTGCGGAGACAAAATGGTGGCGATCACTGTCCAACATTTATGCGATATTACGAAGCAGGTAACTGTGATACAGATAAGGGAATGTGACAGGATATAAATGATATGGAATCTATAAACCATAATATATCGATACAATACAAGATCTGAGATGAGATTAGCATCCCTTTAAGTACGCACATGAGAGGTAACAGAATCGCCCCATGCATCATAAGAGATAGACTTAACTTCCAGCTGGCCTGGCCCATGAGTATGGCACACAGCGTGCTGCGCATAGAAAGCCGAATATGCGAATGTCCAGGTTACCAATCTTTGGCTGTTTTGGTAGAGACGAGTAGACAGTAAAAGTCAAACACACCAGTGGAACATTACGGAAAATGTATTTTCCGTGAGCAGATACGTTTTCTAGTGGTCACACTACGAAGACGGTGCTGTAAGTTCTCTTTCCCATCGCTATTCCTCGATTTAACCCATAGGAATCAACAGCATCCAGTCAAATTAGCTTCAAGATATTCAACAAGTGACGTGTATAGTTACCTTGAAATTGGAATTCTTGAAATTCAGGATTCAAAGTATGTAAAATTAATCCCAACACGCCCAAAGATTGGGAGGAGCATAGCTAGAAATGGGCGGGGCATACCTGCTTTTGAAACATCATAATTGAGGAGTCCAATCTCCCAGTCACTCATATGACGTCATAATCAACCGCGCCGCACGTAGTCTGACGTCATAATCAATTACTTATGTAGAAATAAACATTCTGTAGAATATTTTGAAACTAATTTGATTGGGTGTTGCTGCTGCCATAGATAGCAACATCACACAGTTAATTTAGTTTCGAAATATTCAACCGCTTACCTCTATAGTTTTCTCGAAATGGGGATTCATGGAGTCTAGGTTTTGATCGATCCTAAACGGACAAAGCGTGGGTGGAGCCTAGCTAGAGATGGGCGGGGCATAGCTAAAGCTCTATTCTTACATTGTATCTGTATGGCATCACCATGCGTTGTTGACCAAAATCTTTTGTTCATTTAGCAATCGCTTACGTTTTTAAGACCTACAGACCAGAAATGACAAATTCTTTATGAAGAAAGCAATATTATGTTGGCTATTTTGAAAACTTTAACAACAGCTTACCTGTCCCAGTTAAACTAGTTACAAAACTGATTAAACTATCTTTTGGTACGTTGAAGAGATTTGAACAGACGCTAATTTAAATATTTATACCAGAAATAAAATTGTATTGGCTATATTAATCTGTCACTTTATTCGACTAGGTAATGGGTTTAGTAACAAAAGGTTCGTGTTTTGACGACTACATCTGGTGAGAAAATATTGACCTCTGAAATGCCGCTTTTTAGAGGGTCGTGAGCGATCGAAGACGTATATACTAAATCGCTGGTTAATACATAGTACGCACGGTGATACCATAACACAGTTATTTTTAATCAACTTACGTTTTACCAATAACACAAACCGCTCCATTTTCGTTTTCCGCAATGTTAACGACTCCTTTCGGTTTATGGGGAATTCTTTCTTACGGTCTAGATCCTTTCCCTCTGCTATTGATTCTTCGACATCCTGTCCTATCCGTGTTGTTTCTGGGTGTGGTGGCTGACCTATCGGTGCGTTTGGCATTCGTCGTGGAAACAACGACATAGGAATAGAAACGACGATCGAAACGGACGAGAAGAGAAGAAGCCCCAACCACCAGGCGCCAATCCAACGTGGGTCACGTGTTGTTAAACTAGTCTCTGCACAAAAGAAATATTTCGATAAATTACTTATCAGTAGCCCACATAGTATTACAATACAAGTAATACTCTAAGGAATATGCACCGCTAATGCAGCGTACTGGGCCGATGCTGTGCGGATACGGGGCCTATCGGCGCTTCAGTATCGTCACTGTAACGGTCCGACATTGGTCCAGTAAGCGGCGTTATCTGGGTAAGTACATTCATGCTAGGATTGAAATCATTACCACGCTCTTCGTCTCCTTTTTCACGTTATCTATTTGCTTTGTCAGAGCGTGCAAAGTCCTATGCAATTTTATATCATCATCATCGTAATTCGCCGCCGCCCTCGTCGTCGAAGTCGTCTCTGTGGTCGTCCTCCTTGTCGTCGTCGTCCCCGTCGTCGTCCTCGTTATCGTCCTCATTCCTTTCGTCGTCGTCGTCGTCTTCGTCGTCGTCGTCGTCGTTGTCGACGACGACAACAACGACGACGAAAACAAAAACAACAACAACAACAACAACAACAACAACAACAACAACAACAACAACGTCATCATCATCATCAAAATCATCATCATCTTCATCGTCATCATCGTCATCGCCATCATCATCACCATTATCCTTATCATCATCATCAACATCACCACCACCGCCGCCGCCACCACCACCACCACCACCACCACCACCACCACTACTATCATGATCATAACCATCATCATCATCGCCATCGTCGTCGTCCTGAACACGATGAAATTTATTTTGTTGTTATTAGATTATAGCGTTCATTTGAAAATCCAAATTTCCTGCTCGCTATATCACATCACGTCGCATTATACTGTACCTTCTAATGTGACATAGATTGTACTGAAGAGACCGCCGACCACGCTACCAAGCACAGGACCCAGGACCGACATGATTATCATGAAACCTGTGGAAGATAAATATTATATTGATGCGTGTGATGAAAATCACCGGGCTGGTTCAATTAAACACAACATAAATCCATATGGCATGTGCGTGCATGCGCGCGTCGGTACGTGCATCGGCGCGGGTGTGTGCGCGCATGTATGCGTGCGTGCGTACGTAAATGTGTGTTTATCAAATAAAACAATCTCTATACGTTAGCTTAGGGTTTCCTACACGAGAACATATGCTAGAAATTTGGAGATAGTTTTTTTCTCTAATTTGGATACATATTTCAGTCTATGCACTATCTACCAAGGCAGGCACATACACGCTCACTTTGTCATCCACGTACACCATCGTCATTTGTAATTCACCTTTCGAGAGTACCCACCCATCATATGACGTCATAATGAACTGCGTGATGTGTACAAATGACATCATAATGAATGACGTCGGTAAGTACGCCACGAACGCATATTTGAAGACGGTCTATACGTGGTTGTGCAGATTGTTTGCTTTTACTATTTAATAAAGATTCTGTTGAATATTTTGAAACTAATTTGACTGGACGCTGTTGCTGCCATAGGCAGCAACAGCGCCCAATCAAATTAGTTACAAAATATTCAACAGCTTCCCTGTATAGTTTTCAGGAAATTGATAGCTAGGGCATTTGGTGATCGATCAATCCCAACACGGCGAGGTGTGGGTGGAGCTTAGCTCGTGATGGGCGGGGCACAGCTAAAAATGGAATGGTCCATTGCGTATTCAACACTCACCCATATAATTTCCTGTTTGGGTCTTTGGAACATTATCATCGACATATGTTTGCGTCAAAGGAGCCCGTGGTGATTTCGCCATTCCCTGTATGCCAAATGCTACAAACAAGATGGAAAATGCTATGCGTCTGATTCCTGCTGCCTTCTCGCTTATCTGATATGGGTCATCAAGCACGGTTTCATTTCGCGCTAAACAAAGTCTCCTGCGATCGAAGTCACCCGCAGAACTTGTCTCCGTAGTTTCGTACATATCTCCCGCCTCCGAAACCATCAAGAAATGTGGTATAATCGACAGCAGACCCGATGCTCCGAAGATAAAGGAAGCCAAAGCAAGAAATCTTGGTCTATGTGTTTTCTTGGCCAAATGACTCCATATAAGGATCGTCACCATAAACCCAACATCGCTCGCTCCGAGCATAAGACCAGACTCGATACTTGTGAGCCCAAATTGTTTCTCGAGCGTTGTAACTTGGGACATGAGATAAATGCCGAACGCAAACGAGGCGATTAAACCGATGCTGCTGGTGGGAACGAAAGCGAACATGTGCGCTAATGGTTGCAGACATGATGGCTTAAAACAACCAATGCCGCAGAGGGTGTCTCCGGGTTTTATCATATCCATGTCTGTACGATCGAACTGCAGTTCTGTTCCTACAGACTGGCCAGACTTCGTGTCCCGTTTTTTCTCATCCATTTTGATATTCTACTGACAGTCACCGGTACAATCTGTTGAGAGGAAAATAACAAAGATTCAGACCGAATTGAGCAGATCCCGGTTAGATTAAGGCTATACGCGGCCCGGCGCTAATGGGCCTTTCCAGTTTTAGTTATGCCCCGCCCATCGCTAGCTAAACTCCACACAGACGTCGCCGTGTTGAGATCGATCGATCCACGAATGCTCTGACTATCAATCTCCTGAAAACTATACAGTTAAGCTGTTGAATATTTTGTAAATAATTTGGCTGGGCAGTGTACCTGCCTGTGGCAGCAACGGCGCCCAGTCAGATTAGTTTCAAAATATTGAACATGATATTTATTAAATAGTAAAGACATACAATTCGTACAATGCATAGTCCGTCATTGACGTACTTATCTGCGTCGTTCATGACGTCATATTGACGTCATTGATTGTTATGTCCTTTATTGCGTCACGTAGTTGATTATGACGTCATATGAAGGGTGGATACAGTGGAAAGGCTCATAGGAGGGGGGGGGGGGGTGCATTATCTGGACGGGTAAAGAAGCGCCCGACTACTACTACTACTACTACTACTACTACTACTACTACTACTACTACTACTACTACCTTTTTTCTTCTTTTTTTTGAAAATCCGACGCTGACGCAGTCGGACACACTTCACGGAGGAACTCCTTTGAAAAAGGCTTGCAAACCCCCATAAAAAAAATCGGGTGAAATAGCAGGCTTTATTATTAGTATATGAATAATAATACAAACTTAACATATCAAAACAGTGCAAACTTAAATAATACTATATTACCATATACCACACCCATGGCATAACTACATAGAAAAAACCTTAATAAAGAGCTGATAACATAATATAATTCAACAAACTACTACTACTACTACTACTACTACTACTACTACTACTACTACTACTACTACTACTACTACTACTACAACTACTACTACTACTACTACTACTACTACTACTACTACTACTACTACCACTACTACTACCACTTTTTTCAAACAAACTTCACGGAGGAAAAGGCTTGCAAACCCCCAGAAAAAAACTGGTGAACTAGTAAGCCTGATTAATATTACACCAAAACAAAAGATAAATAATGAGCATTAATACAATCTATAAATACATATGGCTTAAAAAGTATAGATACAAAACAATAGGCTGATAAAGATCCGATAGCAAAACAAAACTTAACAAAGGTATTACTATTCAACCCAGGTGTAGTAGTAGACCCGTGTGGCGAGTGCAACTATCCAACAAATGAAAAGTGCCTCGTCAATCTATGACAAATAAGTCAATCATTGACGCCAGTGGGCTGATTCTTTAAAGATCAGCGGCCGTAGTAGCATTTGGGTAGTATAATACATATAGTCGGCAAAAAAATTACAGAAAAATAGATGGCGCTCTTGTTTACATTTTCGATTTACTTTATTGTAAGGTTTTGTAAATTACGATTCAATCCATGTGTGGTAGTAGGCCCGTGTGGCGAGTGCAACTATTCAACAAATGAAAAGTGACTCGTCAATCAATGACAAATTAGTCAATCATTGAGGTCAGTGGGCTGATTCTTTAAAGATCAGCGGGCGTAGTAGCATTTGGGTAGCATAACATATATAGTCAGCAGGAAAATTACAGAAAAATAGATAGAAATAGATGGCGCTCTTGTTTACATTTTTGATTTACTTTGTTGTAAGGTTTTGTAAATTACGCGGGAACAAATAACCCTATAAAACCCTGTGCAAGTTTCTAAAATTACCCGGGATGATCTTATAATTCAATGGCAACTTACTTTATCGATTGATTATTAAATTACCCCAGTCTGTTTATTTGTTAACATGAATTATTAAACATGAAAATATCAAAGTGCAGACTAAAATGAATTACAGGACACATATTAATTAAAAGACACAGATAAATTAACTGTAGTAATTAAATGATTTAAGTTAGTGCAGGCTCATTTATTTTTACAGTTCCCAACTCTATTGAAACTATGTTTGTTTTGCACCATATGTCCTTGAATACTTTTTCTTAAGCATGCCGCTTTAATCTAAAATATTTGCAAGGAATATGATTCAGCAGCAATGAACGAAATATTGCCTTTATTGCTCTATTGTGATTGCCCATAGATGGATTTTTCGTATGTGCACACCGATGTTTCCAAATGGCCCAAACACCTATAGTTAGCATTGCCATTAAAATAGTCCTTTCAGACTTTATGATATTTACACCGCTTGATCCAAATTCTCTAAATAAGACTATATGCGTTTCTAGAACATTGGGCTTCGCTCCAAATTGTGCCAAGATTTGGCTGATATAGTCCCAAAATTGTGACGATATTGGACATTCCGCAAATAAATGCTCGATTGTTTCCTCGTCTGTTTGACATAAGTAACACCTATCAGAAGTCGTAATATTGCACTTGTATGTCAAGTGTCCTACCCATAGCCGTCGATGTAGTAATCGCCACAATAAATCACGAGCCATATTTGGTATGTATGGAAAATGTAAGATTTTCCATACACTTTTCCAACTGGATGGTTTATAGCTTGAGTCATCTCATCTCGTAATTGCTATGGGAGGTGTTACTTGTTTTCGTCTCATAATGGGGTACCATTCCTTGGATCTCATCTTGTATTTTAACATCTCATCATCAAGAACTAATGCAGGTTGTGGAGTCAAATTATCATTATTTACATTTGGCAGACGAAACCATTCAATTGGTACAGCATGTATTATTTTATTTAGCAACCGCTGGTCATCCATATACCTCATATGTGTTTTTCTAGCTACTTCTTGCATTGAAATCCATCTACATGTTTGAGGGTGTATCATATCGGATAAATGTTGAATGCCATATTCTGCAAAGGACGGTAGATAAAGTACTGCATTGTTATAACATATATTACTATTGGCCCACAATTGCTGTTCTAGTACTTCCTTCCAGCAGGTGGAGGTATGTATCTGTCAAATATTTCTAACTCCTTAACTTGATCGTTAAACACATCTGGTATCATTTGACTATTCGGAGGTGGCTTCTTTGAGGTAAAAGCATGCTCCGCCAGAAATGGTTCTACAATTCTCTCCAGGAGAGCTCGGGAAACACATGCCTATGTCTCATCTGACGTAATAAGATCATTCACAAATTTTAACCTTAAGGAAACACATTTAACTTTAATATCAATTAAATCAAGTCCTCCTTCTAACTTAGCATTATTGAGAACACGATGGCAAACCAAATGATTCTTTTCTTCCCATATGAATGACAATATCAACTCATTAACCTCCTTTTCTACATGTTTTGGCATGTGTACAACAGATGATGTGTACCATAGCCCAGATAATACCAAGTTGTTGACAACAAAGACTCCACCAAAAATTGAAAGACGACGACGCTTCCAATTTGCTACTGTTCTCTTAAGCTTAGATACTCGTTCATTCCAATTTTGTGTTGTATTCGGTTTCCTGCTAAAATAGATGCCTAAAATCTTAATGGTATCATTAGACCAATTGATTTCAAGTGGCTGGTCATTCCGCTCTTTCCATGGCCCCAAAAATAATCCTTTGGATTTTCCTTTATTGATTTTCAAACCAGATGCATTTTGGAACTTTTCTAGTACGTGGTTTAAAATTGCAAAATCATTGTTTGAACTAGCAAACACAGTTTTGTCATCAGCATATTGTGACAGCTTAAGTGGTCTTTCTATGCCACGAATACATATGCCTTGAAAGTTATTATTTTGCCTCAATGCTATGACAAGGGATTCCATCACAATAACAAATAATAATTGTGATAGGGAACACCCCTGTCTAAAGCCACGTTCTAAGACAATTTCGCTGGATAATTGATTGTTCACTAAATAGGCACTCTTGATATCCGTATATAAAAGCTTAACCCATTTAATAAAGTTTGAGCCTAACCCAAACGATTGCAAAGAATTAAAAAGAAAATCCCATTCCACACGGTCAAATGCCTTTTCATTGTCCAAGGTAATAACAGCTGAAGGGATGCTATCCTTCTCAACCAATTGTATAAGGTCTCTTATTAACATGGTATTGGTTAAAATTGTCCGCCCAGGTACAGCACATGTCTGCTCTGTTCCAATGATTTCTCCTAAAACACTACCTAGTTTCAATGTTAGTGCGCTAGATATTATTTTGTAGTCTACACATAGTAGAGAAATTGGTCTGTAATCCTGAATTAGACGTCTGTCATTTCGTTTATATATTAGCCTTACGTATGCACTAGCCATAGTTGGTGGTAAATGGCCTTTCTAAAAAATTTCAGTGGCTAATTCTTCCATTATTGGACCTACAAGGTGCCAAAACGTTTGGTAAAATTCAACTGGAAGGCCATCACACCCCGATGATTTTTCTAGTTTCATACCTTTAAGGGATTTAGTTAAATCTTCTAGTGGTAAGGATTGATCACAAAATTCACTGCCTGTGTCTGACACATTTTTGTCTATATTTGCCAACAAATCCAATTTTGCATCTTCATCTATTCACTCTAACTTATACAATGACTCATAGTAATTGCATACAATAGTACTCATTTCATTGTTGGTAAAGACGGTTGAACAATCCGGGATGTTTAATGAGCACATCACCTTATCTATTGCCCATGCTTTTTCTAATGTGCAAAAATATCGGGTTGGCTTTTCCCCTTCTGCGTGCATCTGGGCTCTTGCTCTAATGTTTGCACCCTCAAACTCATATTGTTCTATATCTCTTATTTTTATTTTTATTTTAACCAGTAATTCATAATAATTATCTTCACCATTATTTACTTTAACATTAATTTCCATCAGTGATCGATGAAGTGTTTTCTTGCGTTTGCGTATTTCCCGTGCTTTTCTAATAGCATACTTTCGGGAAACATACTTTAAATCCAGTTTTACATCCTCCCACCATTGCAATGTGCACTTATATGATGCTTTCCTATTAATCCAATGTTTCCAACAACTCTCTATATTATTCTTATAAAATTCATCTCCCAACAGTGTTGTGTTTAATTTCCAAAACCCGACCCCTTTTGTTACCCAATCAGCATCAGCAAAGGTTACACAAACCATGTTACGATCTGAGAATGCGACTGGCTTAATAGTAACACCACTCCAGTACCCTGTCAACAAACTATTCACATAAATTCTGTCCATCCTTGAACCAACTTTACCATCTGCCGAAAAACATGTAAGATCTTTATCATGAGGTTTTGATATTCTATAGGTGTCAACTAAATTTTCATTATCACATATTTCTTTTAAGAGTCTATGTGAAGTATCAGTATAAGTTGAAGTTGCATTCCTGTCATTTTCTTTGTCTATGACACAATTAAAGTCACCACCCGTTACTAAGTTTTCACTGATGTTATCTAGTGCTGTTGTAGACATCACATAAAAGAAATTACAACGTAGTTGATGAGATGCAGGTCCATATATACACAGCAACGTGAAATGTGTTTGTTGTATATCTAGCGTGACTCTCACCCAGCGACCATTTGCACCTGATACTGAAGAGATTATATTTACATAGGCTTAACAACGAGGGAGTATAACAATTGCTACGCCTGCACTATTATCTTGAGATAACGAATAGAATATTCTGGATCCAGAAATCTTTTCCAAATTATCGTATGATTCTGACTTCTGAATTTTTGTTTCCTTTATCAAAGCAATGTCAATCTGCTCATTTTTCAGAGTATCTAGTAAGTGACGTTGCTTTATGTCACTATTTAAGCCTCTACAATTGAGTGTGCAAATTAGTATAAAAAGTAATAAAATGATGTGTATAACCGCCATTATTAAGCTAACTAGATTTTGGTTTTCTCGACCCTCTCGTAGACCATTTACCTATTTTACTCGCAAAGGCTGCACTTCTTAGCTCAACTTTTTCCAAATGCTTATATTTTAATATATCTGAATCATGAGGCAGATGCCTATATTTAACCCCTTTTGCCGTCACATATGGAACTAACACCTCTCCTGCCTCTGACCTGTACATGACCATTTCATCGGGTGATTTAGAACTCTGTGTTTGAATGGATATATCGGATTCAGCGACTGACATATTATCATCTTCTATATCACTTTCCTCTATTTCTGATTCAGAACTCTCTCCATCTTTCTGTCGCTTTGTTCCACTCAATCGATCCGAGACACCAATTACTTTCTCTATATTATTTAAATCGTCTAGATTGAGTGTACTCAGTGGAAAATCAAAGTTAGTGTCAGTATCTTGCGATCTGAACTTTACTTGACTTAAATTAAAAGTCTCTTCCAGAGGGTATTGATCATCATCTTCAACTTGTGTGGAATTAGCCTCTATGACATCAGACTTGGATTGACTCGTTACTGGAGTAAGACTTAGCCCATCATCTAAAACCTCTATTTCATCGCCTACAATTACAGCGATTGGATTCTTAGTTTTTTCACCATGCTTCTCATTAACATGGACTTCAGCTACAATCTCAGCAACTACTGGTTCGATGACATTTTCTTTAGCAACGTGCCTCCCATTAACATGGATTTCAGCTACAATCTCAGCAGCTACCGGTTCTATGACATTCTCTTTAGAGACAACTTGCGCTGCACTTTTATCAGAACCCTTTTTGACATATTTGTTCTGCGGGCATCGCCACTTAAAATGATCAGATGATCCACAAACTAGACATTTGTTTTTGTTAGGGCAATCTGTTGCAAGATGTTCTGTACTTAAGCAGATTCTACACTCTTTGATTTGCCCCCTGTACCATAATGGCAAGATAAATCGACCATCTATCAAGACCTTACTTGGGTTCTACCTTTTCGAGCCAAATTCTTCTGATGCCATTTTCTAAGGTTCGATCAAATGGATAGATCTCGTGTTCTACTTTGTCCACTTTGCCATACTTGATCAATTCATTGATAACCCGTTCATCTGGGATCTCTAATGGAACCTTCATCTTGACTAATAGACGATCAGAATCTATTTCCTCCACATTACACAGCTCACCCTTCACGACAAGGACCTCGTCGAGCAACTTTTCCTTCACACTTTCATTAACTACGGCGAAATTCCATACAGATTTGGAAACATTAACGAGACCTTGAAGGACCCGTGGCCCTGCCCCAACTACATCCTTCAACCCATGATACACCTCAATTGCCGAAACACTCCAAGCCTTTGTCGTGATTTTAAGACTCAAGGTACGCTTATAGGAGGTTGCCATGGTGTTTTAATAAAAGAGGAAACCCATACTATTACAATATATAAGGGGTAATACAAATATATAATACCAAGATATCAGGGAAAGAGCTAAACACTAAATAAATAGTGTCCCCTTTTGAAACCCTGACACCTACCAACAAATATACGAATAGATAGTACAGTCGTATATTTGTTAGTTTGAACCACTTTCTAAGTGGTTCACTAATACCTAACCGATTAAAGTGGTTTCCTAATGCATACTAACATATTACAGTCATATATTTGTTAGTCTGTTCGAGTTGACCGGGGACAACCAACTGACTATAAAGATTTATATAATCAAAGTACTAGGCTTGCGCTTACAAATGACAAAGGAATAAAATCAACTCACTCAAGCGATCTTGCCAAAATATAATGCGCTAGCCAACGACCTATAGAAATAGCATACTGGCGCGGGAAGAAATGTATTGCATTGACCACAGTAAGAGGCGTCCTATTAAATGGCGGAATCAGCCAGCTAAGAGGAGTGCCTTTAGCAAATGGAGACACAAAATGCGCTCCAACCAAGACAAGAATTTACAAATTAAACATAAAGTTTGAAAGTAAATACTAATACGAAATGTATGTATAAAATTTATCTACAAAATCGCGCTAGAAACTAGCAAATTCGGGCAGCAATTGCAGAGCTAAATAAACGCGTGCATTCACGTCAACTACTACTACTACTACTACTACTTCTTTTTTTTCTTTTCTTTTTTGAAAATCCGACGCTGACGCAGTCGGACACACCTCACGGAGGAACTCCTTTAAAAAGGCTTGCAAACCCCCATAAAAAATCGGGTGAAATAGCAGGCTTTATTAATAGTATATGAATAACAACACAAACGTAACATATCAAAACAGTGCAAGCTAAAATACTCTATTACCATATACCAAACCCATGGCATAACTACATAGAAAAAACTTAACAAAGAGCTGATAACATAATATAATTCAACAAACTACTACTACTACTACTACTACTACTACTACTACTACTACTACTACTACTACTACTACTACTACTACTACTACTACTACTACTACTACTACTACTACTACTACTACTACTACTACTATTACTACGCCTGCTGCTGCTGCTGCTGCTACTACTATTACTACTACTACTACTACTACTACTACTACTACTACTACTACTACTACTACTACTACTACTACTGCTACTACTACTACTATTACTACTCCACCCCAGCAATATAATATATTTGTTCGTATGCAGCACCAGTTTCCAGTCAATTTGGTTTCAAAATATTGAACACCTTCCTCATATAATGACTATTAATGTGAGACATCTGGATTACTAGTTCAAATGGTTAAAATGCTATACTTGTGTTGGCTACCTTTGCGACAAATGAGCTACACTTTCTTCTGTATATTTGCGCTCTGGGCTCGAATATAGTAGTGAGGTTTGCGATGGTTGCTCCAACCGTGATGCCGAACGACAAAATGAAGCCATGAGTATAATATCTGGCGTATCTCGGTACACGCCTGTGCACATCGTATATAAGGAGACTGACTGACTTATTTCCTTTGCACGAGTGCCACAAACAAAAGACACTTATTATTCTATATAATAGACCTTTCCACTTTATCAATCCCTCCTATGACGTCACAATCAACTAGGCGACCTGTAGAATGACATCATAATGAATGACGTGATGAATGACGTCGATAGGTACGTCAGCAACGTATATTTGAAGACGGGCCATAACTCTGTATCTTTAAGCCGTTTTATGTATTGAACCCTATGGGGAAAATACATCTGCCACATTTCGTAAAATGTTAATGGATTAAAACAAGATTTGGCAGAAATGCTGCGTTTGCAGAACTAGAATAGTGTCAATGACGTGAATATTCGTGGATTTCCTCTCGAAGTCGTTTCCTGTGGCATTTGTTATGTTTGCACCATGATCCAATGGGGCTTTCTCTGCTGGTTTATTGTGGCAGGCATACACAGACTTTGTTTTCACCACAAAATGTTCATGTTTCCGGCCCATTTGATTTCCAGCCACCCCTCCCCCCATTGAAATCAGTTATGTTTTCCTCATCGACAAACGCTTCATGTCCTGTTGGTCAATAATGTAAATGGCACACGATTTGCTTGCCATTAGTGTCATTAGTGGCACGGGTGATTGTCTCATCTGCTAATTAGACCAAGGGTCCTTGACCCATTTGCCCATGGTATCAGTTACGCATTCCACATCGACAAAGGGTACTTGATCAATTGGTCAATTATGTCTGCTACTCTTGCCGCATTGCCCAATAATCATAAATGATGTCAGGAACTCCTGTTCTTGTTGGTCAGTGACATCGGTTATGCTTACCGCGTTCGTAAATTGTGTCATTGTGACTTGAATCAGTGCTCAATAAGGCCAAGAACTATGATTCCATTCGTCAGTGTCATCAGCAACGCGTGTCCACTTGACAAACGGTGCTTGCTCCATTTGTTAATAGTGTCAGTGGCACTTCCGATGTCAGTCATTAGTGGTAAGAATGATTGCCCTATCGGTCTATGGCAACAGGTATGCCTGCCTGATTTAATAATGATGCTTGTTATACATTAATTAATGTCGGGGTGTTTGCAGTCTGTTCCTCATCTGCCAGATGAGCACTATGGCCCATTTATTACCCATCCACACTCGCAAAGGCCATAAATTATCCAGGATGAAATTATTTTTTATTTCACATGGCCGGGTACAAAACAATTATTCTCCCCAGTGTAATGTGAAAACACCCATACTTAAGTCAAACTATACAATTTATAATGCTCTAATGTCATATGTGAGCAATGTGAATCACTTTTGCTAATTGTTTTATTAAAACTTTACAAAGTTGGCCAGATTACAACTTAAGACTTACACCGTAGTACTTTATCAAAACTATTTTCAGCATCAGGGCACGCTTTCAAGCTCTCAACCAGAGAGTTGGGGGTGGAGGGGGAAGGTGGGACTGATGAATAGTTCTACAATATAATCATGACATTGAGCTGCGTTTGATACAATTTATATACTCAGTGCATACTGCAGAAATTCAGTTTAGCTCCTTTATAGATTTGGAATCTATGTGTAATTAATTTCCATTTCAGTTTTACAAATCATGCCATCATGCAGTAAAGTTGCTAACAGTTTCAGTGGGACCGAGTGGTGTAGATTTAAAGTAATAACTGGGGGTGGGGTGATTTTTGGGCGGGAGTGTCTTGAAGGGGCTGCCTCCCTCCCGTTGGCAAGGTGTCTGGGTGGGTGGGAAAGACCAGGACATTTTAAAGAATTAAACGTTCTGAGAAGCTATCGCATGCATTCTGAGCGAGCAAAAAGTACATTTACTGTGCTTGCAAATTATATCTCATTTTATTTAGAAAAACAGACGATTAAACCTTGCACTAGGAAATTGTCAGCTTCAATCTTTCAGTTCCCGTTAGCATGATAACTGATGTCCATTCCAAAGATATTGCAGCTGAAAGGTGATGCTTTGAGCTGCACCATTCTCAAAGTGAACACCAGTATTTTTGCAACCAGTTGATACACATGTTGATGACTGTTCTGCAGGACAATGCTTAAATATGTTTTTATTTTTAATGTGTTAAAATATCTATGTACACAAATTTTTATTTACACTAATGAAGAATGACAAGTTGTCAATCATTATTAAACAAGAATTCCGCGGAATCTCTCGCCTGTAACCTGTTTGTTAAAGTAGCATTAACCTTTGACCTTGTGACCTTCGTTTTATCATGCTGCTTCCTAGAATTATAGGTAACCACGTATTCAAGTTTAGTTCCAATAGGATAAACCAATCCTGAAATATAAATGAGTTGCTGAATGGAAACACTTACAGTTGAAAACGCAGAGGTAAAATGGCAAGGTCCGAATGACATTGACATTTAACCTGGTGATATCCATGTTGCCATTCGGGATCCTTTTGGTATACGCAACCATGTACCAAAGTTGTGTTCCATTAGGGTAAAGCAATCCCGAAATATAACATGATAAGTTTTGCTGAGCCTAAAATCTTAACATTGAAAACTAAAAAAGTATTGTATAGGTCAGAATTACATTGACCTTCGTTGTTGTGACTTCAGTGTCAGCATGCTGCTTCCTAACATTATAGGAAACAGTGTATCCAAGTTTCGTTCCAATAGGATTAATCAATCCTGAAAGATAAGCCTAGCAGTTTTGCTAAACGCAAAAACATATCATTGAATAAAGCAGAGTTTTGTATCAAGGTCACAGTGACCTTGACCTTTGGCCTTATGACCTCGCTACCGCCATGCAGCTTCTTAACCGCATAGGCAACTACAGAGCCACGTTTAGTTGCAATAGCCTTAACTGATCCTGAAATATGAGCTGAGTAGTTTTGCTAAACGCAAAACCCTAACATATTGGACGCCGCCTCCAGAATGGCCGCCGCCGTCGTCGCCGCCGGAAAAGAGCTACAGCTCGGGCAGCAACACCTTCCAGTCAAATTAGATTCAAAATTATCCAACGTCTTTCTGATATGGTTGTCTTGAAATTCAGATACTACGATTTCGTGGTTGAACGGCAATCCCTCCAGCAAGTGTATCAGATATCACACTACAGGTATTATATAGCGCTTTTGGAATATTTTAGTGAAATCAGTTCCACACAGTGTTTGTTCCACATCCTATATCTACTAAACTAGTTGGATTCTTTGAATTGTTCAGCTATGTGCGGATACAAAGACTATCTCGCACAATAGTACCAGAGAAATGACAGTGATATTGTCATGTATACATGTTGCGCACATTATATTACAAAGATTATTGCGGATCCACTTTATAGATGTATAGATGTAATACTAGACGTTATTTACATATAAACAAACATTTGTGATCAAATTATTGGTTGGGCAACTGCCCTGCCTGCCCTACGACCTTACCACACGAATTGCCCTTCATGTACCTAGCACTTGATACAACTTACGCATATATGTACCACACTTGTCATTGCATTTACTATGCCATGATCGTGCCATGGTACTGACCGGGCAAACAAGAACAAGGAAAAAAGGTTCTTATAAAGAAATGACAATATAAGCATATGTTAAAGGTAAATTTTCACACCAGAATGCCTTAAAATACAATTGTTAATATTGCCTACTTTAGGTGGCTTAAATTGGTTGCCAAGATGTAATGCGAAACAGATCTTAACATATGATGATTTCATTCCGTATTAATAAATATAGTATTTTCAGTTATGAATTAGAATTAGTGGCTCGTGTTTCTAATTAAATTTCACAAGGTAACAAATTTAAGAAAAAATAATTTATATAGATTAAAACATCTTAGTTTAAGATTTATTTCGATTCATTACATATATAAGTACACAAATTAAGGCTCTAAAAGTATACAATTTTAACAATTTTATTTTCAAGCCTTTTGGTGTGAATATGCACCTTTAAAGGCTAACTAACCTCACCTGCTGATAGCAATTCAGGTGATGTAATATAGCACTCATAAACTATGTAATGTTAAGCTGTTTATCATGCTGTTAAAGAAAGATATTCAGGCTTTAGTAGGTAAATGATAGTACATTTCTAAACCATATGACCGCTGTCATGATTTACTTTTCAACCAATCAGAAAAAGACCTAGCGTCTCCGCCTCGGTATATACGGTCGGGTATAGAGGTGCCAGCTATAGTCTGGCAATTTCGTATAAAAACACTCATACATGTAGGCCGTTCAATATTTTGAAATTAATTTACAGCATGGGCAGAAACAACTTCTAGTCAAATTAGTTTCAAAATATTCAACTGGATAAGTAATACATAATACAGAATATAATGCATTGGCGTTTACATGACGTCACGCACTATCGCTTGGGGAGACAAAATGGTGGCGTTCACTGTTCAACATTTATGCGATATTATAAAACATATAACTGTGATACAGATATGGAAATGTGACGGGATATGAATGATATGGAATCTATAAACCTTAATCTCTCAGTGCAAAACAACATCTGAAATGAGATTAGCATCCCTTTACTGTTTATATTTAACAGCACATTACATGAGTTAGCTGATGCTGTTCTTTACACAAGGGACACTTACTATATGTAGTGTATATATTTTGAGAATTACAAAAATACATCCTAAACGATCTACTGGTCATTTCGATATGTAACATGCCAAAACTTTGTAAATACGTGTGTGATTTTACTATGTATTAGTTTTATAAATATTCACGATTTTAGTTATGTTGTAAATGCTTTGAGAAATTAGCTTTAAAAGAGAGAGAGCGAGAGAGAGAGAGAGGGGGGGGAGAGGGAGAGGGGGAGGGGGAGAGAGAGAGCGAGAGAGAGAGAGAGAGAGAGAGAGGGGGTGGTGGGAGAGGGAGAGGGGGAGGGGGAGAGAGAGAGAGAGAAAGAGAGAGAGAGAGAAAGAGAGAGAGAGAAATTGGCACCAAAACCTTCCATAAGCAGAGTGACTTTCTGATTCTAGAAATACCTGATGTCAACAATTTCAAAAAAATCCAACGTATGCCGCAAAATTAATGTCTTCAACTCGAATTATGCTTAAGATGTCCACTAGTAAGAGTTATTTTGCTTTTTTAACAATTTAAATCACTTCTGCGTAGTACTGTAGCACTTACCTGCTTTTAGCGGTGAATGACAACTGTTCATTACGGGAATTTACCTGGATGCCCATGCTTATATCCGACTGAAATGGCTTCATTAATTGATCTTCTTAATTACATAGTAATCGAGACGTCACGACACACGTCCTAATTTTAACGCATTCGGTCAAAACATAATTGTGTATTTAACCATAATCAGCGAACGCATACTTTCTCTATTTGTCTGATACAGAGGACCTACTATTCTTTTATAGATGCCCGATTGTTTGACCTAAAAAATTGATAGGTCGCTCTACAGCCATTCCAAAATGTCTTTCTGTCTTGTCTTCAATGTGATTTACCAGCCAATCACCATGAACTGGACCGGAAATGCGTTTATCTGAAGCTAACCCCACCAACAACGTTAAGAATAAAACTCGTGTCATTTGTCAAAATGCTCCATATATTTCCCCAAAAATAGAATGACTGATGACAACATCTGTATTTTAACACCCCACCCCCACGTTACCCTACCACGCCACTAGCTGCCTCAAATACCCTGCAAAATATGTTATGTTATCTATCCTGGATGTCTTCATAAAAAAACCCAAAAAGACTGTTGTCGACTTTGTCAAACATGGCCATGTGTTAAGTGAATGAAAACTCATATCATAGATATATTTCCTATTTATCCATCAATCATATGACGGAATAATCAACTACCTGGCGTGTAAGATGACGTCTTAATCAATGATGTCACGAATGACGTAAATAAGCTCGTCACGAACGCTTAATTGATGACGGACTAAGCGGATGTTGTACGAATTATATGTGTTTACTATTTACTAAACATTGGTCATCGCCAGAGCCAGATTAAGGCAAGCACTAATGGGGCTACAGCGTCGGTGCCCCAAGAAATAAGGGCCGCGGCGTGCGGGTGGGATCGAAGGGTGGGTGAGAAGGGGGGTATGTGTGGGGTGGAGGGTGTTGTGGGGATGGTGGTATGGGCGTTGAATGCGGCGGGGGGAGGGGGTGTATGGGGGCACAAATCAAAAGCAATTACCTCATTTTACCCATTTAAACCTATAATCCTAGCATCTGTTACAGTGATGATATAGGTCAGCTGTTGAATATTTTGAAACCATTTTCCCTGGAACCGTTTACTGCCTTAGTAATTTCAAGTCAAATTAGTTTCAAAATAGTCAACAACATGTTCACACATACGTAGGGAATGTATTATATTTGGTTGTGGTGCTGCTTGTAGTAGTAGTAGTAGTAGTAGTAGTAGTAGTAGTAGTAGTAGTAGTAGTAGTAGTGGTAGTAGTAGTAGTAGTAGTAGTAGTAGTAGTAGTAGTAGTAGTAGTAGTAGTAGTAGTAGTAGTAGTAGTAGGAGTAGTAGGAGTAGTAGTAATAGAAGCGGCGGCAGCGGCGGCGGCGGTGGCGGCGGTGGTGGTGGTGGCGGCGGCGGCGGCGGTGGTGGTGGTGGTGGTGGTGGTAGTAGTAGTAGTAGTAGTAGTAGTAGTAGTAGTAGTAGTAGTAGTAGTAGTAGTAGTAGTAGTAGTAGTAGTAGTAGTAGTAGTAGTAGCAGTAGTAGTAGTAGTTTCCCTCCTTGGCCCACTTGAGAGGGAGCATCACGACTCTATCTTGGGCCCCACATAGGCTGAATCCGCCTGCAGTCATCGCCGTGATCGTGCTCAAAGACGTTGACATTACGATATTTTAAGCCGAAAAGGAACACCATAATACGAGTAACCCCGAACTAAAGATGAAGGCAAAGCAAAGGGACCTAAGCGACCCTACAACTATATTTAGATAAGGAAGTTCAGTTTCTTAACCCCTCTTATATCAACACCGCCTCAAAGCGCTAAAAATACTACTTGATATATCAATTAAGCATTTTGATGGTCAATTTTTTTAATATTTTAATATTTTAGAAGACTATTTTTGTAAATTTATCACTTAATTTTTTCCCGCCGGCTTGACCATTAAAGAGTTAATGGTAAAGAAGATTAAAGTGTCTATCTTCATGACGAGAGAAGAGTATTTTTGAAAATTTACCACTAGAATGACTGGCTCGGTTACCGAGCCAGTCATTCTAGTGGTAAATATTCAAAAATACTATTCTCTAGGTATTTCAAGTAGATAGGTCTGAAGCTCACTGCAAAGTAGTTTTTTAGTTAATTTGACCATTAAAGGGTTAAGTTGACACAGGGTTACGCAATGATTGTATCCGTTCTCAATGTGGCTAGAATCATCTGTGATCAAATAATTGCATAATATTGAGCTGTTACTGAAATATACATCGCTTTAATCCGACCTGTTGCTCGATGATGTCACGTCATAATCAATTACACCACATGTAGGCTGATGTCACAGTCCAAATAGTGTGTGTGTTGTAATATTTAAGGCGTTTATATGCTAGTTCCCAATACTAGGGTCTAGACTCACGCCTGGCCTTTATGGTTTCTGTTGAATTCTTGTGAATTCTTGTGACATCGGTTTGTGCATTAGCTTGTGTCTCTCTGTGTGTGTGTGTGTTGATCATTGTCTCTCGATTTTGTCTCATGTTGCTGTTCTTGTCCATGGCTTTTCTGTTGCTCCTCGTGCTTGGGCGTGGGTGATGGCGATGGCCTAACCTGGACCTAACTGGGGTGGGGAAGGGATGGGGTAGGTGCTGGGTCGGGGGAAGGGGGAGTAGGTGCGTACGGTCTTATGACCTGATGCACCCGGGGGGCGGGGCTTTAGGTCAGAGACCTCACCGGTCCCTTTGGGGGGAGTGGGGAGGTTGGGTTGTGGGGTCTTTCGGGTCCTGGGACCCATTTGCTCTTCTGGCCATCATCCGAGCAGGCACCAGCGCGCACTTGTTTGATTTTGATTGGTTAGGTAGCCCGTATGGTGACTGTGTCCGTCCGAGGACGTACTCGATCAGTCATCCGGGTTACATCCCTCCATAGTCTCATCGAAAAGTCCGAAAGATTCTAATTCTAACAATTTTGTTTTGTTTTTGTAATCCGTATGTTGTGTGGTTCCATCCGAGGACGAATCCATTCAGCATCCGGTTTACTTTGATTATGCCGAGATTTTTTTTCCCTACCTAACCCTAGCTCACGTTCGCACAGTGATGGGCACTGTATGACGGGACCTCAATTTAAAGTCCCATCCGAGAAGACTGCAAGCACAGTCCAAATAGCTAATGGATGACGTATCTATGTCCTTCATGAACATTGTCTAGTCCGCCATGTGTAGGAATCTTACGAATATTTTTAAACTCATTTGACTGGGAGTTGCTGCTGCCATGGTTTAAAAATCGTAAACAGCTTACCGGCATAGTTACCTTAATATCCGGATTCTAGGAATGCAGGGTTCGATCGATCCAAATACGGGGAAACGCGTGGGCGGAGCTTAGCTAGAAATGGGCGGAGCTTAGCTAGAACTGGATCCATGTGTTACGTATTCGCCTTGATGTATAATAAAGTAGTTATTCACACCTTTGCGGGATGTACATACGTTTATGCCCTGTGCAGGCAACTTATTTCAGTCGCTGCGTTTGAGCAGTCCGTGCAAGTCTATGCATCCCGCAAGATCCGTGCTCGTTTATAAAACGACCCCGCGTCTAATAGGCCTCCCGTTCATGTGTTCAGTATGTAGGTGTATGTTTTGTTAGCTGAGCGGTCGTATCTATCGCCCTAGCTTAATTTGAGTAAGCAAACTGGCGACAAACTAGGAATATTTGGTCACGTATCATTTGCAACTGCGTAGCCTGATGCACAAATAGATCTAGCTACTAATAGTTGTGATAATGTGTATACTAACATTTCTTTAAAACCGTAACTACAATAAAACCTGACCATTTGTTCGTTGAGAAATGATAACTTTAGTACAAACAAATACCATACGTCTTATAAACCGCGATCTTATTAGATAAGCACGACTCTTAATGATTATAGCTATTAATATATACATGTATTGCAACAATAGAATACAACAATACAATATTTGTTACCATATGCCCAGCTTGCAACAACAGCTCCATCGCAAATTAGGTTCACAATATTGAACAGGATGTTTAAATTGTAAATCGATCAAAAGACATTCAAATTCGTACATTTGACGGACGTTTTGATGTTCATGTCCTGTTTATAACACGTCACTATGATTGTGACGTCAGCTAAATGTTGTTTTGATTGATTATGACATCACATACTTTTACAACAGATCGGATCCTTCCATTGAAATGCTTCCTCGTCGTTCTCTTCGTCCACCTACTAGTACTTCTCGCTCTCTTTCTCTTCCTCGTCCTTCTTCTCTTCCTCATCGTCCTCGTCCTCGTCGTCTTCCTCCTCGTTTTAGCACTGGCTCAGTTAACGTTCGCGGAGAGATTTGATTTAAGCATAGAAATCTTTAATGTTGTAGGCTTTGTCGAAAGGGATTGGAGACGAGTTCTTACAACTTAATAAGACCCTTCCCCAAGAGTAATATTATCGATCAATCATGTGACGTCATAATCAACATTGCCACACGTAGGCTGGCTTCATAATCAATTATGCAACAGCGCCCAGTCAAATTAGTTTCAAAAGAGTCATCAGATTACCTGTATAGTTGACTGGAAATTGAGATTATGAGAGTAGAAGGGTTGATTGACCCCAACACGGGCAAAGCGTGAGTGAAGCTTACAGAGATGCGCGGTGCATAGCTAAAGCTGGATTCCTCCATTGTTTATGACGTCATATACTCGAGCAGCATATGGGCTCACTTCATTACCAGGTGACGGAATAAGACAGTGTTTATGTATGTAGAAAGTGAATAGAAAATACATAGTTATATCAGAACTTCCAGAGAAGTAATTGATGAATCAATTTCTAGCTAGGCCACGCCCATTTGTAGAGAAGCTTCGCACACGTTGTAAGTACGTTTGAATCAAGTTTACCACTTTAGCGCCGTTTATCACCAGCTGATTGTATTTGTCTGTGACGAAATGGAGGGATCCGATCTGGCACTCAAATATATAACTATAATATATACACATACAAAGCCAGGTGCGGGTGCCATTACATAAATATGGTAAGCGTGCTACTAGGCGGACGCAAGAAAGCAGGACTCGATAAGGCAAATCAAGGCTAGACCTGAGGAAGCTAAAGATTTTGACTGAGGACAAGATCCAGAGATGGTGATCAACAAATTAAACTAATGGGTGCATCACTGTCGGCTAAGTTAGCACATGGAAATTGAAGCCGCACGTTGCCAGTGCGTCAATAAAATTAAAAAAATACATATACTGCCAGAGCCGTGCTGGAGTCAGAGTACAATAGGCGTAAAAGCCTAGGATTGATTGTGACAGATGCATCCACAGATAGTCCCAAATGAATCGTCAGTGTGTCAGTATATCAGACATGTGAAAGCTGGTCGGCCAATCCTTGACTTTTTAGTCTTGGTGCGGTGGTCCAGTGGAAAGATGCCTGGTTGCTGATGCTATGCGGAGTTGCAGAATGACGGTTCGATCCCCCGACCGGGAGATGGTGATCAACAAATTAAACTAATGGGTGCATCACTGTCGGCTAAGTTAGCACATGGAAATTGAAGCCGCACGTTGCCAGTGCGTCAATAAAATTAAAAAAATACATACATACATACAATTCGTACAACAACGCTTAGACCAAGTATGTGTTATTGACGAACTTATCTACATCATTCATGATGTCATTGATTATAGCATCATCATACACATCACGTTGTTGATTATGACGTCAGATGAGTCAGATGACGTATGGATAAACTGGATATGTCCATTATACCACATGTAAGCTTTTATAATCGCATATTTAACTATGTGATGCAATTCATAATGCCACTCAAGTGTACGGATTGTCTGTATTTTTTATTTTGTATTTACAAAAAAATACATTAAAAAAATATTTTGAAACTAATTTTACTGGTTACTGTGATAGGCAACAGCCGGCAACTGTACCGACTAAAATTAATTTCAAAACATTCAGCTAAGTAAGCTCCACCCACACCTCGCTCGTCTTGGGATCGAGCGATCCCTGAACTCCCTGACTATCAATTTCAAGAAAACTGTTGAATATCTTGAAACAAATTTAATGGCTTCCTGTTGCTGCCTATGGCAGCAACAGCACCCGGTCAAATTAGTTTCAAAATAGTCGACACAATGTTTATTAAATAGTAAAGGCAAACAATTCGTACAACGTGTCGGAATATTACGCGTTAAAGGCGGACTTTTTCGAGGCATGCATGCTGTACTTGTTTATGACGGCATCCTACACGTCACATAGTTGATTATGACGTCATATGATGGATGGATAAATTGGAAGGGTACACATACAATCTTATGCCCCGCCCACCTATATCTAAGCTCCTCCCAGGCGGTTCCCCTATTGGGTTCTAGCGATCCATGAACTCTGTGAATCTTAATTTTCAAAAACTATACAGATAAGATGTTGACTATGTTGAAACTACTTTGAATGGGTGCAGTAACAGTGTGTTGCTGGCTCTAGTAAAGACATATAATTCCTACAACTTGACGGACTCTTAAGCTTTTCTGACAGACTAAATCTAGTCAGTCTGGTGCAATTTCTCATGACGTCAGCCTACATGTGACTCTATTCATCAATTCCCATTAAGGTTTCCAGACCAGTAAAAGTTAATGATTTATGAAGCAAGCGATATTTATGATGCGTATGAGGATATGGATTTGTCTGGGAGCAGGTATTGTTCAAATTAATTTTAAAATCTGAAACAACGTCCCTGTATAGTTGTCTTGAATTTGAGAGATGTGCATGCCAATGGTTAAACTGTTAACCCCTTAGCACACTGGTGTCACTATTCTATCGTTTACGGTGCTAATGCCAAGAAACTAGTGTAGATTTTTCAACAATTTTGGTGGAAGATGTTGCTATCTACGACGCCACAATCCTTCGCCAAATGTGTTGAAAAATAAACACCAGTTCATCTTTTACTTTAATCTGAAAATTTAAAATGTTGGCATCAGATTGGTAAGGGTTAAATTAGCGCCTCTATGATGTTAGTTGACATGTGCTCGCCCCCTGATGTGCGTTAATTGACGTGCTCTCCGCTGTTTGTTAGTTGGCACGATCTGAAGAGAAAACTAGACCGTTTACCGTAAAAGTCAATATTTAATTCCGGGGTAGATGTACTGAATCCATACCCAGAAGGCCTAACTAATCCATGATTGCGCGTCTAATTTAGCCACTGACGTGACGCATTGGTGTGTTTTGAATACATGTGAAGAAGCAGGAATATTTAATATATACTAAGTATCCGACAGGTAAACGCGGCAACCCGGCGTTTTATGTTGACATGCCATATAACTCCGATTTTTTATTTGAGAATGATATTCATGTATTCATTTTTAACTGCTATTATAATAACAACATAAGCCGTTTGTAATTGAAAGCATAAAAGTATAAGAGCATACTAGCTCAGAAACCAGAAGGTATTTATGGCACAGGCTGCATAATGTATGCTACATAAATGTGCCGCAAAGCGCTCAAAAAGCTACTTGTACCACCTACCCGTGTAGCCGTCAAGAATTTTCAGGAAAATTGGACACGTTGCTCAGTGAATGCCCATTTGCTGGGCAAGACATGGCTATTTTTGTAACGTTACCAATGGAATTTATAATAAATTAAAAAAAACATCGTTCGGGACATGTCGTCTTGGTCGGCTTGATGATTAAAGGGTTAATTGTTTTGGCATTCGTGATCTATCAGTGCATTGCAATTTCTTAACCCCTCGTATGTCAACTCAGCATTGAAATCTATCTTTTGGAAAGTTACGACTGAAATAGCTGGCTCGGTTACCGAGCCAATGATTCCAGGGTAAATTTCTAAAAATAGTCTTCTCTTAGCCTACAAATGGGCATTCTGAGAGATCACTGAAAATTCCGTTTTATTGCTAAGTTGACATGACAGGGTTATGAAATTGCAATACATTAATGGATCACGAATGCCAATACATGTAGCATTGAACATGCGCGCGCTTTCGCATAAAACAGGAGGCGGACTATGGTTACTTCGGGTCCATAAATAACTAGTTGTGGGGGCTCCTTATTGGATGGGAAACAATTATTCCCACTGGGTGATTGCAATAGGCTTATCTAAATTTGTGTCATACTCCCACAGACATTAATGTTGTTAAACTCACTGTCTATCCATTAATTGAATTATGGACTAACTGTTGTTCCAACTCCAAAGCCTAAAACTGGTCTAGATGCCCTACTGGCTAATAGCATGTGAGAAATCGATGAATTTAAGTGCCAACTTAAATTACCCGATTTCTTTTGTAATACCACTAGTGATTCTCACCCTTTTGTGGACAAGACAGGCTCGGATGCCGAACTAGAAAGTGTAGACTCTGCCATCAATGACAGTGTAAAAATCAGCAATGATCGAATATTTGGGCTAGAAGCTAGATCAAATAACTATAAAACGGTTTACGAAATAACACTACTACTACTACTACTACTACTACTACTACTACTACTACTACTACTACTACTACTACTACTACTACTACTACTACTACTACTACTACTACTACTACTACTACTACCACCACTACCACTACCACTACCACTACCACTACCACTACCACTACCACTACCACTAGTAGTCATCCCTCCCTCCCTCCCTCCCTCCCTCCCTCCTTCCTTCCTTCCCTCCATCCCTCCCTCTCCATCCCTCCCTCCCCCCTCCCTCCCTCCCACCCACCCATCCGTCCGTCCGTCCGTCTGTCCTTCCTTCCTTCCTTCCTTCCTTCCTTCCTTCCTTCCTTCCTTCCTTCCTTCCTCCTTCCTTCCTTCCTTCCTTCCTTCCTCGCTCTTTCCCTCCCTCCACCTCCCTCCATTCCTTCCTTCCTTCTCCCCCCCCCCTCTCTCCCGCCCTCCATCCCTCCCTCCATCCCTCCCGCCCTCCATTCTTCCTTCCTCCTTCCTTCCTTCCTTCCTCAATCCATCCATCCATCCTCCCTCCCTCATTCCCGCCCTTCCGTCCATCCGTCTGTCCTTCCTTCATTCTGTCCTTCCTTCCTCCCTTCTCCCTCCCTCCCTCCATTCTTCTTCATTCCTTCCTTCCTTCCTCCCTCCCTCCCCCCTTCCTCGATCCTCGCACCATCTGTCCCACCCTCACTCCCTTCCATCCTTCCTTCCTTCCTTCCTTCATCCTTCCCTCCTTCATCGATCCTCGCTCCCCACCCCCGTCCCACCCTCATTCCCTCCCGCTATCCCTCCCTCCCTCCCTCCATTCTTCCTTTCTTCCTTCCTTACTTCATCCATCCTTTCTTCATTTGTCTTCCTTCTGTCACTCCTTCCTTCATTAACTGAATGGATTGATGGATGGATGGATTGATGGATGGGTGGGTCGATGGATGGGTGGGTGGGTGGATGGTGGATGGATGGATGGAAGGAACTCGAAATTCATATTGCTCATTAAATCTTTCAAATACACTTGAATCCTACTAGTCTAAATTCTATAGACAATTATTTAATTGTTGGAAATTAAAAAATGTTCTTTCCTAAATTCGACTTCAAAAGACTTGAAAACAAAGTCCAACAACACCCTTTGAAATAGAGTTCACTGTTCAAATGATTAATGACCGTTGTGTGATCCCTTTGATCAATCAACAGACCGATAATAGAACCTCGTTCAGAAAGGGATACCTTCTGAACAAACAGAATCGAGCTCACTGGGTTAATATGCATGGCTTGATCTCTTTGATCATCCGCCACTCATTCATGAGAGTATTACTGGAAGCCCACTCAGAAACCTTAGAGAACTCAATCAACGTCAATGGATTTAGACAATAGTTTTTAAACATCTGTGGCAGTCCAACTCTTTAATGTGAATACAATTTAAAATTTTCAAAGTACAATTGAACACTAATCTAAGCCACATCCATAAGGCCATCAATTCTAATAGATAGACAGATTTTTGGTGGACAGGCAGATTTGTTCTGTGGCCTGAAGCTGGCAAACCTTGTCGAAACCGGTCGCCCACTTCACGACGGTGCATAGGGTTATTGGTAATATACACAATTATCCTTTGATAGTTTATATGAATTATTTAAATATTAACATGCTTAATCATAACCTTCTTTTTTCAGCGATAGATTTTTGATGCGCTTGTAGATTTTGTTAGGCTTGTAATTCGATAGACTTCCCTTGGTTCACGATTCCATTAGGTCCCCTCAATTTTTTGGTATTCTTGTAGATTTTAGTGGCAGAAACATTGAATTATCTAACTAGTAACATTATGGCTGGAGTTAGCAAGAGTAGAAGACGGGATGACAGGAGGTCTAACGACAGTCGCCCGCCATCTGCCCAGGCTGCACTAACCAAGTGTTACTACATGATTATACAATGCTTTCACCACCTTGGCATCTTGAATGCTCATGTACGTAGGGGCAGTTTGCCTCCTGGATTGAGCTGGAAAGTGTCAGAGTTAGAGAGACAGAATTTCTTCTGTAAACCAGCGATGCCAAACGCTGAGGTCCGTAATGACATCTTAGCAGCAAATTTGAAATGGGCCATATCTTTACTTCAGGTTAACATTAGTCACTATAATTTCCAGCTTGGTCGTCTTATGTTGCTCCTCATCGAAGCTCAGTCCAAACCAAATTTAGAATTAGGTAGAGCGAAGACCACAGCAATAAATTGGGCCCGAAATAACTATGGCAGGAAGTTTCATTCTTCATCAATTGATCAGTTTTATGATTTCATCAGACCTTTTGATCCACATTTTAGAACCTGCCATAGTACAACACCCCCTGTAGGGTCACCTGTGACCTTACCAGGAACATCAACTGCAGGGCCCTCTGTGGCCCTACCAGGCACACCGACTGCAAGGTCAGCCTTGACCGTACCAGTCATCCCACAATCAAATCGCAAACGGAATAGGTCACCCACTGAGAGTCCCCCAGTAGATAAGCGGGTGAATAACCAGAGCTCACCAGTGTTCCCCCTGCAGTCTCCTGTGGTGGATCCGCTCCTGATTCCACTGCCAGCATGGTCACCGTCAGTGTCCGCTCATGTGGATCCTAGTCAGATCCCCCTTGCGGTCTCGCCACTGTCCCCAGTCGAGTTTCCTCCCCTTCCACAGAGAGCAGCTACTGACCGACCTGGTCAAAAGACCAGATCGTCGACGCCGAGGTCCAAGCCACCACAACCTAAATTTACGCCCACACCTAAGCCCAAACCTACGCCTAGGGATACACCCAAAGAGCATAGGTCTTTCTACAAGTTTCGGTTCGTGGTGGATAATAAGAATGAATGGCGCCTTCCTACTCTGAACAAGAATATTCTGCTGATTGGGTCTTCAAATTTAGCTCGTATCAATCAGACACCTCATCCAGATATGCAGGTAGCAATCTATCCAGGTGCTAAGATAAACCACATTAGGAATATGGTTAGAAAACACAATGAGGTCTTCCAACCTCAGCGTATCATCCTTAACATCGGAATTAATGATAAGGACGAACTTCAGCATAACACCTCCCAAAGAATTGAGAATCTGTTTAGTACCATGCGTTCAAAATTTCCAAAGGCTAAAGTTCACTTTGCCAAACTAAATTATTCGAAGCACCTGACTACAACCCAGAAACGAAACATACAATTCGTTAACAGCCGTGTAGAGGCCTTAAGGGCCAAGGTCCCTACCCTGCCCAGCCTCCCCGTGTCTGAATTTCAGGTGGTTGAGGACAACATCCACTGGACTGAGTGCACTGCAAATAGGATGTATAATAGTTGGTTATCGCACCTTAATTTAAACTAACTACGGGTCAGGGTACTAACCACCCAGAAATTGGCCTAGGTGGTAATATCATTAACCTAACTGGTTCTACATTGTCTGAAGCAGAAAGATCGTTGCTAAATCTTGGTCTAACATATGTACCAACACCACGGCCCAAAGTCGACATAGATGCTCTTTTAGATAATGGCTTATGGGAAATTGAAGAATTTTCTCACCGTGTAAAATTAGCAGACTTTTTTCGAAATTCCAAGAAAAACAACTTTCTACCTTTTGTTGAAAAAACTGGCTGGGCACCTAACTCGAAGTTGGTTGACCCTGCGATCCTTGATAGTATAAAAGCTATCAAGGAGCGTGTTGAAAATTTAGAATTTCCTAAAAATCATCAAAATTTGTCATATCAAGAACGTTTAGCCTTAACAGGTTTGCGTAAAAACAATGACATCGTTATAAAGCCTGCTGACAAGGGATCTGCTACTGTATTAATGCGTAAGGATAATTATATTCGTGAAGCACATCGGCAACTCAGTAATCTGAAACACTACGGCAAATTAGACGAACCACTCTGGCAAAATAATTGTGATAAATTTAATGGAATCCTTCAAGAAATGGCTGACAAAAAGGCCATAACGAAAAAGCAGTTTAAATACCTTACTGCTAAACGAGATTCAAATCCACGTACGTTTTACCTTTTGCCAAAAATTCATAAACCTATTGAGTCATGGTCCGACCCTATGATACCACCGGGTCGACCTATTATCTCTGATTGCGGCTCTGAATCTTATCGAATTAGTGAAATTATTGATTACCACCTACAACCAATTGCGAATAGACATTTCAGCTTTTTGAACAACACTGAGGATTTCCTATCCGAGGTCTCCAAAATTTCTGTTCCTCCAAACTCACTCTTGATAACCCTCGACATCGATGCAATGTACACAAACATTGACATTGAAAGGGGTTTGTCTTCTGTTCGCAGAGCATTTGATAAATATCCCGATAACAATAGGCCCACTAGCGAAATATTAGCGCTCCTGGAGCTGAGTTTAAAGGGCAATGATTTCGAATTCGCTGGCAAAATCTACCAACAAATCTGTGGATGCGCTATGGGTAAACGTTTTAGTCCTAGTTTTGCCAACATCTATGTAGCTGAGTGGGAAGAAGATGCGCTTAACAAATGTCCTAAGCAGCCCTTATTTTACCGCCGTTACCTCGATGATATTTTTATGATCTGGAATCATTCGAGGGAAGAGTTTGATGAATTTTTCACTATTTTGAACAATCACGATCCTAACACCAAACTTAAAGCCAACATCGACCAGTCGTCCGTAGACTTTTTGGACGTTACTCTCTACAAAGGTGTAAATTATAACACGAGTGGGCTTCTTGATTACAAAGTATTCTTTAAGCCCACCGATTCCCATCAACTACTGCATAAGAAATCTTTCCATCCACCTCATACTTTTAAAGGTATTATCAAATCACAGATTATCCGATTTCACCGAAATTCTAGTGATAGAAAGAATTTTGAATCTGCGTGTTCCACCTTATTTAAAGCCCTCAAACCGAGGGGATATTCAACACGATTTTTGCGCAAAATAAAATCCGAAACTTTACATGATTTGGAAACTATTACTGATAAGGTTGCCGATCAAAAGCCTACCAAAATTCGTCACAATCGTCCGATTATAGGCGTAGGACAATCTCAGAAATGTGGAAAGAAGAGGTGTAAATTAGACCTCTATCTACCTAATCAGACAACATTTGTCAGTTATCAGAACAAAAGCAAATTCCAACTTCAGTCTAATTTAGATTGCGATTCTAAAAATGTTATCTATTTAATATCTTGCAAATTATGCCAAAAGCAGTATGTCGGTGAAACAAAATGCCCTTTCAGATGGCGAGCAACTAGACACCTTTGCGATATTAGACACGACGAGGACACCAACGTAGCTCAACATTTCAATCTTCCTGGTCATTCTGTCGATAGACACTTTGAAATTATGCCTATTGAGCAGCTGCCTCTTTCTGCTACGGCCGAAGAAACTGATAAACAAAGAAAACTTCGAGAATCATTTTGGATTAAGCAACTGAAAACAAAATGGCCGAGTGGCATAAACGTGGACCCTGGTCTTGCTGATCAACGTGAAATTATTCCATTCAGTTTAACATACAATCGAAAAAACGTTGAAATTTCTGAAATTTTGAAAGATGAATATCATAAATTGCAGGATAAAATGAAAGAACCTCTCAATTTGCGTCCAGTGATAGCCTTTAAGAAAAACTCCAATCTACGTGACATCTTGGTTAATTCGAAATTAACTCTTCAAAAACCTTCAGAATGAATGATATATATTATTCATATTTTATAGGCCATACCGCCTCTATCAAACAAACATAACAAATCTCAGACAATAAAATAAATAAAAAATATCTCCCAACCTTGGGAGATCCTGAGCCAGTGCGTTTAATCATATAACTACCACTACCACTACCACTACCACTAGCACTAGCACTAGCACTAGCACTAGCACTACCACTACCACTACCACTACTACTACTACTACTACTACTACTACTACTACTACTACTATTACTACTACTACTACTACTACTACTACTACTACTACTACTACTACTACTACTACTACTACTACTACCACTACTACTACTACTACTACTACTACTACTACTACTACTACTACTACCACTACTACTACTACTACTACTACTACTACTACTACTACTACTACTACTACTACTACTACTACTAAAACACCAGCATATAAGGGCTCAGCGCTACAGTAATAATGGCAAAAGATAATTACACCCAGGAAGCTCTGAGACAGCTGAATAATGTTAAACCCTACACAAAACTGGATGAAACTAAGAAACTCTCGCATATCTAATGACATTCTCGAAGGCATTACTCAGAACAGATAAAATCAGTAAAAACAATTTAAGTACTTGTCTGCCAAATATAATTCTATGCTACATGCATTCTATTTATTGCCGAAAATTTCACACACCTTGGATGAATCCTATGGCACGACCTAGGTAGGCTTATATTTTCAGATTGTGTCTCTGAATAATACAGCATCAGCCAGTGTATCGAGCATTATGTATAGGCAATTGCTAATAGTGCCCACGCTTTCTAAAATACGAGGGAGGATTTCCTAGCAAAACTGTCCCAAATTAAAGTCCCACCTAATGCATTAATATTAAAGGAAAACTCACCTTATCTTGTACTAACCATTCGATTGAAAGAATTTGCTACGCTCAGTCTATCCTAGATATTTTAGCTTTTTAACTATGCCGATAATGAAAGAAATTCCGGCTTTAGTACCTAGAATTGTATACATTTCAGCAACCTATGATGGCTGTCATAATTTACTTTTCAACAAATCAGAAAAAAATGCAACGTGTCTCCCTCGGTATATATTCTCAGTCATAGAGGTGCCGGAGATAGTTTGGCAATCTGGTATAAGATCATCAATACAGGTGTGCTGTTGAATATTTTTAAAATAATTCGACTGGACGTTGTTGCTGCCAAGGTATACGTATGCGTATGGTGCACTAGTATACGTGCAGATACAGATACCGATACAGAAATAAGTTTGGATATTTGAAGGATGTTCGTGTATTAACCATCGCGCCGGCCTAAATCGGAATTGTATTCTATTTTCATGAAAATAGGCATTTCTCAAGAACGGGGCAGAAGCCTGATCTTGAGAAATGCCAATTTTCCTTCAAAGCGAATGCTATTTTTGAACGTTTACAACTGGAATTGTTGGCTCGGTGAATGAGCCAACATTCCAGTGATACATTTTAAAATATACTCTCTTGAGTTTTGATCTGCAAATGGACATTTACACTGATATATTTTTAATATTCTTGAAGCGATTTGAAGGAAAATGATTTATGTCAGATGACGTGACTCAGTTGCTACATCTTTTATGCGAAATGCTTTCAACTAATCAACAGCATAGTCATTTAAGTAATGGATTACCATATAGTGAAACTCTACCACATGTTTTACATGTTTTAGAATCTGGCTTAAAATGTCCAGGTCACAAAATCCTTAGCTTCCTCAGGCCCATTCTTGACTTGGGTGTAACTAATCCTGCTTTCTTGAGGTCAGCTCGTATCACGCTTAGCATATTTATGCAATAAAGTCCTCTACTGGCTCTGTATATGCTGGCTCAAAGTGGGGAGAATTTCAAGGCTCTCTGTGCTGGTGTGTCTTCTGATATCCTTAGTACATTGGCCAAACATGGACCATCTTTGCTGGGCGACCTTTACAGACAGCGGCGACGTATTACACATCTGTGTCCAGCGATGGCGCGTAGGTGTTTACGGTGGCAGGCGTCGAGTTTGTCTAGCGCTGCATTGGAGCTGCCCAGCTGTTACAGTTATATATCATCAAGGATACGCAGGTTGCATTGTATAAGCGTAGTCTTTTTATTAAGGGCATCTTTGATCTACGAATCAATAGCTTCCAGAAGGACTAGAAAGCCATGTTCCCCATGATGCAGCGTGCAGAAATGTCATCAGTACTGCAAAGCAGTGAGCCCAGGGTTGTACTTTTCCTCCATGGTTTGCCGCCACGGAGTGGATCGTCATTTTCTTTAGGTTTATGCTTTGTAGATAGGTGTATGTGGGTTAACTCTGTTTTTGGATTAATTCATAAAGACATTCTCAACTTTTAGTTTGCTTGCAGCTATTGGGAGAAGTTCGTCAAGAGGCTTCTTTTCATCGTCTATAAAGTCCACATCGTTGGCATATTCCATCTCTAGCGGCATACACGGGATTTTCCGTATGCTGTTACGGAGCACAATGTGCCGCAGATTGGTCGGCGGCCCGATGGCTTCTTGGGCTTGAGTAGCGCGACAAGAGTGCCCTGGCCTACAGAGTCGAGGTGAAGGTGGTGCATAAAAGCTGGATTGCTTAGTTGCGTGATCGGGTTTGAGCTAATGTCACATGCATATTTTAATAGTCCATTGCTCATGACATCTGGTCCAGATGCACGTCCATTTTTCAGGGCTTTAAGTACAAACCTCTGCTGTATTAATTGGTCACAAAAAGGTCACATGTACGTCAATATTTTAAAAATAAAAATAAACAACGATTTCCTCAAAATTGTCTCAGTTAATGGCAGACAAAAACACATTACTCGGTATCTGACGGCCTGTCACCAAGATGACGATCGATTCCCAACAGGAAATGTCTCACCTGTACAATAACGCTAATTCATTCGATGAATTAAAGGACAAGATTTATCTCCCTTTCACAATCATCTCATAATAAAAAGGGCAAATATGCCGGATGTGACACACACACCTCAACGACAACTAATTTGGAGTATATCAGTTTGTTTTATAGCAAGGGCAAATTTGTCCAATACCCACGTAGTTGATATCTTTATCAGTAGGGATACCGTAGGGCCGCGTTTTAGTTTTTTAGTGTAAAATTGGCATACATCTTACATATACTTGCATACGTCATACGATCCCACAAACACGCATCAACCCCAAGTTCGGAAAGGTTCGCTTCATTAGAATTATGGAAAAATGCCTAAAAATGTATACTTTGAAAACAATGCTGCTGAACGCTGTCCATGTTGCATTTTCGCCTTTGACCACAAAATTGCTATACGTGTTATAGTCCACATGGGCCAGCTACTAGCAATGTGTGTCCCAGACTGACCCAGTAGAACAAGAGTTATTGACGAATGCGTTAAAATGTATATTTTGAAAACTGTTGCCAAAAGCTGTTGCTATGCGTTATAGACCGCAAAATTAATGACGTCATATGACGTCATAATCCGCTAAGCGACGTGTAGGATGATGTCATAATAATTACGTCATAAATGATTCTATACGGACCGTCTTTAACTCTTAAGAGTCCGACACATTGTACAAATTGTATGTCTCTACTATTTAATAAACATGTTGTTGAACATTTTGAAACTAAGTTTTTCTGGAAATTGATAGTCAGGAAGTTCAGTGATCGATCGATCCCAACACGAGCGATGCATGGGCGGAGCTTAGCTAGAGACGGGCGAGGCATAGATAAAATTGGAAAGTCCATTGGCATATCTGCCAGCGGCAAATTTCCATCCAATCTGGAGAAGATCCCTCGAGCAGAACCAGAGTTATTCAAACATGTCTTAAAGTTCTCATCTATTCTTAAAAGATACATATCCTAGCTAAATTTACGTCTATTTGTTACTTTATGGACACTTTAACTAACTTGGATTATAGCCGCCATTTTAGATAGATATTTGTGGGCGCCATTATTTCAGACTCTATTGTCTTCGCCGGTGAGCAATTGTTCATATAAAACCATTCTCGTAACACTATTCCTAGTCATTAGTTTGCAGGCTTTCAAGGTAAGCACATAGTAAGCATAGCGCAGTACAATACTCGATTTATATTTCCTATGGTGCAAATAAATACAAATATATCTATAACAAGTTTACTGAATGATGTTGCTGCCTATAGCAGCAACAGCTTTCCGTCAAACCATTGTTGAAATAATCAGCTGATAATAGAATTGTCACTAGGCAAAGATTTGATAACAATTTGGCTGAAAATAGTTGATGAAACAACTTTCAATCAAATTCTTCTCAAAATAATCAGCAGGGCAGTCAATGTTACAAGGCTTGCTGAAGATATTTCGAGCAACTTTATTGGCAGTCATTTCTTACTCAGGCAGCAACAGAGTTGAAAATTTTTCTCAGAATAATCAGCGGGCTTTCTTTTTTGTTAGATAACTAATGCATACACAATAAGTTAGGCCTATATGATATACGAACTCGAGACCCAGTCTCAGATATGCTCGAAAATTCGATTCATTTCATTGTCAATCAGGAAGTAAGCGTAGTATTCTATTCACGGTAGGCCTGTCCGGGGAGATCGTGCATGTGCTAGTGGATTGCTTGATCTTTGTGAACATATTTCACTCTGAAATAAGCCTCTATAGGCCTAGCTAATTTTGTATGCACGGGCTTGCAAACAAAAGAGGAAGTCCGCTGATTATTCTGAGAAAAATTTGACAACGCTGTTGCTGCCTGAGTAAGAATTGATTATCAATAAAGTTGCGCGAAATATCTACAGCAAGTCGTGCAACATTGACTACACTGCAGATTATTTTGAAAACAATTTGATTGAAAGTTGTTGCGTCAACGATTTTCAGCCACATTGTTATGAAATCTCTATCTAGTGACAATTGTATTATCAGCTGATTATATTGACAACAATTTGACGGAAAGGTGTTGCTGCTATATGCAGTAGCAGTTTTCAGCAAACCTGTTATAAATATATTTGTTGTCACTTGCACCATAGGAAATATACACAACTACTATTGGACTGTGCTATTCACATCTGCGCGCTCACCTTGAAAGCCAGCAGAAGAATGGCTAGCGTTAGCGTTACAAGAATGGTTTTATACGAACAATTGCTCACCGACGAAGACAATAGAGCCTGGAATAATGGCGCCCGAAAATATCTATCTAAATGGCAGCTACAATCCAAGTTAGTTAAAGTGTCCATAAAAGAACGAATAGTCCTAAATTTAGCTAGGATATGTACCTTTTAAGAATAGATGAGAACTTTAAGAACATCAAGAAGTAAAGAAGAAGAAGAAGACTTTTAATGATACTTTATTTTCACACCATCGTTAAAGTGTACATGATATCACAGATATTTAATATACTATGTTAAAAAACGAATTTTAGAAATAGACAAGGTGAGGCATTAAATGCCATCGCATATTAAACAAATATTTGCTCTGACAACAAATACAATTATTAAAATTTGAAGAACAAGAAGAACAAGAAGAACAAGCAATCCATACTCGCATGTGCACTTGCTTCTAGCACCGCAGATAAAACTATTACTTACAAGTGTATTTAGCAGGAAACACAATTCACCTTTCCAGAGTATCCACCCTTCATCTGACCTCGTATGACGTCATAACCATATCAGTGCCTGTATGATGACGTCACAATCATTACGTCACAAAGGGTTTCATATAGACCGTCACCAAATCTCAAATACGCCGACACGTTGTATGAATTGTATGTCTTTGTAATTCTTTGCTATTTAAGAAAAATGCTGTTGAATATTTCGAAACTAATTTGACTGGGCACTGTTGCTGCCTTAGGCAGCAACAGCACCCAGTCAAATTAGTTTCAAAATATTCAACAGCTTACCTGTATAATTTTCTTGAAATAGACAGTCAGGGAGTTCAGAGATCGATCGATCCCAACACGAGCGAGGTGTGGGTGGAGCTTAGCTAGTGATGGGCGGGGCATAGCTAAAAATGGAAAGGTCCATTTTGAAACCAAACTGAATAGTTAATGGAGGGATCGGGGACTAACATATGCTCTTGAATGACAGCTTTATATAATAATCAACCTATAGGCTCCAGTAAAAAAAAAAGAAATAAATCAAAATAATTAGAAAAAGCAGCTAAATACCATTTATGTCACTCTGGCGGGAGCCAGTTATTGACAGCTGGACCTATGCGCTCGGATGTATGGATAGTGGTGTGGGTGTTGGCTTATGCCATCTTCCCGTCTCTACACACAGTGTATGACTCCCTGTCCTGATCTTACATAATGCTTGCCTATGTTTCGTTATTGTAACCGTATCTAAGTATGTTTTATACATCAAATCATTAACAAAGTATTTATATAACCTGGTTTTACCACCCATGTCTAATAATCCTATCCATTCTTGCATATACTTATCATAAGCTCTTTGTTTATATTGTACAATACACATATTTGTGTCTACATTGCTGCCTTGCGATACCCAAACGTCATTAAAACCGCGCCTGGACAACATATCTCTGAGCTTATTCACTCAGTTAATACGTGAATTATTTATACAATCATCACATAAAACATTATAAATATTTCTTATTACTTTTCTTGGCT
>CM067375.1:19086128-19171166 GCA_034401795.1 Chaetoderma sp. LZ-2023a
TTGGATTGTGTAGTATTTCGGGAAACGTTTTTAAAAATCTTCTCTTCCAAAACCACATTGCGGATTGATTCAAAACTCATGAAATATGGTCTAGACATCTGCTGAACAAAGTTTGCTCAAGGGAATTTGATTAGCCGAAAACTAGGGTGGCCATCTTGAATGACGTAATTTTCGTGAAAACGACTTCCTCTCCAGAACCGCTGAACGGATCGGGCCAAAATTTGGCTGATATGATTCTGAATTGTCGAGCATTACAGTTTGTTCAAGGGAAATTGATACGTCCAAAAACATGGCCGCCATCGACCAATCAAAATTCAGCATGATTGGCGGCCATTTTGAATTTTTTTTATTTGTTGAAATTTGAAGCCGAAATTGGTTTTATATAGGTTTGTGGGGCTTCTTATTCCAAATATGTCATTTTCAATACTGTCGGACGAACGGTTTGGCAGCCATCTTGGATCGTTTTCCCTCCAAAATTGTCAATACTAATGCAATTGGAGAATTGAATTGGCTTGTTCTCAAGAAGAACTGGACCGATTGCATTTATATTATTTGTACTGCCGTTGGTGACACACGATTGTTTGTTTTTCAAAACCATTTCAATGATGGGTAGACTGGGCGGATAAAAAGGATTCCTACTGTAACCTTCTCACATAATTCAATAAAATTGGCAGCATTTAATCCAACTTGATCAAATCTAAGAGACTATTTAGGCTCTAAGCCACCTATACGAGCTGGCTCAGATAAGGTTCTCGTCTTAGTGACCAGGATGCTAGCCGGTTGGCCACCCCACCCAACCCCACCCCCCCCCCCCCTATTCATCGCCGCTTGCGGCTATTATTATTATTATTATTATTATTATTATTATTATTATTATCGGCCATGTTACAATTGACCTTTCCGGTTTATCCTTCCAGCAAATGACGTCATATCGTGTCATAATGAACTGTATGGTGTGTGTAGGAGGACGTCATAACCATTACGTCATAAATGGCCCGCTTTAGTCCGTCTTAAACGCTTAATAGTTCGCCAGGTTGTATTAATTTACTATTTAACAAGCATGCTTTTGAATATTTCGAAACTAATTTGACATTGGCTGCATCAGCACCCAGTCGGAAATTGATAGTCAGTGAGTTCAGGGATCGATCGATTCTAACACGAGCGAGGTGTGGGTGGAGCTTAAGAGGGGGTGGACGGGGCCCATAGCTGGAACTGAAAAGCTCCGTTATCGGCCCTTCAATTCGCCTTTCCAAAGTATCCATCCATCATCTGACCTCGTATGGCATCATAATCAGCTTAGAGCTTGTATGATGACGTCACAATCGTTACTTCACAAATGTGTCCATATAGATCGTCATCAAATCACAAATAGTCTGACGCGGTGTATGAATTGTATGTCTTTGTAATTCTTTGCCTATTAATAAACATGCTGTTTAATATTGTGAAACTAACCTGACTGGGCGCTTTTGCTGACATTGGCAGAAACAGCACCCAGTCAAATTAGTTCCAAAATATCCAGCAGCTTACCAGTGTAGGTTTTTTTGGAAATTGATAGTCATGGTGTTCAGAGATCGATGATCCCAACACGACCTGAAACTGGAAAGTTTCGATCAATTTGCTCTGCAATAAATTATACTTACTGTGGCCATAGCAGGAAACAACGGCCACTGCTAGAATCAGGAAGAATATACTCGGCCTTAGCATTGTTATATTAAACTGGCAAAAATTAAATTATGATATATCTTTGTAGCAATGATCCGACAAAAGTTAACGATGTATTAGATAAACTATGACATACGATCGCATTTCATCTGGCAAATATGCTGATAATACATGCTTCATAAACAAGAGTACAGAGGTTCTTGCTAACGCGTTCAGCCCTGAATACCCCGTATCTTGACTTTAAATCATGCAGGTAAAAAAGCTAATGCATATATGGGCGGCAAGATAATATCCCTTTCCACTTTATCAACCCATTCTATGATGTCATAATAAACTACGCGACGTGTAGAATGACGTCATACGGAATGACGTCATGAATGGCGTCGATAAGTACGTCACGAACGCATGTTTGAAGACGGACTATACGTTGTTGTATGAATTGTATGTCTTTACTATTTAATACATATTCTGTTGAATATTTTGAAACTAATTTGGCTAGGAGCTGTTGCTACCGCAACAGCGCCAAATCAAATTAGTTACAAAATAATCAACAGCTTACCTGTATAGTTTTCAGGAAATTCATAGAGCATTCAGGGATCGATCAATCACAACACGGTGAGGTGTGGGTGGAGCTTAGATAGAGATGGGTGGGGCATAGCTAAAAGCGGAAATGTCTATTAACTCGGTATGTAACTATTAGATGGTGACAAAGTAGGCGGCAATCAATAGTTTCTTGTTAAATTATTTTCAGATTATTTCAGGCACACTAACTTTTGCAACTCTAATTGTACAATTTTCAATTTTCAAATTAATTTAAAAGATAAACTTCTGTTCAGTTTTCAAGAAATGTGTGGGTAGATAGCAACATTGTCAACTAGAACTGGTTTAAACTGTACACCCGTTTCTCGGCCATTGGCTCAGTAAAAGATAGAGGATTGACATCAGGGTGGTAAATGTTAAAGGATCTGTTGGCCTACTATTCGGGTAGTTGGGCTGAACACGTTAGTATGACTGAATCCATCGTAATCTCACATAACCTTTGCACAGCCATATTGAACAATATTACCATCAGAGATAGTCTCTTAAAACAAAGGATCGATTCGATCAGTAGCTGGTGTCAATATGACATACGCCACTTGGTAGCTGCCATAAGACGAAGCTTGACAGCAGTCAGTCAGAACGTGTTTGAATTGGATGTTACTCGCTTTCAACATAAACAAAAACCTCCTGTTTGATATTTTGAAACTAACTGCGAGCTCTTGCTTCCATTCAACATAATGTATATTACATTGTAAATTAGTCAAAGACACACACGATTCGGAATTTACGTGACGGATTGTTAAATTTTCCTGACAGATCTCAGCCATTTTGATTATGACGTCGACTAAAATATGACATCATTGATATGACGTCAGATATGTCAACGGCAGATCGGACCCGTCCCTTATCATGTAGATAATGTACAATGGTATATAATAGAAAATATGCTGCCAGTCAGGGTCAATGACTTGTCTAGCTCCGATGATGCTTACGAAAAAGTCGACTTTCTTTCACAACGAAGCCGGCCAAAACCGGCCTCTGCAGTGGTCTTTTGTAATGCCCATTTGCAGGCTAAGAGAAGAATAGTTTTGAAACTTTACCACTGGAATGACTGGCTCGGTAACAGAGTCAGTCATTCCAGTGGTAAAGTTTCGAAAATACTCTTACTTGTGTGCACTTGGACACTGTCTAATCAGATATTTGAATTTTCTTGACCATTACACTTTTGATGAATGTCCATTTGAAGGACAACAGAAATCTATTTTTTTGTAAATTTTAGTTATAAATCTACAAAAATACATTTTTTGGCTGCAAAAATCAAATTTCCTTGAAAAGTATTGGCAATTAAATGGTTAATTGAAATAAATAGGTCTTTTGAGCGCTTTAATGCGATGCTGAAATAAGAGGGGTTAAATTGTCAATGTCTCAATACCAGGCACCGCAGGCCACTTACTTCATGGTACTAACCTGCTTAACGAAATAGTAGTGCCGGTACTGGGGCAATACCAGGTCGGGTTTGTCCAGTGGTATGTTATTGACAGGGTTAATAGATAATTCTTATCATGGTAGTTCATCTTTAATGTCACAAGCGTGAGAAGCGCCTGACTCGGGATTACAGATATGCGCGTAAAGATTGAGCATCCTCACCCATTGGACCAGTTTTAGCTATGTCCATCTCTATCTAAGCTCCAGCCACACCTCGTCCGTGTTGGGATCGATCGATCTCTGAACTCCCTGACTATCAATTTCCAGGAAACTATACAGATTATCCGTTACATGTTTTGAAACTAACTTGACTGGGTGCTGTTGCTGCCTATGGCAGAAACAGCGCCCAGTCAAATTAGTTTCATAACATTGTGTGTGTGTTGTAATATTTGAGGCGTTTATATGCTAGTTCCCAATGCTAGGGTCTAGACTCACGCCTGGCCTTTATGGTTTCTGTTGAATTCTTGTGAATTCTTGTGACGTCGGTTTGTGCATTAGCTTGTGTCTCTCTGTGTGTGTGTGTGTGTGTGTTGATCGTTGTCTCTCGATTTTGTCTCATGTTGCTGTTTTTTTCCATGGCTTTTTTTTTTTTGTTGCTCCTCATGCTTGGGCGTGTGTAATGGGGATGGCCTAACCTGGACCTAACAGGGGTGGGTAAGGGATGGGGTAGGTGTTGGGTCGGGGGAGGTGCGTACGGTCTTATGACCTGATGCACCCAAGGGGGGGGGGGGCTTTAGGTCAGAGACCTCCCGGCCCCTTTGGGGGGAGTGGGGAGGTTGGGGTGTGGGGTCTTTCGGGTCCTGGGACCCATTTGGTCTTCTGGCCATCATCCGAGCAGGCACCAGCGCGCACTTGTTTGATTTTGATTGGTTAGGTAGCCCGTATGGTGACTGTGTCCGTCCGAGGACGAACTCGATCAGTCATCCGGGTTACATCCCTCCATAGTCCCCTCGAAAATTCCGAAAGATTCTAATTCTAGCAATTTGGTTTTGGTTTTGTAATCCGTATGTTGCGTGGTTCCATCCGAGGAGGGATCCATTCAGCATCCGGTTTACTTTGACTATGCCGAAATTTCTTGCCTACCTAACCCTAGCTCACGTTCACACAGTGATGGGCACTGTGTGACGGGACCTCAGTTTAAAGTCCCATCCGAGAAGACTGAATTTTTCATAACATTCAGCAGCGTGTTTCTTAAATAGCAAAGACATACAATTCGTACAACGTGTTGAACTATTAAGTGATACAGACGGACTATCTCGTATCATTCATGACGTCATGATTATGACGTCAGCCTACACGTCACGTAGTTGATTGTGACGTCGTATGATGGATGGAAAAACTTCAAAGGTGATTTACTACGCTTACATAAATAGAAAACCAAACGGTGGTTAGTAGAGGCATGTGCTTTTTTAAGCATGTGTTTTTCTTGTAATGCTGTTGCTGTTTTAATCCTGTATCCCTCAAATCTGTTCAAGAAAAAGAAATTATTTTTGAGAATTTACCACTGGAATGACTGGCTCTGTTATCGAGCCAATCATTCCAGTGGTAAATTTTCAAAAATAGTCTCCTCATTGTATACAAATGGGCATTTCTCAAGACCAGTGCTGGAGACGTTTTAGGCTGATATGAATGTTACAGGGTTGAGGACTTAGGTTCGTTAAGTCGCATGATGTTTCGAGCGCATGCCTAAAAGAAACAACCATTTACTGAACCAAAAGGTCACGTGGTCGCTCTTGCATGTGTGACTGATAGATAAACTGTGACCGATACGCAATCTGCGCAAGTCACTCAATAATGAGTGGGTGGATATCCCCAGCAATATGATCATACGTACGGGAGTTACTGATGATTCACGTTAACTTTTAATTTCAATTTCAATTTATTTTTTCTTCAGACGTGCACGAAATATTTATAGATGCAACATACACATAACGGCGGTTACATGTGTTAATAAATCATTAAATATTGTAAGATTTTTACAGTCATAATACACTTACATAAATAGGTAGTGATAATAGTAGTGGCAGTAATGCTGCTGCTGCTGCTGCTGCTGCTGCTGCTGCTGCTGCTGCTGCTGCTGCTGCTGCTGCTGCTGCTGCCGCTGCTGCTGTTGCAGCTGACGGTAAATGATGATGATGATGATGATGATGGTGATGATGATGATGGAGATGATGATGATGATGATGATGATGATGATGGTGGTGGTGGTGGTGGTGGTGGTGGTGGTGATGATGATGATGATGATGATGATGATGATGATGATAGTGGCGGCGACGACAACGATGACGACGATGACGACGGTGAGTATTACAGTGTACTGTATAGTTAGGATTGTTGCTACTCCCATCGCAGTTTACAAGCTGTACACGCTGGGATACCACCTTCGTGTATTTTTCTAAACTAATCATAATGATGTCAATAAATTGACAGAGATTTTATTGTTTTGGCGTTTTTTGTTTTTAAAAGTTGCTACATTTTAAGAGTAATTTGGGCGTAGTATGTAGTGTTTACGAAAACACATTCTTCTCTCAGCATTTATGTAAGGGCATTCAAATATATAGAGATTCGTCTCTCAATGCGTTTAGTTAGCTTAAATCGCATGCACCTGGCGTGTATGGCTACAGGGCCTATATATATATATATATATATATATATCCCTTCTTCTATCGGTGGTCGGTGGTTTCTGGTTTGAAATGCACAACGCATTTTGATAGCTCTTTTCTGGGAGATAGAATAGATATTTTTTGAGTTTTAAATCTTCTTTGAACATCATAAAGGTTATGCATAATTTGGCCATAACAACGACAGGCCCGTATTGTCCAACACGTTTTAATATTTAGAATCCATGGCCACGCATATGTGTTGTTTGAAGAAAGATAATGTAGTAATTTATAGGGTTTATATGAAATTTTTGATTCCTTCCGGTTATGGATTTTGCCCAAAATAGTACCATTCTTTTGTCGTGGATTTCCGTAGACGGGATTAGCATTATCGGGAATCATAACCTAGTTTTTCTAAATACTGACACCTCAACATCAACAGACGTACGACAAGCACATGCATTGTACCAACCACCAATCCAACGGCATTGTCTCGATACGACAGCTACTATTGGATTGGTGTTTAGTATAACGCATGCGCCAGTTGGAGATGCGGTGTCAGTATATAGCAAAATAAGGTTAGGAGTTCCGGTTAGTTTAATCAAGTCTACGGAAATCCATAACAAACAATTTGAGCAACATGCAAGCTCTAGGAAATATAACTTCTTGTTCATAGGAATTAACGAATCAGACAATGAAAATACATATAATACTTATACTGTACTGTGAATAACAAAATAAAAATCCCAGATACAGTTTTCACCGATTAGGTTACTCACGTCTACAGGACCAGTATGGTACACAGAAGATGTTTCCGGCTGCGAAGGTCAGGGCTTTCGCTTTCTGAAATCGTCCACACAGATCTCCCGGTATTAACCTCTGACTGCAGTTGCGCAAGTGTATTTTTCGTAGTCAAATACATGGCGTCATAGTCATGTGATTGGTGTCGCACGCCGTGCGTGATAGGTCTGTGGTGAATTTACAATTTAATATAAATTATGTTGAATATTTTGAAGTTAATTTGACTGGGAGCGGATGCTACCATTGAACTTGAGATTCTGGGAATTCAGGACTCGAATTAATAAAAATAACTCAAAGACGCGGGGCTAATCTAGTGATTAATACTGAGAAACGCTGTCGTGGAGAACAACAGTTTTCTACATGACGTCATCTTTTCCTCGAATACCACACTGCTTGTCGTACCACAATGGGCTTGTTGAGTATCTTAGGGCAGTTAGAAACCGCATACTCAGATTACACAACAGAGACCTCGTTAGCTTATGTAGTTAACATGTGGCTATAGATCTCATTGTACCGAATTAGGTCATCAGCGTCTAAAGTACCCATGCTGCAGATTTAGGTCAGTTTCCAACCACCACGGCCAGCACCACCACCAACAACACCACCACCCTCGCCGTCGCCACCGCAGCGAACATCACCACCACCACCACCACTACCACCACCACCACCACCATCACCACCACCACCACCACCACCACCACCAACAACAACAACACCGCCGCAACCACCGTCACCGCCGCCGCCAGCACCACCATCACCAATACCACCACTACCACCACCGTCATTACAGTGACCAGGGGTCAGTAAGGCCAGCGACAACCACCTCAGGCTTTTCCTCTCCTATAGTGCATCCCCATAGTGCCTCTAGGTTTTGGCCCCACCGTATAGTTTAGGACCATTCAGATCAAAATAGGTTCCTATACCCCTGATCATCTCCATCATGGCGGCGGGGGCGACGGGGACGACGATGGCGACGACGACGATGAGACAATAACACCACCGTTATCAGCATCACGTGATACAATATTGGCATGGCATCCTCATCTCCTCAATTGTCATCATCATCATCATCATCATCATCATTATCATCATACTCATCATCATCACCATCATCATCATTACAAAGAGCGCTATCTATCTCACCATCCTGATAAACACCTTCATCCACATCATCGCCGTCGTGGTCGTCATCGTCTTCGCTACTTTTATCATCATCCAATACATAATCCTAATCAGGAACTTTGATCTGAAGTGCATGTTATTACTCTTTAATCTTGTGCATCATTGCACTGATAGATTATCCGTTTAACTTATTCAGATTATAATTAACCCCTCGGGTGTTAACTTTAAGGTCCAGCTTTGGCACGAAAACCCGCATCTGCAGTAGTCTTGAGGAATGTGTATTTGCAAGCCAAAAGAAAAGATGTTTTATTTGGCATTAGAATGACTGGCTCAGAAAGAACGTCAGTAAAATAATAATCTCCCTTTTTACTTTTGCTTTTGATTACTCCTGTAACCCTTTAACACTAAAATTTATTCAAGAACATTTCAATTTTCTCAAAGAAAATGTCCATTTGAAGACCAAGAGAAACTGTTTTTTGGAAATTTGCCACTGGAATAAATTGACTAGGTTATCGAGCCAGCCATTCCAATGATAATTTCTCAAAAATAGTCTTGTCTTGGTATGCATATGGACGTACACCACTCCAGAAGCTGTTTTTGACTGATATGAGTGTTAAAGGGATACGGGACAAGCCAGACAACAATTGACTCAGCAGTGCTTAAAGGAATTATGTATTTGCTGGACAAGCGAATGTTAATTTTTTTTCTAAATTCCAGTGGTAAATTTGCAACAAAGTAATCTTCTCTTGAACGGCAAATGGACATGTTTCCATTCTCGTGAACTCTTGATTATCAAATGGTTAATTGACATAAGCAAAATTGTCAGTGGTTTGATGCGCTTCGGTACAAGATGGGTTAAATGAAGAAGATATCATGACACGATCTGCCCGTCAAGTACCTGACGTCACTATCTGACGTCAGAATCAGTATAATATTCTTAAAACACCGTCATGAAAATCGTGTAGTCCGTCATTACGTGTGTGAATGGCATTTCTTTGATGAATTTATAATTTATTAAACATGCTGTTGAATATTTTGAAACTAATTTGCCTGGGCAGCAACAGCCCAAAGTCAAATTAGTTTCAAAATATTCAACAGCTTACCTGTATAATCACCTTGAAAATGGTCAAGATATGGCTAGAAATATACTCCCCTATTGAACTCGCAATGACGAATGATAACTAGTTATGTTCGGCGATAGTACATGTAACAGGTGATTCAGACAGCGTGTTACCGACAGGGGCAGGATAATCAAACCCATACTCGAGAGCAAACGCAGTGCTGATAACGAGATATGTTTCATACTAATTACCCGATATGTGTTTAAAGTCTCACTATACCATTAAGACACGGCAGCAAATTGAACTACAGCTTCAGATGCTGATGAAACGTAAGTCATTCCTACAACACAAACTCAGCCACCACTATTAGTTAAAATGACCGCGTAAAGCTTAAATTACTTAGACACCGCGACACTGTTTCTATTGGTGTACGGTCCAGCAGAAAGGTATCCTTTTTAAATGATTATTAATTAACATTTTGATCAATATTTACCAAATAGGAGAACTAATTTACAGTTTAATATCGAACCTCAAGTTCAAGTTAATTTTGTTGTCCCAGGCTATTACAACAGCATATGGGGTAACAGCGTTTAGTACTGGAATGCAACACTGTATTTATTATGATTACTATTTTCTGAGTCTGTAATAGAAGAAGCACCACGAAACTGCAATCAGTCCTTCTTCGCCGTTGGCGAATGTGTCCTGTCCTCAGTCAAATTGTTTCGCTTCCTCAGGCCAATCCTTGATATGAGTGTACTGACTACTGAATCTTGCTTTCTTGAGGTCGCCACGCATTACTCATAACATATTTACGCAATGGTGTCCTCAGTTGGCAGTATATGTGCTGACTCGCAGTAGGGCTAATTCCAAGACTCTCTGTGCTGGTGTGTCGGCTGGCATCCTTATCACATGACCAAACATGGACCTTTTTTGCTGTGAGATTTTTAAGGACAGTGGCAGCGTATGGACAACGGCATTGCATTGCACATATTGCATAGCGCATCGTTATAAATTGTGCTGTCTGGCCATCTGTCTCCAATGACGGTGCAGAGGTGCTTGCGGTGGCAGGCATCAAGTTTGTTTAATGCTGTGTTCTAAATGATGCAACATGCAGTAATGTCAGCCGTACCGCAGAGGAGTGAGCCTAGGATCGTCGATTTCTTTACTTTCATGCTTTGTCGATAGACATGTGTGGGTGAAGTATGATTTAGATCCATTCATATAGAGATAATCTTTAGATTGCAAACCTGCAGCAAGTTAACAAGTGCAAAGTGCATGGGAAAGGGCATCTCCCTGCGGGGAGCCGATTGGTTCCTCAAACCACGCAGACTTCACACGACTCGTAATCTCAGCTTGGTGTATGGAAGTAGTAGTCTAACTAGGTGTAGCTCATCTCCATTGCAACTAGTCTAGCGCAGTACATCTAGGATATTTGTGCACCTAATTGTGTTGAAAGATTGTGGCATATACATGCGCATTTTCTGGAAATCTGTGTGCTTGGACATGAGTAGTGTATGCTTTTGAATTATGATTATATCTAGTCAAAGCTGGTAAAATAATGGGCTGACCCAGGTATTTCAGCGACTATGCTTTAGCCAAGTAAGAGATAAAAGACATTAATGCTGAATTATATACAGCAATATAATTAGGTTTAAGGATGTAGGTATCATACAGGTGACAGAGGAAATCTGCTACTACCTGAATAGGTGCTTCCATTGGATTAATAGATGTTGTTGAGCACCATTCTGAAAATCTATTGATTTTACAATTATATGCTCTGGAGGTTGACACCCATTCTGGCTTTTGCCATGAAAATGGCTGCTTGCTCAGACGTCTTCCTTAATTGTGGATTCCTTGACAACATCCATGCAGTCAATTGACCGGTTGTTGTGAAAAGCATTGTCCTGGAAGATAATATTGCCCACCCGAGGCAGAGGAAATGAATTGCAGACCAGAAGGTCCAGCAGATCCGTGTACCATGATCAGCTTGGACAATTCGTGGTGAACAGAAGCACTTGGCACGCCTCTTGCCTGATTTTCTGAAGAATTTTTAGAATAGGATTGCTGGCGGGTATGCGTATGCATAATTCCTCCCAACTGATAGCTAGCGTATATGTTGCGATAGCGCTCGAATCTGGAATCGGAGACATACGTCGTCATCTTTGCATTCTTCTTAGTTATGAATAAATCTATGTTGGGTTTGCCCCAGTTGTTGAACAGACGGTCTGCCACACATTGACTTAGTTGCCATTCCGCAGGGAATACACTCATCCTTCGGCTCAATGAATCTGCTAACAAATTTAGCCTTTACGGAATAAGAACTGCTTTAAAGGTGATCACATGATCTAGACTCTGGGAAAAGCACTTTCCATTTCATCATATAGAGACTGGGCAACTTCATTCTGCCCTGGCATTTATGTAAGTCACTACTGTTGAATTGTCTGATCGAATCAGAACTATCTTGCCCTGGACTTTCTCTAAGAAATGTTCCAGGCCTAGGATTACTGATCGTAATTCCAGCAGGTTGATATATTCTTGTGACTGATCAGGCAAGCTTCTCATCCCTTCATTGATGTATCCGTGTACATCGTTATGTGAGGGTGGGGTGAGCATCATCCCCGCCCGGAGATTTTCTCTTTTCATTGGAGGTGGTGAATAAGAGGCTCCAACACTGCCACTCTTGAATTCAGTCATCCTGAATTCTGGGTTCACTGTCTCATGAAAAATAACTGGATAGGTCGCCTGCGCAAAACTGCCTGTTGACTGACTGGCTCCAGAGAAACCATCAACCCCAGCATTCTAAAGTAAACCTGTGCCAGCACATAGCGACTGTTGCACACTGACTGTATGACTGAGATGAGTATCTGTACTCTCCCCTGAGAGGGGTAAACATATCCCATCTCTAGATCGAAGAAGATGCCCAGGTAAACTAACTTCTGGGATGTAGTCAGCTCTGATTTCTGAAAGTTGATTAGCCTAGATCTGTGAGTTTTCAAAATTATTTTCAGATTTGCTGATAGACTTTCCCGATTGTGTGCTTTTAACAGCCAGTCGTCTATGTAGGTGTGGACTGCTACGTTTCTCCTGCGGAGGTATGCTGTGATAGCAAGGACCACCCTGGTGAAGACCCGAGCTGTCGAAATTCTAACAGGAAGAACTTTGAATTGCGAATCTCAGGAACCGACGAAAACTCCTCGCAATTGGAATGTGGAAATAAGCATCCGTCAGATCTATTGACGCTGTCCACATTGCTTTCTTCAACCCCGCCAACACCGTTTTGATTGTTTCCATCTTGAAACTTGGTGGGTCTATGAACTTCTTCAATGGCTTGAGGTTGAGAATTGGTCTCCATCCTCCAGTGCTTTTTGTTACCAGAAACACGGTTGAGTAGAAGCCCGGTCAATTTTGAGCCGGTTCAATTGCTACTTTTTGTATGAGGGATTTTATTTCCTCGATACACAACCGCTGATCTGAATCCCTTGGATTTTGAGTCCAGAGACCGTAGATATGGCAGACCAAGTATCCGGTCAGGATGGTATCTGACTGAACGCCATCGCAAGACTACATGATCCCGTGTCAACGGCTCCCACTCTTGCTTGTGGAAGGCCAAGCAACCTCCCATGGGTGCACCTAGGGAGAGAGATGGACAGGACTAGTGCAAGAGCGGCACTGTCTCTGGCAGCGTCAGAGTGATCTTGTGGTAATCAGCCCATCAGGCATGGTTAACGTGACCAGATCCCCGTGCGCCCCTGCCAGTGCTGCGTGCACCACGATGTGCGGGCTGCCGCATAGCGGCCTGCGACACCAATCCCCCAACCAGGCTGGTGCTGGAATGGCCGCTGCCTACGCTGCACCAGTGGCTGGCCGTTAACTTGACCACCACCACCTCTGGCCTGCTACAGACGGAACGCAGGGGGCGCGGCATGAACGCGCTCCCTACGGAGCATTTCGAATTGTTTGTGTAGCGACTCCTGGTTGTTCACTAGGGTGACCATCTCATGGAGGTGCTTACATCCCTCACCTGCAAAAAGACCAGGACCTGATATAGGTGTCCGCAGCAGCCTATTGTACAGGTCCCGAGACGGGCACAGGTTGTTCAACGCAAACATACGCCTCGCCAAGACACTTCTAATGACTGACTGCATCATACAGTCCAAAGCCAGGTTTATTCCATCCTGGATGGCTCTTTGGACTGAGACGGCACCATGACACCTCGCGTGGGTCCTTCGCCAGACGTCTATTGAACAAATTAACAATATGCTCGGCTAGCGGCAGAGATGGCATGGCACGCATCGTAGGCGCTGCCACCAACCACACATACTGGTCCACTGGGAAGCCACAGATTCCACGTCGAGTTCTGGTCTAACACCTATCAGCCATTGGCAGGCATCAGGCCAGTCCTCCTCAGTGAGCGCTACACTAGGCGCAGGCCTTTGTCGTCCTCAACAACACTCGCAAGCAGAGCTGTGGCTGGAGCCGTGGATACCCCAGGCAAATGGGTAAAACCGTGCGGGCCCGTGAGGACCACCATGGCTTGAGCCATAGCTAAACCAGGAGCCGGAGTCATGGGTAAATTGCACAACACGATGGTCTGGGAGTTCCATGGAAAAGTCCACCCATGCTCCCTGTAAGGGGTGCAGGTTCGTCCATTTTCATGGGCACGATCTCATCGGGTGACCCCAGCAGATAGTCCTCATCTTCCTGGCCAGAAAGATTAGACTCCGGGTTAGCAAAGAACGCTAACCCAGAATGGCAGAGGAAATGTACCATAAGAGGATACGGTACCACAAGTGAGAGGCTGCTCCATGGAACCCGTAAAGTGGGAACTGGAGGCCATCGCTCTTGCTTCTGGATCTACTGGCAAAGCATGCCTCAAGCCGTGATCAACTGGAGCCAACTTTGAATCTGAAGTGAAAACTGGTAAACCCCTATCATAGAAGTCAGATTCAGAAGCGAGGACTATCTGCACAGGGGCAGATGAAGGCAACAAAATTACCTGGTCCAGGGAGCATGCCGCAAAGCAACTCTGGTACCAGGTCCTTAATTATCTTCATACACCCCATCTTCTCAAGACGGAAGGCCTCCATGTCCGTGGTGGCCTTCCTCTTACTCTTTCCACCACATACACCCTCATGTTCTTTCTTGAGACGCTTCTCCTCCTCACTTGCCCTTTCCTTAGCCAGCAACTTAATAAAGTCTGAGAATAAGCCCTCTCAACCCCCACCCTCCTTCAACTGTTTACAAACATCACATTTAAGAATGGGCCTACACATACTGCATTTAGCGCAGGGGGTGGGGGCAAACTTAAGCTTGAAGAATTTTCCACAAGAGACACAAGCAGATAATATTTGAAAAGCCATAAGAAAAAGACAATGAGTTTTTAAAATAATTAGTGAACTAAAAAATAAATAACCGGGGACGCAAGTAATTTTAAACCGTGATAAGGATAGTTGCTTAGAAGAAAACAGATGGGACATAATGAATTGTTAATAATAAACAAAGGGTCGATCATGATGTCATATCTCCAATATATCCAAGGGAGACAATCCGTATTTTAACCATCATCCAGGTGTAAGACGAATTGTATTCAACACTCAAGAGCATAATATTATTAGTGATGAATAAATTAATTACCTATGCACCACCATCAAAGAGAACAAATTTTTGGCACACATTATTTTGTAAAAGATTAAAAAATCCATTGCCATTCCTGTAGAATACCTGAACCTTTAGCATAGGTATACCCCATCTCAGACGCTCTTCAGTAGATCACCATTTCACCATGCTTCTCCACCATAATACTTTTGGGACCACGGGGTAGTGATACATGTATGCTCTACTCCTTATCGGAGCGTCAAGCCACTTTGAACATAGATTTTTTGCTAACAAAGTAAGGGGACAATGGTGGAGAGAATTCCATCACAACTGTGTACCATATCCATAACAGGAACCTGTGGACAATAACACAAAATGTGATTAGAATTCAAGGCGCCAAAATAATAGTTCGAATGCACCTGATGGTTTGGTAACGGCGTGGCCTCTGGCGACGTAACTTGTTCAGTCATCATTCAATCACTAAATTATCAAGTATTGAGCAACAAAAAATGTAAAAATTAGCTTCAAAATAAACTAAAGTTGCATGTGGTTTGGCCAATAAACTAGAGAGAAAGTGACAGCTGGCGCATACACGAGGCGGGGGCTGGCATCCGCCAGGCTGTCAACTGACTCCCTGCCCAGTAGGGGCACCTAACTAACCTAGTCTGAGCTTAATTGCGTGAAGGTTGATACATGTATTTAGAAATATCAAAAAGTATCAGGGAGACCTAAGTCTACGCTTGAAGTGAAACGGCCAATTCTGAAATAAAGGCCAGGCACGCTAAGCAGAAGCAAACTTACGGTTAAAGTAAATGTCTGCATTTTACACAAATGTTACAATTCCTTTGACCTCAATATCATTGTACTTCATAAAGGTAAACATGTGACCAAGAGAAATTCAAGTAGGATGAACCAATCCTGAGACTTATATTATGGTCACAGTAAACTTGACTTTTGACCTCAAGAGGATTGTGCTCCATCTAGTTGATATATGTAACCATGTGTCCAAGTTTAGTCGCAATAGACTGAACCAATCCTTACATATGAAACGATATGTTGAACAAAACCAAAAACCTAACCCGAAACAATAGAGTATTATACCAAGGTCCCGGTGGCCTTAATCTTAGAGCTCAATATCAGTGCGCTCCTTCTGGCTGATACATGTATATGTAATCATGTTTCCTTGTTTAGTCCCAATAAGGTGAAGCCAGGGTGAGTTTTAAGATGCTATGTTGATCTAAACCAAAAAGTTAACCGGAAATCCGGGGAAAATCCTTTTAGTCTAACAAGTTATTGCATCGAAACCAATTAATCACGTACATATAGTTACGTACGAACGGGAACATTCCCATATACCCTCGAACTTCATTTTCAAGGGGATGATTAGGAATTAACCATATATAGTGATAGGCTGATATTTTATATTTTCGGCAAGCCACTGGACATACATGGCCAGGATTCAATAAAAAAAGGTTCATAAAGGGCTAAAACCAGGTAGCACATTATGACATTAAACGGGGTAATCGCTAAATGGAGCTTGTATTCATATATATCAAATTTATTACTAGTAATAGCTAAAACAGTATTTTATACAGTTAAATCATGTCTAAACAAAATAATAACAATAATATATATATATATATATATATATATATATATATATATATATATATATATATATATATATATATATAGGCCATAAGAGTTGCCTGATTTAACATTGTGAACTGCATTGGCGGCATGCAAGCCCACTTGAGCTGATCTTCATTCTACCACTGGAATCTGGCGAGTTGCACCTGGGCTCGTCGAGCACTCACCTCTACAGTAGTCATGTTTCTGTCTATTCAGCTAAAAGAGGAGATAACACACAATATCACTATGCATGAAGCTGCTCAAGATAACACCTGCCTTTTGATTAAGATAGGACTTGTATCATCATGCAGACACAATACAATTTCCTTAACTGGATCACCATGACCATAAATTACATTAGACCAAAATTAATAAGATTATTTGAACCCCAAATGGAAACATGCTTGGTGAAGATTGGCTCGGTAAAACTTAAGCTATCAATTGGAAAGGAAGCACTTTCTTTAATTGAATCAACATGATCTTGCTTTGGTTCTATAGACAACAACAGCTTCCAGCTAAATTAGTTTCAAATTAAACAACACTGTTCCTGCAAAGATATCATTAAATTAAACTCAGATACTGAAATATCAAGATTGATAACGATGCAATCTAGTTTTAAATATCTGTGGGGCAGTGTAAAGTCTGACGCTTGTTCTCAGTCGTGAGACCAAAGTCTGAATGCTTTGAGTTGCAATTTTCATCTCCTTTTATACCCCGACAGTTGAGGACTGGAAGTGAGGTGGGTCATAATTAAATATGGGCATTGTGTTTTTGGTCGCGCATCACTTTTTTTGGCGATGCAGTGTATCCGCTATTTTAGCAGTGCTAATTTTGGCGATGCACTGTGTTTTGGCGGTGCAAATATTTTTTGCCAGTGTGCTTACGCATGCATTCTTTGGTGTGCCCAACATTTTTTCTGGTTGCCATGGTTTTTCGCCGGTGCACTTTTGCTTGACGGTACACAATGACCAGTACACAATGGTGGGCATTTGATGAAACCTTCAGCTGTGTGGATGATGCACTTTGTCCTTATGCATCTGTGCAAACTGGTATACTGCCCGGTGTTTGTGTGCATACGTGCCTGTGTGCAACATAGAAATTTGTCTCTATGTGCGAGTGCTCAGGTGTGTATAACTAACCTAAAGTTACAGACTTACAGCGTTTTGTTCTGTATGTAGAACTCATCAGAGGCAGTTTTTCTACATGGCAAGATTTTTTGTGTCCTGCCTTGGTAATTTTTTGGGGGATCTCCTATTAGTGATGCAGACATATGGATGCCACTGATGAGAAACTTGAGTATATTTTAAATTAAAATGGATGTTACAGATGGATGAGATTGTATTATATAAGGTAGGTGAGATGTATATGAAAGTACGAGAGATGAAGGTGATAAGAAAGCACAGCTTGATTGATGATTAACGTGATCATTTTGAAGTTTCATATGGTTGAACACTGTCCAAGGCTCGGTCTGGTGCATGATTGTTCTCCATCTGGACCGCTAAAACACTGGAGACAGTCCCTATTGAATGTGTGATCTATGCTAATGGTTCTGGTGAGATCTTGTGCCTTGTGTAGATCTGCTATCGTTAATTGTGTCATATTCATCAAGGAGTGAGTTTAGAGTGTTTATAGCTTCACAGGAAACAGTATGTATCGACGTTGGTGAGCCGGATAGAAAATTTGGCTTTTCGTCTCCTGTTGTGGTATATATACTGGTGGTCTGGCCTGTGTAGAACTTGATGTTGTATCAGTGACTGTATGTTGGGGGAGGAACTCTAGGTTTTAGTAATGGTGTTTTTGGACCTACAAAGTTCCCACCTTCGATGCTGAGGGCATTGCAGACAGAGCTTGATTGCGCTTGTCTGATATGCAGTGCTTTTTTGAAAGATATTTCTTTAAATGTTCCAGTCTGGTGAACGGAATGAGACAGTCATCACAGGTCCATGGTGGTACTTCAGAATGCTATTCTGCGATGTATTCGCTTACAGAGATTTTTCAGGTATACTTGATGTGGCATTTTTACAGGTGTAATCTCTCATTTTAATAGCTTGCAAGTGTGATTGGCTTATCTGACTTCAAGAATGATAAGGAATGTAGTGGTGGGGATGTTTATGACATCATTGGTTCGTGGCGATGCTGATGCTACTGCGACATCATAAGAGAGTCTGAACTATAGATTTCAAGGTGATAGATTACCATTGTGGATGAAACGGTAATAATGACCTACTGCCCATCGGTCTGGTATTTCTTAGCGGTGGGGAGGAGAGGTGATCTTCAGTCTGCTAGGCTGATCCAGATTGGACAATAGGTGCTTCAAAACCCATCCGCTTTTATTTCTACGAGCATTATTAATACTTACCAGATGTACATGTACTATTATGATGTCTATTATTGAAAGTCTAGCTCAAAATAACTAACAAGGATTAACACTCCAGGATTATGCTCAGCCTGTGTCCAGGAATTACCATTAGCGCCAGGTACCGAGCGACTTCCCAGGTACAGACAGATTTATTTTGTGTTTGCATAACAAAAACAGTTTAAGCAGCTCAGCCTCACCTTAGCGGGGTGGACTGAGGTGGGCCATAGTACATTTGGTAAGTATTAATAATTCTCATAGAAACAAAAGCGGATGTTTTTTTTATTCTACTTCGAATAATACTTACAAGATGTACTATTTTGATCAATTCTGTATTACGACAGCCAGACATTCCGGTGGTCAGAAGTGAGGCTCAAACAGCTCATCTACCAACCAGAGAGGTTTGTGAAGACACTGAGAACCCCTGAGCTCGCTTGGGTTCTGCCATCTGACTTATAGAATGCGAAGGCATCTATAGTCTAGATCGCGCTTTCCCCCTCATTTGTCCGCACAAATATGAGGGATGTCAATGGGAGGCAACACCACCCGGACCCGTGTCAGCCCTACATCTTGGCTAGAGCAGTCTCGGAGAGTGTACAGAAGCTACTACTTCTAAATTTTGGAAAACACTATCAAGAATCTGACATGAATTCCCAACTGGAATGGGACTTAATTCTGATATTGAGAATAATATACCCTTTAATCAGACAATCTGATATTTGGACTGCAAGTGAAAAAACTTGGATTGGTCACTTAAAACTGGAAACACTCACCACTTTTCCAGTGGAATTCTCTGTGATCTTCCCAGGAGCTTGCCCATTCGCTGCAGATACGCCAGCCATATGATTTTCCTAGGAGTCCTTGTGATGTTTAAGCGAGAGGTCTTCATTGTGGCATAATTTAGATTGAGTAAGTTTGTGACGGCAACAGGATTAAGTGCGCTTGCTATATCGCAAAGATAGAAATCGGTAAATGACGAGTCGGCATGCAATTGTGCTACCTCCTCTAATGAGACACCCTTATAAAGGGCTAGTAGTAGTGTCGGGGTCAAAATGATACCACCTCCCACCACTGGCCGCCATTCGGCGATCCATGGCCCCCACCGCCCTCTCAATCCCTGGGGTGAGGTTGGTGAGACATGTGGTTGGTGTATGCCTCTAGATAGAGGCCCAGGATTGTTGAGACAGGTGGTTGGTATGCCTCTAGATGGAGGCCCCAGGGATTGAGAGGGCGGTGGGGGCTACGGATCGCCGAACGGCTGCCAGTTGAGGGAGGTTGTATCATTTTAATCCCGACACTACTACTCATGATACCACCACCCTCTCAATCCCTGGGGCATAGGTTGCGGGGGCCACCACGGATCGCTGAACTGCTGCCAGGGAGGTAGTATCACACTACTACTACCAGGGTCTGAACGCCCATTTAGAGACAAGCCTCCACAGTGATATACACCACTGATCGCTATCAACCACAGGGCTGGCCTCTCTCTATTGTGTGTAGGCTCAGACAAACATGTAGTCTCTGCTAGTCGCATCGGCATGATGGAACCACCAATAGGGGCTTCCATCTACCTTAACAACGCTCACCTGGGAGGAGGCTAAAGTAAAGAAGTGGCAGACAGACTTGATCTCTTTACGTGGGTGAAAGCGGTCGTAAATGTTTCTATGCAAGGGGTCGACCTAAGGATTGTACTGGGGGTCATCCCGGAAGTGGGCCCACTTGGCATCCAATATCATGGCAGTCTCAGCACCCTGTGCCACTGCTGTAGACGCCAGCACGAGAATATGATGAGAATCATGGCTATATATGAAGAGTTAAACTGAACAGAGTGAACCCCTCGAGAAATATCTGTGCCAGATCGAGCCCTGTTCCATCCGGATCGATAGTGATCTTCTTCCCCTCAGGGGCAGGGGCTGGCTGCTTCACTCTGCAGCCGGCTAAGAACTATATGAGTCGTTTGCGGGCTAGTGAGTCCGACTCGCTGAAGCAGTTTAACAACACCCTTGACTTTGGAGACATGTGACACACCATCTACCCGTAGGGTGCCCTCTTGGAGGTTAACCGGCTCTTCTGGTCCATCGAATGGACGACGCAGCAGGAGCTTTCCACCTGTAACCCCGATCCGGTGACCCACCCTCGTCAGTGAGACACCTTCACCTATGTAGGTGAGGAAGGATGATCCCCGATTGTAGAGCTTTCGAACTGTCCCATGATTTTTCACAACAGTGGAGAGGGGAGTAACCTCCATGTGAATGACTGCGGGAGGCCTATATAGGGGCAACCATGTTTGCCAGTCACCCCCAGGTCCAGCGCGGTTCCACACTTCATTCTTCTCAAATATGAACTGCAGGTTTTTTGCCAGGGTCAATAGCAGGCCATCGTGGGCCATCGGCGGGGCACCACTCGAATAGGGTTTGACCAGATGAAAGCCGCGGTCGTTATTTAGGGAGTTGATGTCTGCCACCTCTGTATCCGAGAGCTCAATCAACGGCTCGAGGATATACTTCCTCTTCGGGAAATTGTACCGAAACACGATCTTGTGGCCATCTATGTTGCGACGCAGGCGCTCTTTCGTCACATCCTTGAGGTCTGTGAGCAGCTCCACCCCATCACCACCAATGGGGTGGATGGAGAATGCCTTTGAGCTTGCTTCGTACTGTAGGGCGAATGACTTGCCATTGCTCTCTTCTACCTTGGCAGCATCAATTTCCTCCGGGCAGTGCACACAGCAGCTCACTAGTAGAAGTCGGCTGGGATGTGATAGAGTATCTCCCAGGTGCCAACAGCAACCTATGGAAAGCTATCAAGTCCTAGCCTGTTCACACCTGTAAATCACCTGTTTAACATATATGCCAGCACGGATGGGATATCGGACGCCCATTTAGAGTTTACACTCTTATTACTCATTGACCTGACATGATATCATACCAGCATTATCTGACCGAGATGATGAAGAAAGAGGTTCACCCCTTCATGACCCCTGCACAGATAAAGGCCTTAAACGAACAGAGGCTCGCACTGCAACAAGAAGGAGAGCAACTACAGCGGGAGAACTGGTATCAACAGAACGCAAGCCTTGCAAGGAGGCGAAGGAACAGTGAAAATTTCCGATATTGGCAGGCCCTCCGGGAGGAGAGTAAGCGGCCGCAGGAGTCTTGACAGATGACGATGAGCTAGATGTTTTCACAGACGAGGATGAGCCAGGTGGCTTCTCAGACGAGGATGAGCCAGATGTCATACAGTGGAAAGAGGAGATGGCGCAGAAGTGTAAGACCAAGAAAACCATCCAGCGGCAGACCTACTATCTTGCTGATACGGTGAAGTTCCAGATGTCACGTCACGGAAAGCTAGTGGCACCCGACATAGTGCTGGATGACCTCTGTCTAAGAGACGTCTGTCTCGAAACCAGCAAGCTGGCACGGTTCGCCAGGCTCTCCAAAATGAACCGTTCTATGACTCATGAGCAGATTCTGCAGGTGATGCAGGTTTAATCTCCAGGTATACTATGGCAAAATTAGAGTGGCGGAAGCAACCAGAAATATACCCCTCCCTGACTGCTGATGAGGGTGGGGGGGGGTTCTCACTCGTACAACCACTGCTGCGGGTGTGATTGGAGCCAGTGCTGGGGTGGCAGCTGTGGCCACTCCCGCTACAGGGGTGGGGGCCATCGTCGCCATCCCGCTGGGTGGCGTGACACTAGCCGCCACTATCTTGGTCACAGGCTTGGGGGTGGGGCAGTGGCAGATCACAAGGAGGATGGAGAAGCATGCTAAGTATGTGGCACTGGCACAGAGTATGCTACGGACTATCGACGAGTCTGTCAGCAAAGCTCTCGAGGATGGCCAGGTCACCGATGAAGAGTAACACCATATATTGACGGTCCAAGCCCTGTACTGCACGGAGAAACCTAAAGTGCGACAGCAATACCTCAAAGCCTCCAGCGGGCGAGTTGATATGGAGGAGTTAAAAAACGAGATGTTACTCTGGAGTCGAGACGACTACAAATAGTATGCTGCGGTAGCTTTAAGAACACCAGTATAGATGGCATTCCCACTGAACCTCACGACAGTCATCTGGAGCCAACCGCACCTCCTGGGTACACCCTTGACTGGCTTGAGGTCTACTGGATGATATACCAGAGCTAACACCGTTCTCTATCACAGTGGATGGACGGTTCCGAATCAGCTTCTCCGTCAACCCACGACCGCTGACCAACCGCCCCATCACCATCAAGGATGCGAAGCAAGCTCATACTTGGATGGCTGCTCCAAGCCTCTCATACTGGAATCAGCAGCTGAACTTTGCCATGTAGTGTGCTACGGCAGGATGTGGAGTAAGTTCCACCCTGCCTCACTCCTATTCTGGTACTCCTGAAGCTGTGCTCATCGTCAGCTGTCTCAGATTTCACATGTACTTCACGGTGCGACGAATCCTCCATGAGCTGGGTGCAAGCCTCCCTGATACAAACGACTTCGACCCACAGCTCAACAGTCATAGCGTCTCAGCGGCCAGCAGACTACAGAGAGAGTTCAGCGCTCACCCAGACTATCGGTGGCATGGTGGTGACAACAGTGGTCTAGGCATTATGTACGGTGACCCGAGACATGACTACTCAGGATTCCCCTATCGAACACCCCGACGAGTAGGCCGTTGGAAGACAGCGACATTCTCGTTCGATCCAGACACCGGCCCTGGAGCGCTGGTGCAAAATATGCACATTACTGGCTTGCGGCAGGACTATCCAGATGTGTTGAAGTACACCACCTCAGGCCTCACACCAGCAGGGATCATTCAGATCAACGAGTCCCTGGAAGCACTGTGCTACTGCCTCCTTACGGCACAGACCCAGCTGCGGCATTCCATAGATGGTGTCAGCGGAGCAGAGGTCCAGGCCATGTTCATCAGTCTCGTTGAGGATATGATCATAGTGGCAGACACCAGTAGTCTTATTGCTAAGTTCCAGCAGGGGTTGCAGAAGGCCCATCGCAAACTTGACGTTGCTATTTCGCCACACCTACGGTTGATTCCGAGCAACATGATCGTGAACATCGAGGACCAATCAGGGGCTATAACAACATGATAGTCGAGGGGAGTTCCCCCGGTGTCCACTTCGGCTTCAACACTGCCATCAACGCACCTACGCGTAGTACGAGCCATACATGTGTTCCGACCCTGACACTGCAGCCAGTCGACATGGCAGCTCCAGGCGCCCCGACACTGCAGCCAGTCGACACGTCACCGCTTCCCATGGTAGCTCTATGTGTGGTGTCAGGCCTAGCTATCGTGGCGCTCGGGATCAGCCTACTCCGCCGCTAGCACATCAGCTATAAGACTATCAGACTATCCTGACCCTACAGTAGCAGTGGGGACCACGGTGAGACACTGAATCAGCTTGGCATGCCCTACAGCCCCTATACCCGCTGCCAACTTGCACATCCAAGGGCTGGAGGGTTCAGCAGCGCATCCTTTTTCCACCTTGTAGTATCGCAGAGCCTTGTTCAGCTCTGAGTCCGGTGAGGCCATGACGGTCTGCAACTGCTGGAACACATCTGACAGATACTCCTTATCCTTGTAGAAACCTTTAGCTCGCAGGAGCTGCTCGACAATACTCCCGCCCATGATAAGGTATTCGAGGAAGCAGATCTGTCCCTTGCCAAGTTCTAGATAGAGCTTCACAGCTGTCAGCTCCTCTGTCAGCTCAGCACCGGAGAGCTGAGCGAGCTTATCCGGTGTCTTCTTCTTGTAGTCCTTCAACTCCCTCAGGAAGACATCATAGTACTTCTCGCATAGCGTGAGACCGGACATGTTTACGATGTCTCAATAGAGCGATGAATATTCCTGAGTACCAACCCGGCCACCTGGCAGACGCAGACTGGGAAGATCTTATTAGCTCTCTCGACAGGGAATGCAGACGTTTAACTGCGTTGTATACTCAGTGCTTAAACAATGACGTCAACGGTACAGATCGTGAAGCAACTGCCCGAGAGCCAGGCGAGTCTTCAGAAGGTGGAGAACCTGCTGCGAACCAAGACACAGAAGTTACTGACCAAAGCAAAACCTCTGGCAGTCCATGTCGCCAGTAATGTGGCGGCGAATGTGGCCGTGGTGATCTTCCTGCCGCCACTGCGGCTGTCCTCGCTACAGTGGTGAGTGGGGTGGCCGGGCACTGTCTCAGAATAACTCACCCCATCCCAAAGATTGCCCTCAGTGGTGCCTCCTACACTGTTGCCGCCAAGATCATGGGAGAAAGTGCTACACTAATGGAGGCCGCGGTTCTAGGGCTAGCAACGAGTGCAATGGCTGAGATCATCGTCGCCTACGTTTAACCTCTCTGAATAGTGAGAGATGGATCACGAGACCCCTGCAGCATATGATGCATGGGGTGCCAGAGGGCGGTGTGTAGCCCATAGTCGAGCACGCGGACTGATGATTGGCAATGGTGGACCGCCCACAAGGCGTGCCCCTGCAGAGAGGGTCAGTACCCTAAGCACTGCTACCTATTCCCTTGGCCGACTGCGTGGTCCTCCTATGCCCAACTATTTCACTGGGGGTATGACTAGTAGGTTTAACCCGTCTGTATATGACTATGACTCTGTCACTCACAGACCTAGAAAGCAGAGCTAGGCAATCTTGCTCACTTGGGCGAGGCATGCCTCGGTTCAGAGGACACTGTTGCCCCTATCTCCTTCCTAGACGTCGATGAAAAGGGAGACCCGCAGGAGATCCGAGGTACCATCCCAGCCCGAGATCTCATCGGGAACACTGATACGGTAGGACAATCGGCCATTAACAAGGCCAAGACTGTATACAAGGGGATGGGCATCAAGGAGAGGGCGGCGATGCTCGGTATTAGGGTTGGGCGATTTTTCGATATTATCGTCAATATCGCGATATACCGAATACCGATATTGTCATAATTTCGAAAAATCGTCAATACTGACAGGACGATATTGCACTTTTAACTGTGAGCATAATATAAATAACTAAGTTAGAAATGTCATACTCTTACCTCTATTCGGTCCAGTAATAGTCTTTAAATAATAATCCAGTCTTTGTCTAAGGTAATAAACTTAATAAACTCCAAAATAATCTGCGTTCATTTAATTCATGGTTTGTTTGCGCTAATAAAATGATTTAAAGTACAAAATAATCCTTTGTTGTTCATTTTTCATAATTACATAAATAGACGACGCCATGTTTTTTCTTGCCTCATTCTGAGTATTAGTTAGTGGGGAATACCATTTGCACTACCCACATTCCATTCTGATGACGTTATTACTACAGGTCAAGCTATTTATCCATTAGTCATTGATCTGCATGGTTAACCATTCTTCTGACCGTGAAAGATTTAAACTTTAAAACTTTTGAGGTCGATAGGAAACCACACACACTTAATCCCTTATCAATACCACAGCTTGGAACGGTGGGTGAGGGGAAGTTAATCGCTTGCTTTACCGTTATACGTTTTTATGTAACTTTATACAATATATTTAGCATTTTTATACGAATCAGATCAAAATTCATTCCACATATAACACTACGGATTTATTCTAAGTGAGAAACGTACTTAAAATAAAGAATTTAGGCCTAATTATGTCCAGTCTTCTACCTGTTGTGGCAGTCTTGGCTGCAGAGTTAACTGGGTTAATTTCACACATCCCGGCTATGCCTTGAGATCAATGGATAAACCCGCTATATAGTGAGCGAATTTGAATTGGTCTACACTGCAGAAAATTAGTATAAATATTACAGACCAAATAAAATCTGATATAATTGTTTCCAGTCTTCACGCTGGTCCTCGTTCAAAATCATGCAGTGTTATTTTATTAATTTGCATCGTCTACGCTAGCGGTGGGCGTGATAACAGCTGTCGGAATTCTGCAGTGTGAATTCTGATTGGCTCAAGTATGATACGGCGGCCAATCAGATTCCTTTCTGCGCAATGAAGTTAATGCGTATTCCTTGCTCAATCTTTTGACAGTTGTCGTGAGGTAAAGATAACACAAAATACAACACAAGAACAGAAGAAAATTCTTTATTTTTCTTATTTGTGATGAATATGGTTAGTTGCATTACATTCGTTGCTTTAAACTGTATATTGAAGGGTGTCAAAGTGTGGAATTTCGTGTATTAAATATGCGGAAATGGCAATCATGGCGATCTCAATTTACGGTTTCAATGCAACAAATGTAATGAAAATAACTTGCAGACGCCACCAATTTGAAATACATATTATTCTATGTTTACACCCTAACTCCACACCCCACCCAAATGATGATATATCGTGATACCGCGGTATTTTAATGGGATACCGATATCGTCATGCCTTGAGCAATATCGCCCAACCCTACTCGGTATGCTCGGAGTCGATGAGGCTGGAGCCATCAAGGTTATGGCTGAGTCCTATGCACAGGACCTGGTTACGGATCTCCTGAAACCACGGAGCTCATTCCGACAGGATGGAGAGAATCTCAAGATAGGCACCATCGGCCTGAGCCATATCACTGTCGACGGCCAAACAGGTGCTACCGCCAGCCTCCGGCTACCAGAGGTGAAGAAGTCAGGGTTCTTTGGTTTGCCGTTTAAGACCACAGGATAGTCATGGCTTCCTGTGCATGTATCATACAGATACTGGATGTACTAGACACTTTGGGTGCTGACACAGGCCCTCCACGCTATCTTCTCAGCTGCTGCTGGGGATTTCATGCTTGAGGCCTCCATCGCATCCTTCATATCCACCGGAGGTGCAGGATTCCCCGCTCTGCAGGTGAAAGAGCTGGTGCAGGAAGTACTGCCGTTTAGTCTCCCAGATAGAGACGAGGCTACCACCGACCAAGTGCTAACCATCCTCCGCACGCATGTCTGTACCATTCGACAGTAGGCCGGCCGATACCGGCCAGGTGGTGCTGATCATTGCCCCGTCAGGACACAGGAAAGACATCTTGCTGCGGGCTCTCCTGGCCGAACATCTACACTCTCAATACATCCTTCTGTTGTCTAACTCCTGAGGCGGTTGACAGTAATGATCAATGGTACAATGGCCCAATCACCAATACGCAGAACCTGCAAGCACTGATGGAGAAGCTGCTGGCAGCCCGACTGACAGAACCACTTGTTCTAGTTATCGATGACCCTGCAATGGACCAGAAGACAGTCACCTACCTCAGCAACATCACAAGGCGCATCCGGCACACAAAGATAACTGTCTTCATCCTCTTTCAGAAGTACACCCGCGAGATCTCACCAGACATCCGCCACAATGCCCGGTTGCTATGCTTCAGCTCCAAGTGTGGGTGTGCCCTGCTCGAGACCATATACGACAGCCTAACCCTCAAGGAGACCAAAGGGGACACAGGTGTACAGAGGGCAGCTGAGCAGTACCGCTTCATCTTCAGCAACAAGGAGACAGGTGAGCTGTCACACTTCAAACCATCTCTGGAAAAGGTGCAGACCATCACCTACAAGCTGAATCCAGCCAGGAAACGAGCCTGCTCTACGCGTCATCGTTGACAGGCTGCCGCAACCTTTTTCATTAATCAGAAGGCTGTGCAGTCCCCGCTACTTCATCCACGGTCTCTGCTACTTCGTCAGATTCTTGAGGAACTTCGTTAGAAGCTTGAGGAACTTCGTCAGAACCCTTCCACTTAAACTCTACCCACTGAGGGTCAGAGTCTAGGGCTCTCTTCTTCTGGAACTTCTCACAGAAGATCCACTTTGTACATGCGCGACGAGCATCTGACTTGCGAGCGGATCTGATGAGGTAGTCCTGGTAGTTATCTGGGAATTTCAGAAATGCTGCCAGATCACTGGCTAATCTCCTGCGCCCTTCTTTGTTGAAGATGTGCTCAACAGCCTCCTTGCCGCCAACAATGAACCTCTCCTGAGTACCTTCTGCATGTCCGGTGTCATGGCTCTCCGCTACAGCGGTACTGATCTCCCCCCCCCTGAAGTAGTTATTTGCTCCAGACTGAGGCTATCCAGCATCTCTCGTTCTTTCTGGCTATGGAGGCTAAATACAGCAGCCCACTTCCCGACCGTTAGTAGATCTTTGGGGTCGACCCTCGCCTTTTGGAGAGCTAGAATAACATGACTGTTGGTTTGGGCCCCAGGAGGTAGGTCGAGTGTCTTGCCCTGGGTGCTGTCAAACTTCCAGTAGAGTATCCGAGTCAAGAGTTCTTTTGTACTATGAGCTGGCGCTCCTTCCTCTATGGCGGCCAGTATCTGCGCATCAGACGGAGGTGTGACCTTGGCTCGCTTGTGGATAATGTTGATGTAACGAAGCAGTCCTCGAACCCTGTCACAGTCGGACAGTGCACGCCGTGGCTGTCGTGCTGCCTATAGACAATCCGCTGGAGAACTTTACCAAACATGGCAGCCGTTTAACTCCTCTATATACCCAGACCGTAAACATGCTCCAGATGGGGCCATTGAACCCGTGACATCGCACCGCACTGGTCCACGAAAGGACTGCCTGATGGTCATTCGACCCAGTATACACGATGAGAACCCGTTGTCCGCTGCTGGGAAGTACATTGACTTTTCAATCTCTGCACAGATCCACGAGATCAAGAGCATGACACTCGAGTTCAAGTTTCAGAGCACAATAGAACAGACGGTAGAGCTCCCGCAGGTTCTGAACAGGTGGGAGATCCTGCAGAGCAACAGCTCCGTGGACATCACCTATGTGAACGATGAGTACTGAGTCCTAGGTCCGCTGGCTCGTGGTCCAATCTTCTATGCGATGGGAAAGGGGTACTACACTGTGGGGTTCACGGAATTCGAACTACGGGCAGGTGTCGAGAAGCCCGTGGCAGTTCCACTCTTAACCCTCCTCGAGAACACACACGTGGATCCGGCTGCCATGCAGGATAGGCTGTTCCTCCGGGTGAACACTGAGCAGCGAGCAGATGCGACGATGAATGCTCCAAGACTTCATGTCTGGCATGACGAGAATGAACAGGAGCTGAAGCAAACGGGTTCCAAACAGCGGATCGTGCATGTGGAGCGAGAACGCCAGCAGGTCCAAGCCACAACTAACCAACGGGTAGAGCTGACATTGCATCGTGGTGCATCGGACTGTGTCGCTGTTGCGGTCCTGGTTCAGAAGGGAGGAGCCATCCAGCAGGTGGATAAACTAGATGACTTCAAGCTTGTGGTTGCTGGGACCAATGTTCTTGGTGAGGTATGTGAGCTGGCTGATTGCCAACTCTACAGACAGAGAACTAAGCCATATGCGCTTCTGCAACTAACCAGTGGAAGCGACGACGTCGAGTCGGCACTCGAGGGCCGTCACCACCTCGGGGGCAGGGACATCCCACCTAATCAGGGCAACTGGCTCAGCTTCAACATCGGAAAACTCATATCTGGGACCCGCTCATTAGGTGTGACGGTACTTTACTTTGTCTATGCTACGGTATGCGTGTCGAATACATCAGGTATTCAGCTTGAGCGTGCGTAGAGCATGACTCCTGTCATTACCGCTGCAGCTGATACCACTACTATAAGCTCTGCTGTCTTCTGACCTGTCGATGCTTCATAGTCAAGCATTGGCTCAGATACAGCCTCGTAGTACTCATCGAGACTCTCATCTGCCTCTGAGGCTCTGGTTGGCCTGAGCTCGGAGTTGGCGTCGGCGTGCCTCCTTCTGGCGCATATGCTCGAGGGCTTTGCTGTACTCAAACTTCTCCGTAGACAGCTTCTCCATCGCCTGGTTATGACGCTCACGCTCGACCTCTGCCGCCTTCTTGTCGGCGAAGCTGAGTCCCCAGTTCGCTAAGGCAAACACGCCCGCATTCAAGATTGCGGATGCCATGCTATAGACTCCAGTTTAAAGCTACTATATAGCTGTCCCCCAGCGATGGCTCCCCAGAGCGATGTATGAACCAGAGGCTTATGAAGATCCAGTCGAGGATATAGATGATGAGGACTATGTGGAGGACTATGATGCAGATGACTATGATGTAGCGGAGACCGTGGGTGAGTATGATGATGTAGAGCCTGAATCCCGCACGCTAGTACACAAAGCGAAAGAAATCTATCGCACTTGCGTAAAAGGTTCTATCGGTCCGCTGGCAGCAGTTGGGTCTCTGATCGCTCTGTTCAAAACGAAGACTGTCGAGATGGTCCGCAAGATCGCCAACAATGCTCTCCATGGGGTGGAGACGATTTCTGAAGCCATACCAGCCATCGCCTCAGGAGTAGCTACCTTCTTCGGAGTCGCAGGCCCTTGGCTACCGTACAGTGCCATAGCGCTCGCGGGCATCTGGGATGCCGAATATTTAAGCCGTACTATATAAGGATGGCATCCCTACGACCTGGTCAAGGCCCTTAACTTCCGAGGGTTGGTCGATAAACTACTGTTCAGTGAGGATCCAGCAGAGATTAGATGCCAGTGTATGGAGGTGTTTGAGGTCTTCAGTGATGGTCGAATGAATGACAGCCGTCTGATCGTCTGTTTAGAGTTCACCAAGGCCATGCGTAACAGGACGGGAGTGGGGCGTCAGTGATGAAATCGGCGAGTTTATCAACCGTCTTTCTTGAGGAACTCTACTATCAGCCTGGTGGATATTACCATGAGCCCCCTCAACTACTCGAGGTTGCACGTCGCAAGGGCCACAAATTCACATTGGAGACAGTTAACCAGTGGCTCAGCCGCCAGGTGATGTGGCAGATATACAGACCTCGTCCATGGCACATCAGGCATGCCCATTTCGAGGAAACTGTCCCGAACAGAGTTCTCTAGGCGGCCGTTCTATTCCTGCCACACGACTTGGTTGGTCGTAAAACCTACAAGTATGCCCTCACCATCGTCGATGTCGCCAGCAGGTACAAGGCGGCAGTACCGCTCACAGACTAGCCAGGTGGCCCAGGCATTCAAGGGTGTCTATGAGGCTTCGGAAAATCCCCTCCAGTGGCCGGAATTGTTGAAGGTGGATGAGGGTAAGAAGCTCAGAGGGGAGACTGTAGCCCTCATGCGGAAACACGGTGTAGCAGTTAGGCGAGGCGAGGTAGGGCATCACCGTGCCCAGGCTATCGTTGAGCGGTGGAATCAGACACTGGCCGAGAGACTGTTCCCACACCGATATGGCCAGGAAATGGCCGCGCTGAGTGAACGTTCTAGAGTATGGGTGAGAGGGCTCCCTGCTGTGGTGGAGAGATCCAATGCCGAGGTTACCAGGCTAATCAGGAAGAAGCCAGTAGAGGCTATCAGACACTCTGCTGGTCACAGCTCTAGAGGAGCGAACAAGGGAGAGGAGTGCCTACCACCTGATGCTGTGGTCCGGTATCTGTATGAGCCTGGTGAGCTGGAAGGTGGTCGACGGCGTGCAACAGATCCTAACTGGTCGATAGATGTTCACAGGCTTGACAGGTATGTGGAGGCGGAGGGGCGGCCTACACTGTACTACCTGGCACGCCAGCACGGAGTGCCTAGTCCCTGAAGACGCACAGCTACCACCCCTTAGGGTGCTAACATGATACTCGATGGGTCACATCTGGCAGCACATGCCGCTTATCATAGTAAGCGGAGTCCGAGTTTTTCCTGCGCATACATCATCATATCCTGGTTACGCATGCGTAGGCCTAGGTTTTTAGCTCTGTCCACACCGCCATGTAGGGAGATGTAGAACCTCTGCCAAGAGACCTCATTCTGCCGCTTTGACATTCCTTTAGTCGAGCACTTACTTGCAGCTGCGCTCTCAACGTAGTAGCATTTGGAGCAGAAAGCGATGCCAAGAGAGCCTTCGAACTCGAGCCTGAACAGTCCCGGAGTCCATCCAGGCCATTTGTCCCAAGCCAGCCAGTCCCGCTTATGAGCCTGGTACTCTGCTCGCATCTCAGGGCTAATGACGTCGTCGAGGTTGGAGCCTGCTAAAGCGATATACGTGGAGTCAGTATCCATCTGCAGGTACTCAAAGCTGTCACGAGCTACGTAGCGATCGAGGAAGTCGTAGTAGAACTCCAGCATTCGCAGCTTCGTGAGCTCATAAACGGCTATCCCCACCTGGAAGGGCCTTCGAATAGTGATCTTCGGCTTGCGACTCTGGAGCTCGTATGACTCACCGATCTCCTCGAGATCTTCGAACCATGCACTACGCACGGCCTTGTCTACCACACATTCATCCTTCGTGATGCTGGTGTTGCTATGACGTTCTAGGGCCTCGATGAGCTTCCCATAGGTACTGTTGCCGAGGAGTTTGAAGAGATCTGCCTCCGTAACATTCTCCACGAACCCCTCGAAAAGGCGCTTGGCCTCAGTCTATGGTGCGGTATACAGCAGTGATCTCCAGGCCATGGGGTATATACCACTTGAGGGTCGGGGCGTACAGCAGCCGCTTCTTGCCAGAGAGGGCACCGACCAGCTTCTGGGCGGTGGGCCGCTTCCTACCTGTTCGCCCTAGATATGCCAGCATCTCAGACAAGATTGCCTCTACCTGGATCTCGCGGTTATAGAAGAGAGGAGGCATTTCCTCGAACTTTGCCAACAGAGCCTTGGGGACCTCTATATCCACCTCAGCAAACCCAAACCAGCTATCTGCTAGGAGAGCCTCCTTAAAGCTAGCTACCCCACTGGCACCGGACCAATGGCTCACCTACTCCTTACCACATGGCATCTCTTTGACCATCATTGACAGGTACGGAGCATTTGTGTCGTAGCCGAGTAGACGTTGGCAGACACGCTCACTCTGGCGGATTCGAGTCACACCGGCCTCGTGGTATCTGGTGAACACGATGCTGGGACCGCCAACAACAGCACCCTTCAGCATATCGTAGGCTTCCTTGTCCGGTGAATAGAGGCTAACATCCAGCATGTGCTGAGCGCTTCCACGTAGGAGGTACTGCAGTGACATACCTGGGAGAGACACCGTCTTGGAGGATGTCTATTTCTTGTTCTGTGTAGAACTCCCGCATCCGCTCTAGGGCTTCGATGAATGGACTGACATCCAGGTTGTTGTAGTATCGCAGCCAGTCGGCGAATGTCCCCATTCCATGCTCGCTGAATGTCTGGTTACACTGTTCCCACTCTGTTCGCGTCACGAGGTAGCCCCCCTTGAGCTTAGATGTCCATGCTGAGTAGTCGGGAAGCCCTGGATAGTTGAGCTTCTCATGTGTGTTAAACCATTCATACGGGAGCCAGCTCATCTGCTGTGTATACCCATAAGCTTTGACCCATACCTCGTATGAGACTCCTGGGCTGAGGTAGTTCAGCATATCGAGAAACCGTAGCTCAGGTGTTATGAGGAACATGGTCTGACTAGCCTTCTTGGCGACTTTCAATGTACCTGTACTGTCAGTCAGCTTATCGACAAAGTACTTCTTGATGAGGTTCAGGTCATACCGCCCAGAGTTGAACCCCAGTACAGGCACTTGGTCACACTACTCGTTGATCAGTCGCTGCTGTTGCTTTGGGAGCTTGTACAGGTCTGTTGGTATGTACTGTGCCCTAACCCTTGTCCGGATTAGAGATGCTCGCCGTTGGATCTCCAGCATAAACTCTCTGATCAGTTCTTTGGGGTCAGGATTGCAGAGGTGAGTGGGCTCACTCATGGCTCCCTCTAAGGAGCAGCCAACTGACACAGAGATAGGTATGTGAGTACTCTCGATCGTGAGAGTCTCCGTAGGATGAGTCTTGATACCATCCAGGATTGCTTCGAAGTCGTAAACTATGAAGTGTGGGTATGGGACAGTCCGAACTCGTTTATGGACGCTTGGGCAGCGTTTTATACAGCACTCCCACTGTAACACAAGCGTGCATCCAGAGGCTCTCAGCTTCTCCTCTCTCAGGACTGTCTTGCGGTATCTTTGTTCGGCATCCTCACCTCGCTGGTGTTGTGGAAACCTGTGCCAGTGACAGCCATGGAACTGGTAAACGGTGTTGGTGGTCGGATCATAACCATCTACGGGAGCGCCCTCGATCCAACGCTCGCCACCGTGCCCACACTCTACATGGTGTAATTGTACGCCTCTGTTTCTCGACTCATACTCGATCCAACGAGTAGCCGCTGAACTGGATGGTTGGGGTGGATAGAAGGCTTTCTCATACGCAGACTGTGGCGCCTCAAACTTATCGCCAGGACACATGATTTTTGTTTTGCCGCCTGTACAGTGATCAGCGTGGCTTGAAGATGTCATGCCTTTGTAAACCTCTGCTGACAGTGACTGCAGACTAGTGTATGTGCCAGCTTGGAGATGTTCTTGATGTAGAAGGCGTGGTTGTCCCACACTCCGATGGTCATGGTGTCACGGTAGTGAGCCGCTTGCCTGATCATGTGCCAGGTGCCCTCTTCAGTTGGTTCATACATGCGAATGCCGATCTTGGCGAAGAACTCTACCTTGTCCAGCTGATCCAGCGAGGTCTTGCGGACATCAGGTACTGTCTTACCGTAGAACTGTGTGGCACGCTCTCATGCAGGAGCTGTACTTCTATCAGCTCTCCTCGGTGGACTGCTAGACATCTCCAGAGACACATGTTGTCCCTGTAGGTGTCGAGGGCAGTTACTCTTCTTCTGTTATAGCCAGTTTGGGAGGGGGCCTGTCCCAAGCAGAGGTTGGCGGTAGATTACAGCCCTGACCTCAACGTTGATTGATCGAACGAAAGCCCACTTGGTGCTGGGTCTATCGATATTGTCTGTGTCGAGGCGGGCTTGCTCTCTTGGTGCCACCCACTCCTGAGCTGCTCATATCGTGTTCAGCCATGGGTTCCCTGGAGCATTCTTGTGGAAGAGCATCACCCTACAGTCTTCGATGTGACGGATGCGATAGGTATGGGTGTAGCGGAGGTAGAAGGCGTTCTGGACAGTCTGTTGGATATTTTGCATGATCTGGCCTGTGAAGTCTCCTTCTAGACGTCTGAAGAATGTCCAGCGTACTTACCGGCATCCTCTATCCTCTGTCTCCCATTCGCCAAGACGCTGGTCGAGAATGTGTTCGCCTTCTCGCCTCATGCGCCGGGCTAAGGGTTCAGACCTTGGCCCCGCCCCCGCCCCCTTATGGTCAGACCTCGACATTGCTTAGCGATCCTGCGTTTGAGAGTTAAGCGCTCCAGTGGATGGGCCTCCATCTGCCTCGCTATAGTCTTGGCTCGCAAGCTGGCAGTCACCTCCTCGGCCAACTGACGACGCTCATGTATCCACTGCGCTTTCTTGTGGGGATTCCAAGGAGCCTCTTTGGTAAGCACTGGAAACCTTCCCGTATTCATAGCTCGGGAGAGTCGCTTCTGCCACTTCTCGGCCCGGACCTGTCCGATCATCTGGAGCAGGTCGGCTTTCTTGGCCGTAGAGTCGACTCTAAGGCCGAATTGCTTTGCAATAGCGCAAAGTTGTACAACAGTACTCATGGTGTATATCCCTGTGGATGCCTGCATAGGGTGCAGGGGCACCTGCGTTGAAGAGTTAAGGGCTCCAGTGAATGGGCCTCCATCCGCCTCGCTACAGCCTTGGCTCGCAAGCTAGCAGTCACCTCCTCGTCCAACTGACTAAACTCACGTACCCACTGTGCTTTCTTGTGGGGATTCCAAGGAGCCTCTTTGGTAAGCGCTGGAAACCTTCCCGTATTCATTGCTCAGGAGTCGCTTCTGCCACTCCTCGGCATGGACCTGGTCGATCATCTGTAGCAGGTCGGCTTTCTTGACCGTAGAGTAGCCTCTAAGGCCGAATTGCTTTGCAATAGAGCGAATCTGTGCAACGGTACTCATGGTGTATATCCCTGTGGATGCCTGTCTCTAAATGGGCGTTCAGATGCTATTATGTGTGGCGATCAGTACCTGTGGGTGGTGTATATCCCCTGTCTGGGCGTTCAGACCTATTATGTGTGGTGCTGGCGATTAGTACCTGTGGGTGGTGTATCATCCCAGTGGATGCCTGTCTCTAAATGGGCGTTCAGACCCTATTATGTGTGGCGATCAGCGTTCAGACCTATTATTTGTGGTGCTGGCGATCAGTACCTGTGGGTGGTGTATATCCCTGTGGATGCCTGTCTCTAAATGGGATTTCAGACCCTATTATATGTGGCGATCAGCGTTCAGACCTATTATGTGTGGCGCTGGCGATCAGTACCTGTGGGTGGTGTATATCCCTGTGGATGCCCGTCCCTAAATGGGCGTTCAGATGCTATTATGTGTGGCGATCAGTACCTGTGGGTGGTGTATATCCCCTGTCTGGGCGTTCAGACCTATTATGTGTGGTGCTGGCGATCAGTACCTGTGGGTGGTGAATATCCCTGTGGATACCTGTCTCTAAATGGGCGTTCAGACCCTACTATGTGTGGCGATCAGCGTTCAGACCTATTATGTGTGGGGCAATCAATACCTGTGGGTGGTGTATATCCCTGTGGATGTCTGTCTCTAAATTGGTTTTCAGACCCTATTGTGTGGCGATCAGTACCTGTGGGTGGTGTATATCCCTGTGGATGCCTGTCTCTAAATGGGCATTCAGACCCTATTATGTGTGGCGATCAGCGTTCAGACCTATTATGTGTAGGCCGATCAATACCTGTAGGTGGTGTATATCCCTGTGGATGTCTGTCTCTAAATTGGTTTTCAGACCCTATTATGTGTGGCGATCAGTACTTGTGGGTGGTGTATATTCCGTCTGGGCGTTCAGGCCTATTATGTGTGGTGCTGGAAATCAGTACCTGTGGGTGGTGTATATCCCTGTGGATGCCTGTCTCTAAATTGGTGTTCAGACCCTGGTAGTAGTAGTGTCGGGATGATCCTACCTCCCTGGCAGCCGTTTGGCAATCTGTGGTGCCCCCCGCAACCTATGCCCCAGGGATTGAGAGGGCAGTGGGGCTCATTTGTCTAAATGGAAATCCAGTTGCGGGAGGTGATATCATTTTGACCCTGACACTACTACTAGGACTGATGCTGGTGTTAGTGCTCGTACTTGATGGGCATTCACTCGATCAATCTGCTTTCCCGTAGCTAATTTATGTGTCATTTGAATAGGGTCGACTATCCAATGCGAAATAGCATCTTTCGAGGCATGTAGATGGGGCGCCTCGAGACAGAGCCAAAGAGATGCTGAGTACGTTTCTTGAAAATTTTCAGACATCGGACTGGACACCAAGTAGAAGAGCTGCGATCGTGTCTGATTAAACTTGGCAAATTGATCGGTTGACCTGGATATTTAAGTGACTGATTCGTTGCCAAAAAGCAAAGATGTGGTAATAGTCGTAAACCTTCACCCCTGACGACAAAGCGGTCTTGTTCAGCAGAAAGCGAATGAATTTCGCTTCGCCTCGCCGATGCTGCTGTAACCTAGAAAACTGACTTAAGTGTTAACAGTTTAATATCTATAGATCTAATAGGTTCAAAGGGAGCATGCCCTAACACCTGAAGCGACAAATTTTGCTGCTTGCTCAGAAAAGCCACTCAAGTGCTTGCTGCTTGATAATAGCTATGCAGTAAGTTTTAACATTTCCCGTCTGTTGTGAGGATACAGACCCCTGTTCTGGGATATCAGATCCCATCTGACTGGAAGAGGCACCGGATTGCACCCCAGAAGGTCCAGCAGATCCGTAAACAATGATCGGCCCAGCCAATGAGGAGCGATCAGTAGTACTTGGCATGTGCTTTCTCTTATCGTTTCCAGAATTTTTGGAATTAAAATTGATGGAGGGTATGCGTACACATACATCCCTTTAGCACTGATTGCCAGTTGCTCCACCGCTAATCCTAACAGGTCTGGGATTGGAGACACGCAAGTGGTCATCTTTGTGTTTCCTTTCATCACACAGATCCACGTTTGGCTTGCCCCAATGATTGAAGAGGACTTCTGCTACAGATTGGCTGAGCTGCCATTCCGTCGGACGATAAACCGTCCTTCGACTGAGCGCATCCGCTAGGATGTTCAATCTGCCCAGAATGTGTTCTGCCCGAAGAATGGCATTCTTCTCTTGGCACGACCACAGAGGCTTCCAAATCATTATGCACAACTATGGTGAGCTCGTCCAGCCTTGGTGGTTTAAATAAGACACAACTGTTGAATTATCTGTACTTATTAGGAGTACTTTGTCTCGGATTCGGTCCTCGAACCTTTGAAGTGCTAATGCTACCGCCAATAGCTCTAAGACATTTATGTGTTTCTGTACATTTGTCAAATCCCATTCGGCCGACACTGACAGATTGTCCAATACCGACCTCCCATCCTGTCTCAGACATGTCCATGAAAATGGACATCTGTGGCTGAGGAGGCTGTAATGGAACACAGCGCAGGAGATTTTGTTCTGATAGCCACCACTGAAGGTGGTATATCACTGGTTCCGTTACTGGAATTTTCAGACAACGGATCTGTTCTCTGAGACCAGAATGACATAAAGTACATTTGAATCGGCCTGTGTCTGAGTGACACTACCTTCTCCAGGGATACTAGAAAACCAAGTATCTTGAGAAACTGACAAGATAGGCTCCTACAGAAATTGACCCCGGGACTGCTAATAGGCTCCTGACTCGGCTTTCCACCGGCAGTCATACCGTCTTTGAGATTGAACAGTATTCCCAGGTAAACAAATTCCTGAGGAGTCAATTCTGACTTCTCCAGATTGACAATCCAACCTACCTCTCAATAGAGCTAGGACAATTTTCAAATTGCTGCACAGAGTGACTGGGTTCCCCACCTTCAGCAGCCAGTAAGTATGAACAACTATGTTTATCCTGCGAATCAAAGTACTCATGGCAAGAGCCACCTTAGTGAAGACCCTGGGAGCTGTTGTCAGACCAAACGGTAATGCATTCAATGCCCAGACCTTGTCCTGGAATGCAAACCACAGGTATTTCTGAAAAGGCATTGACATTGGAATATGAAAATAAGCATCCTTCAGCATGCCCTTCCTCAGGCCTGTCATCACAGCAGCCACCGTTTCCATCTGAAACCATGAGAAGACTTGTTTTTGCAAAATAGACAAATTTGTCTGTACTCAGGAATTGACTCGGTACCTGGCAGTAATGGTACTTCCCGGACTCCGGCTGAGCAGGATCCTGGAGTTTATCTCTGTTAGTTATTTTGAGCTAGTCTTTCGATAACAGACATTATCATAATAGTTCATCTGATAAGTATTATTCAAAGTAGAAACAGCAACCAGTTAAATTAGTTTCTAAATATTCTACAGCTTGTCTGTAGTTGCCTTGAAATTGGGATTCTGGGAATTCAGAACTCAAAGCATATAAATTGATTCCAACGTGTGCAAAAGCTGGAAAGGGCTTTGTTAGAAATGATTGGGGCATAGTTGGAAATCGACTTCTATTCAATATTATCATGCTAGAATGTAACTAGTAAACTATGTATGATTACAGTATTCTGCGGCTGTAGTAGTAGAAACATCCTACAGCTGCAATCATTCCTCCTTTTGATTTTGCCCACTTTCTTGCCCTCAGCCGAAATGCTTAGCTCAGGTCCATTCTTGATCTGATGTACCGAGTCTTTCTTGAGATCACCTCGTAGCATGCTTAAGAGATTTATGCAATGACGTCCTTTCCTGGATTTGCTGGCTCCAAGTAGGGCGAATTCCAAAGCTCGCTGCTGGTGTGTCTTTTGGCATCCTTTAGCACATGGCCAAACATGGACATTGCTGGGCAACTTTTACAGGCACTGGCGATGTACTACAAATCCTGTCCAGTGCATCATTTGAAATTATGCTGCCAGTGATGGTGCGCAGGTGTTTGCGGTCGCAGGCACCAAGTTTGTCTAGAGCTGCCTTTGGAGCTCCCCAGCTGTTACTGCTATACAGCATCAAGGATACATGGGTTGCATTGTATAAACATAGTCTTTTTGTCAAGGGCATCGTTGATCTACGAATCGATAGCTCACAGAAGGTCTGGAAAGCTATGTTCCCCATGTTGCAGCATGCAGCAATGTCAGCAGTACTGCAAAGCAGTGAGCCCAGGATTTTACTTTTCCTCCATGGTTCGCCGCCAGGAAGTGGATCATCATTTTCTTTAGTTTCATGCTATGTAGACAAGTATATGTGGGTAAACTCTGTTTTGGATTCATTAATAAAGATTCTCAATTTTTAGTTTGCTTGCAGCTACTGGGAGAAGTTCGCCAAGTGGTTTCTTTTCCTCGTCTATGAAGTCTATGTCATCGGCATACATGTATTCTATCTCTAGTGTTATGGACATTGGGCGGTTTGGTTTTGTCGAATTTTCCCGCGCAGAATTCAATGCAGCAGCTAGGTAATAGGTGAAAAGCACATGGGATATACCATCTACATGTGGGGAACCGATTGATGTCTCAAACTCTAGACTTCACTGACTTGACTCGTACTCTCAGCTTGGTGTCCGCAAGTAGTAGTCTCACTAGTTGTAGCTCATCTTCATTTCAACTGGCCTGACGTAGTACATCTTGGATCTTTGAGCGCTTAATTGTGTCGAAGGCTCGTGGCATGTCAATTCCCATTTTGTGGAAATCCCAGTGTTTGGGCATGACTATTGACACAAGCAACCGTTGATCCCATACAATGTCGGCGCAGCTGCATCCACATTTGAAGCCACTTTGACAGAATCAGGTGAAGTCACCGATCTTGTTTCGGATGCGGCATAGGGTAACATTTAGTCAGACGGAAGGGCAATCTTTGTCGATGTGGAAACTCTTGCTGTCAAGGGTGATAAGTCTGCGGCTTCGACTTCTTCGTCAACTTCCATGCCTTCTCATTGACCTCTTGTTCTGTGTCCCTTGATGCAACGATGGACAAGGCGATGTAGTCATCCCAGTCTTGGTGGCCATTGACACAATGGAGGACAAGGCTATGTAGTCATCCCGGTCTTGGATGACTGTGGCTTGACCTTTGTCGGCCCTTATGACTACAAAATGGTTGCTTTTTAGATTGAGTAGTGCAAGTTATTCTGATACCAGACCGATTGGTAGTATATTGTCATTACCCTGAAATATCAAAAGTTAAATGGTTAACAAAAAAGAATCAAGACGTACCAAGCTAAACCATGTCTGTGTCTGGCTACATCGCAAGCTTTGACTAAGCCGCCACAGTGACTCAAGGCAAAGGAGGAAACTCCATTTGCAGCAACGACGTCATCAACTGCTGCTTGACATATATCAATTGCACATACTTTTACATCATCCACTGCTGACACCGTCTTGACTGGCAGCTTCATTGAGACCCAAGACACGAAGCTATGCACACAGAGAAAAGCTGATAATTTGTGAGCCAAGAGCTTTCACCTGAAAATATAATCACACACATACAGTTAAAATGGGTATAAGACAGGACGAGCCTTAAATAGACAAACTATGGTGTGTGGTTCTTTAAGGGAAGTGTTTGACAAAGATCCGTCTTAAGGACCCACCAACTTCCGGCTCTGAAAGGCATATTCTAAACATAATTTGACTGCAATGGCTTCCAATAAAATAATTTCAAAATATTCAACAGTTTTCATGTATGGCTGCCTTGAAAATGAGATATTCATAGCGCACAATGTTACTTAACCCTTTCCATGTCAAAATCACTGAAAAAGTACGTTTTATTTTGCATGCTTAACACTGGAAGACGTTGCTAAGGCATATAACCTCAAAATATTCAATGGCTTTCATATTTGATTGCGATGAAACATAAATATATCGAAATTACCGGTGAAAGGGTTAACAATTTAAGGCCAAATATTCATCATGAAATTCAAAAAATGTGTTGAGCGAATATCCATTTGCAGGACACAAATTTTTAAAATGCTATCACTAGAATGACAACTGCAGACTGAAATACATGTAATTTTCTGCCAGCTTGACTATTAAATGACTTATGACAGATTTCAAAACATTAGCAAATGTTATTTCAATGCACCCCCACCCACCCCAAAAGACCCAGCATAAAGAGAAATTTGAAGGCAAATACGTATATAATTAAAATCAATGAAGTGAAATTATCAACAGTATAATTGTGAACATATGATGGACAATTCACAAGAAGTCCTATGACACAAGTGAAATTATTCAGAGATCATATCTGATCTGACAATTAAAAGGTTAATTTATCTGAGTTTTGCCGGAAGTGATTGATAGGAAAATCTATGAAATGGTATGTAATTACCTCACATGTCGGCTTATGGCACAATATATAGTGACGTATCTAGCTCTGTCATGACTAAATGAAGCATCCGTGAAGCGTAATAAAAATTTGGTTTCATATTTTGAAACTAATTTGCCTTAGGCAGCAACAGCAGCCAATCAAATTAGTTTCAAAACATTCTACAGCTTGCCTGTATAGTTGACTTGAAGTTAGGATTCAGCATTCTGGGAATTCAGGACTCAAAGCATATAAATTGATTCCTAAGTATGCAAAAGCTGGACGGAGCTTTGCTAGAAATGCGTGGGCATAGATGGAAATGGACCTCTATTAAAAATAATGATCATGCTAGAATGTAACTAGTAAACTATGGCTTATATGAGAGAGGGAGGGAGGGCGGGATGGATGGTGGAGGGAGCTAGGGGGGAAGGAGAAGGGGGGGAAGGAGAAGGGAAGGAGAGGGTGGGTGGGAGAGTACACAACTGAGAACCCAATGAACTCTGACATAATAATAGCTCACTTGTTCTCTGATGTAATCTGCAATGAATAGGTTTACACATCTGTCATCATCTTAATAAACATTGTTCCTTTCGCTACCTGTAAAACAAGGCAAGTTTATTCGATAACTCAAATCTGTCTACAAATATCATTTCCCAAATAGTCACACATTAAAGCTCGATTTTGTACAAGTAAATTAAATATTCCTATTTAAAATGTCCATTTGCAGACCAAGGACAGTTTTGTCAAATTTACCACTGGACTGACTGAATTTTCCAAAATAGACTTGTATTGGTATATATCCATTCCCACAGTTAGGGAGTGGAAGTTTCATATATCCGGGTGTACACCTTTATATCTGTCCACCCTACCATATTGATGGGTTGTGACTGTACATATATGTTTCCATTCCCGTGAATGTACATATATGGTTCCATTCCCATACTTAGGAGGGGGACATTATTTCATGGCTGTTAATTGGTCATGAAATATTGTCCCCACCCCACCCCCATGGTAGCAATGTATTGGGAAGGTATATGTCCATTCCCAGAGTTAGGGAGTGGCGATTTCATATGTCTGGGTGTAAACCTTTATATTTTGGCCACCCTACCATATTGATGGGTTGTGAATGTACATATATGTTACCATTCCACATACGCAGGGGGGAGGGGGGGGCATTATTCAATGGCAGTTAATTGGCCATGAAACATCTCCCCAATGTAAGTTATGTACTGGGAAGGTATATGCCCTTTCCTAGAGCTACAACGTAGGCGGTGTAGATTTGGTATGCCTGGGTGTAAACCTTTATATTTTGGCCACCCTACCATATTAATGGGTTATCAAAGTATGTATGTTTTCATTCCCATACTCTGGAGGGGGGGGGGGGGGACATTATTTCATGGGCGTTAAATTGGCCATGAAATATTGTTCAATAGTGAAGGAAATTTCAATTTCCCTTTCTCCGAGATCTAACAATACTCACCATTCTATTACTTCTGATACAGCTAGCCTGGATAGCTGGGCTCTAGGACTATAGACTTAGTAAGCTTTACCGACTCCTGGAACCGGGTACTCGGCTCCCAACTGCCGAGTACCCGTTTGCCATGAAGCTCATATTGTTTGCATAGCCACCAAACAAGAGATACCCATGGCTTGCCTCCGTGGGGCTGGGAGGCTGGGTCCGTAATAGAATGGTGAGTATTGTTAGATCTCGGAGAAAGGGAAATTGAAATTTCCTTCGATCAATACTCACCATTCTATTACTTCTGATATACACCAGATTTAGTCAGTAACCTGGTGGGAAGGGGCAAGCCATCAATTGCTACTTTTGCCCCTTGGAGAAAGAGCTAGACTTAAACTTGATTAATGGAAACCTAAAAGGACCATCAAGTTAACGGAACCGAATCACATTCGCATCACTGCACCCCCCCACCCCCAACCCTTTTTTCTCCTAAGAAAAGGGAGAGAACTCACGAACATACATCTCGCCTGAAAACACAAATATGCCAAGACGGTTAACTGCTCTTTGCATATATTAGCCTGGGAATGAGCATGAATATATAAGATGAATGATCATGATATATAGACATAATACAAAACACTCTCAATCCTGAATTACCTCATGATATTTGGATTTCAGACCTGGAGCCTCCAACCATTCACTTGTCTGGCCATCAGTGACACAATCTGGTTGATACCATGTCTGCTTCTTAATTCTTTCTTACAAATGCCCAAAAAGGAAGAAGAGCAGTGTGGTCATATAGCTATCGTCTCAAAACAGCTAAAGCGAGTGGATTGGCGAAGTCTGACACATCCGTCATATAGTAATCCGTGCACGAGGACTCACAGTGCCATTGTGCAACAGCCATGATGTCCTTTAACGGAACACCATTGTAAATGGCGGTAGAGGCGGCTATTCCTCTAACATCGTGTGCCCTTGCGCATTGCACCTGGTGCCCAGTCGCAATCTCATGGGTAGTCTGAATGCATTCGACTACCCAACGAGAGATAGAATCCATGGATGCGGCGCCATATGGCTTCTTATGGCAGATCCACAGATGTCTATCATTTGACCGTAACGAGTCTGTCCGTTTTGTACTTAGGCAAAGCACGGACTGGGCACTAGACACTGGCATCACGATCAAACCTACTTAGTTTCGGTATAATGATCGGTTTGCTGGGATATCTCAAAGATTGAATCTTTGACATAAACTATGCTCTTGGCAGTAGACGCAGACCCTCTCTGGAGACAATAAATCGGTCCCTCTCTGCTGAAAGTGCATGGATCACACTGCGCCTTCTAGCTAACGAAGCTGCCAATAGAAAGACCGCCTTTAGAGTCAAATGCTTTAGACTAGCCGAACGCAACGGTTCGAAAGGGTGCTTGGCCAGTACATTAAGCACTAACGATAGACTCCAGGCTGGAATGACTACCGGTTGTCTCGGTCGGAGATTGCTCATTCCCTTCACCATCACATTCAACTGGGCCACCTCTGGACTATCCCTGTTGGCTAGACAAGGGATAACTGATGCCAAAGCTGACTTGTATCCAGCAATTGTGACAGGAGCTAGTCCTGAAAAGAACAGCTCACAGAGAAAGTCTGCTATTTGCTGAATAATGGAATGAACGGTATCAATACCCTTTTCTTCACACCAGTCTGCAAATCTGTTAACCTTGTTGTTATATAACTTGAAGGTTGACCTCCTTCTCGCAGCTGCGATGAAATCTGCAGCTTGTCGAGAAAAGACCTCCAATGTTGTTTGATAACATCCACGTAGTCAATAACATTTTGGGACGCTCGTGTAGCGTCCCTTGGCCTGGGAGATTATGTTCGGAATCTCGGGTAACTGCACTGGATTTTCCACCTGCAGATCTCGAAGATCCGTGAACCACGCCCTGCTGGGCCAAAATGGTGCTATTAGCAGGACCAGGCACGGTTCCCCCCTGATCTTCACCAATATCTTTGGTAGAAGAATGGTGGGTGGGTATGCGTAAGCGTACATCCCTCTCCAGCTTAATGCCAGAGCGACTGTATCGACGGCATTAGGAACTGGTACCGGCGAAACATGTCATGATTTGAGCATTTTCCCTTGTGGCGAACAAGTCCACGTTGGGTTTTCCCCAATGCTCGAAGATCCTGTGAAGAACTGGAGGGTTGAGAGACCATTCTATTGGCAGAATTCTCTGTCTGCGAGACAAAGCATCTGCCAGAATGTTCAATCGCCCAGGAATATGAGCTGCTTTCAAAACAACCGAGTAATTCCTGCACCATTGAATCAAGTGCCACCCTTAGATACATAGTGTGGGTGACTTGGTCCCGCCTTGGCGATTTATGTATGATACTACTGTCGAGTTGTCCGACCGTATCAATATCGCCTTGTCCCTGACTTTTGGAAGAAACCTTTCCAATGCCAGTTCTACTGCCATCATTTCCAACAGATTGATGTGCAGCTGGCTCTCTTGGAGAGTCCATGTGCCTGAGACTGAAGGAAATGTCAATTTCCCTTTCTCCGAGATCTAACAATACTCACCATTCTGTTACTTCTGATATACAGCTGGCCTTGACAGCGGCTCTAGGATTATAGACTTAGAAAGCTTTACCGACTCCTGCGAACCGGGTACTCGGCTCCCAACTGCCGAGTACCCGTTTACCATAGAGCTCATATTGTTTGCATAGCCACCAAACAAGAGAAAACTATGGCTTGCCTCCGTGGGGCTGGGAGGCTGGGACCGTAACAGCATGGTAAGTATTGTTAGATCTCGGAGAAAGGGAAATTGAAATTTCCTTCATTCTCCTTCGATCAATACTCACCATTCTGTTACTTCTGATATACACAAGATTTGATCAGTAACCTGGTGGGAAGGGGCAAGCCATAAATGCTAATTTTGCCCCATGGAGAAAGATTTTAGACTTCAAACTTGACTAACGGAGACCTAAAAGGACCGTCAAGTTCACGGAACCGAATCACATTCGCGTCACAGCCCCCCCCCCCTTTTTCCTCCTAAGAAAAGGGAGAGAACTAACGAACATGTATCTCGCCTGAAAACACAAATATGCCAAGAGGGTTAACTACTCCCTGCATATTCCATGTATTAGCCTGGGAATGAGCATGAATATATAAGATGAATGAACATGATACATATACATAATACAAAAAACTCTCACTATTGAATTACCTTATGATAATTGGACTTCAGACGTACTGCCTCCAACCATTCACCGGTTCGGCCATCAGTGACACAATCTGGTTGACATCCTCTCGCCTGACCATGCCTGCTTTAGGTTCTTTTCTTACCAAAGTGAAAAAAGGGTGAAGAGCAGTGTGGGCACTAACTATCGTTTCAAAACAGCTAAGGCCAGTGGATTGGCTGAGTCTGACACATCCCTCATATAGTAATCTGTGAATGAGGACTCACAGTGCCATTGTGCAACGGCCATGATGTCCTCTAACGGAACACCATTGTAAAGGGCGGTCGAGGCGGCTATTCCTCTGACATCGTGTGCCCTTACACCTTGCACCTGGTGCCCAGTCGCCATCTCGTGAGTAGTCTGAATGCATTCGACCACCCAACGAGAGATAGTATTCATGGATGCGGCGCCATAAGGCTTTCTATGGCAGATCCACAGATGTCTATCGTTCGACCGTAACGAGTCAGTCCGTTTCTTGTACTTAGTCAAAGCACGGACCGGGCACCAGACACTGGCATCACGATCAAACCTAGTTAACTTCGGTATAATGATCGGTTTGCCGGGATATCTCAAAGATTGGTTCTTTGACATAAACTCTGCTCTTGGCAGAAGACGCAGACCGTCTCCAGAAACAATAAATCGGTTCCTCTCGGCCGAAAGCGCATGGATCTCACTGCGCCTTCTAGGTGAGGAAGCTGCCAATAGAAAGACTGCCTTTAGAGTCAAATGCTTTAGACTAGCCGAACGCAACGGTTCGAAAGGGTGCTTGGCCAGTACATTAAGCACTAAAGATAGACTCCAGGCTGGAATGACTACCGGTTGTCTCGGTCGGAGATTGCTCATTCCCTTCAACATCACATTTAACTGGGCCACCTCTGGACTATCCCTGTTGGCTAGACAAGGGATAACTGATGCCAAAGCTGACTTGTATCCAGCAACTGTGACGGGAGCTAGTCCTGGAAAGAACAGCTCACAGAGAAAGTCTGCTATTTGCTGAATAGTGGATTGAAAGGTATCAATACCCTTTTCTTCACACCAGTCTGCAAGTCTGTTAACCTTGTTGTTATATGACTTGAAGGTTGACCTCCTTCTCGCAGCCGCGATGAAATCAGCAGCCTGTCGAGAAAAGCCTTCCGACGTGGAACGTTGTTTGATAACATCCACGCAGTCAATTTGAACATTTCGGGACGCTCGTGTAGGAAGCGTCCCTTGGCCTGGGAGATTATGTTCGGAATCTCGGGCAACTGCACAGGATTTTCCACCAGCAGATCTAGAAGATCCGTGGACCACGCCCTGCTCGGCCAATACGGCGCTATTAGCAGGACCAGACACGGTTCCTCCCTGACCTTCACCAATACCTTCGGTAGAAGAATGGTGGGTGGGTACTCCGTCGCAGAACCGGAGGGTTGAGGGACCATTCTGTTGGCAGAATCCTCTGTCTGCGAGACAAAGCATCCGCCAGAATGTTCAATCGGCCAGGAATATGAGCTGCTTTCAAAACAACCGAGTAATTCCTGCACCATTGAATCAAGTGCCACACTCTGATACACAGAGTGGGCGACCTGGTCCCGCCTTGGCGATTTATATATGATACTACTGTCGAATTGTCCGACCGTATCAATATCACCTTGCCCCTGATCATCGGAAGGAACTCTTCCAACGCCAGTTCCACTGCCATCATTTCCAACAGATTGATATGCAGCTGACTCTCCGGGAGAGTCCATGTGCCCGAGACCTGGTGTTCTCCCAGGCAGGCACCCCACCCTTCCAGCGATGCATCCGTGTAGACGTACAGCTGGGGGTGGGGTAGGTGCTGCGAAACCCCTAATACGAGATTCTGACGCTGTTTCCACCATAGAAGATGCGATATTATCGGCTCCAAAACTGGCACCAGTTTTGACAGGGGTTCTGTTCTCTGTTTCCACAGAGACATCAGATACAACTGGATAGGCCTTCGCATTAGAGCAGCGTACGGGATAACCTGCTCCATGGAGACCATCATGCCCAGCATCTGAAGGAACCGCCTCGCCTGAATGTGGTTTCCCACTCGAAAACTCTTGAGGATGGCTAACAGAGACACCACTCTGGGCTCTGACGGGTAAACCCTGCCCTCCTCGAGGTCGAATCGCATCCCCAAATAAACGAAATGCTGAGTGGGCGTCAACTCGGATTTCTCCTCGTTGACTATCCAGCCTAGATCTGAAAGTAACTTCAGAGTCAGAGCAGTATCCACTTTCAACCTGGCTGCCGAGTCTGCCTTGAGCAGCCAGTCGTCTATGTAGGTGTGTAGCGCCACGTTCTCTTTTCTGAGAAACGCTGTCACCGCAAGGACCACTCTTGTGAAAACCCTCGGCGCTATCGACAGGCCAAACGGGAGAACTGTAAACTCCCATACTTGATTCTGAAACGCAAATCTCAGAAACCTGTGCCAACTCCGATTCATAGGAATGTGGAAATATGCATCTTTCAGATGGATTGATACACACCACATTCCTTTCTTTAATCCCGCCATTACCGACCTCGGCGTTTCCATCTGGAACCGAGGCGTATGGATAAACCAATTTAATGGCCTGAGATTGAGTATGGGTCTCCATCCCCCTGTGCTCTTGGGGACAAGGAACATGTTTGAATAGAAGCCTGGAGTGTTTCGGTTTACTGGTTTTATTGCTCCCTTCAGAAGCAAACCCGACACTTCCTTTTGAACGCTTCTAACTTGTCTGGCTCCCTTGGTACGGGTGTCCAGACAGGTGCCAAAGACAGATATTGTGGTGGAAAGTCCCACCACTCTGGCATGTAACCCTGGGATAACCATCCCAGGACCAGACTGTCTGACGTCACACCTCGCCAGGCCTCGACGAAACGCATGAGCCTTCCACCCACCATAGACGCCTCGACGTCTAACGGAGTTGTCCGGGTCGCAGTCCACTCCCCCCTCTTTCTTAACGAGAGAGAACCATTTCGTTCTAGGCACGACGGGTATAACTGGCACCGCTGTTCCTGTCGCACAGGCGCCGTCCAGGCGGATATGAAGGGAGCTTTCGTACCCTCAGGTACGCTTCGGCCCCTTCTGTCCGCCCTTTGAGGCCTTACCCGTACCCTTCCCCTTCCCGCCTCTAGGGCGGTCAGGAGCAACATTGGGGAGGGTAGGCGCCTCTACAACCTTCCTGGATTTCTTCGTCGGCGGCGGCTCCGAAAACCCAGCTGAAGCAGAAGTCGCAACAGGCTTAGCTTTCGCCTTGCCCTTATGCTTCTTCTGCTTCCTTGAAGGTTGTCCCGTTAGCGGTTTCCCCACAGCCCCTAGTGCGTGCGCTTGCTGCACTAGCTCTAGCTGCAGGTTTACCGCTAACCGATTCTGTGCGATACTGGCAGTATCCTCTAAGATGGCCCGCGCTTGGCCACCGAAGATGCTAGGCCCTGTCAGGGGCATCCCAAGAAGACGCTCCCTGACTGCCGTAGCCGGACGCATATGGTCAATGACCATTTGCCTCCTGGATTTCGTCACTCGCGCTTGCACCCTTGCCAATGCGTCCATAGACAGCACCAGGCCGTCATTGACACACGAAAGCGCCACAGGTGGCACAGGGTGGCCTGCCCCCCTTCAGCCCACACCGACTGAAGGAGATGATACGAGTGGTTGACAGCGCTCATAGCTGCCCTCACACCCTCATCGCATAGGGACAGGACTCCATCTTGGTGTACCTGAGACTTGTCCACAAGTGCCGGACCGGGGCCACCCGCCACGGCACTCTGGACGCCCAGTACCCATCGGTCATCCTCAGTGACCGACGGGACTACACCATATCTGTCGTATTCCCCCCCGCGGAACACGACATCTTGCCCGCACCTCCCTGGAGGCCGCAGGGAGCTGACCCTTGGTCATAAGTTGTTTGCTATAAATAGCATCCAACAAATCTATGAACCGTGGATCCAGTCCCACTGACTGGATCCGGGCCGCGGGCAAAATCCCCGTCCTGATGGACGCAACCGACGGACGGGGCGCATCTTCATCGGCCGTGGCCGAAACCACAGACGGGTCAACCCTGGCTAGCCACGCCAGAGCCTCTGACCAATCTACCTCCGATGAAGACACATCCGCAAACACGTCACCCGTTGACGTGCTCACGGGCCTGCCAGCCACGGCCTCCCGGCAAGGAGCCACGGCTGACACGCCAGGCACTCCGGTACCACACGGTTCCGCCGCCACCCCATGAAACACTCCGGTCCATGGGGTAGGTCCGCACGGAAAACCGTACGGACCGGTAGCAGTCGCGGAACCATAGCCGGACACGGGCGCCAACGGCACCCCATGTCCGACTGCCGGACCAGGCGAGATAGGTGAGTACCACGCCTGGCCCGGCACACCCATTCCCGTGACGGCTGGTGCCAAACCAAGCCGCACGGAACCGGTGCACGGTACCAGATTGGCCTCAGCCACAGGCGGAGCCGCTGACCTGGCTTGCGCCAAACCAGACAAATGGAGGCCGGTTCCGTCCAGGACGGAATCAACCTCCATATTCTCCACCTGCGGCTTCACGGTCCGCAGCAACCTCTCCTCCTCGTCTTCAGACTCCTGGCGGACGGCTCCCACACCTGACGGACGGGCCACCGCTACTGGACCACCCGGAGGTGGCCGCAGAGAAAAAGAACCCGTCTGGCCGGAGCCAGACGGGACTGCCAGGGGGCCGTACGACACGGCCCCCTCGGTAACCAGTCCAGAATCCTGTCCGAGGACAGGATCCGTACCAGGCATGGGGAGAAACTGCCCCCCAACCTTTGGTAGCAGGGACGACACCAGCGTGGGCAGAACGCTATGCAGAAAACCCTGCATAGCCGGACCAAACCACGCCGGCGGTGCCATCTCCGCCACCTCCAGCTGGGGACGTGGAGCACCCCCATCGGCCGAACCGGGCGCTCCACGATTTACTCTCGGACCGCCTGACCCCGTGTCAGACCCAGCCAAGTCCTTCTGGGCAAGGAACTTAACCATCATCTCAACGGACCACACTGCACAAACATTACACCTATGATCAATATTACAAAGGGAACATCTAAAACAGACATGGTCCTTGAACACGACACGGACAAACTTATGGCATTCGTCACATGATGGCGGGGCTGGCTTGGCCTATAAAATAAGCACAAACCTACAATAAACAAGCGGAACGAGACCCGGATGGAAGGCAGACAATTAATTTTCAAATAATTTGACTCATAAATTAATTGTAACCCTCCCGCACCCCACCCCACCACGTTACAACAAAGATCGCATTGATTATGACGACAAGAACGAGGCGGGCATTAAACACACCCATAATAGATCCTCCAGGATGTGTAACGGCTCCAGGAATCATATCGCATAGCATTCGGGGTATATTTACTAATCAATATAAATTATACTCCTAACGAAAGCAGCACGATATGTGAAGAAAACAACAAAATGTATAACAAACTGCTGTATCACACGGTAAAACCGCAGACCACGCATCTACTCAAGAATTCTGAAACCACCGATCATTGCAAACCGATCGTGATCGCACGTAAACTTGATCATTCTAAAGTTTCTGGTACCATTTTTAGTACGCAGCACCCAGAACAAAATGCGCGAATTAATGAAAAAATTTCTTCTTCACATAAACATCCGAGCGACCGGGTGTGACGTCACCCGCTCGGATCCTACAGAGAACGACGTCAGCCGATATTCGTGTTAGAAATACCGTAGCAAACACCTATTTTCATATCTGCCGATCGCCTGTTGGGGGTTAAAGAAGGCGATCGTCTGGCATATATCGTTGTTAGCACACGTCCCAGATTCTATGGGGTCAGAAATTGGAACATGCGACACAGCGAAATTTAGAGACCTAAGTCTTTTAACTATGGATAATAAAGAATGATACAACCTGGTTATCTTCGGCGGTATTCTCCATAGTATCCTTTAGTTAATCATTTTCAAGAACACACAAACTATCACTACAGATTAAAGACTTAGATTTTCTTTCACAAAAAAACACTAAAATCCTCAATGCAGAAAGCATGTATTGCACTTGTTGCTATGCAAACAAGAATGAGCTCTATGGTAAACGGGTACTCGGCAGTTGGGAGCCGAGTACCCGGTTCCCAGGAGTCGGTAAAGCTTTCTAAGTCTATAATCCTAGAGCCGCTGTCAAGGCCAGCTGTATATCAGAAGTAACAGAATGGTGGGTATTGATCGAAGGAGAACTGGTGTTCTCCCAGGTAGGCCCCCCATCCCTCCAGCGATGCATCCGTGCTCACGGACAGCTGGGGGTGGGGTAGGTGCAGCGAAAGAAACTCCTACTAGGAGATTCTGCCGCTTTTTCCACCATACAAGATGCGACATTATTGGCTCCAAAACTGGCACCAGTTTTGACAGGGGTTCTGTTCTCTGTTTCCACAGAGACATCAGATTCAACTGGATAGGTCTTCGCATCAGAGCAGCGTACGGGATTACCTGCTCCATGGAGACCATCATGCCCAGCATCTGAAAAAACCGCCTCGCCTGAATGTGGTTTCCCAATCGAAAACTCTTGAGGATGGCTAACAGACACCACTCTGGGCTCTGACGGGTAAAACCCTGCCCTCCTCGAGATCGAATCGCATCCTTAAATAAACAAAATGTCAACTCAGATTTCTCCTTGTTGACTATCCAGCCTAGATCTGAAAGCAACTTCAGAGTCAGAGCAGTATCCACCTCTAACCTGGCTGATGATCAGCCAATCGTCTACGTAGGTGTGAAGTGCCACGTTCTCTTTTCTGAGAAACGCTGTCACCACAAGGACCACTCTGGTGAAAACCCTTGGAGCTGTCAACAGGCCGAATGGGAGGATATAAACTCCCATACTTGATTCTGAAACACAAATCTCAGAAACCTGTGACAACTCCTGTTCATTGGAATGTGGAAACATGCATCTCTCAGATCGATCGATACACACAACACTCCCTTCCTCAATCCTGCCATTACCGACCTCGGAGTTTCCATCTGAAACCGAGGCGTATGGATAAACCAATTCAATGGCCTGAGATTGAGTACGGGTCCCCACCACCCTGTGCTCTTGGGGACAAGGAACATGTTTGAATAGAAGCCTGGAGTGTTCCGGTTTGCTGGTTATATTGCTCCCTTCAGAAGCAAACCTGACACTTCGTTTTGAATGGCTTCTAACTTGTCTGGTTCCTTTGGAACGGGTGTCCAGACAGGTGCCAAAGACAGATTCTGTGGTGGAAAGTCCCACCACTCTGGCATGTACGCCTGGGATAACCATCCCAGGACCAGACTGTCTGACGTCACACCTCGCCAAGCCTCGACGAAACGCATGAGTCTGCCACCCACTATAGATGCCTAATGGGGGTGCCTGGCTCGCGATCCGCTCCCCCCCCCCCTCTCTTGATGAGAGAGAGAACCATTTTGCTCTTGGCTTGGCCGGTCTAACTGGCACCGCTGTTCTTGTCGCACAGGTGCAGTCCAAGCAGATGCGAAGGGAGCCCTCGTACCCGAGGGTACGATCCACTCCCTTCTGTCCGCCCTTTGAGGACTTACCCTTCCCGCCTCTCGGGCGATCAGGAGCAACATTGGGAAGGGTAGGGGCCCACACAACCTTCTTGGCTTTCCTCGCCGTAGGCGGCTGAGAAAACCCAGTAGAAAACAGAAGCAGCACTAGGCTTAGCTTTCACCTTGCTTTCGTGCTTTTTCTGCTTCTTAGAAGGTTGCCCGGTCAGCGGCATGACTACAGCCCCTAGTGCGTGCACTTGATGCACTAGCTCTAGCTGCAGATTAACCGCCAACCGATTCTGCGCAATGCTGGCCGTGTCCTCTAAGATGGCCCGCACCTGGCCAGCAAAGATGCTAGGGCCTGTCAGGGGCGTCCCAAGAAGACGCTCCATGATGGCAGTAGCTGGACGCATATGGTCAAGGACCATCTGCCTCCTGGACTTAGTCACATGCACCTGCACCCTTGCCAATGCGTTCATAGACAGCACCAGGCCGTTATCAATGCACGAAAGCGACACAGGGTGGCCTGCCCCCGCTTCAACCCACACCGACTGAAGAAGACGATAAGAGTGGTTGACAGCACTCATTGCTGTCCTCACACCCCCATCACATAGGGACAGGACTTCATTATGGTGTACCTGAGCTTTGTCCACCAGTGCCGGGGCGGGACCACCCGCTCCAGCACTCTGGACACCCAGTACCCAGCGGTCATCTTCGGTGACCGATGGGACAACACCATACCTGTTGTATTCCCCCCGTGGAATACGACACCTCAACCGCACCTCCATGGAGGTCGCAAGAAGCTTGATCATGCGTTGTTTGCTATAAATAGCATCAAGCAACTCCATAAACCTTGGATCCAGTCCAACAGACTGGATCCGGGCTGCGGGCAAGATCCCCGTCCTAATCGATGCACCCGATGGACGGGGTGCATCCTCCTCGGCCGTGGTCGAAACCACAGACGGGTCTACACTGGCTAGCCAAGCCAGAGCCTCAGACCAATCTGTCTCTGAGGATGACACTCCCGTTAACACGTCACCCGTTGACATGTTCACGGCCCTACCAGCAACGGGCTCCCAGCTAGGAGCCATTGCTGATATGTCAGGAACTCCGGTACCGTATGGTTCCGCGGCCACCCCATGGAACACACCAGTCCACGGAGTAGGCCCGCACGGAAAACCGTGCGGACCCATAGCGCTTGAGGAACCGTGGCCAAACACGGGCGCCAACGGCACCCAATGTCTGACCGCCGGACCAGGCGAGATAGGCGAGTACCACGCCTGGCCAGCCACACCCGTCACCGTGTCGGTTGGCGGCAAACTAACGATTACGGGACAGGTGCCCGGTACCGGAATGGCCTCAACCATGGGCGGAGCCACTGCCCTGGCTACCGCAGTCAGACAGATGGAGGACGGTTCCGTACAGGACGGAATCGACCTCCATGCTCTCCACTCACGGCATCACAGGCCGCACCAACCTCTCCTCCTCGGCCTCCTCATCTTCAGACCCCGAAGAGTCGTCACTAGACAAGGAAAACCGTGGAGCCATCCTGGCCTGCCTGACCGGCCACCGCTACTGGACCACCCGGAGGTGGCCGCAGAGAGACAGAACCCATCAGGCCGGAGCCCGACGGGACTGCCAGGGGGCTGTACGAGACGGCTCCCTCGGTGGCCAGTCCAGAACCCTGTCCAAGGACAGGCTCCGAATCAAACATGGGGAGAGACTGCCCTACAACTTTTGGCAGCAGGGACGACACCAGCGTGGGCAGAACGCTATGCAAGAAACCTTGCATAGCAGGACCAAACCACGCCGGCGGTGCCATCTCCGCCACCTCCGGTTGCAGACGTGGAACGCCCCCACGGGCTGAAATGGACGCTCCACGATTTACTTTCGGACCGCCTGACCCTGCGTCAGACCCTGCCAAGTCCTTCTGGCAAGGAACTTAAGCATCATATCGACCGACCACACTAGCGCAAACGTTACACCTACTGTCAAGATTACACTTAGTACAGCGGAAACAGACATGGTCCTTGAATAGAACCTGTACGAATTTGTGCCACTCGTCACATGATGGCGGGGCTGGCTTGGCCTATAATAAGCCAAACCTACAATAAGCAAGCGGAACGAAACAGAAATGGAAAGCAGACAATTAATTTTCAAATATATTGACCATAAATTAACTGTAAACCCTCCCGCACCCCACAACGTTACAGCAAAGATTGCATTGATTATGACAACAAGAATGAAGCGGGCAATAATACACCCATACACTGATCCTCAAGGATGTGTAACGGAACCAGGAATCATATCGCATAGCATTCGGGGTATATTTACTAATAAATATAAATTATACTCCTAACGATGGCCAAAACGATATGTGAAGAAACAACAAAATGTAAACAAACTGCTGTAGCACACGGTAAAACCGCAGACCACACATCTAAACCAAGAATTTTGAAATCACTGATCATTGCAAACAGATCGTGATAACACGCAAAACTTGAAAATTCCAGTTTTCTGGTACCAATTAAAGTACGCAGCACCTAGAATCAGATGCGCGAATTAATGAAACATTTTCTTCACATAATCATCCGAGTAACATGGGTGTGACGTCACACGCTCGGATCTAAAGGAGAACGACGTCAGCCGATTTTCGTGTTAAAAACACCGTCAAGCCAACACCTAATTTCATATCTGCCGGTCGCCTGTTGGGGTTTAAAGGAAGGCGATCATCTGGCATATTTTGTTGTTAACACACGCCCCAGATTCTTTGGGGTTAGAAATTTGAACATGCGACACAGACAAAATTTTGAAGATGTAAGTCTTTTAACTATGGAATAACATGGAAAAATACAACCTGGTTATCATCGATAGCATCAATGGTAATCCAATATATCCTTAGAGAGCGCACAAAGCTATCACAATTACACAGAAAAGACTTAATATAAACTCAAGACTTCCAACTGCAAAAAAACATGTGTCTTGTTGCTATGCAAACAAGAAAGAGCTTCATGGCAAACGGGTACTCGGCAGTTGGGAGCCGAATACCTGGTTCCAGGAGTCGGTAAAGCTTACTACGTCTATAGTCCTAGGGCCCAGCTATCAGGGCTAGCTGTATCAGAAGTAATAGAATGGTGAGTATTGATCGAAGGAGAAGGGAGCATTCCTATATACCATCGAACTTCATTTTCGAGGGGATAATTAGGAATTAACTTTAGACAGTAATACTTTAATATATTTTTATTTTCACATACTTTGGAGGGGGGACATTACTTCATGGGCTTAATTGTCTATGAAATATTGTCCCCCTAATGGAGGTTATGTACTGGGAAGGTATATGTCCATTCCCAAAGCTAGGAGTGGACATTTGATATGTCTGGGTGTAAACCTTTATATTTTGGCCACCCTACCATATTGATGGGTTGTGAATGTACATATACGTTTCCATCCACATACTTAGGGGGGGGGGGAACATTCGCCATGAAATATTGTCCTCACCAGCCCCCTCCCCAATGGAAGTAATGTACTGGGAATGTATATGTCCATTCCCAGAGCTATGGGCGGACATTTGACATGCCTGGGAGTTTGTGGTGGAGATTTTATGTGTCTCTGACTGTGTGAACCTCTTTATTTGGGGCACCCTACCATATTAATGGGGTGTGAAAGTACATATAAGTTTTGATTCCTATAGGAGGGGGGGGGGATTATTTCATAGGCATTAAATTGGCCATGAAATATTGTCCCCTCCCCCCCCATCCCCCAATGTAAGTTATGTACTGGGAAGGTGTATGTCCATTCCCAGGGTTAGGGGTGGAGATTTCATGTTTGGGTGTAAACCTTTATATTTTGGCCACCTTATCATATTGTACATATACATTTCCATCCACATACTTAGGAGGAAGGGGGGGGGGGAACATTGTTTCATGGCTGTTCATTGGCCATGAAATATTATCCTCACCAGCCCCCTTAGGCTGGTACCCGACTCCTCATTCCCTCGCTGGCAATTCTCTGGCTCAGGATACGACAGCAGACGCTTTAAAGCAAAATGACAGCTATTTAACCCATGTACGACACCTCTTCGGGTATTAGTATAGTCTTATCTTACACATTTCATTACACTACATAACTAAGATGGAATTTTTCACTAAAGACTATTGTCAAAAATGAAAAAAGCTGCGCTATTAATCTAGATTATGGTCTTGAAGGATAGTAGGCACATTTCCAAATTTTGTTACCAGTTTTTATTCATCGCTTAGTAGAAGGCTTTGGCCACATATTTACTTCTAATGTGACTCTTCTAGAGTTTATTTTACGGAAGTAAAGTATACCAGTACTTCCTTGAAAATCATCTACCACTGAAGATGGTGGGGGTGGGTGGTATCGGGGGTGGGGTTGCGTGGGGGTGGGGTTGTGTGGGGGGGGGGCGGTGACTGGTGGAGGCAATTGAAAATAGTTCCAGCAGGGGTGTCTTGCGAAGCTTTGAAAATTTGATTCATTGATTATTTTCTGTATCATGATTCCAACACATTATGTTGAATATTTTGAAACTAAAATTACTGGAATTGTGGAGGCTGGCACGGCATCTTACAATAATATTATTTGTGTCAACATACCTGACCGGTTGCTTGTATCATATGGTCACATTTCTGCGCCATTGGATTGGGTTAATATAACTTGGATAATAAGGGGCACCCCAGAGCTCTGCTTCCCCCCCACCCCCACATCCCAACTACCCCCAGCCAAAGTATATATAAGGCACCATGGAATGATGGATGCCTTTTTAAAAATCAGCTTGATTGCCATAATACATATAGTAATGATTTATCTGATTTTCAACCATTAAAACCATTATTGATGTTAACTCTCTACAGGTAAATAACTATGATCTAGACATGAACCACTGATCCTCATTTATTAATGGTAAATCCAGATTGATCCATTTGGATCACTTGTTTTTCACAAGTAGCAAATCTAAATATATATAAAAAATGACTTACATTTACTGCTTACTTGATCAAATACCTGTAATCTGTAGCTGGGTTAATCTGTGAAAAGTTATTGTTTAAATTAAAGTTGTTGCTAATTATGCCAACATTTACATGTAAGTCATAAGATCTAGAAATTTAGTTTGAAAATACAAATATTTGGACCTGAAATGTGCAAATTTGTGATTAATAGCAACATTACACAGAAATGTAAACATTTTGACAGTTAAATGAGAATCTGGTTTTGAAATACCAAAGATTTAAATGGAAATGTGAAGATTTTATGAAATCCAGACAAGTATTATGAAAATTTAAGTCAGAAATATAAAAGGTTTCAGCCTGAAACAAGGACATTTTGACTTAAATCAGACTAATTTCAGGCCACAATTAAATTATTGTTTATTTGGGGTAACCAACTTAATATTTTGGTTATGTGTGCTTACCGGTATATATCCAAAATATATTATAGGGTTTAATACTACAAACAGACCATAATTTAAGAGTGGTTTCAGTGATCTTGAGACCCGATACCCACACTGCCAGAGATCAAAGTAGGCTTTGGAACCAAGAGGCACAATGGGCATGGTGGGCCTGTATCACTCACCTAGGACATCAGTATTTGTACAACAGCCATTTAAAATTGGGTTTCAAATACAGATTATGGCTGGAATCATGGAAATTTTTACTTAAATGCAGAAATTGGTGTTGAAATGCAAACATTTCTGGCTGAAATTTGTAAATTTTGTGTTAAAAGCAAAAGTTTAGAGAAATATATAAATATTGACAGTTAATGTGTACCTGGGCTCAAAATGTTAGATCTGTAATGGACCGTTTCGACAAATATCGGCCAGTGTTTAAAATTTAACAACAAATTAGAAAATTTGAACCTAAAAGGAAAGAATATGTGTGAAAATGCAAAAATTTGGTACTGAAATGTGTGAATTTGGGATTATAAGCAAGTGTTTACCAAGAAATATATAGATTTTCACAGTTAATAAGAATATCTGGGTTGAAAATGCTAAAAATATTTCAAATGACCAGTTATATGAATATTTAGGCTGGAAATGCGAAGATTCTGGTCAGAAACATGCAGTCTTTGACAGGAAACAAGAAAATTTGGGCTAAAAAGCAACTGCTTTGTTTAGAAACAAAACATATGCATGCAAAATGCAAAAGTAAGACAGTTTATGCTGAAGATACACACATTTCTGTATGAAGAATTGATACCTATGTTCCAAATATGAACATTTTAACAGGAAACATGAATATTTTAGGTAAAGAATTTAAGAATTTAGGCCCAAAATGGCAAAACTTGGATATGAAATGGCCACTGACCAATAATGTCAAATTCCTATTCAACAGGCCCAAAATCTATATCATTGCATTGCTCACTGTGAAAATTCATCAACTAAGAAAGCCGAGTCTAACCCTTTAATGATAATTAAGCCGGCAAAAACCAGCCTTTGCAGTGATATTGAGAATATTTTCAAGAATTTATCACTGTAATGCCTGCATCAGTCATTCCAGTGTTAAAATTTCAAAAAATGTCTTCTTGGCTAGCAAATGGCCATTCACTAAGTAAAATGACAATTTTCCTAACCAATCTTAACCATTAACAGCAATAATTTTGATAGGAAATATGAAGATTTTGGACTGAAATGCATACTTTTTATTCAGAAACAAAAATCTTGGTACAAATGCAGAAATCTGACCATTTTGACTGAAAATACAAAAACATGACCATCTAGGTCAGAAATGAAAGAATTTGTATAAAAGAGAATTTCCATGCAAAACAAAAGAATTGTTGAAAAATCTATACATCACTGTTTTCACTTTCAAGACCATCAACTACATGTAACAAAAGCAAATGTGATTGGTCGATAATGTCGAGTTTGCTTTAGCTTACCTGACTTTTCACACACATATATCTGGGAAAAACATATGCCAGTAGATCAATCTGGCCTACCTTCTTAAGAATATGTGAACGGTAACTTTTGAATGGTCACCAATAATAACACATTCAGCCAGTAAACCATGCATGAAGTGGATGATGGTGTGAGTTAGTGATCCAAATAGTCAAGCGCCTGTCTTCCAAACTCAGAATTTGCTACTGGTAGAATGGTAAAGGTTTTCAAAAAATTTAACGACGTGCAAACAAACATTGCCTATTGTTTTATTTATTGAGGTATTTAGACCAAATATATTGCCATGGAATAAGCTCATTTGGCCTCTCAGGCTTTTCAGACCAGATGAGCTAGAACTGAGATCTGCAGAAGACTAAATATTTTGAAATTAATTTGTTTGAAAGTGATTTAGGTCTTGCGGTTTGAGCAGCTATATCCTTAAATCAAATAATCTGACTGAATTAATAAAGAAACAAGGAGTGTTTTGGTCTTGCTCACTCTGATGACAAATAAATCTGTTTTTAAGGGAGATGATATGAAGATTGCAGAATATCTTGAAAATAACCTGATTGACAGCTGTTTTTTCCCCTCTCTCTGGAACAGCAGGTTTCAGTGAAATTGTTTTTAAAATAGTTTGCCTATTGAAATAGCATGCGCATACACTGTCCTTGTCATACGGAGTGAAATTGAATATTGTTTCCACTAGTTTTATTAATTTGATATAATTTTTTCACATAAGAGTTCTCACCTCAGAGTGATGTGTTACTAAATGTCAAACATGACCATGTCACCAAAGTCATTATTGTTTTGTGTGAGAGTATTTTCTCATTGAGTATAGGTGTACAACATGAAATAGATTGCTCGGATTTCCTGACTTTCCTGCTGATCAATGAAATTTTATATAAAATTATCCATTCCAGTGAATTAAATTGTGATTTACTTTTTGGCAGATTTTCTATTCCCACACTTTTTGAAAAAATACTGGAATAATGAAATCGTACACCTGTTTGTTCATTTACAGGCCATGAGAAGACTATTTTTTCAAGTTTACCACTGTAATGACTGATTCTGCTGTCCCACCAGCCACTCCAGTGTTAAACTTTCAAAAATAGTCTCCTGGTGTACAGAGCTATTTCTCAAGATCAAAGCAGAAGCTATTTTGACCGGCTCGGTGATTAAAAACGGGTTATACTCAAATCATTAACCCATAGCACACTGATGTCAATATTCTATCTTTTACTCTGTCAGTATCAAAGTATATTTTTATTCAACTATTTTGCTAGACGATGTTGCTGTCTACGACAGCACCATCTCCTACCAAATTTGTTGAAACATGAAAACCAGTTTATCATTTAATTTAATTTGAAATTTTAAATTTTGACACCAGAGTGGTATGGGTTAACTCATTCCAAGCCCAAAAACCATACAACATATTCCTCATGGTAATACGAGATTGTTGGTTGCACATGGTACCCAACTATACAGGAAACCTGTTAACTATTTTGAATCTATGGCAGCAGCAGCTCAGTCAAATTAATTTCAAAACACTCCATCTAATATTCATTACTGTATATCAAAGAATTTGTCATTTCTGAGCTATGAGGGTTAACGGGTTAACTCTTTGAACTCTGAATATCAGGCTACACAAATTATTTTGGATGAAAGGTTATCCTTTAAATGGTGCTACTTCAGCTTTAACATACCCTTTTGAAATATTATGGATACACATATCGCCCTAAATAGTGTTGTACAGTGAAATATAGTTATTATGTGGAATACAAAATATTAAAGAGAACCGTTTAAATGTATGTCTGACGTTGTAAACTCGATCGTACTAACTATAGGCCTTATGAGTATGTGATTTAGTGACTTACGAAAACTGGTTGCTTAAACGTCTTTAACCATCTGTCAATTACATGAAAAGGTGGCATTTAACAGAAGAATCGCAAACGCATATTAACAACTATCGCAAACAATACTAGAGAAACAGAATATGTTCTAACATGCAGTACTGCTTTGCAACATCGTTGGAAATATCGTACAGTGATACTACAAAGTGACAACCTACTTACTTTACGGAGGTGCTTCTTTATAAATGACTATTGATTGAAACGCATCTCTCCTCGTGACACAGCAACTCACTCGTTTATTTTTCGCTTTGATCTCGTCACGCACTGCGTGTAACCCATTGTACTATGTTATGTGTAGTGTAGCTGTATTGTCTTTGATAAAGTGATGTCTGTACGTTATATATGTAAAGGTTCCATCGCCTTATAGGCATTGCCTTTGATGTATATATATTCATAAAATAGCAGCAAATAAAGTTTATTTGATTTGATATGATTTGGATGCCCATAGGGGAGTCGTTTACCCACGGCAAAATTTTACAATATCGAATGCGCATGCGCGGCGTTTGTCTACGCCATATGGGAGTCGCTGGCCCACGGGGGGTATACACCGGTAACGTCGGCGAACTAAATCGCGCATTTCCAACTATGACGTTATCGGCAACTGCGTATCGGCCCAGTGCCGGTGTACTATGTAATATTACCCCCCCGTGGGCCAGCGACTCTCATATGGCGTAGACAAACGCCGCGCATGCGCATTCGAGATTGTAAAATTTTGCCGTGGTTAAACGACTCCCCTATGGGCATCCAAATCATATCAAATCAAATAAACTTTATTTGCTGCTATTTTATGAATATATATACATCAAAGGCAATGCCTATAAGGCGATGGAACCTTTACATATATAACGTACAGACATCACTTTATCAAAGACAATACAGCTACACTACACATAACATAGTACAATGGGTTACACGCAGTGCGTGACGAGATCAATGCGAAAAATAAACGAGTGTGTTGCTGTGTCACGAGGAGAGATGCGTTTCAATCAATAGTCATTTATAAAGAAGCACCTCCGTAAAGTAAGTAGGTTGTCACTTTGTAGTATCACTGTACGATATTTCCAACGATGTTGCAAAGCAGTACTGCATGTTAGAACATATTCTGTTTCTCTAGTATTGTTTGCGATAGTTGTTAATATGCGTTTGCGATTCTTCTGTTAAATGCCACCTTTTCATGTAATTGACAGATGGTTAAAGACGTTTAAGCAACCAGTTTTCGTAAGTCACTAAATCACATACTCATAAGGTCTATAGTTAGTACGATGGAGTTTACAACGTCAGACATACATTTAAACGGTTCTCTTTAATATTTTGTATTCCACATAATAACTATATTTCACTGTACAACACTATTTAGGGCGATATGTGTATCCATAATATTTCAAAGGGTATGTTAAAGCTGAAGTAGCACCATTTAAAGGATAACCTTTCATCCAAAATAATTTGTGTAGCCTGATATTCAGAGTTCAAAGAGTTAACCCGTTAACCCTCATAGCTCAGAAATGACAAATTCTTTGATATACATTAATGAATATTATATGGAGTGTTTTGAAATTAATTTGACTGAGCTGCTGCTGCCATAGATTCAAAATAGTTAACAGGTTTCCTGTATAGTTGGGTACCATGTGCAACCAACAATCTCGTATTACCATGAGGAATATGTTGTATGGTTTTTGGGCTTGGAATGAGTTAACCCATACCACTCTGGTGTCAAAATTTTAAATTTCAAATTAAATTAAATGATAAACTGGTTTTCATGTTTCAACAAATTTGGTAGGAGATGGTGCTGTCGTAGACAGCAACATCGTCTAGCAAAATAGTTGAATAAAAATATACTTTGATACTGACAGAGTAAAAGATAGAATATTGACATCAGTGTGCTAAGGGTTAATGATTTGAGTATAACCCGTTTTTAATCACCGAGCCGGTCAAAATAGCTTCTGCTTTGATCTTGAGAAATAGCTCTGTACACCAGGAGACTATTTTTGAAGGTTTAACACTGGAGTGGCTGGTGGGACAGCAGAATCAGTCATTACAGTGGTAAACTTGAAAAAATAGTCTTCTCATGGCCTGTAAATGAACAAACAGGTGTACGATTTCATTATTCCAGTATTTTTTCAAAAAGTGTGGGAATAGAAAATCTGCCAAAAAGTAAATCACAATTTAATTCACTGGAATGGATAATTTTATATAAAATTTCATTGATCAGCAGGAAAGTCAGGAAATCTGAGCAATCTATTTCATGTTGTACCCCTATACTCAATGAGAAAATACTGTCACACAAAACAATAATGACTTCGGTGACATGGTCATGTTTGACATTTAGTAACACATCACTCTGAGGTGAGAACTCTTATGTGAAAAAATTATATCAAATTAATAAAACTAGTGGAAACAATATTCAATTTCACTCCGTATGACAAGGACAGTGTATGCGCATGCTATTTCAATAGGCAAACTATTTTAAAAACAATTTCACTGAAACCTGCTGTTCCAGAGAGAGGGGAAAAAAACAGCTGTCAATCAGGTTATTTTCAAGATATTCTGCAATCTTTATATCATCTCCCTTAAAAACAGATTTATTTGTCATCAGAGTGAGCAAGACCAAAACACTCCTTGTTTCTTTATTAATTCAGTCAGATTATTTGATTTAAGGATATAGCTGCTCAGACCGCAAGACCTAAATCACTTTCAAACAAATTAATTTCAAAATATTTAGTCTTCTGCAGATCTCAGTTCTAGCTCATCTGGTCTGAAAAGCCTGAGAGGCCAAATGAGCTTATTCCATGGCAATATAGTTGGTCTAAATAGCTCAATAAATAAAACAATAGGCAATGTTTGTTTGCACGTCGTTAAATTTTTGAAAACCTTTACCATTCTACCAGTAGCAAATTCTGAGTTTGGAAGACAGGCGCTTGACTATTTGGATCACTAACTCACACCATCATCCACTTCATGCATGGTTTACTGGCTGAATATGTTATTATTGGTGACCATTCAAAAGTTACCGTTCACATATTCTTAAGAAGGTAGGCCAGATTGATCTACTGGCATATGTTTTTCCCAGATATATGTGTGTGAAAAGTCAGGTAAGCTAAAGCAAACTCGACATTATCGACCAATCACATTTGCTTTTGTTACATGTAGTTGATGGTCTTGAAAGTGAAAACAATGATGTATAGATTTTTCAACAATTCTTTTGTTTTGCATGGAAATTCTCTTTTATACAAATTCTTTCATTTCTGACCTAAATGGTCATGTTTTTGTATTTTCAGTCAAAATGGTCAGATTTCTGCATTTGTACCAAGATTTTTGTTTCTGAATAAAAAGTATGCATTTCAGTCCAAAATCTTCATATTTCCTATCAAAATTATTGCTGTTAATGGTTAAGATTGGTTAGGAAAATTGTCATTTTACTTAGTGAATGGCCATTTGCTAGCCAAGAAGACATTTTTTGAAATTTTAACACTGGAATGACTGATGCAGGCATTACAGTGATAAATTCTTGAAATTATTCTCAATATCACTGCAAAGGCTGGTTTTTGCCGGCTTAATTATCATTAAAGGGTTAGACTCGGCTTTCTTAGTTGATGAATTTTCACAGTGAGCAATGCAATGATATAGATTTTGGGCCTGTTGAATAGGAATTTGAGATTATTGGTCAGTGGCCATTTCATATCCAAGTTTTGCCATTTTGGGCCTAAATTCTTAAATTCTTTACCTAAAATATTCATGTTTCCTGTTAAAATGTTCATATTTGGAACATAGGTATCAATTCTTCATACAGAAATGTGTGTATCTTCAGCATAAACTGTCTTACTTTTGCATTTTGCATGCATATGTTTTGTTTCTAAACAAAGCAGTTGCTTTTTAGCCCAAATTTTCTTGTTTCCTGTCAAAGACTGCATGTTTCTGACCAGAATCTTCGCATTTCCAGCCTAAATATTCATATAACTGGTCATTTGAAATATTTTTAGCATTTTCAACCCAGATATTCTTATTAACTGTGAAAATCTATATATTTCTTGGTAAACACTTGCTTATAATCCCAAATTCACACATTTCAGTACCAAATTTTCACACATATTCTTTCCTTTTAGGTTCAAATTTTCTAATTTGTTGTTAAATTTTAAACACTGGCCGATATTTGTTGAAATGGTCCATTACAGATCTAACATTTTGAGCCCAGGTACACATTAACTGTCAATATTTATATATTTCTCTAAACTTTTGCTTTTAACACAAAATTTACAAATTTCAGCCAGAAATGTTTGCATTTCAACACCAATTTCTGCATTTAAGTAAAAATTTCCATGATTCCAGCCATAATCTGTATTTGAAACCCAATTTTAAATGGCTGTTGTACAAATACTGATATCCTAGGTGAGTGATACAGGCCCACCATGCCCATTGTGCCTCTTGGTTCCAAAGTCTACTTTGATCTCTGGCAGTGTGGGTATCAGGTCTCAAGATCACTGAAACCACTCTTAAATTATGGTCTGTTTGTAGTATTAAACCCTATAATATATTTTGGATATATACCGGTAAGCACACATAACCAAAATATTAAGTTGGTTACCCCAAATAAACAATAATTTAATTGTGGCCTGAAATTAGTCTGATTTAAGTCAAAATGTCCTTGTTTCAGGCTGAAACCTTTTATATTTCTGACTTAAATTTTCATAATACTTGTCTGGATTTCATAAAATCTTCACATTTCCATTTAAATCTTTGGTATTTCAAAACCAGATTCTCATTTAACTGTCAAAATGTTTACATTTCTGTGTAATATTGCTATTAATCACAAATTTGCACATTTCAGGTCCAAATATTTGTATTTTCAAACTAAATTTCTAGATCTTATGACTTACATGTAAATGTTGGCATAATTAGCAACAACTTTAATTTAAACAATAACTTTTCACAGATTAACCCAGCTACAGATTATAGGTATTTGATCAAGTAAGCAGTAAATGTAAGTCATTTTTTATATATATTTAGATTTGCTACTTGTGAAAAACAAGTGATCCAAATGGATCAATCTGGATTTACCATTAATAAATGAGGATCAGTGGTTCATGTCTAGATCATAGTTATTTACCTGGAGAGAGTTAACATCAATAATGGTTTTAATGGTTGAAAATCAGATAAATCATTACTATATGTATTATGGCAATCAAGCTGATTTTTAAAAAGGCATCCATCATTCCATGGTGCCTTATATATACTTTGGCTGGGGGTAGTTGGGATGTAGGGGTGGGGGGGAAGCAGAGCTCTGGGGTGCCCCTTATTATCCAAGTTATATTAACCCAATCCAATGGCGCAGAAATGTGACCATATGATACAAGCAACCGGTCAGGTATGTTGACACAAACAATATTATTGTAAGATGCCGTGCCAGCCTCCACAATTCCAGTAATTTTAGTTTCAAAATATTCAACATAATGTGTTGGAATCATGATACAGAAAATAATCAATGAATCAAATTTTCAAAGCTTCGCAAGACACCCCTGCTGGAACTATTTTCAATTGCCTCCACCAATCACCGCCCCCCCCCACGCAACCTCACCCCCACGCAACCCCACCCCCGATACCACCCACCCCCACCATCTTCAGTGGTAGATGCTTTTCAAGGAAGTACTGGTATACTTTACTTCCGTAAAATAAACTCTAGAAGAGTCACATTAGAAGTAAATATGTGGCCAAAGCCTTCTACTAAGCGATGAATAAAAACTGGTAACAAAATTTGGAAATGTGCCTACTATCCTTCAAGAACATAATCTAGATTAATAGCGCAGCTTTTTTCATTTTTGACAATAGTCTTTAGTGAAAAATTTCATCTTAGTTATGTAGTGTAATGAAATGTGTAAGATAAGACTATACTAATACCCGAAGAGGTGTCGTACATGGGTTAAATAGCTGTCATTTTGCTTTAAAGCGTCTGCTGTCGTATCCTGAGCCAGAGAATTGCCAGCGAGGGAATGAGGAGTCGGGTACCAGCCTAAGGGGGATGGTGAGGATAATATTTCATGGCCAATGAACAGCCATGAAACAATGTTCCCCCCCCCCTTCCTCCTAAGTATGTGGATGGAAATGTATATGTACAATATGATAAGGTGGCCAAAATATAAAGGTTTACACCCAAACATGAAATCTCCACCCCTAACTCTGGGAATGGACATACACCTTCCCAGTACATAACTTACATTGGGGGATGGGGGGAGGGGACAATATTTCATGGCCAATTTAATGCCTATGAAATAATGCCCCCCACCCCTCCTATAGGAATCAAAACTTATATGTACTTTCACACCCCATTAATATGGTAGGGTGCCCCAAATAAAGAGGTTCACACAGTCAGAGACACATAAAATCTCCACCACAAACTCCCAGGCATGTCAAATGTCCGCCCTTAGCTCTGGGAATGGACATATACATTCCCAGTACATTACTTCCATTGGGGAGGGGGCTGGTGAGGACAATATTTCATGGCGAATGTTCCCCCCCCCTAAGTATGTGGATGGAAACGTATATGTACATTCACAACCCATCAATATGGTAGGGTGGCCAAAATATAAAGGTTTACACCCAGACATATCAAATGTCCACTCCTAGCTTTGGGAATGGACATATACCTTCCCAGTACATAACCTCCATTAGGGGGACAATATTTCATAGACAATTAAGCCCATGAAGTAATGTCCCCCCCCCCCCCCTCCAAAGTATTTGAAAATAAAAATATATTAAAGTATTACTGTCTAAAGTTAATTCCTAATTATCTCGTCGAAAATGAAGTTCGATGGTATATAGGAATGCTCCCTTCTCCTTCGATCAATACTCACCATTCTATTACTTCTGATACAGCTAGCCCTGATAGCTGGGCCCTAGGACTATAGACTTAGTAAGTTTTACCGACTCCTGGAACCAGGTACTCGACTCCCAACTGCCGAGTACCCGTTTGCCATGAAGCTCTTTCTTGTTTGCATAGCAACAAGACACATGCTTTTTTACAGTTGGAAGTCTTGAGATTATATTAAGTCTTTTCTGTGTAATTGTGATAGCTTTGTGCGCTCTCTAAGGATATATTGGATTACCATGGATGCTACCGATGATAACCAGGTTGTATTTTTCCATGTTATTCCATAGTTAAAAGACTTACATCTTCAAAATTTTATCTGTGTCGCATGTTCCAATTTCTAACCCCAAAGAATCTGGGGCGTGTGTTAACAACAAAATATGCCAGATGATCGCCTTCCTTTAAACCCCAACAGGCGATCGGCAGATATGAAATTAGGTGTTGGCTTGACGGTGTTTTTAACACGAAAATCGGCTGACGTCGTTCTCCTTAAGATCCGAGCGTGTGACGTCACACCCATGTTACTCGGATGATTATGTGAAGAAAATCTGATTCTAGGTGCTGCATACTTTAATTGGTACCAGAAAACTGGAATTTTCAAGTTTTGCGTGTTATCACGATCTGTTTGCAATGATCAGTGATTTCAAAATTCTTGGTTTAGATGTGTGGTCTGCGGTTTTACCGTGTGCTACAGCAGTTTGTTTACATTTTGTTGTTTCTTCACATATCGTTTTGGCCATCGTTAGGAGTATAATTTATATTTATTAGTAAATATACCCCGAATGCTATGCGATATGATTCCTTGTTCCGTTACACATCCTTGAGGATCAGTGTATGGGTGTATTATTGCCCGCTTCATTCTTGTTGTCATAATCAATGCAATCTTTGCTGTAACGTTGTGGGGTGCGGGAGGGTTTACAGTTAATTTATGGTCAATATATTAGAAAATTAATTGTCTGCCTTCCATTTCTGTTTCGTTCCGCTTGCTTATTGTAGGTTTGGCTTAGTATAGGCCAAGCCAGCCCCGCCATCATGTGACGAGTGGCACAAATTCGTACAGGTTCTATTCAAGGACCATGTCTGTTTCCGCTGTACTAAGTGTAATCTTGACAGTAGGTGTAACGTTTGCGCTAGTGTGGTCGGTCGATATGATGCTTAAGTTCCTTGCCAGAAGGACTTGGCAGGGTCTGACGCAGGGTCAGGCGGTCCGAAAGTAAATCGTGGAGCGTCCATTTCAGCCCGTGGGGGCGTTCCACGTCTGCAACCGGAGGTGGCGGAGATGGCACCGCCGGCGTGGTTTGGTCCTGCTATGCAAGGTTTCTTGCATAGCGTTCTGCCCACGCTGGTGTCGTCCCTGCTGCCAAAAGTTGTAGGGCAGTCTCTCCCCATGTTTGATTCGGAGCCTGTCCTTGGACAGGGTTCTGGACTGGCCACCGAGGGAGCCGTCTCGTACAGCCCCCTGGCAGTCCCGTCGGGCTCCGGCCTGATGGGTTCTGTCTCTCTGTGGCCACCTCCGGGTCGTCCAGTAGCGGTGGCCGGTCAGGCAGGCATGGGAGCCATCCGCCAGGATGGCTCCACGGTTTTCCTTGTCTAGTGACGACTCTTCGGGGTCTGAAGATGAGGAGGCCGAGGAGGAGAGGTTGGTGCGGCCTGTGATGCCACGGGTGGAGAGCATGGAGGTCGATTCCATCCTGGACGGAACCGTCCTCCATCTGTCTGACTGCGCAAGCCAGGGCAGTGGCTCCGCCCATGGTTGAGGCCATTCCGGTACCGGGCACCGGTCCGGTAATCGTTGGTTTGCCGCCAACCGACACGGTGACGGGTGTGGCTGGCCAGGCGTGGTACTCGCCTACCTCGCCTTGTCCGGCGGTCAGACATTGGGTGCCGTTGGCGCCCGTGTTTGGCCACGGTTCCTCAAGCGCTATGGGTCCGCACGGTTTTCCGTGCGGGCCTACTCCATGGACTGCTGTGTTCCATGGGGTGGCCGCGGAACCATACGGTACCGGAGTACCTGACATATCAGCAATGGCTCCTAGCTGGGAGCCCGTTGCTGGTAGGGCCGTGAACATGTCAACGGGTGACGTGTTAACGGGAGTGTCATCCTCAGAGACAGATTGGTCTGAGGCTCTGGCTTGGCTAGCCAGGGTAGACCCGTCTGTGGTTTCGACCACGGCCGAGGAGGATGCACCCCGTCCATCGGGTGCATCGATTAGGACGGGGATCTTGCCCGCAGCCCGGATCCAGTCTGTTGGACTGGATCCAAGGTTTATGGAGTTGCTTGATGCTATTTATAGCAAACAACGCATGATCAAGCTTCTTGCGACCTCCAGGGAGGTGCGGTTGAGGTGTCGTATTCCACGGGGGGAATACGACAGGTATGGTGTTGTCCCATCGGTCACCGAAGATGACCGCTGGGTACTGGGTGTCCAGAGTGCTGGAGCGGGTGGACCCGCCCCGGCACTGGTGGACAAAGCTCAGGTACACCATAATGAAGTCCTGTCCCTATGTGATGGGGGTGTGAGGACAGCAATGAGTGCTGTCAACCACTCTTATCGTCTTCTTCAGTCGGTGTGGGCTGAAGCGGGGGCAGGCCACCCTGTGTCGCTTTCGTGCATTAATAACGGCCTGGTGCTGTCTATGAACGCATTGGCAAAGGTGCAGGTGCATGTGACTAAGTCCAGGAGGCAGATGGTCCTTGACCATATGCGTCCAGCTACTGCCATCATGGAGCGTCTTCTTGGGACGCCCCTGACAGGTCCTAGCATCTTTGCTGGCCAGGTGCGGGCCATCTTAGAGGACACGGCCAGCATTGCGCAGAATCGGTTGGCGGTTAATCTGCAGCTAGAGCTAGTGCATCAAGTGCACGCACTAGGGGCTGTAGTCATGCCGCTGACCGGGCAACCTTCTAAGAAGCAGAAAAAGCACAAAAGCAAGGTGAAAGCTAAGCCTAGTGCTGCTTCTGTTTTCTACTGGGTTTTCTCAGCCGCCTACGGCGAGGAAAGCCAAGAAGGTTGTGTGGGCCCCTACCCTTCCCAATGTTGCTCCTGATCGCCCGAGAGGCGGGAAGGGGAAGGGTACGTCTTCAAAGGGCGGACAGAAGGGAGTGGATCGTACCCTCGGGTACGAGGGCTCCCTTCGCATCTGCTTGGACTGCACCTGTGCGACAAGAACAGCGGTGCCAGTTAGACCGGCCAAGCCAAGACCAAAATGGTTCTCTCTCTCATCAAGAGAGGGGGGGGGGGAGCGGATCGCGAGCCAGGCACCCCCATTAGGCATCTATAGTGGGTGGCAGACTCATGCGTTTTGTCGAGGCTTGGCGAGGTGTGACGTCAGACAGTTTGGTCCTGGGATGGTTATCCCAGGGGTACATGCCAGAGTGGTGGAACTTTCCACCACAGAATCTGTCTTTGGCACGTGTCTGGACACCCATTCCAAAGGAACCAGACAAGTTAGAAGCCATTAAAAACGAAGTGTCAGGTTTGCTTCTGAAGGGAGCAATATAACCAGCAAACCGGAACACTCCAGGCTTCTATTCAAACATGTTCCTTGTCCCCAAGAGCACAGGGGGGTGGGGACCCGTACTCAATCTCAGGCCATTGAATTGGTTTATCCATACGCCTCGGTTTCAGATGGAAACTCCGAGGTCGGTAATGGCAGGATGGAGGAAGGGAGTGTTGTGTGTATCGATCGATCTGAGAGATGCATGTTTCCACAGTCCAATGAACAGGAGTTGTCACAGGTTTCTGAGATTTGTGTTTCAGAATCAAGTATGGGAGTTTATATCCTCCCATTCGGCCTGTCGACAGCTCCAAGGGTTTTCACCAGAGTGGTCCTTGTGGTGACAGCGTTTCTCAGAAAAGAGAACGTGGCACTTCACACCTACGTAGACGATTGGCTGATCATCAGCCAGGTTAGAGGTGGATACTGCTCTGACTCTGAAGTTGCTTTCAGATCTAGGCTGGATAGTCAACAAGGAGAAATCTGAGTTGACATTTTGTTTATTTAAGGATGCGATTTGATCTCGAGGAGGGCAGGGTTTTACCCGTCAGAGCCCAGAGTGGTGTCTGTTAGCCATCCTCAAGAGTTTTCGATTGGGAAACCACATTCAGGCGAGGCGGTTTTTTCAGATGCTGGGCATGATGGTCTCCATGGAGCAGGTAATCCCGTACGCTGCTCTGATGCGAAGACCTATCCAGTTGAATCTGATGTCTCTGTGGAAACAGAGAACAGATCCCCTGTCAAAACTGGTGCCAGTTTTGGAGCCAATAATGTCGCATCTTGTATGGTGGAAAAAGCGGCAGAATCTCCTAGTAGGAGTTTCTTTCGCTGCACCTACCCCACCCCCAGCTGTCCGTGAGCACGGATGCATTGCTGGAGGGATGGGGGGCCTACCTGGGAGAACACCAGTTCTCCTTCGATCAATACTCACCATTCTGTTACTTCTGATATACAGCTGGCCTTGACAGCGGCTCTAGGATTATAGACTTAGAAAGCTTTACCGACTCCTGGGAACCGGGTACTCGGCTCCCCACTGCCGAGTACCCGTTTACCATAGAGCTCATTCTTGTTTGCATAGCAACAAGTGCAATACATGCTTTTCGCATTAAGGATTTTAGTGTTTTTAAAAGAATCTAAGTCTTTAATCAGTGATAGTTTGTGTGTTCTGAAAGGATAACTAAGGACTATGGAGAATACCGCCCAAGACAACCAGAAGACCTATCCAGTTGTATCTGATGTCTCTGTGGAAACAGAGAACAGAACCCCTGTCAAAACTGGTGCCAGTTTTGGAGCCGATAATATCGCATCTTCTATGGTGGAAACAGCGTCAGAATCTCCTAATAGGGGTTTCGCTGCACCTACCCCACCCCCAGCTGTCCGTTTACACGGATGCATCGCTGGAAGGGTGGGGTGCCTGCCTGGGAGAACACCAGGTCTCGGGCACATGGACTCTCCCGGAGAGTCAGCTGCATATCAATCTGTTGGAAATGATGGCAGTGGAACTGGCGTTGGAAGAGTTCCTTCCGATGATCAGGGGCAAGGTGATATTGATACGGTCGGACAATTCGACAGTAGTATCATATATAAATCGCCAAGGAGGGACCAGGTCGCCCACCCTGTGCATCAGGGTGTGGCATTTGATTCAATGGTGCAGGAATTACTCGGTTGTTTTGAAAGCAGCTCATATTCCTGGCCGATTGAACATTCTGGCGGATGCTTTGTCTCGCAGACAGAGAATCTTGCCAACAGAATGGTCCCTCAACCCTCCAGTTCTACGACGGATCTTCGAGCATTGGGGCAAACCCAACGTGGACTTGTTCGCCACAAAGGAAAATGCTCAAATCATGACATATGTCTCGCCGATTCCAGATCCAAATGCCGTCGATACAGACGCTCTGGCGATAAGCTGGAGAGGGATGCACGCGTACGCGTACCCACCCACCATTCTTCTTCCGAAGGTATTGGTGAAGGTCAGGGAGGAGCCGTGTCTGGTCCTGCTAATAGCGCCGTACTGGCCGAGCAGGGCGTGGTTCACGGATCTTCTGGATCTGCTGGTGGAAAATCCTGTGCAGTTGCCCGAGATTCCGAACATAATCTCCCAGGCCAAGGGACGCTTCCTACACGAGCGTCCTGAAATGTTCAAATTGACTGCGTGGATGTTGTCAAACAACGTTCCACGTCGGAAGGCTTTTCTCGACAGGCTGCTGATTTCATCGCGGCTGCGAGAAGGAGGTCAACCTTCAAGTCATATAACAACAAGGTTAACAGATTTGCAGACTGGTGTGAAGAAAAGGGTATTGATACTTTTCAATCCACTATTCAGCAAATAGCAGACTTTCTCTGTGAGCTGTTCTTTACAGGACTAGCTCCCGTCACAATTGCTGGATACAAGTCAGCTTTGGCATCAGTTATCCCTTGTCTAGCCAACAGGGATAGTCCAGGGGTGGCCCAGTTAAACGTGATGTTGAAGGGAATGAGCAATCTCCGCCCGAGACAACCGGTAGTCATTCCAGCCTAGAGACTATCTTTAGTGCTTAATGTACTGGCCAAGCACCCATTCGAACCGTTGCGTTCGGCTAGTCTAAAGCATTTGACTCTAAAGGCGGTCTTTCTATTGGCAGCTTCCTCAGCTAGAAGGCGCAGTGAGATCCATGCGCTTTCGGCAGAGAGGAACCGATTTATTGTTTCTGGAGAAGGTCTGCGTCTTCTGCCAAGAGCAGAATTTATGTCAAAGAACCAATCTTTGAGATATCCCGGCAAACCGATCATTATACCGAAGTTAACCAGGTTTGATCGTGATGCCAGTGTCTGGTGCCGGGTCCGTGCTTTGACTAAGTACAAGAAACGGACTGACTCGTTACGGTCGAACGATAGACATCTGTGGATCTGCCATAAAAAGCCTTATGGCGCCGCATCCATGGATACTATCTCTCGTTGGGTGGTCGAATGCATTCAGACTACTCATGAGATGGCGACTGGGCACCAGGTGCAGGGCGTAAGGGCACACGATGTTAGAGGAATAGCCGCCTCGACCGCCCTTTACAATGGTGTTCCGTTAGAGGACATCATGGCCATTGCACAATGGCACTGTGAGTCCTCATTTACGGATTACTATATGAGGGATGTGTCAGACTCAGCCAATCCACTCGCTTTAGCTGTTTTGAAACGATAGTTAGTGACCACACTGCTTTTCCCCTTTTTTCACTTTGGTAAGAAAAGAACCTAAAGCAGGCATGGTCAAGCGAGAGGATGTCAACCAGATTGTGTCACTGATGGCCGAACCGGGGAATGGTTGTAGGCGGTACGTCTGAAGTCCTGTTATCATAAGGTAATTCAACAAGTGAGAGTTTTTTGTATTATGTATATGTATCATGTTCATTCATCTTATATATTCATGCTCATTCCCAGGCTAATACAAGCGATATGCAGGGAGTAGTTAACCCTCTTGGCATATTGGTGTTTCAGGTGAGATACATGTTCATTAGTTCTCTCCCTTTTCTTAGGAGGAAAAAGGGGGGGGGGGCTGTGACGCGAATGTGATTCGGTTCCGTGAACTTGACGGTCCTTTTAGGTCTCCGTTAGTCAAGTTTGAAGTCTAAAATCTTTCTCCAAGGGGCAAAATTAGCATGTATGGCTTGCCCCTTCCCACCAGGTTACTGATCAAATCTGGTGTATATCAGAAGTAACAGAATGGTGAGTATTGATCGAAGGAGAATGCAGGAAATGTCAATTTCCCTTTCTCCGAGATCTAACAATACTCACCATTCTGTTACCGACCCAGCCTCCCAGCCCCACGGAGGCAAGCCATAGTTTTCTCTTGTTTGGTGGCTATGCAAACAATATGAGCTCTATGGTAAACGGGTACTCGGCAGTGGGGAGCCGAGTACCCGGTTCCCAGGAGTCGGTAAAGCTTTCTAAGTCTATAATCCTAGAGCCGCTGTCAAGGCCAGCTGTATATCAGAAGTACCAGAATGGTGAGTATTGTTAGATCTCGGAGAAAGGGACATTGACATTTCCTGCATTCTCCTTCGATCAATACCCACCATTCTGTTACTTCTGATATACAGCTGGCCTTGACAGCGGCTCTAGGATTATAGACTTAGAAAGCTTTACCGACTCCTGCGAACCGGGTACTCGGCTCCCAACTGCCGAGTACCCGTTTACCATAGAGCTCATTCTTGTTTGCATAGCAACAAGTGCAATACATGCTTTCTGCATTGAGGATTTTAGTGTTTTTTTGTGAAAGAAAATCTAAGTCTTTAATCTGTAGTGATAGTTTGTGTGTTCTTGAAAAGGATTAACTAAAGGATACTATGGAGAATACCGCCGAAGATAACCAGGTTGTATCATTCTTTATTATCCATAGTTAAAAGACTTAGGTCTCTAAATTTCGCTGTGTCGCATGTTCCAATTTCTGACCCCATAGAATCTGGGACGTGTGCTAACAACGATATATGCCAGACGATCGCCTTCTTTAACCCCCAACAGGCGATCGGCAGAAATGAAAATATGTGTTTGCTACGGTATTTCTAACACGAATATCGGCTGACGTCGTTCTCCGTAGAATCCGAGCGGGTGACGTCACACCCGGTCGCTCGGATGTTTATGTGAAGAAGAAATTTTTTCATTAATTCGCGCATCTTGTTCTGGGTGCTGCGTACTAAAAATGGTACCGGAAACTTTAGAATGATCAAGTTTACGTGCGATCACGATCGGTTTGCAATGATCGGTGGTTTCAGAATTCTTGAGTAGATGCGTGGTCTGCGGTTTTACCGTGTGATACAGCAGTTTGTTATACATTTTGTTGTTTTCTTCACATATCGTGCTGCTTTCGTTAGGAGTATAATTTATATTGATTAGTAAATATACCCCGAATGCTATGCGATATGATTCCTGGAGCCGTTACACATCCTGGAGGATCTATTATGGGTGTGTTTAATGCCCGCCTCGTTCTTGTCATCATAATCAATGCGATCTTTGTTGTAACGTGGTGGGGTGGGGTGCGGGAGGGTTACAATTAATTTATGAGTCAAATTATTTGAAAATTAATTGTCTGCCTTCCATCCGGGTCTCGTTCCGCTTGTTTATTGTAGGTTTGTGCTTAATTTATAGGCCAAGCCAGCCCCGCCATCATGTGACGAATGCCATAAGTTTGTCCGTGTCGTGTTCAAGGACCATGTCTGTTTTAGATGTTCCCTTTGTAATATTGATCATAGGTGTAATGTTTGTGCAGTGTGGTCCGTTGAGATGATGGTTAAGTTCCTTGCCCAGAAGGACTTGGCTGGGTCTGACACGGGGTCAGGCGGTCCGAGAGTAAATCGTGGAGCGCCCGGTTCGGCCGATGGGGGTGCTCCACGTCCCCAGCTGGAGGTGGCGGAGATGGCACCGCCGGCGTGGTTTGGTCCGGCTATGCAGGGTTTTCTGCATAGCGTTCTGCCCACGCTGGTGTCGTCCCTGCTACCAAATGTTGGGGGGCAGTTTCTCCCCATGCCTGGTACGGATCCTGTCCTCGGACAGGATTCTGGACTGGTTACCGAGGGGGCCGTCTCGTACGGCCCCCTGGCAGTCCCGTCTGGCTCCGGCCAGACGGGTTCTGTTTCTCTGCGGCCACCTCCGGGTGGTCCAGTAGCGGTGGCCGGTCCGTCAGGTGTGGGAGCCGTCCGCCAGGACGGTTCCACGGTTGACTCGTCTAGTGACGACTCTTCGGAGTCTGAAGACGAGGAGGCCGAGGAGGAGCGGTTGCTGCGGCCCGTGAAGCCGCAGGTGGAGAATATGGAGGTTGATTCCGTCCTGGACGGAACCGGCCTCCATTTGTCTGGTTTGGCGCAAGACAGGTCAGCGGCTCCGCCTGTGGCTGAGGCCAATCTGGTACCGTGCACCGGTTCCGTGCGGCTTGGTTTGGCACCAGCCGTCATGGGAACGGGTGTGCCGGGCCAGGCGTGGTACTCACCTATCTCGCCTGGTCCGGCAGTCGGACGTGGGGTGCCATTGGCGCCCGTGTCCGGCTATGGTTCCGCGACTGCTACGGGTCCGTACGGTTTTCCGGGCCAGCCGTGGTACTCACCTATCTCGCCTGGTCCGGCAGTCGGACGTGGGGTGCCGTTGGCGCCCGTGTCCGGCTATGGTTCCGCGACTGCTACGGGTCCGTACGGTTTTCCGTGCGGACCTACCCCATGGACCGGAGTGTTTCATGGGGTGGCGGCGGAACCATGTGGTACCGGAGTGCCTGGCGTGTCAGCCGTGGCTCCTTGCCGGGAGGCCATGGCTGGCAGGCCCGTGAGCACGTCAACGGGTGACGTGTTTGCGGGGGTGTCTTCATCGGAGGTAGATTGGTCCGAGGCTCTGGCGTGGCTAGCCAGGGTTGACCCGTCTGTGGTTTCGGCCACGGCCGATGAAGATGCACCCCGTCCGTCGGTTGCGTCGATCAGGACGGGGATTTTGCCCGCGGCCCGGATCCAGTCGGTGGGATTGGATCCACGGTTCATAGATTTGTTGGATGCTATTTATAGCAAACAACTTATGACCAAGGGTCAGCTCCCTGCGGCCTCCAGGGAGGTGCAGGCAAGATGTCGTGTTCCGCGGGTGGAATACGACAGATATGGTGTAGTCCCGTCGGTCACTGAGGATGACCGATGGGTACTGGGCGTCCAGAGTGCCGTGGCGGGTGGCCCCGGTCCGGCACTTGTGGACAAGTCTCAGGTACACCAAGATGGAGTCCTGTCCCTATGCGATGAGGGTGTGAGGGCAGCTATGAGCGCTGTCAACCACTCGTATCATCTCCTTCAGTCGGTGTGGGCTGAAGCGGGGGCAGGCCACCCTGTGCCACCTGTGGCGCTTTCGTGTGTCAATGACGGCCTGGTGCTGTCTATGGACGCATTGGCAAGGGTGCAAGCGCGAGTGACGAAATCCAGGAGGCAAATGGTCATTGACCATATGCGTCCGGCTACGGCAGTCAGGGAGCGTCTTCTTGGGACGCCCCTGACAGGGCCTAGCATCTTCGGTGGCCAAGCGCGGGCCATCTTAGAGGATACTGCCAGTATCGCACAGAATCGGTTAGCGGTAAACCTGCAGCTAGAGCTAGTGCGGCAAGCGCACGCACTAGGGGCTGTGGGGAAACCGCTAACGGGACAACCTTCAAGGAAGCAGAAGAAGCATAAGGGCAAGGCGAAAGCTAAGCCTGTTGCGACTTCTGCTTCAGCTGGGTTTTCGGAGCCGCCGCCGGCGAAGAAATCCAGGAAGGTTGTAGAGGCGCCTACCCTCCCCAATGTTGCTCCTGACCGCCCTAGAGGCGGGAAGGGGAAGGGTACGGGTAAGGCCTCAAAGGGCGGACAGAAGGGGCCGAAGCGTACCTGAGGGTACGAAAGCTCCCTTCATATCCGCCTGGACGGCGCCTGTGCGACAGGAACAGCGGTGCCAATTATACCCGTCGTGCCTAGAACGAAATGGATCTCTCTCTCGTTAAGAAAGAGGGGGGAGCGGACTGAGAGCCGGACAACTCCGTTAGACGTCGAGGCGTCTATGGTGGGTGGAAGGCTCATGCGTTTCGTCGAGGCCTGGCGAGGTGTGACGTCAAACAGTCTGGTCCTGGGATGGTTATCCCAGGGTTACATGCCAGAGTGGTGGGACTTTCCACCACAAAATCTGTCTTTGGCACCTGTCTGGACACCCGTACCAAGGGAGCCAGACAAGTTAGAAGCCGTTCAAAAGGAAGTGTCGGGGTTGCTTCTGAAGGGAGCAATAAAACCAGTAAACCGAAACACTCCAGGCTTCTATTCAAACATGTTCCTTGTCCCCAAGAGCACAGGGGGATGGAGACCCATACTCAATCTCAGGCCATTAAATTGGTTTATCCATACGCCTCGGTTCCAGATGGAAACGCCGAGGTCGGTAATGGCGGGATTAAAGAAAGGAATGTGGTGTGTATCGATCGATCTGAAAGATGCATATTTCCACATTCCTATGAATCGGAGTTGGCACAGGTTTCTGAGATTTGCGTTTCAGAATCAAGTATGGGAGTTTACAGTTCTCCCGTTTGGCCTGTCGATAGTGCCGAGGGTTTTCACAAGAGTGGTCCTTGCGGTGACAGCGTTTCTCAGAAAAGAGAACGTGGCGCTACACACCTACATAGACGACTGGCTGCTCAAGGCAGACTCGGCAGCCAGGTTGAAAGTGGATACTGCTCTGACTCTGAAGTTACTTTCAGATCTAGGCTGGATAGTCAACGAGGAGAAATCCGAGTTGACGCCCACTCAGCATTTCGTTTATTTGGGGATGCGATTCGACCTCGAGGAGGGCAGGGTTTACCCGTCAGAGCCCAGAGTGGTGGCTCTGTTAGCCATCCTCAAGAGTTTTCGAGTGGGAAACCACATTCAGGCGAGGCGGTTCCTTCAGATGCTGGGCATGATGGTCTCCATGGAGCAGGTTATCCCGTACGCTGCTCTAATGCGAAGGCCTATCCAGTTGTATCTGATGTCTCTGTGGAAACAGAGAACAGAACCCCCTGTCAAAACTGGTGCCAGTTTTGGAGCCGATAATATCGCATCTTCTATGGTGGAAACAGCGTCAGAATCTCCTATTAGGGGTTTCGCAGCACCTACCCCACCCCCAGCTGTCCGTCTACACGGATGCATCGCTGGAAGGGTGGGGTGCCTGCCTGGGAGAACACCAGGTCTCGGGCACATGGACTCTCCCGGAGAGTCAGCTGCATATCAATCTGTTGGAAATGATGGCAGTGGAACTGGCGTTGGAAGAGTTCCTTCCGATGATCAGGGGCAAGGTGATATTGATACGGTCGGACAATTCGACAGTAGTATCATATATAAATCGCCAAGGCGGGACCAGGTCGCCCACTCTGTGTATCAGAGTTTGGCACTTGATTCAATGGTGCAGGAATTACTCGGTTGTTTTGAAAGCAGCTCATATTCCTGGCCGATTGAACATTCTGGCGGATGCTTTGTCTCGCAGACAGAGGATTCTGCCAACAGAATGGTCCCTCAACCCTCCGGTTCTGCGACGGAGTACCCACCCACCATTCTTCTACCGAAGGTATTGGAGAAGGTCAGGGAGGAACCGTGTCTGGTCCTGCTAATAGCGCCGTATTGGCCGAGCAGGGCGTGGTCCACGGATCTTCTAGATCTGCTGGTGGAAAATTCTGTGCAGTTGCCCGAGATTCCGAACATAATCTCCCAGGCCAAGGGACGCTTCCTACACGAGCGACCCGAAATGTTCAAATTGACTGCGTGGATGTTATCAAACAACGTTCCACGTCGGAAGGCTTTTCTCGACAGGCTGCTGATTTCATCGCGGCTGCGAGAAGGAGGTCAACCTTCAAGTCATATAACAACAAGGTTAACAGACTTGCAGACTGGTGTGAAGAAAAGGGTATTGATACCTTTCAATCCACTATTCAGCAAATAGCAGACTTTCTCTGTGAGCTGTTCTTTTCAGGACTAGCTCCCGTCACAGTTGCTGGATACAAGTCAGCTTTGGCATCAGTTATCCCTTGTCTAGCCAACAGGGATAGTCCAGAGGTGGCCCAGTTAAATGTGATGTTGAAGGGAATGAGCAATCTCCGACCGAGACAACCGGTAGTCATTCCAGCCTGGAGTCTATCGTTAGTGCTTAATGTACTGGCCAAGCACCCTTTCGAACCGTTGCGTTCGGCTAGTCTAAAGCATTTGACTCTAAAGGCGGTCTTTCTATTGGCAGCTTCCTTAGCTAGAAGGCGCAGTGTGATCCATGCACTTTCAGCAGAGAGGGACCGATTTATTGTCTCCAGAGAGGGTCTGCGTCTACTGCCAAGAGCATAGTTTATGTCAAAGATTCAATCTTTGAGATATCCCAGCAAACCGATCATTATACCGAAACTAAGTAGGTTTGATCGTGATGCCAGTGTCTAGTGCCCAGTCCGTGCTTTGCCTAAGTACAAAACGGACAGACTCGTTACGGTCAAATGATAGACATCTGTGGATCTGCCATAAGTTAGCCATATGGCGCCGCATCCATGGATTCTATCTCTCGTTGGGTAGTCGAATGCATTCAGACTACCCATGAGATTGCGACTGGGCACCAGGTGCAATGCGCAAGGGCACACGATGTTAGAGGAATAGCCGCCTCTACCGCCCTTTACAATGGTGTTCCGTTAAAGGACATCATGGCTGTTGCACAATGGCACTGTGAGTCCTCGTGCACGGATTACTATATGACGGATGTGTCAGACTTCGCCAATCCACTCGCTTTAGCTGTTTTGAGACGATAGCTATATGACCACACTGCTCTTCTTCCTTTTTGGGCATTTGTAAGAAAGAATTAAGAAGCAGACATGGTATCAACCAGATTGTGTCACTGATGGCCAGACAAGTGAATGGTTGGAGGCTCCAGGTCTGAAATCCAAATATCATGAGGTAATTCAGGATTGAGAGTGTTTTGTATTATGTCTATATATCATGATCATTCATCTTATATATTCATGCTCATTCCCAGGCTAATATATGCAAAGAGCAGTTAACCGTCTTGGCATATTTGTGTTTTCAGGCGAGATGTATGTTCGTGAGTTCTCTCCCTTTTCTTAGGAGAAAAAAGGGTTGGGGGTGGGGGGTGCAGTGATGCGAATGTGATTCGGTTCCGTTAACTTGATGGTCCTTTTAGGTTTCCATTAATCAAGTTTAAGACTAGCTGTTTCTCCAAGGGGCAAAAGTAGCAATTGATGGCTTGCCCCTTCCCACCAGGTTACTGACTAAATCTGGTGTATATCAGAAGTAATAGAATGGTGAGTATTGATCGAAGGAGAATGAAGGAAATTTCAATTTCCCTTTCTCCGAGATCTAACAATAC
>CM067375.1:19171666-19209166 GCA_034401795.1 Chaetoderma sp. LZ-2023a
AATTTGTCTTCGGATCATCTGATTTTGGCTTCAAAATGGTTTCCACCCTGAATTTTTAGCGGGTGTATTTTCAAATCCATATTTAAACAGAGAAAACTAAGCCGAAAACAATTAAAAGTGAACTGTGTCGCTGGTAGACTAAATTATTTTGCCATTTTTATGTTTGGCAACTTTAATGCTCTAGATACATTTTTTTATTACTCTGACCTGGTACCATAGTTTTATAAACACTCTCAACTTGAATGTAGACAAATTTGATCATGACATGGTAATTTGAAATTGATATTGTAGGATACTCGTCAGGACCTTAAAATATGACATATATGTATCGAAAGAACACTTAAAATCTATCTGACACTACCCATTACATATAGTGTTGTAGAGTATTTCCTTCAGAAAATTTCCGATAAATCACCAATTTTTGTTAACTGCCACGGTTTGCTAGGTCCCCATCCTAGTACGCTAGCACTCCATTAAAATTAAAACTCACCATAGGTACCTGTGAGGGCAGTGTCGGCAATGTGGTATGTCGGCAAAAAGCCACTGAGCACCTATAAACGGCAGCCTGGCTGCATGCTCCCAAAAAGGGGAGTTGAAATTGTGAAGGAATGAAAAAGGCCCAATGACAAGGGGGTAAAGTTGGAAAATTGGCTGAGCACGCAAGTGGAAGTAGACTATAGACCATAGATTGTATAGTATTACTAAGCCAGGAATTGGTATATGGGCCTAACTAGGCTCGGGCATAAAATTAATAAAATCTATGACTCTTCATATTTCACCCAAACCCGCCCTTTCTTTGTCTTCATTCTCAAGCATGGCTCATGGGGTTGGAAAAAACCTCATAGCTTATTATTGCCTCATGGATATTTTAGCTAAATGGTTTATATACGTGTGATTAGTTGAAGTCGTAAAGAATTTCTTTGAAAAAAGTCATTTCACATATAATTTTTAGCATGACGATCATCTGACGTCTGTCTGTCTATCAACTTCTGCTTTAAAATGTATAGATCTCCTCCTAATAGTCGTTTGGCAGAGTTTAACCTAGGGCTGGGCGGTTTCGCCTAAACGAAAACAGGTGACGATATCAATTATGAAACCGGTTTTAACCAGGGTTGGCTTGATTTAAATCAATTGATTTATATCATGATTTAAATCATGATTTAAATCACTCGATTTTTATCGAAAAAATCGTGATTTAAATCAGTTTTGCAAAAATAGAGGAATTTTCAAGTAATTAATACAATTAACAGTAATTTTGTTAAATTAAAGTAACATAATTATTTTACTGCTTCCATGGCACTTGAACATCAACACAAAATAGAATTATACACTTAATTGCTCATATTTGTCATCAGCAAGACTAGACCCAGTGCACGAGTCCACATCTACAATCTACATACTTGAGGTTCATGTACACAGTACATCACACATGTGTACAAAGTATGATCATTAAGTATGTGTAAGCTGTAAAGAAGAGGAGAATTCCATGTGCGTACATGTCACTACATGACCATTAAAGCAATAGTGTACATGAAAAGTCATGTATGGGCCAGTATGGCTATTACTATTAGTCTAATTCCAAAAGCACACTCTTTTAAAGCAAGACACTGTCTCTTTTTTCAGCTATGACATGCGTCTGGAGTCACTCTGGAGTGTCATTGAGTGTCTCGATTACTATTGGCTAGTGCTTATCAAGTTGGACTTTTGGGCTCCATTTTATTTAACACTAAAACAATAAAGATTGAAATGTTATTAAATTAAGTAGTTTACTACAACTTCAAAAATCAAAATCAGTAATTGCTGAAACTGGCAAGAAACTATATACATTGTAACACGTAAACACATCATTACATTACATTAACCCTTAGCACACTGATGTAGGAGTTTTAATTTTTCAAAATAAACATAACCCCTAGCACTCTGGAGCATGATAATTTAAATTTTCAAATTAAATTTAAAGATAAACTGGTGTACAATTTGCAACAATTTTTGTGGACGATGCTGCTGTCTGTGACAGCACCATCTTCCACAAAATTTGTTTAAAAACGTACACCAGTTTATCTTTAAATTTAATTTGAAATTTAAAAATTTCGACATCAGTGTGCTAAGGGTTAAAGATAAACTGGTGTACATTTTTCAACAAATTTGGTGGATGATAGAGCTGTCGCAGACAGCAACATCGTCCACCAAAATTGTTGAAAAATGTACACCAGTTTATCAATTTTAATTTGAGCATATTTTTAAAGACAGAAGTTAACAAGGTTGATAGACTTAGACAATGATGACTTTTGCATACCTTCATAGATTTTGTGCATCTAATTAGGGCTAATTCGTTAGATTTATGCATTGCATCATTTCTGTCCTATTGCTACTCACTGTATCTGTGATGCAATTGTGAACAAAATTGAAAAATCGTTGCTAATATGACGTAATATATAAATTTTGAACTCTATATATTATTAGTTCAAACAGTGATAATTAAAGAATAGACATCCCATCATTCGTAACATAATAAACATATTGAATATTTTGAAAGCAATTTCACTGAAAACCGTTGCTGACTTAGGCAGCAACGGCTTCCAGTGAAATTGCTTTCAAAATATTCAATATGTTATGAATGATGGGATGCATATTCTTTAATTATTCACAATTAAGTGATTAACCAGAACACTCGATATATTGACTATTGAGATACCGCAATTTTTTTATAATAACGATATCGATATTCTCTCAAGCAATATCGCGCAAACCTAACTGAGTCACAGATAGATGTGTCTGTCATCACTTTTCACTTTCAGTTTTCAATAATGCTGCAATTGTACTTCACTAGTCTAGTCAACAATCATCATTCAACTGAAACCGGAAGTCATTTTCTTTGTCACAGTTTAGGGACCGAAAAAGAAATACTAGTTTAGCCGCTTTTAAAGTTCCAAGTTTGTTTCTCAACTTACTCTGCACGAGCCCATAGCTGGAGAACACGCGCTCGACACCAGCTGACGCCGCCACAGCTGACATCAGACGCTGAGTGAATTCAAATGCTTCCAGCAGATCATCCTCGAAGTCACGTCTGTGCGACTTCCACCAATGAAGAGAGGTTACTCCATTAACAACTTCGTCGTTAAATTTAAGAATGTGAAATGGTGGTGCCATGGCCTCGAATTTGATTACCAAAGTCATCAAACCAGGGATTTCGGATGCTACGGTGAGTGCAGTTTCACGTTCTTGCTGAGTCAAGTTTCGACCACGGTATTTAGGGTGGAGTAGATTGGCCAGCATGTGGTGAGGTGTCACAGCTTGTTGATAACGCTTATCGGCCGCACGCTTTGTTGAATTATTAGTGTCATTATGCAGGGCCGTTTTTACATCTTTCCATAATTCAACTGCTTCTGCTATTGTGCAATTGTCCGATTGAGCTTTATCGAGAGCGCAAGCTACTGGTTTCAAACAAAGTCGGTATTCATCTGCAGAACGTTTGATTACTACATTACGAACTTTATTGGCAATGGCAACATCTATGCGGTCAGTATGTCCATCACAGATTGTCACAAGTGTCGGCCATGCCTCACAATACGAGTTTAAACAATCGTACATTGTGTTCCACCTTGTATCTGCTGGCATCACTAACTTTCTGCACGATGATTGGCGTATTTGGGCACTAGCAAAGTGGTTATTTCGGAAATACTTCACAACTTGTGTGACATGCTCCTTAACATTACCCATTTCTAAGTCCTTTGAAGTCAGATTTAGAAGATGAGGCGTGCATCCATACGCAATCATGTTGAAACCCAGTCGTTCTTTCAAGAACTCTCGCATCTTTGCTACATTAGCAGCATTGTCTGTGACGATACTACATATAATGCACCCAAAATCATTGTGCGTGTTTTCAATTGTCTGCTTCGCAATGTCATAAAGATATTCCGCTGTGTGAGGATGTCCAGAGGTGTCCGTAGTATCCACTAAGTAAATATCACCTAAGCAGGTCGTCACTGTAGCACATACGATAGGCTCGTTATGAATATTGCTCCAACCGTCTAATGCTAGACAGACAAGTTCACCTTCCAAATTTTTTCTCGCCTTCTCCCGCTCTTCTGTGTAGATAACATCCAAATATTTCCCCCCTATGTCCTTTCTGGATGGTGGTTGATAGCCTGGTCGTAAATCTTTTACAAGGTTTATAAAATGTCTATTTTCTACTAAGCGAAATGGGGAGTTCGTAGCATACACCATCCTAGCTACATCACGATCTAATTCACCTCGTTTTTCTGCTGAAGTTCTGATGACATAATTCTGTAGACCATAATTCAGCTTGGGTATCTTAGCGGCCAATGTACCAGCAGCTAATTGACCGTGCACTGGGCGCTTCACTGCCGCTGAAGCAGAACTTGAAGTTGACAGAGGTTCAACTTCCATCACCACCACATCGTTTTGATCAACAACAGTTTCAACGCGCTGCTGCTGCTCAGATTGAGATGAAGTCCCCGTTTCTGTTGCGGCTACAGCTAGACCTTGAAGTGCTGGTGTTGGTGGACCTGTGCAATTGGCTGCATGTTTTTTTAACCGCTCTGGGATACCTTGGAGTTCGTGTCGGCAGACCTTGCAGACAGCCCGGACACCGGCCTTATCTGGGGTCTTCACTTTCTCATAATGAATCCATATTGGATCTTGTTTTCGGCCGGAGTTAGACATTTTGCTAATTATGGAATTGAAAATATTTCATAGCCTTTGTCACTTAAGCAGTTTTGACTGTATTTTTCAAGAATGAAAAAATGCTTTTCTATTGCATCATTTAAAAAAAATGATGCAATAAAAAAATGATGCAATAAAAAAATGATGCAATAGAAAAATGATGCAATAAAAAAATGATGCAATAAAAAATGATGCAATAATAATACTGTTAAAACTGCTTAAGCGAACAAAGTTTTTTTGTATTAAGAAACCAGCAAGCTTAAAATTCAGTTAAAAATAAGTCATAAAAATACCACTTTATTCAGTTCCAAAATACAGTTTAGCAATGCATCTGGACCTGTATTAAGAGACCACCTGTCTTAAGAGACCACCTTCTGCGACTCCCACAGCCAGTGTCTTAATACAGGTTTCACTGTATAAGTTTTACGTAATTTCCTGGGATGTCGCGAATAAAAATCGATTTAAATCATTGAAATCGATTTAAATCAAAAAAATCGATTGATTTGATTTTTTTGAAAAAAATCGATTTTTTTCCAACCCTGGTTTTAACTGAATATCGGTTTTAGGGGTTAGAATGGGCAAGAAATGTGAAAACAAATTTTTTATTTGCATGAGATGTCACGTAAACACTTGTAACATATCCCGGAAATGGTGTCGTAGTAACAACAAAACCGAAAGTGCGTTCATACGCGCGTTCAGATTCCAGATCGTTTAAAATGTATGTTTCGATCAGAAAACACCATACAAATGCATTGAAACCTCACATTGCATGCCCACACTATTCTAGTAGGGTGTATAAAGTATAATGCTTTATCCAGAAAATCGCATTTGCTGCAATAAAACAGAGATACGCGGTGATTCTGCAGAAAAGATCGTATGTCAGAGTGCAGTCAAATTTTCCTATAGTCCATTTCAGATTGATAGCAAAATAGCAGAAACAAAAATGATGTCATCAAACTATAAAAACTTTATTTTGAGATATTAAAATATGAAAAACAATTATATGAGTGTATTCCTTTCCCAGCACATTATACATTCAGCACTATATCTATATAGACACCAGCAAGCCAAAACCAGCTTTTGCAGAAGTCTGGAGAAAATGTCCATTTACAGAACAAGAGAAAATTATGTTTTGAAAATTTGCCACTGGAATGACTGGCTCAACAACAGAACAAGTCATTCCAATGGTAAAATTTCAAAACAGCCATCTCTTGTTCTGGAAATTGACATTTTCTATGAAACAATTCGACATATGGTAGAGGTGATCCCCACTCTCACATACAATTCAGCACTATATATCTGTATACACTCAAGCTAGCCAAAACCAGGTTTTGCAGAAGTCTGGAGAAATGTCCATTTACAGAACAAGAGAAAATTATGTTTTGAAAATTTACCACTAGAATGACTGGCTCAATGACAACAAGTCATTCCAGTGGTAAAATTTCAAAACAAAGTCATCACTTTTTCTGGAAAGTTACATTTTCTATGAAAGATGATCCACAACCTCGCCCAGCACATACAATTCAGCACTATATATATTAAAAAAATTATTTAGCATCATATTTGTCTAAATTTGCTGCTAGGAAACTCAGTTGATTAACTTTCTCTGGCTTTAGACATGACCTTTTAGCAGAAACAATTTGTCCAGACTTGCTGAACAATCTTTCTGACGGGCAACTGGTTGCCGGTACACATAGATACTTCCTCGCTATCACCGATAGGTTTGGATAACTATTACCAAACATCTTCCACCAATGGAGCGTGTTTGCCTCCTGGTCAATATTCCCTGTTAATATGTATGAATTTATCTCCGAGTCGACGATGGATAACGAATTTCCTATTGAATTAGTCTTCTTTCGGCATTTGGAAAACAAACTAGCAAGAGATTTCTTCTTTGGTGTAACAGTAACTACATCATTTTTAGTACACTCGTTATTACTGACTACAGGTATACATTTGTCTTTGATGAGCAATGCCATCTCAGCTGCCAGATGAGACTACTCCCACAACTTCACTGGAGCTTAAATAATCCGATTTAAACTTGGGATCCAGAAATGTGGCTCTGGCCATTAGTTTGTTCAAGTTGCAGTTTGCATAGCGAGTTTTTAAATTGTTAACAATATCCTTTATGTGAGATGTCAAGCTGTGCTGATCAGCACTGCTGTCAAGTAGTTGCCCATCCAACAAGGAAATCAGTGGTCTTAATGCTGACACACTGACATACTTCTCCTGTGAGAGTATGTCAGTGAATTCTCCCACAGTATCGAGGGCAGCTATGACCGCTTCTAGCACCTGTGAATTAAATAAGAATTACATTGTACAACATATACACAAATCTACGTTTTTTTAGTGAAAGTCCCCTTGCTCTTTAAGAGAAAACTATTTTAGAACATTTACCACTGGAATGGCTTGCTCAGCTACTGATCCAGTCATTCCAGTGGTAAATTTTCAAAAATACTCTTCTCTTGGCCTGCAAATGGGCATTTCTCTAGACCAATGCTGAAGCCATTTGCAACGGCTTCCAGTGAAATTAATTTCAAAATATTCAATAGCTTTCCTGTATTATTGTCTTGAAACTGAGATATGCGGAATTCATTGTTGAAAAGGTAAATACAAGAGTAAAATAAACAAATACCTGATGTATTCTCTAGATAGTCTCACAAGTTGTCTTAGTTCAAAGGAGATTACCTATTGAATGACCAGTTTAGCCAACCATGTTACTACTCAGAAGTCTGCAGATAAAAGTTGTTCATATGTAGTTTGATAAAACTATAACTGAAAGAACACGCTGTATAGAAGGAAATGTGACTTGCCTGCATATCTTGCCAAGAAAGGGACAGATGAGTTGTTTTACTGTCAGAGCTCAGCACATGTCTGATAGCAGCCTCTTGTTCCACGAGGCGCTTGATCATGTCAAATTTGGCACCCCACCGTGTAGGGCAATCCTGTGAATGAAAGACACACAAGTTTTCAATACATTACAATAAAAACTTTTTGATGATATTTGAAGCAAAGTGAAAACTGTTTTTTGAAAATATTTAACTGGATTGGATGGCCTAACAAGCCAGTCATTCCAGTGGTATTATTTTCAAAAAATAGTCATCACTTAGTATTAGGACAAATCCAGTGAACAAGTTATTTAGTTCTTAAAAATCACAGTGAAAACATACACAAGCTTGATTAACCCTCTGACAGAAAAAATATGTTGCCGCTGAATAGAAAACAATTTTTGAAAATCTATGACTGGATTGGCTGGCTGTACTCACTGAGCCAGTCATTCCAGTGGTAACATTTTCAAAACTGGTCTTCCCTTTAAATAAATATTACATGCAGTAGAAATGCAGTGAACAAGAGATTTAGTTTGAAAATTTACAAAAAAGACATACACACTGATTAACCCTCTGACAGAAGAAATATTCTGTTGATTAACTTGAAAGTAATTTGACTAGAAGCTGTTGCTGCCTTTTGTAGCAACAGCTCAGTCAAATTACTTTCAAATAAATCAAAAGCATACCTGTATACTAGCTTTCAAAAGCATTTATTAAACCAATATATTCCACAAATTGGCAAACACTTACCGTGATAAGTTGATGTTGTGGTAATCCAAGCGCAACCTGTGCCTCCCTTAGATCACGTCTCTTCTTCCAACTCGTTGTAAACAATGACGCAATGGATCTGCAGTGGCCGAGCACGCGAGTCACACATTGATCGCAGAGTGAGTCATTGACGGCTAAATGCAAATTGTGACCGAAGCATGACAAATTTGGCCATTTAATGTCCCGCAATGCCTTTTTGATGTTTGCTCCATTATCAGTTGTCATGCATACCGAGTTCTTAGGATCTAATCCCCATACATTAAGCGATTCTTGTAATGCTTCAGCGATATTGTCAGCTGTATGATTCTCGGGAAAGTAGAGTGTCTCTAACGCGCGTGATTGCATATTCCAGTCTCTGTCTATGTAGTGAATCGTTAGACCGAGATAGGGCACCATGCCTTGTGATGACCACATATCAGTTGTGTATGAATAATACTCTATTGCTTTCAAATCACTCAGCACCCAATCACGAACGTCATTATATAATCCAGGTATAGCTGTTTCACTGAAATATTTCCGACTGGGTAATTTATACCTAGAATCAAACTCGCCTAACATTCCAACGAAATATTGGTTCTCTACTGTATAGATAGGCACCATGCCACCTGCTAGATAGCGCGTAACAGATCTCGTCAGCTGTTGAGCACAGGAGCTAGTTTTCTCATAGGCCTTAGACTTCTGTAATGTTGCCATTATCTTAGGCTGTTTATTAGAGGTTTCCGAGTCATCGGCATCATCTCACTTACGCTTTGATGATGGTCTTAGATCCATGAACTGCTTAGGGTGGTGTTTCTTAACATGAGCGAGCAGGTTTGACGTGTTTCCGCCAGCTGCACTTACTGTATCATAACATATTCTACACACTGGTTTATTTTCATCTCGCGGCCTACCACTCTCATCCGGTTGAAAGCCAAAGTGTACCCATATTGTTCTGTCCCTTTAGGTTTAGCGACGAGTTCCATGATTGACTCTCACTAGAATGAACTTATATTATGAAAAATTGCCGTAACGGAATACTAAAAATCAACACATTCGATCAATAAACATTTATAGGCTAACTACTTTAAATATATAATTACGATTTTTCACTTATTTTGGAGACTCTTTTTACGAATAATTAAATGGCATAAATATTCTGTGCTTTATACTAGTTTAGAGCATGGAGGTGTTAGGGTGGGGTAGAGGAGGGAAAGACAAGCTACAACTGGAATTTGAGATCAAAGTTTGGCCGACGCTTTCATGTACCTTATAATTCGGCATGCAGTATAAAGAGCATAGAGGTCATGCGTTTGGATTGTCAGGTTCAGGGTGTGGCGTGGTTGTTTTTGAAACGTGATTGTTTTATTATTGGATCACGGGACATTTGGAATAATAATTGAATATAGTAAAAACCCGTTTTGAACTTTCACAGCTTACGTCACGTCAATCACCAGTGAGTGTCATCAAAGATAATGGATATAGCATTCTCGGCTTATGCGCTGTGATTTCATTGCCACCCTTGTTTTCCCATGGGTAATAGTTTTGAATGCCTTTATAGTATTGGCACTATTAGCGAATGTTAACCCTTTATATGGTAATAAATTTAAATACAGATGATTTTGACACAGTCACCAGAATTCGTACTCTGACGATTTTACAGACGGTTTTTCGGTTTTGAAATTTTCGTAATGGTTTTTAAACCGCCGACGTGAAAAACCATGACACGGTGTGAAACCGGTATACCGCCCAGCCCTAGTTTAACCATTGACTGGAGGCACCCTATGGTGGAAGGCTTCAGAACATCTAATCAGATTTTTATGTGTCCAAAGTGTGTCCATATTTTGTGAAAAAAACTTAAAATGTGTGAATAAATTTGCCTGAAACTGCTCATTTGGGCAATATCGTAATTGAAGATCAAATACCACATCTTCAAATAGCAGCGTTATGGCCCTTGTTAAATATTGTAAGTACTGAAGTCTGCAGAAATAGATTTGAGACGTTTCGCGATTTGCCAATGGATTAAAGTAAGATTTGGCAGACATGTTCGCTTGGGCAATATATATTCGGGCTATAAATTTGTAATTTTCAAATTACTGAACCCTATGATGGCTTATGCACTTGTGACGTACAATAAGCTGTGACGCTGGTTAATTTTTGGATTTTTCCAATGGTTATTGTCCATTTGCTTCTCATTAACTCTTTAACGGTCAAGCCGGCAAAAACCGAGCCAGTCATCCCAGTCTTAAATTCAGGTAAGACAGGTGAGCGATACAGGAGCAATCAGAGATTACATGTACAAACCCTCACCCTTTCTGCTTCCGAGAAACCCACACAACAATAATTTGACCCATATTCAGACATTTTAATCTGGCTCACTCTAAATCTTTGGGAACCCTAGTATACTGTAACATCCTTTCTCCTTCGATCAATACTCACCATTCTGTTACTTCTGATATACAGCTGGCCTTGACAGCGGCTCTAGGATTATAGACTTAGAAAGCTTTACCGACTCCTGGGAACCGGGTACTCGGCTCCCAACTGCCGAGTACCCGTTTACCATAGAGCTCATTCTTGTTTGCATAGCGACAAGAGCAATACATGCTTTTTGCATTAAGGATTTTAGTGTTTTAAAATAATCTAAGTCTTTAATCAGTGATAGTTTGTGTGTTCTGAAAGGATTAACTAAGGACTATGGAGAATACCGCCCAAGAAAACCAGGTTGTATTGTTCTTTATTATCCATAGTTAAAAGACTTAGGTCTCTAAATTTCGTTGTGTCGCATGTTCCAATTTCTGTCCCCATAGAATCTGGGACGTGTGCTAACAACGATATATGCCAGACGATCGCCTTCTTAAACCCCAACAGGCGATCGGCAGATATGAAAATAGGTGTTTGCTACGGTATTTCTAACACGAATATCGGCTGACGTCGTTCTCCGTAGAATCCGAGCGGGTGACGTCACACCCGGTCGCTCGGATGTTTATGTGAAGAAAAATTTTTCATTAATTCGCGCATCTTATTCTGGGTGCTGCGTACTAAAAATGGTACCGGAAACTTTAGAATGATCAAGTTTACGTGTGATCACGATCGGTTTGCAATGATCGGGGGTTTCAAAATTCTTGAGTAGATGTGTGGTCTGCGGTTTTACCGTGTGAGACAGCAGTTTTGTTATACATTTTGTTGTTTTCTTCACATATCGTGCTGCGTTCGTTAGGAGTATAATTTATATTGATTAGTAAATATACCCTGAATGCTATGCGATATGATTCCTGGAGCCGTTACACATCCTGGAGGATCTATTATGGGTGTGTTGTGCCCGCCGCGTACTTGTCGTCATAATCAATGCGATCGTTGTTGTAACGTGGCGGGGTGGGGTGCGGGGAGGTTACGGTTAATTTATGAGTCAAATTATTTGAAAATTAATTGTCTGCCTTCCATCCGGGTCTCGTTCCGCTTGTTTATTGTAGGTTTGTGCTTATTTTATAGGCCAAGCCAGCCCCGCCATCATGTGACGACTGCCATAAGTTTGTCCGTGTAATGTTCAAGGACCATGTCTGTTTTATGTGTGCCCTGTGTAATATAGATCATAGGTGTAATGTTTGTGCAGTGTGGTCCGTCGAAACGATGGTTAAGTTCCTTGCCCAGAAGGACTTGGCTGGGTCTGACGCGGGGTCAGGCGGTCCGAGAGTAAATCGTGGAGCGCCCGGTTCGGCCGGTGCGGGTGCTCCACGTCCCCAGCTGGAGGTGGCGGAGATGGCACCGCCGGCGTGGTTTGGTCCGGCTCTGCAGGGTTTTTCTGCATAGCGTTCTGACCACGCTGGTGTCGTCCCTGCTACCAAAGGTTGGGGGGCAGTTTCTCCCCATGCCTGGTACGGATCCTGTCCTCGGACAGGATTCTGGACTGGTTACCGAGGGGGCCGTCTCGTACGGCCCCCTGGCAGTCCCGTCTGGCTTCGGCCAGACGGGTTTCTGTTTCTCTGCGGCCACCTCCGGGTGGTCCAGTAGCGGTGGCCGGTCCGTCAGGTGTGGGAGCCGTCCGCCAGGACGGTTCCACGGTTGACTCGTCTAGTGACGACTCTTCGGAGTCTGAAGACGAGGAGGCCGAGGAGGAGAGGTTGCTGCGGCCCGTGAAGCCGCAGGTGGAGAATATGGAGGTTGATTCCGTCCTAGACGGAACCGGCCTCCATTTGTCTGGTTTGGCGCAAGCCAGGTCAGCGGCTCCGCCTGTGGCTGAGGCAAATCCGTTACCGTGCACCGGTTCCGTGCGGCTTGGTTTGGCACCAGCCGTCACGGGAACGGGTGTGCCGGGCCGGGCGTGGTACTCACCTATCTCGCCTGGTCCGGCAGTCGGACGTGGGGTGCCGTGGGCGCCCGTGTCCGGCTATGGTTCCGCGACTGCTACGGGTCCGTACGGTTTTCCGTGTGGACCTACCCCATGGACCGGAGTGTTTCATGGGGTGGCGGCGGAACCGTGTGGTACCGGAGTGCCTGGCGTGTCAGCCGTGGCTCCTTGCTGGGAGGCCGTGGCTGGCAGACCCGTGAGCACGTCAACGGGTGACGTGTTTGCGGGGGTGTCTTCATCGGAGGTAGATTGGTCAGATGCTCTGGCGTGGCTAGCCAGGGTTGACCCGTCTGTGGTTTCGGCCACGGCCGATGAAGATGCGCCCCGTCCGTCGGTTGCGTCGATCAGGACGGGGATTTTGCCCGCGGCCCGGATCCAGTCAGTGGGACTGGATCCACGGTTCATAGAATGGTTGGATGCTATTTATAGCAAACAACTGATGACCAAGTGTCAGCTCCCTGCGGCCTCCAGGGAGGTGCGGGCAAGATGTCGTATTCCGCGGGGGGAATACGACAGGTATGGTGTAGTCCCGTCGGTCACGGAGTGACCGATGGGTACTGGGCGTCCAGAGTGCCGTGCCGGGTCACCCCGGTCCGGCACTTGTGGACAAGTCTCAGGTACACCAGGAAGAAGTCCTGTCCCTATGCGATGAGGGTGTGAGGGCAGCGATGAGCGCTGTCAACCACTCTTATCGTCTCCTTCAGTCGGTGTGGGCTGAAGCGGGGCAGGCCACCCTGTGCCACCTGTGGCGCTTTCATGTGTCAATGACGGCCTGGTGCTGTCGATGGACGCATTGGCAAGGGTGCAAGCGCGTGTGACGAAATCCAGGAGGCAAATGGTCATTGACCATATGCGTCCGGCTACGGCAGTCAGGGAGCGTCTCCTTGGGACAACCCTGACAGGGCCTAGCATCTTCGGTGGCCAAGCGTGGGCCATCTTAGAGGATACCGCCAGTATCGCGCAGAATCGGTTAGCGGTAAACCTACAGCTAGAGCTAGTGCGACAAGCGCATGCACTAGGGCCTGTGGGGAAACCGCTAACGGGACAACCTTCAAAGGAGCAGAAGAAGCATAAGGGCAAGGCGAAAGCTAGGCCTGTTGCGACTTCTGCTTCAGCTGGGGTTTGAGAGCCGCCTACCCTCCCCAATGTTGCTCCTGACCGCCCTAGAGGTGGGAAGGGCAAGGGGAAGGGTAAGGGTAAGGCCTCAAAGGGCGGACAGAAGGGGCCGAAGCGTACCTGAGGGTACGAAAGCTCCCTTCATATCCGCCTGGACCGCGCCTGTGTGACAGGAACAGCGGTGCCAGTTATACCCGTCGTGCCTAGAACGAAATGGTTCTCTCTCTCTCTCGTTAAGAAAGAGTGGGGGGGGCGGACTGCGAGCCGGACAACCCCGTTAGACGTCGAGGCGTCTATGGTGGGTGGAAGGCTCATGCGTTTCGTCGAGGCCTGGCAAGGTGTGACGTCAGACAGTCTGGTCCTGGGATGGTTATCCCAGGGTTACATGCCGGAGTGGTGGGACTTTCCACCACAAAATCTGTCTTTGGCACCTGTCTGGACACCCGTACCAAGGGAGCCAGACAAGTTAGAAGCCGTTCAAAAGGAAGTGTCGGGTTTGCTTCTGAAGGGAGCAATAAATCCAGCAAATCGAAACACTCCAGGCTTCTATTCAAACATGTTCCTTGTCCCCAAGAGCACAGGGGGATGGAGACCCATACTCAATCTCAGGCCATTAAATTGGTTTAGCCATACGCCTCGGTTCCAGATGGAAATGCCGAGGTCGGTAATGCGGGATTGAGGAAAGGAATGTGGTGTGTATCGATCGATCTGAAAAATGCATATTTCCACATTCCTATGAATCGGAGTTGGCACAGGTTTCTGAGATTTGCGTTTCAGAGTCAAGTATGGGAGTTTACAGTCTCCCGTTTGGCCTGTCGACAGCTCCGAGGGTTTTCACAAGAGTGGTCCTTGCGGTGACAGCGTTTCTCAGAAAAGAGAACGTGGCGCTACACACCTACATAGACGACTGGCTGCTTAAGGCAGACTCGGCAGCCAGGTTGAACGTGGATACTGCTCTGACTCTGAAGTTACTTTCAGATCTAAGCTGCATAGTCAACGAGGAGAAATCCGAGTTGACGCCCACTCAACGTTTCGTTTATTTGGGGATGCGATTCGACCTTGAGGAGGGCAGGGTTTACCCATCAGAGCCCAGAGTGGTGTCTCTGTTAGCCATCCTCAAGAGTTTTCGAGTGGGAAACCACATTCAAGGCGAGGCGGTTCCTTCAGATGCTGGGCATGATGGTCTCCATGGAGCAGGTTATCCCGTACGATGCTCTAATGCGAAGGCCTATCCAGTTGTATCTGATGTCTCTGTGGAAACAGAGAACAGAACCCCTGTCAAAACTGTTGCCAGTTTTGGAGCCGATAATATCGCATCTTCTATGGTGGAAACAGCGTCAGAATCTCCTATTAGGGGTTTCGCTGCACCTACCCCGCCTCCAGCTGTCCGTCTACACGGATGCATCGCTGGAAGGGTGGGGTGCCTGCCTGGGAGAACCAGGTTTCGGGCACATGGACTCTCCCGGAGAGTCAGCTGCATATCAATCTGTTGGAAATGATGGCAGTGGAACTGGCGTTGGAAGAGTTCCTTCCGATGATCAGGGGCAGGGTGATATTGATACGGTCGGTCGATTCGACAGTAGTATCATATATAAATCGCCAAGGCGGGACCAGGTCGCCCACTCTGTGTATCAGGGTGTGGCACTTGATTCAATGGTGCAGGAATTACTCGGTTGTTTTGAAAGCAGCTCGTATTCCTGGCCGATTGAACATTCTGGCGGATGCTTTGTCTCGCAGACAGAGAATCCGGCCAACAGAATGGTCCCTCAACCCTCCAGTTCTGCGACGGATCTTCGAGCATTGGGGCAAACCCAACGTGGACTTGTTCGCCACAAAGGAAAATGCTCAAATCATGACATATGTCTCGCCGATTACAGATCCAAATGCCGTCGATACAGACGCTCTGGCGATAAGCTGGAGAGGGATGCACGCTTACGCGTACCCACCCACCATTCTTCTACCGAAGGTTTTGGTGAAGGTCAGGGAGGAACCGTGTCTGGTCCTGCTAATAGCGCCGTATTGGCCGAGCAGGGCGTGGTTCACGGATCTTCTAGATCTGCTGGTGGAAAATCCTGTGCAGTTGCCCGAGATTCCGAACATAATCTCCCAGGCCAAGGGACGCTTCCTACACGAGTGTCCCGAAATGTTTAATGACTGCGTGGATGTTATCAAACAACGTTCCACGTCGGAAGGCTTTTCTCGACAGGCTGCTGATTTCATCGCGGCTGCGAGAAGGAGGTCAACCTTCAAGTCATATAACAACAAGGTTAACAGATTTGCAGACTGGTGTGAAGAAAAGGGTATTGATACCTTTCAATCCACTATCAGCAAATAGCAGACTTTCTCTGTGAGCTGTTCTTTTGAGGACTAGCTCCCGTCACAGTTGCTGGATACAAGTCAGCTTTGGCATCAGTTATCCCTTGTCTAGCCAACAGGGATAGTCCAGAGGTGGCCCAGTTAAATGTGATGTTGAAGGGAATGAGCAATCTCCGACCGAGACAACCGGTAGTCATTCCAGCCTGGAGTCTATCTTTAGTGCTTAATGTACTGGCCAAGCACCCTTTCGAACCGTTGCGTTCGGCTAGTCTAAAGCATTTGACTCTAAAGGCGGTCTTTCTATTGGCAGCTTCCTCAGCTAGAAGGCGCAGTGAGATCCATGCGCTTTCGGCAGAGAGGAACCGATTTATTGTTTCTGGAGAAGGTCTGCGTCTTCTGCCAAGAGCAGAGGTTATGTCAAAGAACCAATCTTTGAGATATCCCGGCAAACCGATCATTATACCGAAGTTAACTAGGTTTGATCATGATGCCAGTGTCTGGTGCCCGGTCCGTGCTTTGACTAAGTACAAGAAACGGACTGACTCGTTACGGTCGAACGATAGACATCTGTGGATCTGCCATAAAAAGTCTTATGGCGCCGCATCCATGGATACTATCTCTCGTTGGGTGGTCGAATGCATTCAGACTACTCAGGAGATGGCGACTGGGCACCAGGTGCAAGGCGTAAGGGCAGACAATGTCAGAGGAATAGCCGCCTCGACCGCCCTTTACAATGGTGTTCCGTTATAGGACATCATGGCCGTTGCACAATGGCACTGTGAGTCCTCATTCACGGATTACTATATGAGGGATGTGTCAGACTCAGCCAATCCACTCGCTTTAGCTGTTTTGAAACGATAGTTAGTGACCACACTGCTTTTCACCCTTTTCTCACTTCGGTAAGAAAAGAACCTAAAGCAGGCATGGTCAGGCGAGAGGATGTCAACCAGATTGTGTCACTGATGGCCGAACCGGTGATTGGTTGGAGGCGGTACGTCTGAAGTCCTGTTATCATAAGGTAATTCAACAAGTGAGAGTTTTTTGTATTATGTATAAGTATCATGTTCATTCATCTTATATATTCATGCTCATTCCCAGGCTAATACAAGCGATATGCAGGGAGTAGTTAACCCTCTTGACATATTGGTGTTTTCAGGCGAGATACATGTTCGTTAGTTCTCTCCCTTTTCTTAGGAGGAAAAAGGGGGGTGGGGGCTGTGACGCGAATGTGATTCGGTTCCGTGAACTTGACGGTCCTTTTAGGTCTCCGTTAGTCAAGTTTGAAGTCTAAAATCTTTCTCCAAGGGGCAAAATTAGCATGTATGGCTTGCCCCTTCCCACCAGGTTACTGATCAAATCTGGTGTATATCAGAAGTAACAGAATGGTGAGTATTGATCGAAGGAGAATGCAGGAAATGTCAATTTCCCTTTCTCCGAGATCTAACAATACTCACCATTCTGTTACGGACCCAGCCTCCCAGCCCCACGGAGGCAAGCCATAGTTTTCTCTTGTTTGGTGGCTATGCAAACAATATGAGCTCTATGGTAAACGGGTACTCGGCAGTTGGGAGCCGAGTACCCGGTTCCCAGGAGTCGGTAAAGCTTTCTAAGTCTATAATCCTAGAGCCGCTGTCAAGGCCAGCTGTATATCAGAAGTAACAGAATGGTGAGTATTGTTAGATCTCGGAGAAAGGGAAATTGACATTTCCTGCATTCTTATGCTAAAATCTGAAGCAAATCGAATCAATAGTTTCCGAGAAACACCTGTGGACAGACAAATACAGGCAGATACACGGATGGACCCAAACCCAATACCTGCTTGCCCTACCTTCGGTGGAGCGAGGGTAATAACTCAAAATAGTTCAGGGCAACATTAGCCCTGATAGCAACCTTCTGGAAAGATGAAGTTACTGAATTCTAATTTAGAAAGGCTTTGCAATTACATGCATTTTAGCAACTCAATTCATTTTACCTCTTTCATTGCAGTGTCTCTAAGGCAGATTGAAGAAATGCCGACCATATATTTTAGAGCAGGCCATCATTTTATTGATACTGTTTATTTCATTTGGTTCAATTCTATTCATTGCCAGTTAGCTTCCAAAATCTTTAATGGATGCCTTTACTTTGGTTTTTTGTTTTCTGAGACGAAATTGCCTCAGTTCTTCAGTTTTGTGTTTTGCACGGTTTAAACTATTGGATTGAGTAAAATTTGTTTAAGGTAATTTACATTGATTATTATACGCCTGTCATAAGATGGGATGTGATGGCGTGTGGCGTCTGTCTATCTGTTAGCAAGTTCCTGTCAACGCAACTCCTACAGTTTAGTCCCGATTCTTTTGAAATTTTGTACGGGTGACCATGCACTACCACCTGAAGAGGTGCATTCAGAATTTACGATACCATAATCATCCTTGTGTTTAAGTGTACCATCCTTAGCCTACCATAACAATAATGGTTTCTATGGATGCACCGAAGGGGCATGCAGTGTTGATATTGTTTTCAGTTCCAGATTGATTTTTAGCTTGCCTAATGGGATTTACCAGGTGCAGCGTTGGCATACAATTTTGGTTAAGTTTCACGTTTAGCTCGAAACTATTAGCCCTATAATCACCAAACTTTACATGCTGTTTTATCATTACATATATATCAATATCATTCAGACAGGACTAATTCCAGAGATGGGGCTTTGTTATTTCAAGTTTTAAGGTTTACGCTTAGCTGGACTTCTAGTGTATGCAGGCGTCATAGCTTACAGCTTACGTTTATGTCTTTTGCTGTTTGACGATCAGGCCTATGGTCACACAATTTTATATATAGCTTTATTACTGATCTGATAGTACACTGCATTCATATAATTTTACTTTATATTTGTAGCATTGCCTTTGGAACTTCATCAGTTCTGGTTAACATTTACATTTAGCTGGACTTTAAGTGCATTAATTCAAACATGATAGGGTTAGGAACTTAGGGTTTACGTTTACGTCTCTTACTGCTTACCTATTAGGTCTATGATAACCAAAGTTTATATATAGCTTTATTACTACCTATTTATGTTAATATTACAGTACAATGCATTCATATAATTTTACCTTGTATTTGTAGTGCAGGGACTTGTCATATTTACCATATGAAACTGTCAGGGTGACATATCTTATCCAGTATCACACTGCCGCCTTTTGTGTTAATTCTTTAATTTTTTTTCAATTTATTGTTCCAGGTGTGTCACGAAGAAGAAAGAAAAATGATCCGCTGGAGGTGGCGAGACAGTACATGAAGGAAGGACGGGATAGAGAGGGATTCAAATGCCTGTTTATTGATACCTATAAAGGTATATTCTGCTTTTATTATAACCTCATAAGTTTCCTGACAGACTTAGTTGTAAAATAACCCTCTTATACACGGGGGGGGGGGGCATAGTAGTACACCGGGTTGACAATTTCCCCGAGAAATACTAGTATTTGCCAGGGCAGTGGGCAATACTGGTAAATACTGAGAAATATTGGGAAATAAGTACTCAGATATCAGATGCCAAGTTTATATGTTTAGCATCCTGGTTGTTTATTAGGCTTAAGAAAGCACTGACAGGCATTAGTAATAATGATCGCTTGACATATGCATACATGTAAGTTGCAAATATATGCATAAAACATACCTACCTGCTAAAGCAACACTACCATTACAATCTTAGCCGGCATGGCTGCATTTATGTGACAGTACATCACTGTCCATGTAACTTTATCACTGTTTATAGCTCTGGTTGGAGTTCACGAGATCTATCGAATTATCTATATAAAAGACTGACTACTGTCAGAACATGCAATGCACATTTACATTTAAGGTATTTTACCTATTGCTATGTACCTGCTTTACCCATTTAACACTGAACTTGGTAAAGGATGGTTTCTGGAGTGGTCTTGATAAATGTCCTTTTGTAGACAAAGGGAATACTATTTTTGAAAATTCACCACTTGAATGACTGGCTTAACAACTTAAAGCCAGTCATTCCAGTAGTAAGTTGTCAAAATAGCCTTTTCTTGATCTGCAAATAGATATTTTCTATGAGATAATTGAAATTTGTTTGAATAAATTTAAGTATTAAAGGGTTAAATAATTACTAATTCATTCGCTGGGAATTGTCACTGTATCTAAGTTATTGCTATGGTGACTGAATATATTTAATTCTGAAGTTGTAGAGATGTAAAAATTAATTGTAATTGCTATTTACGCTTGAAATTTACAGACTATTGAAATTAAAGTGAGTCATTTTCAACCATTCATATTATAGCATGTACATGTAATGGTATGAATAGTGCAATGTTAGTATATATAAACGTATATATAGCAGAAGGAAACGTGTCGCCATAAGAATCAGCCAATCCCCAATTAGACACCTAATTGCTGTGTTATGGTATATGAGCTGAATGTGGGAGGCGGCATAATACAGAGTATTGATTTACATAGAAATCTAAGGTTAGCTAAATAAACAGGACACGTGTACTTTGGTAATCTAAACTTAGATTTAATTTGTAAACCTTTTTTAAACACTCATATCAGCCAAAAACAACTTCTGCAGAAGTCTTGGGAGTAGTGTTGGGAAATGTCCATTGGCAGATCAATAGAAGACTATTTTAAACAATTTTCCACTAGAATCAGTGGAATTACTGGCTACATGTAGATTTAACTGAGCCAGTCATCCAGTGGTAGATTGTCAAAAATAGTTTTCTCTTGCTCTGCAAATTGGCATTTTCTTTGAGAAAATTAAAAAATTTTAAAACAAATTCGAGGGTTAAATTGTTGCGGAAATGCACGGACCGACATGCCCATTCGCCAATTAGTCAAATGCTAGTATACCTGAGATCTGGCTAATAGAAATCAGAATTGGCTAAATATCTGGCCACTTCTTTAATCATTTTATTTTAAAGAGTTTCAAAGAAAAGAATCATTAAAATTAACATTAAAATCTTACTTCTCGGCAATACAGGCATCTTAAGGAAATGCACACGCATCTTAAGGAAATGCTCACACATCTTAAGGAAATACACACGCATCTTAAGGAAATTCACACACATCTTTAGGAAATGCACACAGATCTTTCAGGACGAAAGAAATGAATACACATCTTAAAACTATCGTAAGCAGATAAAACTACCAGATTAGGCTGATAAAAATGATCAGAGTCCTGCTTCCAAGAACCGCTCTGCAATCTTGTGTCGAGTTGTGATGTCCAAATTCCCTATATATATACTGGACTACCCAGATAATACATTTTAGTTGAGCGGCACTCATCGAGTCGATAGTTTGCAATCTGCAAGGCTAATTATCCTCAGCACAAGTCGACTGACAATTATTAGCCTACATGTTACTTTGTATGTTGTGGCGACTGTCCGTCCGCCCGCCTGCCATCTACCCATCAACTTTTGAAACGCCACTCCTCATTAACTGTTTGGTGAATTTCTACCATATTTTGACAGTCAGAATTATGATTCAGAAGATTTTTGGTTATAATCTTAGATTTTATGACAAGTCGACCGGAAATTGTCAAGTTGCTTTAAAACGCTATTCTTCATTAACCGCTTGACGGATTTCAACCAAATTGTGGAATTATCCTATGGTGATTGGCTCTAGAGCTTCTTTTCAGAATTTTAATTTGTCAAATTCTTGGGTTAAAATCTTAGATTTTATTTACAAATTGACCAAAAATGGTCAAATTGCTTTAACACTTAGCACTCTGATGTCAACATTCTATCTTTTACTGTGTCAATAGCAAGGCCTATATATAGCCATAGGCTCCAGATCTTCCATTGCGCTTTTTGATTCGTCAAATCTTTTGAGTGAAAATCTTAGATTTTATGAAAAATTGACCAGAAATTTTCAAATTGCTTATCCTTTTTCTTGATCCATTTCAAACAAACTTAGCTGAAAGGATCCTATGGTGATTCGTCAATTCTTTAGATGAAAATCTGAGATTTTATGTAAAATATATTATAAATTGTCAAATTGCTTCTGCTTATCATACTGAGTGATTTTAACCAAATTTGGCTGAAGGGATCATGTGGTTATGGGCTCTAGAACTTCTGTACTAAAATTTTGATTCATCAATTTTTGTGTGAAATCTGAGCATTTTGACAATTTCTAGTACATATTAGTGCATATTCACAGCAAAAATGCTTCAAAATAAAAATTTTTAAATTGTATACTTTTAGACTCTTAATCTGTGGACCTATGTTTAATGAAACGAAATAAATCTTAACATATGATGATTTAATTCCATATAAATTAATATAATTTTTTTAAGTAGTGTAATTGAAATAGAGGCACTGTCCCCTAATTAAATCAAAATTGAAAAACATTATATTAATTTATATGCAATGAAATGATCATTTGTTAAGATTTAATTTGTTTCAGTGGACCTAGCCCAACATTTTAAGCCTCTAAAAGTATATAATTTTTTTTTTCAAGCATTTAGTGTGAATATCCATCTTTAAAATAAAATCTAAGATTCCACCCAAAAATGTACAAATCAAAATTCAGTCCGGAAATTTTCTCATAAAACCCTTCTAGCCCAATTAGGTGAAATCTGCAAAGTCATTAATTAGTAGCATTTTGACAAATATCCAGTACATTTAAAATAAAATCTACTAATTAACGTAAATTTTAACTGCCCTTAATAAGAAGCACTTGTCCAAATTATATGATCTGTTATTTTATTCATTACATTTTGATTTAATTTTGCAATTTATGCTTTAATGTGATAATTATTGACCTATCCAGTAGGGCAGGTATGTATTAGGTTTCACCTGCCCTGTGGGAGAAATAACTTGCCCTGGGATGGTGGGCAGCCCTTAACGTCAAGACCTGCCCTATGGGACTAGGCTTCAAAACTTTTGATATTTTGCAATTTCTAGAACCCCTTTTAGGCACCACACTTCATCAACTTTATGCGATTCCAATGTATCTGGAAATGGAATTCTCCTACATGTACATGTATCATGATAAACTTCAAGAGTTCTAATGAGAGTTTTGGTTTGCTAATTCTTTCAGCAGGGATTTCGGATTTCCCACCACCGTTTAAATCGTTACTACTACTTAATCAACAAAGTTAGATTTCAACCAACCTTGTGTGGAATGATCATACAACGATAAGCTTCAGGAAATCAAATGGTATTTCAATTGGTCAATCTCTTTGGCTGTCATCTACATGTATCTTGGATTTGCTGCAAATTATCCATATGTCTATGTAATTGCAAATGGTTCAAATGTTAATGGTCCAGGTGAGCATCACAGGCCCTTGGGGCAATTGGTTCTATATTAGTCAGCTCAGATTGCTCAAAATATCTACAGTGAATATTACTACATTGCTACTTATTTTGGGAATAATTTGATTGAAAGTTGACACCACAATGATTTTCAGTCAATTCGCTACCAAAACAGTTGCTGTTGAACACTATTAGGGGTGATGATTTTCTGCTTCGGCAGAATTTCCGCTTCGTAAGCAGAATTGACATACTGAAGCAGAAATCGGCAAAGATTGACATTTTCATCTAAATAATTGCCTTTCTTGTTTATATTCTTCAGTAAAGTTCTGTCTGTACCAGAAATTGTGAAAATTCATCCATCAAATTGAAGAAAAACAATACATGTACATCTGTGCGCCATTCCAAATTACAAGGCAGAGTGTGAATCTAGTTATGAATATTTTGTATCCTCTCGATATAGGCATGAATTGTTAAATTTTCATGCATCTGCGATTGTTAATTAAGCAGATTATTGTTCGAAGGTTGAAAAAAAGTGAAACCGGTGACGAAGCAGAAGTTGCTATTTTCCAAAGCAGAATTTACACTTTACGAAGCAGAAAATCATCACCCCTACACTATATATCTACTAGATTATTCTGAAAATAATTTGACCGAATGTTCCTACTGCTATCGGCAACAATATTTGCCAACCAACTTGTTCTAAAGATAATTACTCTAGCATGTCGCAAACGATCGACTCTACGTGTACTGCTCAACTAAAATGTATTACCTGGCTCAGAACTGTCCAAATTGGCGTAACCCATTTTAAGTTCACGCGAAGGTTATGCAAACATTTATGACCCAACTTCTTTTCCGTTCCCGCAATTCCTGTCATGTTGTAGATAAATGCAGGAAACATGGTTACGCAAAACAGAATGGGTTGCCCAAAACACATTTGCGCAACCCCAAAATGGGTTACGCACATTTCCAATTTGGACAAGCCTGTGGCTAGACCGGTATACATGTTTATAGGGAATTTTGATGTCACAACTCAACACAAGATTGCAGAGTGTCTCCTGGCGGCATCACTCTGACCATTTTTATTAGCCTAATCTGGTAGTTTTCTCGGCTAACGATAGCTTTAAGGAAATACACACACATCTTAAAGTTCTTATTTAGCAAAATTAAGAATAATTTTAGATTTTTAAATAAATTGCCACTACATATTTCTTAGTTCTTTAACCAACTGGTAATGTAGTCGCCATTCTAGATTTTGTTTGTCAACGCCATCATATCAGAACCTATTGTCTTTTCCGGCGCGAAAGTCAGATATTATTAAAAAAGTTTTCATATTCGTGTACGTATACATGTATGTTGCAGGCTGTGGTACCTTTACAACAATCGGTTTCGACAAAGAGGATTTTCTCCTTGAGTACAAGGGTGAACTCGTGGATCAGGTCGAGGGAGAACGGCGACTCAAATCACATCCTCAGTCAAAGGGTTCATTCCTGTATTTCTTTGTATGCAGCGGTTGTCATTACTGGTAAGCGTGAGATTTTTTATGTTCATGATATGTGAATATGTTAAATATTTATCCCCACGTTTAAAAAGTGGTGAGGATATTGTAGTCGCTCCGTCTGTCTGTCTGCCTATTGCGCTATCGCCTCCCAAACCAGTGAGTGGAATTCTGTTGGTAGGTGTGTTACCCATAGGATTATGCTTAGCAGTGGTAGTTAGATCACAGGGTCAAATGTCAAGGTCAATTTTACCTTGATACAACTTTTCAATGTTAAGTTTTTGCGTTAAGCATTTAACTTCTCGGCTTATATCTCAAGATTGTTGAAGTCTATTCCAACTAAACTTGGGAACATGGTCACCTACGGTGCTATGGAGCAGCAGGATGAGGATGAAGTCACAGGGTCAAAGGTCAAGGTCACTTCGACCTTGATAAATGGCTGTTTTTTTAACATTAAGCATTTGCGTATATCATTTAATTTTTACTCTTAACATTATTTGTCAGCTTATTTATCAGGATTTATTAATCCTATTGAAACTAAACTTGGATACATGTCTACTGATAAAGGTCGCTGTCACTGAAAAAGTGGTGATATGCGAGACATTTAATTCCTCGGAATTCTTGTTTCAATGTTAAGTTTTTGCAAAAGTTCTTGGCTTATATCTAGTGATTGTTTAAGCCTATTCCAACCATTGGGCACATGGTTGTCTATGCTGTTAGGGAGCAGCAGGATGATTATGAGGTCGCAGGGTCAAAGGTCAAGGCCACTTTGACTTTGCTACAAAGCTGTTTTTGTCTCGCCTGCGAAGCAAGATCGAGACAGGTATCGCTTTTCCGGCGGTGACGGCGTAAACGTTTAAGTTTTTATATCTCGGCAATGCCTGATTCAATTGGAACCAAACTTGGGTGCATGGTAATATACATCAAACGGAAGCAACCCGCTGATAAATAGGTCATGCGGTCAAAGTTACAGGGGTCAAAGGTTACAGGATAATCTTTGTTAATATTTTACGTTAAGTTTTTGCGTTAAACAAAAGTTATTGCCTTATATCTCGGCAATGCCTAATCCAATTGGAACCAACCTTGGTTACCTGGTGATATATCTCAAAAGAAAGCACCATGCTGATGCAGACATCATGCGGTCAAGGTTATGGGGGTCAAAGGTCATGGTATAATCTTTGTTAATATTTTACGTTAAGTTTTTGCATTAAACAAAAGCTATTGCCTTATATCTCAGCAATGCCTGATCCAATTGGAACCAAGCTTGGGTACATGGTGATATACATTGAATGGAAGCAGCCCACCAATAAAGCGGTCATGACATCAAGGTTATGGGGTCAAAGGTCACAGTATAATCCGGATGATAACTGTTACCGTTTATCAGATCACTTTGAACCTTTATGGAATGTTTGGGCTAGGACTGGGGAAGAAACCTATCGAAATTGACGATGATCCGAAATCCAAGATGGCCGCCAGCCACCGGTAGCCATCCTGAAAATTGCTTTCGGATGATAACTCTGTTACCATTTATCGGATCGCTTTGAAACTTCATAGGATGGTGGGACTAGGTCTGTGGAATAAACCTATCAAAATGGTGATCCGAAATCCAAGAGGGCCGCCAGCGACCATGAAACCTATCGAGATTGACAATGATACGAATTCCAAGATGGCTGCCAGTCACTGGTGGCCATCTTGAAAATTGGTTTCCAAATGATAGCTCCGTTACCGTTTATCGGATCCCTTTGAAACTTCATAGGGTAGTTGGACTAGGTGTGGAGATGGAACCTATCGAAATTGACGGTGATCCGAACTCCAAGATGGCCGCCAGCCATGGGCTGCCATCTTGAAAGTTGGTTTCTGGATTTCAATTATTGGATCACTTCCTATGGTTGTTGGAATATCTCTGGTGAAGAAACGTATCGAAATTTACGATGATCCGAAATCTAATATGGCCGCCAGTCAGTGGCAGCCATCTTGAAAATTGGTTTCCGGACAATACGTCCTTGACCGTTTAACGGATTGCTTTAACACTTCATAAGGATGACTGGTCTGATGGGGCTGAGGAAGAAATATTTTCTGATAGGTCTCATTTATTGGTTTGTCATCATGGGATATTATGCGCCGTTTGTGGAGCTCTTGTTTAATTGATAATGACTCGGTTTTATAGGCAATGAGGACTCCAAAGAATTACAAAATAAGCGATCATAGGAGTCAGTGTAACCCAAAATTCTCTCACCACATCCACTTCCCTCTTTAGTTCATAATTATAATGATTATGCAAGTAGTTTGCATTTTAAGTATCAAAATATGTATCCAGTGGTCAATAATATCATGTTTTAGCATTCTTGTTTCAATGTTAAGTTTTTGTATTTAGCAAAACTTCTCGACTTATATCTCAAGATTGTTTACGCCTATACCAACCAAACTTTGGCACTTAGAGAGCAGCGGGGTGATAATGAAGACACAGGGTCAAAGGTCAAGGTCAATTTGATCTTGATACAATACTTTGTTTTTCAATGCTCAGTTTTTCCTCAGAACCCTTACCACTCTGATGCCAATGTTCTATATTTTAATGTACCAATAGCAAAGAAACTCGTGTATATTTTGTCAGCAATTTTGGTGGAAGATGTTGCTGTCTACAACAGCACCATCTCCTGCCAAATTTATCGAAAAATGAACACCGGTTAATTTTTAATTTTAAGTTTTGACATCAGAGATTCATAGTGGTAAGAGTTAACATTATTTGTCAGCATATTTATCAGGATTGATTAATCCTATTGAAACCATACTTGGATACATGTCTAGCGATAAAGTTAAGAAACAACATGATGACATTAAGATCAATGGTCATGGTCACTGAAAATGCGACGATAGACGAGACATTTAATTCCGCGGAATTCTTGTTTGTTAATTTGGCTGATTTGTCGTGGAGCGGATTTCTTTCGCACGCCGATTTCGATACACCCCCCCCCCACCCACCCCTGGTCCAATTGGAAAAGGAGAACTATTTGCTGTTCCACTGAACTATATCTGGACTAGGTGTTCCAAATAAAAACGTGTTTGGTAACGTTGAGAATTAATAATAAATATGATTTTAACTCTTAGCACTCTGATGTCAAAATTGTAAATTTTCAAATTAAATTAAAAGATGAACTGGGGTTCATTTTTAAACAAATTTGGTGGAAGATGGTGCAACATCGTCCAACAAAATTGTTTAAAAATGTACACCAGTTTCTTTACTATTGACTATATATATATATATATATATATATATATATATGCATGCATACACCAAGATTTTTCTTGGCGTGCTGGTCCGGGGGAAAGATGTCTGGTTGCTGATGCCATGCGGAGTTGTGGTATGGCGGTTCGATGCCCAACCGGGGAGATGGCGATCAACAAATTAAACTAATGGGTGCATGACTGTCGGCGGGGTTAGCATGTGGAAATTGAAGCCGCATGTTGCCACTGCATCAATAAAATAAATACATACTTATATATTATGTATCCTCTGGTGAGCGCCAAGATCCATTCTTGGATCTCTTGTTTTACATGTGGGTCTTGCAACGCTCAGTTAACTAAGGCCTTTAGCCTACACTCGCTGTCAAAGCCTTCCAGGTTAACATTCCTGGTAGTTCCAAGTGATTGTAGTGGTTTGCTAAAAGTTGGCTGCCATCATGTGACCCAAAGGTTAAAAGTCATATTTTATGCGGGCAGAAACATTTTGGTGGCGCATATAGTCACAAGTTTGTCCGGACCATAACTTTATTATTCCATCCCGTTAACATATGGTGCCAAGCAAAATCTAAGTTGCTAACATATGTCTGGTGGAAATTATTTCTTCTGCAGTGTATGTCTTCGAGAAGCATACATCAATTTATTGTTTTAATTTGTACAAGCATATTTTCATATTGTTTGTTTCAGTTAAATGGTCACCAGAAGAAAGTAAGGAGGTTGAGGACTTCTTCTCAGATGACGTAAAACGGCTAAAAGCTCCAGGGAAAAAACATTATGTCAATCATACATAGAATTCTCAAAGTACAGGGCGAACAACCGCAAGAGAACTTGGCAAGATGTAAAAAAATAAAATAAATGGTGTTATTCAAAGAGAAAAGCGCAAACGCTCTAAATAATTGTCCTATGTTACCGTATTCCTCCTAATACTAGCCTATGTCCCCTATCTTTGGCATATGAGTTCCATTGGTCTCTTAGCAGTTTCAAAAAGGCAAAACTATTCTAAGAAGCATATCCCCTATCTAACTCCAGTTTTGAGCCGCGGCGTTCTCGTGAGATATCACGCAAAAGGGGAGTTTTTTTATTCAAACAGCATCTCTGAGAAGTGGTGTGTGCTTATATATTACAGTTTTTTCCCTATGTCACAAAAACTCCATGTAATTTTCTGGTACAAATTCTCGACGCCTACATTTAATGTATAACTAAAAAACACCATCATGAATACTCAGATGAATACCGGTTATTCATACGAGTACTCGCTTAGATAAATAGAGCTCTTCTGCTTTGGCGACGCGCTCTTCTGCTTCGCAGCCGCATTTGCGAATCACATGATTTCTATCTTTTCTTAGCGCCATTTCAATTCAGGATTGATTTTTTATCTATATAAAAGGATATACGATATTTAGGTGCTCCAATTTAATAATTTCACTTCCACGATTTTGTTTTTGAGTTATTAAACATAGGCTTCGAGAATTTGAACAGGAAAATTGCGTTGAGTTTACGTGGTATAGACAAAATATTTGGGGGGTGGGAAAGCTCCCTAATATAAGCCCACACCCTTTCTCATAGATGTTGTTTTAGAAATTGAACACCCATTATCCTAATTGAAGTCTAGGCTAGTATTAGGAGGAATACGGTACTTAAAGCTCTCGTGTCCCAATAATATAGACTCTTGCAAAATGATATATTATTGTGACACGAGAACATTAATATGGAATGAGATATATTAAGCTAAAGTTATTACATGTCTTCATCTCTTATGAGAAAATTTTAACTGTGCTATCAAGGGAATTATGTTTTCTCAATAAAGTTACACATTGATAAGTGCATTGCGTTGAGATCTCGTTTTCTGAAGTGTATTATCCCAGCTGTTTTAACAAAGAGTGGACATTTGCAAAGTGTAATTAATGACTGGTGGTCAATGCGTTTTGCATTTAATAGAGTTAAACATTACTGGAAAATTCAGCAAGCATTTCCGATGCTCTGACATATGAAAATCGGACTAACCGCTTATATGCAAATCTGAACAGTACATATTTATAAAGTTCTTAGTTGGTCAGACATTCACATTTTAATGACTGCTAAGAACTTGATAAATATGTTCTCTTCAGATTTGCATATAAGCGGTTCGTCTGATTTTCATATTAATACCAACTATGGAGAGTTACCGCACATGTCAGAGCTATCGTCACACTATACTGACGAGACCAACCAGCCCATCCATTACCCTTTCAATGTCGAGTACTTGGTCGTTGGCATGACCTTCTGTCGCACTAATTCTTCACTGTGTTGTTTTGATTTAACAACACCCCACACCCCACCAGTATATACTTAGTTGGTCAGACATTCACATTTTAATGACTGCTAAGTATATACTGGTGGGGTTTGGGGTGTTGTTAAATCAAAACAACACAGTAAAGAATTAGTGCGACAGAAGGTCATGCCAGCGACCAAGTACTCGACATCAAAAGGGTAATGGATGGACTGGTTGGTCTCGTTAGTATAGTGTGACGATGGGTTTATGTTCCCATATCTGCGACATTGCGCTTCAAGGTGGCAGCCCTATATAATAACTGGCAGTGATGGGATCATCCTGCCACGATCAGATTCCAACGACATCTAGCTGATTACTGTGTTAAGCATCCAACACTCTTGCACTTGAATTAGCCTCTCACCGAAAAGCTTGTGAGTAAAACGGTATATATATATGTATGTATGTGTGTGTGTGTGTGTGTGTCTGTGTGCATTTCCTTATGAGGTGTGTGAATACCTCTTAATTATTATGTGTACATTTCCTTAAGATGTGTGTGTGCATTTCCTTAGGATGTGTGTGTGTGTGCATTTCCTTAGGATGTGTGTGTGTGCATTTCCTTAGGATGTGTGTGCATTTCCTTAAGAGGTGTTTGCATTTCTTTAAGATGTGTGTGCATTTCCTTAGGATGTGTGTGCATTTCCTTAATATGTGTGTGCATACCTCTTAATTACTGTGTGCATTTCCTTAAGATGTGTGTGCATTTCCTTAAGATGTGTGCGTGTGTGCATTTCCTTATGATGTGTGTGCATTTCCTTATGATGTGTGTGCATTTCCTTAAGATGTGTGTGTGTGTGCATTTCCTTAAGATGTGTGTGCATTTCCTTAAGATGTTTGTGTGTGCAATACCTCTTAATTAATATTTTTTGTGTGCGTTTACCTCTCAGCATTTTACCCAAGAGGGACATTTCATGCCCACACTCCTTATTAGGTATGTGCATAATAACCTCGTAAGGGCATGAACCCAATAAGACCCATTCCGTGGGCATGTGTGTGTGTGTGTGTGTGTGTGTGTGTGTGTGTGTGTGTGTGTGTGTGTGTGTGTGTGTGTGTGTGTGTGTGTGTGTGTGGGTGTGTGGGGGGGGTGATTTGGATGGTGGGCGAGTGTGTGTGTGTGGATGTATGAATTGATGGATAGATGGATATATGGATGGGTGTATGAATGGATGGATGGATATATGGATGGGTGTATGAATGGATGGATGGGTGGATATATGGATGGCTGTATGAATGGATGGATGGGTGTATGAATGGATGGGTGTATGAATGGATGGATGGGTGTATGAATGGATGGATGGGTGATTGGATGGATGGGTGTATGAATGGATGGATGGGTGGGTGGATAGATTGGTGTATGAATGGATGGTTGGATGGGTGGATGGATGGTCCTCCACCTCCCTCATGCAATGCGGATGTCAGAGTTGCTACCTGGAGATGTGTCCTCTCTCCCTCAAGATGGGTGTGGCGGGTGTCAGAGTTGCTACCTGGAGATGTCGTCTCTCTCGCACATGGTTTGGTGTGGCGGGATGTCAGAGGTGCTACCTGGAGATCTATCCTCTCCCTCATGTTGGGGGTGGCAGATGGCAGAGGTACTACCTGGAGATGTATTCTCCCTCCCTCATTATGGGGGTGGCGGATGTCAGAGGTACTACCTGGAGATGTGTCCTCTCCCCCTCAAGATGGGTGTGGCGGGTGTCAGAGTTGCTACCTGGAGATCTATCCTCTCTCCGGCATGATGGGGGTGGCAGATGTCAGAGGTGTTACCTGGAGATGTATTCTCCCTCCCTCATTATGGGGATGGCGGATGTCAGAGTTGCTACTTGGAGATGTCTTCTCTCTCGCACATGATGGGTGTGGCGGGATGTCAGAGGTGCTACCTGGAGATGTATCCTCTCTCCCTCATGATGGGGGTGGCGGGTGTCAGAGTTGCTACCTGGCGATGTATTCTCCCTCCCTCATTATGGGTGTGGCGGATGTCAGAGGTACTACCTGGAGATGTGTCCTCTCTCCCTCAAGATGGGGGTGGCGGATGTCAGAGTTGCTACCTCGAGATGTATTCTCCCTCCCTCATGATGGGGTGACGGGTGTCAGAGGTGCTACCTGGAGATGTGTCCTCTCTCCCTCAAGATGGGTGTGGCGGGTGTCAGAGTTGCTACCTGGAGATGTCCTCTCTCGCACATGATGGGGTGACGGGTGTCAGAGGTGGTACCTGGAGATGTATCCTCTCTCCCTCATGATGGGGTGGCGGGTGTCAGAGGTGGTACCTGGAGATGTATCCTCTCTCCCTCATGATGGGGTGACGGGTGTCAGAGGTGGTACCTGGAGATGTATCCTCTCTCCCTCATGATGGGGTGGCGGGTATCAGACGTGCTACATGGAGGTGTATCCTCTCTCCCTCATGATGGGGTGACGGGTGTCAGAGGTGCTACCTGGAGATGTATCCTCTCTTCCTCATGATGGGGTGGCGGGTATCAGACGTGCTACATGGAGGTGTATCCTCTCTCCCTCATGATAGGGTGACGGGTGTCAGAGCTGGTACCTGGAGATGTACTTGTGCACTCCGCAATCATATGGTTAACTCATGCAATATTTAGGTGAGTTCCATCCCGCGGTTTCTGAGATATGCTATAATCAATTTGACCCTTTGACCCATGCCCCGCCTCAATGTGGGCGAAGCCAAATATAAACATTATCTTCCAAAGCACGAGCTTATGAGTAACCCATATACCAAATTTGGTTCAATTCCACCAAATGGTTTGGAGATAGCGTGATGGACGGACAAAGGCGATTTCAGTATGCCAGACATTTTTTTCAAAATGTGGGGATAATACCTCCTCATAGACAAGCTATTGTTAATTGATTAGCTGCTTAGTGGCACTCACTTCAAACTGGTGTATATTGTTTATGATTTAGACACACACACGCACGCACGCACGCACGCAATGTTTTTTTTGTAATAAAAGTAGTATTACATATAAATTAAACAATATAATACAGTCAAATATTTCCTGGGTACGATAATAGCCTGTTACTCTACTGTGATTGTCATGACCGTTGATGGGAAGATCACTACCTCCATGTGTAGGCTGTTCCTCTCTAGTCGGCATGGTATAACATCACCACCTTTCAGGATAGATGAGCAAATAATGGCATGTGGTATCAATGACGGACATCTAATTAGGTATTTATACAGTTTTGTCGATATGACAAATTTTGTAACACTCATAGCAGCCAATAACAGTTTATGCAGTGGGGTTGAGAAATGTTCATTTGTAGACCAAGAGAAGACTATTTTTGAAAATTTACCACTGGAAAGACTGGCTCGATAACAGAGCCAGTCATTCCAGTGGTAAATCTTCAAAAATAGACTTCTCTTGGTCTGCAAATTGAATATTTTTTATGAGAAAATTGAAATTTTCTTAAACAAATTCGAGGATTAAAGGGTTAATGTAAGCTGTTGAATATTTTGAAACTAGTTTAACTGGCTGCTTTTGCTGCCTATATCAGCAACAGTGTCCTGTCAAATTAGCTTCCAAATGATCAACAGAATGGTTATTAAGTAGTAAAGGCATACAGTTCATACGCATCACAAACTATTAATCGTTCAGGAGGGACGTAAATACACCATTCAATAATTCATTACGTATGAGTGTGACGTCAGCCTACCTGTGACGTCCTTGATTATGACGTCATATACCTGATCCACAGATTGGATTTTTTCTATTTGCCTGATGTCCTCTGGGAACTCCTTTATCCATGCGATATTTTATTAAGCAAAACATTCAAATTCTTTGAATCCTATTGTAAGGATTGTTTACATGGTATGTGTCAATTTCCAAAACGCTATTTCTGCAAGACACTGCTACCATAGATGGCAGCAAAATAAAATAAAATAGACACATCATCTTGCATTAGAAAGTGAATATGGGATGGTGATAATCTGTCACGACAAGGGTTAGTCCTCGTCTTACTTTCAACAATTCTGTGTCAGGCATTCTGATAGCTTAGTCAGAGATTGTGAATGTTCAGGGTGCCTCATTTCAAACTGTCCTGGCTTGAGTGACTGCTCTAAATAAATTAATATGGGATCTAAAACTCGTTGCCATCTCAGATTTCACTGATGAGGTTTTGCAGATGACATATTCCAGGAGTTATATCTCTGGACCTGATATTTCTAAAAAATTTGCTTGAAAGTTGTTAGTGGCAAATATTCAGACAAATTGTTTTCAAAATATTCAGCAAATCAAGAGAATTCAGCCACACACACACGCGCACACGTGCCACGCGCGCACGTACGCGCCAGATCACACTATAACCGCATCCCCTTATGGGGTGAGGGGGAGGGCCGAGGGTAATTATAATTCTCTCTACTAACATTCGTTCCAAATGAGATCTTACAAAACAAGTGTAATCAATTCCTTGCAGCTATATCACTTTCAGAATTGATACCAAACTACGCTGAACTTTGGCACTGGTATATTATGTAATGCACGAATCAATGATACATAATGGAAGATCATGTCAATAACACTTTAATGGCTAGATTTGATCAAGAATATCAGAATATTTGCTTATTGAATGCTTATTTGCAGGCCAAGAGGCTTTTTGAAAATTTACCACTGAAATGACTGTCTCGGTTTTCAAGCCAATCATTCCACTGGTACATATTCAGAAATAGTTTTCTCTTGGTCTGCAAACAACATTCCACAAGACCACCATAGAGGCCAGTGTTTGGCCGACGACAGTATGAAAGGGTTAACATAATTGTGTACTCATACTAGAAACAAGAGGCGGCCCAAGCGGCATGTATCGCTCACCTGGAACATAGGCATTTGAACTAGAAAGATCATTAACTATAAGTAAAACCCGAAGGATTTGGTCAGAATTATAACAAGAACATGGCAGATATGTTCCTTTAGGTATCAACTTCCCTTGGATAAATTTTAATGGCTTTTAGTCCCTAATCATATTTCCCAAATTTCAGCCTGATCCGTTCAGCAATTCTGTAGAAGTGGCTTTCACGAAAACTAGGTCATTCAAGATAGCAGCTAAGGCCTAACTTCCCTTGAAGAAACTTGTTCAGCTGTTGACCTAGATGGCCTTTTATGAGTTTTGAATCAAACCCCAAGCGTATCCTGAAAAAGGCGTTTCAAAATGCCAGCCAAAATCCAAGTTAGCCACCAGGCAAATTGGCTGATCGCTTCATTTGAAGAAATCTGGATCTCTATGGCATAAAGCTAGGATTCCATCAACGCGTATCCGAATGAGTGATTCCATTTGTACGTATGCGTATCCGAAAGTAGTGATTTTATTCAAATAATTGGACTACCACTACTGCCGCCGCCGCCGCCACTGCTGCTGTTGTTACTACTACTACTACTACTACTACTACTACTACTACTACTACTACTATTGCCGCTGCCACTGCCACTACTACTACTACTACTACTACTACTACTACTACTACTACTACTACTACTACTACTACTACTACTACTACTACTACTACTACTACTACTACCGCTGCCGCTGCCGCTGCCGCTGCCGCTGCCACTGCCACTACTACTACTACTACTACTACTACTACTACTACTACTACTACTACTACTACTACTACTAGCATGAATATGTTCTAAAATAGTCTATCAGCCTTTCAGTGAGTTTCACATTCCTACGCGCTTACTATGAATTCAACTTCTATATTGGAACACATGTCCAGAATAATAGTGTCGATTTTGGGAAAGCCTGTGGATGACGTAATGAAAACGTCATTTTCAAGGAATCCCACATCTGAATGCTGTCAGTATCCGAATAATAATATGGAATCATACTATCTATTTGTAATGGGAGCGGAAAAAATTTCGGATACGGATACGCATACGCGTTAATGGAATCCTAGCTTAAGGAAGCCGTATGTCAAAGATTTGAAATCGGTTCAGCGGTTCTCGAGAAAACATTTAAAATGTCCTATTGATTTAGTATAGGAGCGTTTAGTGGGAAAATGATCCAAGATGGATACCAAACCGTTTATCCGACAGCTAATTTGAAATCGGAAAACCCAAAAACCGATTTCAGCTTCAAAATCCATCAAATAAAAATATTCAATACTGCCGCCAAACGCGCTACATTTTGATTGGTCCACGGCGGCCATGTGTTTTACGTATAAATTTCCCTTGAATTTATTGGCCCTTAGTTCCTAATTATATCTGCCAAATTTCAGCGGTCCTGGAGAGTTGTTTTTACGAAAACTAGGTAAACCTAAATGGCCGCCGAAGCATTTGTCCAATCAAGTTTGCTTGAACAAATGTGGTTCAGTGGGTGCCATAAATAATGTTTTATGAGCTTGGAATCGATCCCCCAAGTGGTTTCGGAGATTTTAAAAATCGGCCAAAATCCAAAATGGCTGCTGGCCAAATTGGCTGATCAGCTTCTTTTGAACCAACTTGTGTCCCTATGTCCTAAGGATGCTTCCTCTTCCTGCCAAATATACGTGAAATCGGCAGAGTGGTTCTCAAGAAGATATTTTAAATTTCCCATAACTTTAGTATGTGAGTCTTTGGCAGGAAAATGATCTAAGATGGCCACTAAACCGTTTATCTGGGTTTCGAAAATTACAAATCTGAAAACAGAATACACAAAAGCCTATATAAAACCATTTCGGCTTCAAAATCCATCAAATAAAAATATCCAATATCGCCGCCAAACATGCTACATTTTGATTGGCCGACTGCGGCCATGTTTTTTGACGGATCAACCTCCCTTGAAAAAACTTTAATGTCCTAAGCATATCGCCCAAATTTCGGCCTGATCCCTTCATCGGTTATAGAGAAGTCGTTTTCGCGAAAACTAGGTCATCCAAGATGGCTGCCTAACCATTTGGTCAATCAAGTTCTTGTGAACAGACCTACATGATATTTCATGAGTTTTAAATCAATCCCCTGAGCGGTTATGGAGATTTTTAAAAACGTCTAAAAATCGACCAAAATCGAAGATGGGCACCGGCTTCATTTGAACAAACTTGGATCTCTGCCCTAAGGATGCTTCCTGCCAAATATAATTGAAATCCGCTCAGTGGTTTTCGAGAAGATATTCTAAATTTCCCATTGCTAGTATGGGAGCTTTTCATGGGAAAATAATCCAAGATGGGCCCAAAACCGTTTATCAGAGTT
>CM067375.1:19214166-19222318 GCA_034401795.1 Chaetoderma sp. LZ-2023a
AAAATCCTGGACCCAGCGATCGGTGAAAGCATAGAACTCTTTTCAGAACGTGTTAAAAATTCTACATTCCCTAATGATCAACCAAATTTACCCTATGAGGAACGCCAGGCCTTAATTGAATTGTCTAAAAACAGCGAAATTGTCATCAAACCTGCAGATAAAGGGTCGGCGACTGTAATAATGCTTAAAGATAACTATAAACGTGAAGCACAACGACAACTTAGTAACCCAAAGCATTACCAGAAACTAAGCAAACCACTTTGGCAAAATAATTGCAGCAAATTTAATGAGATTCTTCAAAAATTGCTCGATAGCAAGAAGATCACCGAAAAGCAACATAAGTATCTCTTTGCTAAACTTGAGTCAAAACCACGGACTTCCTATCTTTTGCCAAAAATTCATAAACCCATAGATTCGTGGTTGGACCCAATGTCACCGCCCGGGCGACCTATAATCTCTGATTGTGGCTCAGAATCCTACAGAATCAGTGAATACATCGATTACCATCTACAGCCAATAGCAAATAGACACCCCAGCTTCTTGAAAAACACAGAAGACTTCTTATCACAGGTCTCTGAGACCTGGATACCTCCAAATTCATTCTTGGTCACGCTTGACATCGATGCTATGTATACAAACATTGACATCGAGAAGGGTATAAATTCTATCCGTAGAGCATTCGTGAACTACCCAGACACCAACAGGCCAGACAGAGAAGTAATAGCTCTATTAGAGCTGAGTCTGAAAGGCAATGATTTTGAATTCGATGGCGAAATTTACCAACAAATTTGCGGCTGCGCGATGGGCAAGCGCTTTAGCCCATGTTTTGCCAATATTTACGTAGCAGAGTGGGAGGAGGAAGCGTTAGAAAAGTGTCCAAAACATCCCCTCATTTATCGCAGGTACCTTGATGACATTTTCATGATTTGGCAACACACAAAGGCAGAGTTTGATGAATTTTTCGAAATTCTGAACAATCACGATCCGAATATCAAATTAAAAGCAACCATTGACGAGATGTCCGTAGATTTCCTGGATGTAACTGTATATAAAGGTCTAAAGTATGAAACAACTGGCTACTTAGACTACAAAGTGTATTTCAAACCAACCGATTCGCATCAGCTATTGCACAAAAAATCTTTCCATCCACCACATACTTTTAAAGGAATAGTTAAATCACAAATAATCCGTTTTCACAGGAATTCGAGTGATAGGAAAAACTTTGAAGAAGCGTGCTCTACCCTATTCAAAGCCCTCAAACCACGAGGTTACTCCTCACGATTCTTGCGCAAAATCAAATCTGAAACATTAGACGGCTTGGAAACCATTCCAGATAATGCCTCAAATCGTCGGCCTACCAAAATTTCTCACAATCGTCCTATTGTAGGTGTAGGCGAATCTCGCAAATGCGGAAAGAAAAGGTGCAAGTTAGATGAATTTCTCCCAAACCAGAATACTTTCACGAGCTTTCAGAACAAAAGCAAGTTCCAACTTCAGTCTAATCTAGATTGTGACTCTGAAAATGTTATTTATCTAATTTCATGCAAATTGTGCCAAAAACAGTATGTCGGCGAAACCAAATGTCCATTAAGATGGCGGGCAACTCGACACCTCTCAGATATTAGGCTAGAGGAAGACACACATGTTTCCGAACATTTTAATCTTCCTGACCATTTAGTCCTTCGTGACTTTGAAATTATGCCGATTGAACAGCCACCCCTTTCAGATACGGCAGAAGAAACTGATAAACAAAGAAAACTTCGAGAATCGTTTTGGATTAAAGAACTCGAAACACAGTGGCCAAGGGGAATAAACTCGGACCCAGGCTTATCTGATCAACGTGACAAAATTCCATTCATTCTGACCTATAATCGGAAAAACGTTGAAATTTCCAAAATTTTGAAAGATGAGTATCAAAACCTACAGGAGAAACTGAAACAACCCTTTAACAGGCGACCAGTAATTGCGTTCAAGAAAAATCCGAATCTACGTGACATCTTGGTAAAAGCAAAACTCAAATAGCTATCCATAATATCCATCTCAATCATTCAACATTAACCCTTGCATGATGGTCAGCCAAAAACGGTCAATTTAGTGATCTTGGGCAATGTCCATTTGCCGGCGGGGATTGGAGTATTTTTGAAAATTTACCACTGTAATGACTGGCTCGGGAACCGAGACAGTCGTTCCAGTGGTGTATTCTCGGGAATGACCTTGTCTGTGCCTGCAAATGTACATTAAATAAGTAAGCGCATATTTGGATTTTACTGAACAAATTTAACCAGTAAAGGGTTAACATTAATGCCATATGGCTTTCCTCAAACAAAATGACAAATCTCAGGCAGTAGGATAAACCAAAATATCTTAAATTTTTGTGAATTTTTTCAATTATTGAAGATTCTGAGCCAGTGCGTTGACAATATTGACTACTACTACTACTACTACTACTACTACTACTACTACTGCTACTGCTGCTACTGCTACTACTACTACTACTACTAGCGCCAGTGCGTCGTCAAAGACAGGGTTCATAGAACTAATGCTTGACAATAATGAAAACTGCGGCTGCCGCTGCTACTACTACTACTACTACTACTACTACTACTACTACTACTACTACTACTGCTACTACTACTACTACTACTACTACTACTACTACTACTACTAGCGCCAGTGCGTCGTCAAAGACAGGGTTCATAGAACTAATGCTTGACAATAATGAAAACTGCTGCTGCTGCTGCTGCTACTGCTGCTACTGCTGCTACTACTACTACTGCTACTGCTGCTACTGCTACTACTACTACTACTGCTACTACTGCTACTACTGCTACTACTACTACTACTACTACTACTAGCGCCAGTGCGTCGTCAAAGACAGGGTTCATAGAACTAATGCTTGACAATAATGAAAACTGCCGCTGCTGCTGCTACTGCTGCTACTACTACTACTACTACTGCTACTGCTGCTACTGCTACTACTACTACTACTACTACTACTACTACTACTACTACTGCTACTACTGCTACTGCTACTACTACTACTACTACTACAACTACTACTACTACTACTAGCGCCAGTGCGTCGTCAAAGACAGGGTTCATAGAACTAATGCTTGACAATGAAAACTGCTGCTACTGCTGCTACTGCTGCTACTGCTGCTACTGCTACTACTACTACTACTGCTACTGCTACTACTAGCGCCAGTGCGTCGTCAAAGACAGGGTTCATAGAACTAATGCTTGACAATAATGAAAACTGCCGCTGCTGCTGCTACTGCTGCTACTACTACTACTACTACTGCTACTGCTGCTACTGCTACTACTACTACTACTACTACTACTGCTACTACTACTACTACTACTACTACTACTACTACTACTACTACTACTACTACTACTACTACTACTAGCGCCAGTGCGTCGTCAAAGACAGGGTTCATAGAACTAATGCTTGACAATAATGAAAACTGCTGCTACTGCTGCTACTGCTGCTACTGCTACTACTACTACTACTGCTACTGCTACTACTAGCGCCAGTGCGTCGTCAAAGACAGGGTTCATAGAACTAATGCTTGACAATAATGAAAACTGCCGCTGCTGCTGCTACTGCTGCTACTGCTGCTACTACTACTACTACTACTACTACTACTACTACTACTACTACTACTACTACTACTACTACTACTACTACTACTACTACTACTACTACTACTACTACTACTACTACTACTACTACTACTACTACTACTAGCGCCAGTGCGTCGTCAAAGACAGGGTTCATAGAACTAATGCTTGACAATAATGAAAACTGCTGCTACTGCTGCTACTGCTGCTACTACTACTAGCGCCAGTGCGTCGTCAAAGACAGGGTTCATAGAACTAATGCTTGACAATAATGAAAACTGCTCCTGCTGCTGCTACTGCTGCTACTGCTACTACTACTACTACTACTACTGCTGCTACTGCTGCTACTGCTGCTACTGCTGCTACTGCTACTGCTACTACTACTACTACTACTACTACTACTAGCGCCAGTGCGTCGTCAAAGACAGGGTTCATAGAACTAATGCTTGACAATAATGAAAACTGCTGCTGCTGCTGCTACTGCTGCTACTGCTGCTACTACTACTACTGCTACTGCTACTACTGCTGCTACTGCTGCTACTGCTACTACTACTACTACTGCTACTACTACTACTACTACTACTACTACTACCACTACTACTACTACTGCTACTGCTGCTACTGCTACTACTACTGCTACTACTACTACTACTACTACTGCTGCTACTGCTACTACTACTACTACTGCTACTACTGCTACTACTACTACTACTACTACCACTACTACTACTACTACTACTGCTACTACTGCTACTACTACTACTACTACTGCTACTACTGCTACTGCTACTACTACTACTACTACTACTACTACTACTAGCGCCAGTGCGTCGTCAAAGACAGGGTTCATAGAACTAATGCTTGACAATGAAACCTGCTGCTACTGCTACTACTACTACTACTACTACTACTACTACTGCTGCTACTGCTGCTACTGCTGCTACTGCTACTACTACTACTACTACTACTACTACTACTACTGCTGCTACTGCTGCTACTGCTGCTACTGCTGCTACTGCTACTACTACTACTACTACTACTACTAGCGCCAGTGCGTCGTCAAAGACAGGGTTCATAGAACTAATGCTTGACAATAATGAAAACTGCTGCTGCTGCTGCTACTGCTGCTACTGCTGCTACTACTACTACTACTACTACTACTACTACTAGCGCCAGTGCGTCGTCAAAGACAGGGTTCATAGAACTAATGCTTGACAATGAAAACTGCTGCTACTGCTGCTACTGCTACTGCTACTACTACTGCTACTGCTACTACTAGCGCCAGTGCGTCGTCAAAGACAGGGTTCATAGAACTAATGCTTGACAATAATGAAAACTGCCGCTGCTGCTGCTACTGCTGCTACTACTACTACTACTACTGCTACTGCTGCTACTGCTACTACTACTACTACTACTACTACTACTGCTACTACTACTACTACTACTACTACTACTACTACTACTACTACTACTACTAGCGCCAGTGCGTCGTCAAAGACAGGGTTCATAGAACTAATGCTTGACAATAATGAAAACTGCTGCTACTGCTGCTACTGCTACTACTACTACTACTGCTACTGCTACTACTAGCGCCAGTGCGTCGTCAAAGACAGGGTTCATAGAACTAATGCTTGACAATAATGAAAACTGCCGCTGCTGCTGCTACTGCTGCTACTACTACTACTACTACTGCTACTGCTGCTACTGCTACTACTACTACTACTACTACTACTACTACTGCTACTACTGCTACTGCTACTGCTACTACTACTACTACTACTACTACTACTACTACTAGCGCCAGTGCGTCGTCAAAGACAGGGTTCATAGAACTAATGCTTGACAATGAAAACTGCTGCTACTGCTGCTACTGCTGCTACTGCTGCTACTGCTGCTACTGCTGCTACTGCTACTACTACTACTACTGCTACTGCTACTACTAGCGCCAGTGCGTCGTCAAAGACAGGGTTCATAGAACTAATGCTTGACAATAATGAAAACTGCCGCTGCTGCTGCTACTGCTGCTACTACTACTACTACTACTGCTACTGCTGCTACTGCTACTACTACTACTACTACTACTACTACTACTGCTACTACTACTACTACTACTACTACTAGCGCCAGTGCGTCGTCAAAGACAGGGTTCATAGAACTAATGCTTGACAATAATGAAAACTGCTGCTACTGCTGCTACTCCTGCTACTGCTACTACTACTACTACTGCTACTGCTACTACTAGCGCCAGTGCGTCGTCAAAGACAGGGTTCATAGAACTAATGCTTGACAATAATGAAAACTGCCGCTGCTGCTGCTACTGCTGCTACTGCTGCTACTACTACTACTACTACTACTACTACTACTACTACTACTACTACTACTACTACTACTACTACTACTACTACTACTACTACTACTACTACTACTACTACTACTACTACTACTAGCGCCAGTGCGTCGTCAAAGACAGGGTTCATAGAACTAATGCTTGACAATAATGAAAACTGCTGCTACTGCTGCTACTGCTGCTACTACTACTAGCGCCAGTGCGTCGTCAAAGACAGGGTTCATAGAACTAATGCTTGACAATAATGAAAACTGCTCCTGCTGCTGCTACTGCTGCTACTGCTACTACTACTACTACTACTACTACTGCTGCTACTGCTGCTACTGCTGCTACTGCTGCTACTGCTGCTACTGCTACTACTACTACTACTACTACTACTAGCGCCAGTGCGTCGTCAAAGACAGGGTTCATAGAACTAATGCTTGACAATAATGAAAACTGCTGCTGCTGCTGCTACTGCTGCTACTGCTGCTACTACTACTACTGCTACTGCTGCTACTGCTACTACTACTACTACTGCTACTACTGCTACTACTACTACTACTACTACTACTACTACTACTGCTACTACTGCTACTACTACTACTACTGCTACTACTGCTACTGCTACTACTACTACTACTACTACTACTACTAGCGCCAGTGCGTCGTCAAAGACAGGGTTCATAGAACTAATGCTTGACAATGAAACCTGCTGCTACTGCTACTACTACTACTACTACTACTACTACTACTACTGCTGCTACTGCTGCTACTGCTGCTACTGCTACTACTACTACTACTACTACTACTACTACTACTGCTGCTACTGCTGCTACTGCTGCTACTGCTACTACTACTACTACTACTACTAGCGCCAGTGCGTCGTCAAAGACAGGGTTCATAGAACTAATGCTTGACAATAATGAAAACTGCTGCTGCTGCTGCTACTGCTGCTACTGCTACTACTACTACTACTGCTACTGCTACTACTAGCGCCAGTGCGTCGTCAAAGACAGGGTTCATAGAACTAATGCTTGACAATAATGAAAACTGCCGCTGCTGCTGCTACTGCTGCTACTACTACTACTGCTACTGCTGCTACTGCTACTACTACTACTACTACTACTACTACTGCTACTACTACTACTACTACTACTACTACTACTACTACTAGCGCCAGTGCGTCGTCAAAGACAGGGTTCATAGAACTAATGCTTGACAATAATGAAAACTGCTGCTACTGCTGCTACTGCTACTACTACTACTGCTACTACTACTACTACTACTACTACTACTACTACTGCTACTGCTACTACTAGCGCCAGTGCGTCGTCAAAGACAGGGTTCATAGAACTAATGCTTGACAATAATGAAAACTGCTACTACTACTGCTACTACTACTACTACTACTGCTACTACTACTACTACTACTACTACTACTACTACTACTACTACTACTACTACTACTACTACTGCTACTGCTACTACTAGCGCCAGTGCGTCGTCAAAGACAGGGTTCATAGAACTAATGCTTGACAATAATGAAAACTGCTGCTACTGCTGCTACTGCTACTACTACTACTGCTACTGCTACTGCTACTACTACTGCTACTACTACTGCTACTGCTACTACTAGCGCCAGTGCGTCGTCAAAGACAGGGTTCATAGAACTAATGCTTGACAATAATGAAAACTGCTACTACTACTGCTACTACTACTACTACTGCTACTACTACTACTACTGCTACTACTACTACTACTGCTACTGCTACTACTAGCGCCAGTGCGTCGTCAAAGACAGGGTTCATAGAACTAATGCTTGACAATAATGAAAACTGCTGCTGCTACTGCTACTACTACTACTACTGCTACTGCTACTACTAGCGCCAGTGCGTCGTCAAAGACAGGGTTCATAGAACTAATGCTTGACAATAATGAAAACTGCTGCTACTGCTGCTACTGCTACTACTACTACTACTACTACTACTGCTACTGCTACTACTAGCGCCAGTGCGTCGTCAAAGACAGGGTTCATAGAACTAATGCTTGACAATAATGAAAACTGCTGCTACTACTGCTACTGCTGCTACTGCTACTACTACTACTGCTACTACTACTACTACTGCTACTACTACTACTACTGCTACTACTACTACTACTGCTACTGCTACTACTAGCGCCAGTGCGTCGTCAAAGACA
>CM067375.1:19222818-19352818 GCA_034401795.1 Chaetoderma sp. LZ-2023a
GATAGGGTGCTCTCCAATTTTAAAATGTAATTCTGTCCGCTGCTTACGTTTGGAAATTATCATGACTTTAGTTTTTGCTGTGTTAACATGCAGTTTCCAGGCAGTACAATAGTCGTAAAAGACATTTACGGCGCGTTGCAGTGCCGTAGGAGAATCCGCCATGAGTATTGTGTCGTCTGCATATAGCAGTACTGTAAGGTAAAGAAAGAGATTTAAGTAGAATTCTGCCTGTTGGGTTAATGAGCTAAGACCGGATATTCCGTGTTCTGTTAAATATTCTTCTAGATCGTTCAAAAAGATTGAAAATAAAAAGGCAGATAAATTTTCTCCTTGTCTTACACCAGTGTTGCACACAAAGTAGTCTGAGTCAATATTATTGTATGCGACGAATGACTTAATTGACTTGTACATGCTATATATAACAGTAAGGCATTTTCCAGTTATGTTAGTTTTAATAAGCTTATTCCAATCGATAGTATTAAAAACATTCTAGAAGTAACAGGGCAGATAGGTATGTTTACAACGGAAAATCTGAATAGCAAGCTACTAGTCCAACAAGTAAAACACACCCTAGAGCAGCAATATATAGAGAAATGGACTTCCACTTTACAAGAATCAACACGGCTCACCTTCAACAAACAAGTAAAATCAGAAGTTGAATTTGAAAAATACCCTAAAATACTACCTTACCGTGAAGCCTTAACATTATGTCAATTCAGAACACTAAACCATCAACTCCCTATTGAAACAATGAGATAGGCTGATGTAGAGAGAAACAACCGTGTATGCAGTCACTGTAACATCATAGGAGATGAAATGCATTTCCTTTTTCACTGCAAGAACACAAAAAGGTTTGACTGACTGTTGGAATCGAAATCGTAAATTCCCAGAATCCCAATTTCGAGGTAACTATCCATGAGTGCTGTTGAATATGATGAGGCTAGTGTGACTGGGTGTCGTTGCTCCTTTTTGCAGCAATGGCTCCCGGTCGGGTTAGTTTCAAAATATTTAACAGCATGTTTATTAAACTCTATCAAAAACATACAATCGATAAACTTGACGCACATCTCAGTTTCAATTTTCAATTATTAGTCTCACTATTCTTAATATGTAGCATAAATCATGTTAATGTATATATGTAAATATCCAATCACATTTTACTGTAAAATTATTATGCAAAATTATAACATATCGCATTTTATAGTCTTTTATGGAGAGTCGAATCTAAGTCAGTTTGACTTGTGACTCAATCCAATTGTTGTTAATTGACAAAAAAAAATGTTTAAAACAAAAACAACCGTGTATGCAGTCACTGCAACATCATAGGAGATGAAATGCATTTCCTTTTTCACTGCCAGATTTTTACTTAACCTATATTACGGTAGAAAAAATGAAGGGGTTATTTGCAATTTGCAACAACCCGATACTAGACAGACTATGCAAATTTTACTTTCAAAGAAACAGTAACATGACGGAATATGACACGATGACTTGACTTGTGCATTTATAAAAATCAAATTTAAAATCAAACAATATATTTCTTTTAAGGTACAGAAATTATGCAGGTGTAAGCGAAAATTATGTTGCAGCAATGACAGTGCTCATTTTACAAAAATCACTTTCACACTGTACTCCATACTTTAGTATCTTACTAATTACTTCTTCAAATCATCTAATTATATAATTATTCTAAGCGATGATAACGTTTATAATTGCAATAAAATGGCAATGGGATAATAATAATAATAATAATAATAATAATAATAATAATAATAATAATATTAATAATAATAATAATAATAATAATAATAATAATAATAATAATAATTAACATTACTATATATTGTCACTACTGCAAAAACGTTAAAGAAATGTATACCTCATGCGCTGTTAAATAACGGCCTGAGTGAATAAAGAAAAACTGAAACTGAACTGATTAAACATTCTGTTTTCTGCTACCTTTTCAAAGAACTCCTGCCATTTTTTTCGTTATTCCACTTTTTGGGGCGGAAAGAGCATTGTACCCAGTTTTGCATTTTCAGGGCGACCTCTTGGTGCTCCCAAAAAGCAATCTCTTCCCTATAGACACCAATAGGAAAAGTCCATACCACCCTAATTCAAACCCCTGCTGCATAAGAACTACTTGATATTTTAAAATCAAGTCTAAATAATCAATATGGCAATGTGTGTTTTAAATAATACCAAATTTTTGCCGAAAAATTCTTTATGGTTTAGATACAAGAGCAGATAATAGAACATGACAACTGCTGAAAAAACTACACAGTCTGTGTTATCATTAATTTGCCAATAAACAGCACTTCCTCTCTGCAGTGTGACAGTGAGCCAATGACTCATTTCCTTCTGCACTTAATTATTTTAAGCACAATTTGATTGAAAGTTGTTTTCACTAAATGTAGGAAGATTTTCAGTTAAAATGTTTTCAAAATAAACATGATATTTCATATTTTTAGCTCTATGTAAAATAGATTTCCAGAGAATTTAGAATGAATTGTTTATTTTCTCCGAACTACACAGTTATAGAGATACAATATATTATTATTATTATTATTATTATTATTATTATTATTATTATTATTATTATTATAAATAATTTTATTATATACTAATGATGACAACGACAATGGTGATTACGATGGAAATGTTAATGACAATGTCAATGTTGATGGCGACGATGACAATAACACCAGCAACGGTTGTCATGTAATTAGACGAATGCCGATCCTCGCAGGATTATTGTGGTAATCCACCATTGCATAGTAAGAATCATGATGAAAACAATTTGACTGAAAGTTGTTGCTATTCACAACAACAGCAAAATTCAATCAAAATATTTTTAAAACAATTTCATGCAGTCTTGCGTTCTTTTTTGGTGCCGGCTTCGCTCGAATTTTCAAATGAAATTTGCTTTGAAATTATCACTAGTGTTGACAAGTTTATAGCAATAACTTCCAGAAAGGATAGATAGTGCTGATTTATTGCTGACATTAAGTTACATGAGAGATAAGTGCTATTTGCTACTGTCCATGGCTTTGACATATTCAGCATCATTCAACTGAATGTTGTTGCAGTTTTCACTATTGCTGTGACTGATTTTGCTACCACTGGTGTTGCTGTTATTGCTGTCCCTGCTCACAGAAAATGTGCAACTTATTTGTGAATGCTACTTCATGAATGCAAGCTTTTGCAGCCTGATTATTAAGCATAGTCTTATTACTGTTTATCATTAGCTGTCAGGCCGGATGAGAGCACCAATGTGGCGGACGGTAAATGCAATCTATTGTATAGAGCAGATACGCTAATGCTCTTTCTAGTTAATATAGTACATTTCCTTTCAATGGATCAAACACATTTCAAAATATTTTTACAGTATAGATGTCAGAGCACATAATACACATCTTAAATATTTAGGCAGAACTTTGATGAAAAAAGTTAATCTGAATTGAGTTTTTATCTACTTTTGAAATAAAAGCTGTCAGGTAATACATTACCGGGAAGGTGGAAATGAAACCCCAATTACACATTAATTAACCGTGTTCCTCAGCTACAGCTAAATATCTAAGATATGCATTTTGTCCTCACCCATCTATAATGATGAATATTTTGGAATTTATGTGAATGAAAGTTGTTGCTTTCTATGAAAGCAATGAATTTGTCAAATTATTTTTAAAAATAAACTTTAACTCCCACTACCCAAGACCAAAGAAGTGAGCTAATTGATAACTGAGCTGTGCCACTCGGCCAAATTATGCAAACCATAAAATGCAGTCCAACCTGCTATAAAGGCCACCTATACTGAATGGTAATTTTACTGCATGCTGCCAAACCAGTTATCTGATAGTTTCAGAAATGGCATGGTTGAAATAAGCATTGCCAAATACATATACAAAACCAATTTCGGCTTCAAAATCCATCAAATAAAAAAATCCAATATGGCCGCCAAACATGATGGCCGCTAAACCATTTGGCCAGTCAATTTCCCTTGAACAAACTTGGTTCAGCTCTTGCCCTAGATGATATTTCATGAGTTTTGAATCAATTCCTCTAAGTGGTTTCGGAGAAAAATTTTAGAGGTTTCTAGAAATCGGCCAAAATCCAAGATGGCTCCCGGTCAAATGGGCCAATTGGCTTACTTTGAACAAACTTGGTTCTGTATGCCGTAAGGATGCTTCCTGACAAACATAATTGAAATTGGCCCAGTGGTTCTTGAGAAGCTGGCTAAAGAAAAAGTTGATGGACGGAAGACGGACAAACTACGGACGGTCGCCATGACAAGCTCACTTGGGGCCATTCTGGGCAGGTGAGCTAACAATGGACCTTTCCAGTTTTAGCTATGCCACGCCCATGTCTAGCTATGCCTCGCCCATCTCTAGCTTTGCTCCACCCACACCGCGCTCGTGTTGGGATCGATAGATCTCTGAGCTTCTTGATTATCAATTTCTGGAAAGCTATACAGGTAAGGTGCTGAATATTTTGAAACTAATTTCATTGTTTGCTCTTGCTGCTTATGGCAGTTACGGCGCCCAGTCAAATAAGTTTCAAAATTTTCAACAGTTTGTTTATTAAATAGCAGGCATACAATTCGTACATTGTGTCGGACTATTAAGCATTTATGACGGACTAAATCGAGCCAGTCATGACGTCATGATTACGACGTCATCCGACACGCCACGTAGCTGATTATGACGTCATATGACGTAATATGATGGATAGACAACCTGAAAAGGCCCATTACCACTTGGTATTAATTACCCTCGCTCCGTCAGAGGACGAGTATATTGTATTGGGGTCTACAATCTATGATTGGTCGAGTTAAAATATGTGAGCTATAAATATGGGTGGTCTTTTAATACAAGTGGGCCATGTTGAGTGGACCACGCATTACCAAGTGGTATTAGCCCTGTAATGATCAAATTTACTCATGACAATTTCAATAGAGGATCCATTTCTAGGTATGCCACGCCCATTTCTAAGCTAAGCTCCACCCCTTTTTAAGTTTTTCAAGGTAACTATACAAGTAAGCTGTTGAGTATTTTGAAACTAATTTGACTGGGTGCTTTTAAATGTGTGCTTCCTCTGGCTGCAACAACGCCAGGTCAAATTAGTTTCAAAATATTCAAATATTGTTGATTAAATATTAAAGACATACAATTAGTACACTTGACGGACTATTCAATGTGCATGACGGAGCTCGATACGTCATTCATTACACATTTGGTGTGTGCTTTGTTTCAAAATATTAAAGAACACGGCGTGAGATTCAGTGCGGCCAACAAGGCCTATGGTTGACTCAAGAATTATTGCCAAGGGTAAATATCTGATAATCCACTGACTTAAAATAGACAGGGTATTTGACGCGTTGTTTTTATTACAATCATATGTTTTGCGCAATATTCGCGTCTTTTAAACACAACATTTACACCGACGCACGCCCAAGCGCACAATTGGCTGGTTGCGATGATTACTCCTCCTCTCCCCCCCCCCAACCAACCCGCATTTTTCTGGGGGGGGGGGGGGGGTGCAGATGAAGATATTTGCATCCTGGCCCCCTAGCTCCAATATCAATATAACTTGTAAATGATATAACAATTTACCTCCTTTTAGTTTGCCAAGTTGATCCTCCAATTCTGTCCGTCTTTGTTTTTCATACGACAGCCCTTTCTGTAAGGAGTGGAGCCGTTTTTCCGTTTCAGCAGCCAGGTTGGTCAATACAGTTATCTGTGTTTCTAATGTGAGCCGTTTTTCCTTTTCAGCAGCCAGTTCGGTCAATACAGTTATCTGCAACCTGTTAAATCTCTCCTCCCCTACTGCGAAATCGCCTTTTTTTAGCCTACGTGCAGAAATGGCCGGCACAGCAAAGCATACCACGATAATGATCGTCAGAGAAAACCTGAGAACAGACATTATGTTGCTGATCAAAATGTTAGTTAGTTTAAACTGGATGTACTGATGTCAAACCAAAGTTATCATATGCTGGGATGATTATTGTACAAGATGATAGGACTATATATCGCAAAAACCTAGAAATCGTTGACACAATCCATTCTGAAGTCAGAAAAAATTAGATTTTCTTCAAGTGGCCAAAATGGGAATCTTGTCTAATATTTTGTGGGCCATTTGATTAAAAGTTGTTGCTGACTTAGACAGCAACGTCTTTCTGTCATATCGGTCTGTTTCATAATTAGGTAAGTGTCTGAAATATGCAGTAAATAATGCTAATGTGTATGCAGGGAGAACGTGCTTTTGACATTGAACATTCCCTGTATCCGTGTGTCTGCGTCCTTGATGGCCATATATGGATTGAGTAACGTGCTGAGTATAGCGACCACCTTGTCAAATACACAAACATGAATTGCAGGAAGCTATGGAGCGCTGTGCATTTGAGGCCAGTCCTACTGGAGCGGTTGTTGTTGTTGTAAAGGACAACAACTTTTATTTGTTTAGTTTTCAAGACACATTCATAGATTTTATGTCAGTATTTCTCTATAAATGCAAGTGGCTTCCCTAGAGAAACTAAAACAATGTGTTTGTAATAAGATGAATACTGTTACGCAATACTTGATACAAGCGCACATTAGTTTAGCTGTCTCAAATATCCAGGATTTTAACTTGAAGACAAATGCGAAACATCCACGTAGGAACGTGTTATGAGGTCAAGAGGAGAGGAGAGGGATGCATGGGGAAGATGAGTGACAGAGGATGGAGTAATGGAGAGAGGTGGGGGGGGGGGGCAGGGAGGGGATGGAGAGGGGGAGAGAGAGAGAGAGAGAGGGAAGAGATAGATAGAGAGAGAGAACTTGTTTTACCATAATTCCGGGGACATTTTCACGTCTAGACCCTACACTCTGGGGACATGCTCGGATTGTGGGGACAATGCCCTGTCCCCACAATTACGGTCGCTCAAACGATCGGCAAAAGCGTGAAACGTCCAAAAAATATATTTAGAATTTGTCCCCACGATTCATGTTTTTCAATTTTTTTTACGTTTTTTCATTTCTCTCACCTTCTCTCACATTGAAATGTCCCCATAAAATTATCGCACACTCATTTAAAAAATATATTGCGCGAGGCATACGAACACGTGATGTGATAAACACTCACGTGCACAGACTAGGCGGCGGTGTAATCTCCCATCCACATACTGCTGCTAATGCATGAACTGCCAACCAAAGAGTATGTCCCCACACTGTTTCTCACATTTGTGGGGACTCTCACTAGGTCCCAGCTCTGTGTGGGGACCGTCCCCACAGTGTTCTCTCACTTTTTTTAGTTAATGGTAATAATCGCTATCCATCTTAGAAGTATTTTTTATTTTGCCAACGCACACAGAAACACGAAGGAAATGAAAATCAAAAAATGAGAGAAAAAAGTGATGTCCCCACAGTTACAGTAAAACCTTCCAGAGAGAGAGGGGGGGAGAGGGGGAGGGGGGGGGGGAGAGAGAAGGGAGGGGGAGGAGGGAGAGAGGGAGAGAGAGAGCGAGAGAGAGGGAGGGAGAGGAGGGAGGGAGGGCGAGAGAGTAAGAGAGGGGGAGGGAGGGAGAGAGAGGGGAGGGCAGGGAGGGGATGGAGAGGGAGAGAGGGTGAGCGAGAGAGAGAGAGGGAGCGAGAGAGATAGATAGATAGAGAGAGAGAGAGGGGGGGAGAGAGAGAGGAGAGCAGGGAGGGAGAGGGGGAGGGAGAGAGAGAGCGAGCGAGGGAGGGGGGGGGAGGGAAGAGGGAGATAGATAGAGAGAGAGAGATGGGGAGGGGGGGAGAGAGAGGAGGGCAGGGAGGGAGAGGGGGAGGAGGGAGGGAGAGAGAGGGGAGGGGATGGAGAGGGAGAGCGAGAGAGAGAGAGGGAAGAGATAGATAGATAGATAGATAGATAGATAGATAGATAGATAGATAGATAGATAGAGAGAGAGAGAGAGAGGGGGGGGGAGAGAGAGAGAGGAGGGCAGGAAGGGAGAGGGGGAGGAGGGAGGGAGAGAGAGAGCGAGCGAGGGAGGGGGAAAGAGAGAGGGGGGAGAGAGAGATAGATAGATAGATAGAGAGAGAGAGAGAGGAGGGGGAAGAGAGAGAGAGAGGAGGAGTGCAGGGAGGGAGTGGGGGAGGGGGAGAAGGGAGGGAGAGAGCGCGAGAGAGGGAGGGAGAGGAGGGAGGGGGAGAGGGCGAGAGAGTAAAAGAGGGGGAGGAAGGGAGAGGGCAGGGAGGGGATGTAGAGGGAGGGAGGGAGAGGGAGAGAGAGAAGACAGAGATAGAGAGAGAGGGGGGGAGAGAGGGGAGGAGGGAGGGAGAGAGAGAGCGAGGGAGGGAGGGAGAGGAGAGAGGAAGGCAGGGTGAGAGGGATTGGGAGAGGGGGAGGGAGGGAGTGAAGAGAGAGAGGGAGGGGGAGAGATAGAAGCGGGAAGGAAGGGGAGGGAGAAGGGGGAGGAGGGAGGGAGGGAAGGAGAGAGAGATAGAGGGAGGGAGAGGAGGAAGAGGGAGAGGGTGAGAGAGGGTAAGAGAGAGAGAGAAAGGGAGGGTGAGAGGGATAGGGAGAGGGGGAGGGAGAAGGAGGGAGAGAAAGGCGGGAGGGGGCGGGAGGGAGCGAGAGATGGAGGGAGCGAGAGATTGGGAGAGAGAGAGGGAGATATGTGAGAGAGATGGGGAAGGGGAGAGAGAGGTAAGACGTGATGGAGGAGGAGGGAGCGGAGAGAGAGAGAGGGAGAGAGAGAGGCGGAGGAGGAGGAGGGGGAGGAGTGATGGCTGAATCTGTAGGTGAGGGCGGAGGAGGAGGGCGAAGAGTGGGTGGAGTGGAAATCGTTTGAGTGTGGAAAAGCAGACTGAGAAAGAGAGACTGAGAGAAAGAGAGAGTGAGAGAATAAGTGGGAGAGAATGAGTGTGAGAGAGCGAGAGAAAGAGAGAGAGAGAGAGAGAGAGAGAGAGAGAGAGAGAGAGAGAGAGAGAGAGAGAGAGTGAGAGCGATATAGTAGGAGAACGGGATGGGGGGGGGGGAGAAGAGAGTGTGTGTATGTGCGTACGTGCATGTGATATAGCTAGGGAGAGAGGCAGCGATTGAGGTGGGTGGTCGAGTGTGGATAGGCGATGGAGATGTACAGACAGAGGTAGACCACGATATCATTCAAGATTCAATGTTATTTATTTCATTAATTTGTGTAAAGGGATATTAATTTGAGACCAAGAGCACAATTTTATGTTAACAAATAAAAAAGATATCCACAATTTAAATTGCTAAAGTAACCAGTAGAGAGAGGCGCCATTTTGGACACGCGGCTGACGTCACCGACACGCCAACTCTCTTTGTCCAATCGAGGATAGCCGTAATCAGGGGAGGTAAATCTAGCATCTCGTTTACACTGTTACAGTGTTTGGAGGAAATTAACGCGCAATTAGTGTCCCCGTGATCGCGCCAGTCATTGTAGTGCTGAATTGTCAAAAAGTGCCTTCTTGGTCGGCAAATGGGCACATTCTATTTTTTTTTAAAACCATTGTAGGGTTATGCCAGGAGCTTGTTTGCAATCAACCAGTTACAACAAATTCTTGAAAGCGTAAAAATATGTTAGATGAATAATGTTGAAAGTTATTTCTCTGAAAGCTGTTGCTGCCTATTGCAACTTCTGCTTCCAGTCACATTTCAGTTTAAAAATATTCAACAGGCAGTAAATATGGGTAAACATTAAAAAAGTTGGGATCAATTAGTTAACTCTTTCAAGGACAGAAAAGCAGAAAGCTTAAAATTTACCCTGCATAAGCCTATTGTGTGAAACTAATTAGTTTGGAAGCTACTGCAACATAATTCCAGGAAAATTTAATTTAGAAAATTAAGCACTCTGCATAGTAATTTTAAAATTGCGAGTAAACATTGTAAATGATTAATAACGCTGGATTTCAATAGTGTGAAAGCACTAAATTACTAATTATGTCTAGCGTACACTTGTCATTATTTAATAGCCGTCACCTACTATCGTCTATGAAGTAAGCAGCTAAGCGACATCGGTTCATTTTGGTTTGCAAATTCCATTTTACAATTGATGCAAGCAAATACTGACGGTAATTGTCGAGCTTGATTCTGTTATATTAGAATTAAGTACCGTGCCTTTTGTTTTGAAATGCATGACACATTATTTTAAAACTATACAGACTATATGTTCTAAACTTTTGTCTTCCAAATTTAAATGTGGAGGATATCCATCCAGTGCCGATGTTATGAAGCCATCTTTCAGTTAGCCCCTTTTATGCGGATGCTTCCGTGGATCCGGTATCTGAAAATATGAATTGCTGTACCCTTTCCATGATCGTTTCGATTACTGCAAGCCCAGACAGAAAAGCAGAAAGCTTAAAATTTACCCTGCATAAGCCTATTGTGTGAAACTAGTTAGTTTGGAAGCTACTGCAACATAATTCCAGGCAAATTTAATTTAGAGTCTTCGCTTGGCCTGTAAATGGACATACCATAAGGAAATATTCTGATTTTCCTGACAGAATTTGGTCATTAAATGGTTAATTAATATTCGGCGTTCATAATGCGAAGTAAACAAGTAAATCTAAAGCACTGGCGATATTTTGCTGGTGTGTCATTGGCGTCATAATCTCGCGGTTTCTCGCTCTCATTACGAGAGAATGGATGCGCCCGAGGAGTCACGTTTTCGACCGTTTCGGGCATATTCATTTTATTATTTCTCGGCAATGGAACAGTGCATTTTATATTTTTTTGCAGCATCTATTTCAGATTATAGTATATTTTTAGTTGACTTTTTCCCGATTTTCACTGGAATTTCCCCTTAACGTCACAACAAGTAGTCCACCAAAGGCAGCGCCTATAGAGCGATGGACTACTTACACACACATAACATTCAGAACAATTGGACACCATAAATAAAAACAGCACCACTATATCACTATCATATGGTGGCTAACCTATCGACATTATGGTAGAGAAAGTTACAAAAGGTAATAATAGTAGTATAGTTTTAACATTTCGAAAACGATTGGACAACATAGATCACACACGCATATATATATATATATATATATATATATATATATATATATATATATATATATATATATATATATATATATATATATATATATATAATATATACCGACATTATATAAACGTGACATACATTTACATAGAGTGGGGAAAAGGGTGCTTATCCTTTTATTATTATTATTATTATTATTACAGGGATGTCCAAATTGCGCGAACGAAACGATCGTTCGCGTTCAGGTTACGCTGCGGTTTTTCACGTAACCCATTTTTCGTTCGCGTGAAAAGTTGCTGATATTTCATAGAGTTTACTTGAGCTTACAAGGAGAAATCATAGGCCAGAACTAAATATCTAAATGCCAAACATGCCTACGATCATGCGCCAGAAATATATAATAATACAACATTTGTTATCGGAAATGTTATGATAAACATCACGTACAACGATCTGTCAAAATTCAACCATAGACCTATATATTTATGGATCTGTGATGCGCATTGACACGTTTTTTCGTAACTGCGCAGCTTTGACCCGCCGCACTACAATAGCAGAATAAACTGTGCAGACATTTACAAAATGCGAAAGCCGGTTTTCCCAAATTTACTGGGCTGATGATGATTAATTCCGGCCGTTTCCATCTATAAAAATTTGATATTCAATGAATAATAGCCTGTTAGACAATTGATATACCATTGGTTAAACGATATTGCTCAATATTTCGTAATTTCACGACTTGCAAAAATTGAAGCGCTGGGAAACTATGGTAGTTCAACTTGTAAAACACATTGCCGGTGACAGCTTTCTTGTTGAGTGCACAATTGTCAGATTATCTAGTGAACAACTCGTGTTCAGCGGGTAAATAATTGACAACAGCTATTTAGAGCGTGCCCGTTGAACGTATCTAATGACGTAGCTCGGCACATTCGGTTGTTGTCGGATTCACTATTTGATACAGTACAACGCCGAATGTTGCCGATTTTGAGACAGTTTTTTGTTTACTTTCTGTAAGATCGTCTGTAAGATCGAATTAAAATAAATAAATACAAAAATACATTAATTGTTTGATTTTAATTTGAAATTGTACAGTTAAGGTACTGAGTTATCTACAATAAGCTCTGATCTGCTAATAGAGAATCAGATTGTCAATCAAAATGAATACTAAAGTAAAACATGAATCAGTGACAATTAAAACTTTTAAGAAGTGGAGTGTTTCATCACATTTTAACTATGATGTTGATGAGGACAATCGAATTGAGAAATTTAGATGTACAACTTGTAATGAATATTGGAATGAAATTCAAATTGAGGCAAAGAAACGAGGTTTGAGAGGTGCCGTACTTGATAGTGTAAAACAGTACATTGATGGTGTTAGCTATGTTCATAAGGCTAACGTAGAACGCCACTGCAAGCTAGGATCCTTGCTTGAGCATGTCTGTAACCTAAAATCACGACTTGCCCCCAGACCTACTGGTCCTAGCGGTGATGTTGAAACAACAAAACAAGAAAGCATGGGTGCTTCAAGAATTGGATCAATGTTTTTATCATCAAGCACTGACTCGTACACAAAGCTTTTTAGAACAGCTTTGTTTATTGTGATGAAAAGAGCCTCTTTCCAAATTTGCTAACTTTGTAGAATTACAGGTTATGAATGGACTCAAGATATCTGTTGGTAAAACAAGTAGACAGGCTTGTGTTGAAATGATAGCATGCATGGCTGAAGTTATCAGAGAAGAGGTCACAGAATTATTAAGAAAATGCAATTTTTTTCCTGGTTTATGTGATGGCTCAGAAGCCAGAAAAACTAGAGAGGAGAAAGAACTTGTGTACATAAAATGCATAAAAAATGGAGTGCCAATATATCTTCTTCTAAAATGTCAATGGGTCTCAGGTGGGACAGTAGTGATGAGACATATGGGATGGAGAACATTCATACACTTTCTGAGTATTTTTCAAACCAGTTGATACGTAAAGATTATAATGTCACCCGTGCAAAATCAGAATTTGTAGAGTTGAAAAAACTCCAACGAAAACGCTACCCATCTATCAAGAGTAAAATACTGTTTTGGGAGAAGATATTTACGTACCACTACGACTCATTTCAGAACATTCTACTCATCATTGAGATATGTTTATGCACAGCTTGGGCACAAGGCACGGTAGAGAGAGGATTCTCAGTTGTAAGGCGTGTAATCACAGAGCAGAGGACAAATCTAAGTAATGAGATCTTAGACAACTTATTGGTGATCAGACTGAATCTGCCTGTTCTTAGCAAATTCATAGCGGAAGGGCAGTATGAAGATAGTGTTATAGCCAGGGCAGTTGCCAAGTATCTTGTTTCGAAGAAGTGGAGGTGGGACCTGAAAGCAGAAGTCCAGTACAAGGAAATGCGGGACCTTCCACTTAAAAAACCCAGAAAATTGAAATTGTAGTGCCTGAGACATCTGGCAGTGAGACAGAGTCATTAAATGACAACTGCTCTTCTTCTGAAGAAGATGATGATTATTATGACTGAATTATTGATGAATCTTATCTGTCACTCAAGTATATGACCATAATCAATTACATCACATGTAAGTGGACGTCCCAATCATAATTCACAGAAATGCTGTCATGGCCCTTTAAAAGTCTGTCAGTTGTACGAATTGTAAGTTGGTCTTATTAGTTTCAAAATATTCAACAGACCGTTTATTAAATAGTGAACTAATTTGACTGGGCACTGTTGCTGTCAAAGGCAACAACAGCCTGCAGTCACATTATTTTCCAAATATTCAACAGGTTACAAAAATGTAGCTGCATAGTTACCTTGAAATTGTGATTCAGCATTCTGAGAATTCAGGATTCAAAGTATATAAATCAATTCCAGCACGTGCAAAGCGGAGGTTAGATAGAGACGGGCGGGGCATAGCTAAATTGGATTCATCCATTAATTAAGAAACAAGTCACTGAATATGTTATATCATTCATTATATCAGTTCATTTATTGAATTTATTCTTAGTTACAATTTACAGTTCTAATAAATAATTGCTGTTTCATTATAATTGAATTCAGTAGTTTAGTACATTTATAAACAATAAGACATGAACAAAGATATTTCCAAAAATGGTGGTCCCAAAGGCAATCCCAGGATACTAATTAGGGAAAATTAATTACCTGCTCCGCAATATAGAAATTTGTCTGAGTGTAGCTTTCATGACCATCTGATTTTCAGTTACTTCTTTAGCGTTAACTGATGCCATGGTCGCTGGCTACATACATCTGCAAGTTACAGCATTGATTGGTAGAAGCTGGTATATGGCCACCCTCATCTCGGTTCATGGTTGGTTGATTCCAACTCAGCTGTGGCAGAACACAGAAGCCACTGGGCATACCACATATACCCGGTCATTAACATCGAAACCAATTTATTCAAACGAAATGTCAAGGACTTAGGAGGCTATTGAAATTTACAAACATCACCCAACCATGAACCGAGATGAGGGATACAATATACCGGTGTTCTACCAATCAATACTTTCACGTGACTCCACAAGAACTGACCAGAGTGACATAACCAGCGACCATCAGTTAGTGCTGAAGACGTTACCGAGATGGTCATGAAAGCGACACTCAAACAATTTATACATCCCAGAGCGGTAACTAGTTTTCCTTATCATATGAACAATGTCAAAGATGTTGGCCTTAAATTCTTTCTATGACATCAGAGTGACTGTTAACAATAAACTGCAGCAGGACCAACCATCATCACTTCTATTTTGGATGTCCTGAAAAAAATGGGTTACGCGAAGCAAATGGGTTATGCAAAAAAAATTTGCGTAACCCAATTTCGGGTTACGCAAATTTTCAATTTGGACATGCCTGTATTACTGACTTACTAACTGGGTTAAAGTTAATAATATTGTTTGTTTTGGGGTGGTTTTTTTTGGTGATTTTGGTGGTTGCGTGCTATTATACCTAGTTGCTGACTGGCATGGTGAACAACTTTTGGTGCTTGGTGAAACATTGTATTAGTATTTACCGATGATCGTATTCTTAATGTTTTGTTTAAATGACAATTGCATTATGATTTATGTACGTAGGTTAGTGTCGGTACTATTCCATAATTGTATTGCTTGGTATGCCGGTGTTTGGTGAGCTGCCTGTGTTCGGTGGTAGGCTGTGTATAGGTTATTGTGTGATCTTGTGTTATGAGAATGTATGTCTGGCTGTTTTGTAAATATATTTGAAAGGGATAGGGGTAGGTTACCATTGTAGTAGTCCCTAAGAATAGTGTATAGCTGGACCCTTCCAGTTTTAGAATTTTGTTTATTTTGAAAATATCTTGTCCCTCTGGTGTTTGGGTGAATAGTTTAATAGATTGTTTTTGCAATGATTTTAGTTTTGTTAGCTTATTTTTGTGTGTGTTGATAAATGGAGTGCGCGATGGCGAGTACTTAGGGGTACTCGATTAGCAGGTTTGCTTCCCTGCCGATCCTCAGCGTTATGCCCTTGAGCAAGTCACATAATTCTGCATTGTTCCTGTCGACATAGATGTAAATAGGTACCTTGCGATGACGAGGGCCGGATTAATGTTCTCATCTATTATTAAAATATACATATCCTAGCTAAATTTATGACAATTTGTTAATTTATGGACACTAACTAACTAGAACTGTAGCCGCCATTTTAGGTGGATATTTGCAGGCGATATTATTTCAGACTCTATTGTCTTCGCCGGTGAACAATTGATCGTATAAAACCATTCTCGTAATGCTAATGCTGGTCATTCTTTTGCTGGCTTTCAAGGTGAGCGCGCGCAGATGTGCATAGCATAGTTCAATACCAGTTGTGTATATTTCTTTTCTTTTTTATTTAAACATATTTTTATTGTTCAAGAGACAATACGGATTGAGTCACAAGTTGTCTCTGAATAATATACAATAAATTATAATAATGACGAAAATGTGCAGTTTATAAGAACTTATACCATAATGAATATAATATTTAAATGAAAATTAATATAAAATAATTAAGATAAGATTTTAGTAGTTAAGTAGTGTGTAGCATTGTTGTAATCCGTGCGTGAATATGTATGTAGATGTGCACCTGTTTGCGTGTTTCAAATTCTAAATATGTTCTGGGAGTGGGGACCTCCAATTTCCTCCATACCTTTCGAATTTCGTGTGGAGGAAATTGAGGGCTTCGCTACTGGACTGACTGACCGGTCGCACTCATCATATTTGCTATTAACAAACTTTTCTTTTCATAACACCTATATGTACATCACGGGTATATGAAAATCACTATTTAATTTCATTACTCAGATTGGCTAATGGGAGGGAGTTTTGATGTTGAAATAATAATAATAATAATAATAATAATAATAATAATAATAATAATAATAATAATACATGTAATAATAATAATAATAATAATAATAATAATAACCAACATTCCATGTAATCGCCATTGACCGTGTAAATGTATGTATTAATGGACCCCATATGCCACATTGTGGCCTTGGTGTAAATAAATTGAATTGAATTGAATTGAATTGAATTTAAAACAATAAAGTACTTGTGATATATCTACTAAGTATTCACGTCTGTTATGCATTTGTGCGTGCCTGCATTCGTTCGTGTGCTGGAGCGTGCGTGCGTGCGTATGTGCATGCAGGTAGTAATGGGTGGGGCTGGTCGCTATTGTTCTTTTCGTTGGAATGTGGTTTTAACCAATCAAAACGCTCCATTTCAGTCGCTATTGTTTGGAGAACAATGACGCACAGGGGCACACGCATTCTAGAGAACAATGACGACTATAACACCACATTTTCTCGATAACAATGACGCACAGCCGCACACGTAGATTCTGCAACACTGTGGAATGTTCTATTATTTTGAATTAGTTAACCCTTAAAAGTTTAAAAGTTGTGTATTTTACGTTTAAATGTAGTGGCGGCGCTCCCCCCTCCGTGGTTATCTACCATTGTAAAAATAATAGAGTTTGATAATAGTAAAATAGTAGAGAGTGATAATAGTAAAAAAAATAGAGTTTAAGAGGTGGTCTGATAATGGAGGTCGTAGGAGGAGGAGGAGGAGGAGGAGGAGGAGGAGGGAGTATGAGGCTGAGGAGGGGTGAGGAATTACGGACCGATATTGATGTTTGAAAATAATTTGACTGTTTCGTCGGTAACGCTATCAGTAAACTATTTTTGTTGTATATTTTGAAAACATTTTGACTTTTAACCGTCATTACGCGCAAATTGTTTTTAAATACTTAATATTGCATTTGCAATAACGTCAGTCGTTTTAGATTTTGGGAACAGTGTCGAAGTGCGCGATATCGGTGTTATTTTGAAAATGTTAACGCTTAAAAGTTGTGTATTTTACGTTTTAACGTAGCGGCGGTGTGCCCCCCTCCGCGGTTATCTACCGTTGTAAAATAATAAGAGAGTAATGTAAAATAATAGAGTTTAAGAGGTGGTCTGATAATGGAGGTCGTAGGAGGAGGAGGAGGAGGGAGTATGAGGAATTACGGTATTGATGTATATTTTGAAAATAATTTGACTGTTTCGTCGCTAACGTTATTAGTAAGCTGTAGAATATTTAGAGACTGCCTGTAAGCTGTTACTGTCTTAGCAACAGCTACCAGACAGACTAGTAACAAAATATTAAAAATAATCTTGTATTAATGGTATGTTCGGTTGGAATGGTAACCAAGACTTGGTGGTGATGGATTGGATTGTATCATGGGTTAAAAAGAAGTTAACCCTTTCACCGATGAATTCCCCATATCTTATTTTCATCGATACCATAGAGGAAAACTGTTGAATATTTTGAAAATAATTTGACTGTTTCGGCGCTAACGTTATTAGTAAACTATTTTATAGAATATTTAGAGACTGCCTGTAAGCTGTTACTGTCTTAGTAAGCAACAGCTACCAGACAGATTAGTAACAAAATATTAAAAATAATCTTGTATCTTGAGTGTTCAGTTGGAATGGTAACCAAGACATGGTGGTGATGGATTCATTGGATTGTATCATGGGTTAAAAAAGTTAACCCTTTCACCGATGAATTCCCCATATCTCATTTTCATCGATACCATACAGGAAAACTGTTGAATAGTTTGAAATTAATTTGACGTTGCTAACTTTAATTTATTAGTAAACTATTTTTGTTGGATATTTTGAAGACGTATTGACTTTTAACCGTCATTACGCTCAAATTGTTTTTAAATACTTTGCAATAACGTCAATCATTTTAGATGTTGCATGATGGTTAAAATGTGGTCATTATGTCTCTGAGGGTTCCGTGTGTTTATAGAATTGTATGTCGAGCGTACTTATGCTAAAAAGATTATTTGGTGCGTATGGTTTTAATTTATCCATATGTCTTGAATAGCCGTGAGATCAATCTTGAATCGAGATACAAACATACCATGTGTTAATAATGAAAGAACGTGTTAGTACCTCACGTCTTGTTCTAAGCACAAGACATTACAATGTCCTCGCCGAGAGTTTGTAAAAAATCGATAATAACGCCTGCACCCGCTCCCCGGCTATTGCCGTTTACCAACGCTTAAAGATACGACAATTAAGAGCAACATTACAAGCGTAGTAGCATAATCATAGATGGCCATTTACTACAAATATAAATATATCCATGTGGCTACAGAGCAGTGATACGTTATAACCATGTTTTTTACTATATAATTCACTCCTGCCCTATGCGACCACCTCGTGTTGCACCATTACATGGATGCTAGAGACTTTCTTAACCCTTTTAACCCTCGAATTTCTTCAAGAAAATGTCCATTTTCTTCATCATAGGACAAGAGAAGACTATTTTTGAAAATTTATCATCGGAATGACTGGCACTGCAGGCTATCCATTTGTCTAGTCATTGTGCCGGCAAACACCCCCCACCATCACCAACACCCACCACCACCACCACTACGACCTACACCCAACACCATACATTAACCCCACCACCACCACCACCCACGCACCCGCGAACCCATAGTGAATTTCTTCATATTCATACTTGCATCCTTAGAGAAGACTATTTTTGAAAATTTATCACCGGAATGACTGACTCTGACAGCTATCCATTTATCTAGACATTGTGGTCGGAATGTGTGAGAGCTCTGTGTTTGAAAAAATGGCATAAAGGTTGGAGAGGGTATGTCAATGAGGATTTAATAAAGGTCTCGCTCATATGCACACATCCTAATACGCTCAATACTGCTCGTTATACGTTGTGCCCTTGTGCATAGGTGCGTGCCTGCAACACTACGACCTACACCCAACACCAAGCATTAACCCCACCACCAACACCCACCCACCCAACAACCCATAGCGAATTTCTTCATATTCATACTTGCAGCCCTAGAGAAGACTATTTTTGAAAATTTATCATCGGAATGACTGCCTCTGACAGCTTTCCATTTGTCTAGACATTGTTGTCGTAATGTGTGAGAGCGCGGTGTCTGAAAAATGGTGTATAGGTTGGAGAGGGTATGTCATGAGGGTTTAATATAGGTCACGCTCATATGCACACATGCTAATACGCGATACTGCTAGTTATACGTTGTGCGTAGGTGCGTGCATGCCGCAGTGTGCGCATGCGTGCGCCAGAAGACTTTTTGAAAAATTGTCATCGTTATGACTGGCTCTGCTGGCTAAAATGTATACGTACATGTGCGAACGCATGCGGTCCGCATGTTGTGAATTTGCGGGCGTATGTTGCGGATTGCGGGCGCATGATGCGGATTTGCGGGCATATGTTGCAGATTGTGGGCGCATGATGCGGATTTACGGGCACATATTGCGGATTTGCAGGCGCATGATGTGGATTTGTGGGTGTGTGTTGCGGATGGCACCAAGTCTATGTGTACATGTATGAACACGCATACACGCCATAATGCATGCATATATGTGCGGCCGCATGCAGGCCGCATTTGCGGATTTGCGGGCGTATGTTGCGGATTGTGGGTGCCTGATGCAGATTGCGGGCATATGTTGCGGATTGTGGGCGCATGATGTGGATTTGCGGGGCGTATGTTGCGGATTTGCGGGCGAATGATGCGGATTTGCGGGTGTGTGTTGCGGATGGCACCAAGTGTATGTACATACCTGAACATGCACACGCCAAAATGCATGCACACATGTGCGGCCGCATGCGGGCCGCTTTTGCAGATTTGCGGGCGTATGTTGCGGATTGCAGGCGCATGATGCGTATTGCGGGCGCAGTACATATAATCCTATAAATGGTACAAATTCAATCCCTTTTCTCATTCCAGTTTAAACATCGCAAAGTGGTTGGACGTGTAACTGCAGAGTAGTTAGGCAGTCAGATTTGGTGGGGTTGGTGGGTGGTGGAAATAGGTGTTGTGATGGATGATGGTGGTGGGGTTAATACTTGGTGGTGGGTGTTGGTGCTTAGTGGGTAGTGGTGCTGATGGTTATAGAGGGATGGTGATGGTGGTGATGGTGATGGTGATGATGGTCGGTATTGGTAGTAGGTGGTTGCGGCCGCAATGTCTAGACAATGGTTAGCCAACTATATTATTTTTGTTGTCGGGGGTCTCATTGACTAGGTACTCATAATGCATTCATACTGTGTGTACCCGGACATGGTAATTTTCCTAGTTTTATTACCTTTAACTGGCTGACTGGCGAGGGGTTTCAGACATTCCAGGGATCTACTTCCTAGCGTAATATTATGGAAATGATTTGAGCAAAAGTTGATGCAGACAGTCAAATTATTTTCAAAATATTCACTAAATATCATGGAAATGATTAGATAGAAAGTTGTTGCTAACACTGCAGTCAAATTAGTTTCAAAATATTCGTAGAACGCGCATTGTCGGCCTTGTAAACAAGTATGCTAGTATACCTCATCCCTCGTGCCAGGCAGCACCGCGCTAGCATACCTCATCCCTCCTGCTCCTCACTCATTCGACCTCAATTATGTGACCACCTCTACACTCATTCCAGGGATGTTATTTTCTGATTCTTCAAACCTAAATCATGGCGCATTGGTAGTTTAAGCGAGTAGTTTTGATACTAATTTGACATAGGAAGCTACAATTCGCACTAGCGCCTTCGTGCGCACAAACTCTTAAAAAAGTGCTGTTCAATGCGACAATTTGACATAGGAGGCCACGATTCCGCTTAGTTTCAAAATACTTTTTTACTACAACCACGAGGGACAGCATCGACCACCTAATACGTTAAACGATACAAAGGTGCTCATCATTATTCATCAATGATGACGACGGTGGACATTGCTCCCACTATTTTTTTTAACAATTTTTAAAATTTTATAATTAAATGACTGCCGCTTTAAAGAGAACTCCTTAAATACGAGATGTATGATTATTATCTATATAAAATTATGCATACAACATCGCTCGGCTTAGCTATATATTACCCGCATAGAGATGTACTTTGCTCTCTTTAAAAAAAATTAAATGACTGGTAGGAAGCGGCTTAGTTTCATGTTTGAGGGTTTTAGATGAAGGTTAATGCGTTTGCATACAAATTGAAGGATTAAAAGCGAATCATTGATGCTTTATGCACAATAACGAGGTGGTCAGAGAAAACATATTTCCCTGGATACTTTTTTAATGCGCAGATTTTTATGCGCACCATTTAACAAACTGATCCATCGCATCTAGCCCGTGAACATATCCAAGATTTTCGCCTGCATGTATGTGTCATTATATGGAGGCCAGTACGCGACAGTTTTTGATAGGACGATAGTCATCTCACGCGATATTCCTTACATTTTTTGTAGTAGAGCGATGTAGTATAAATGTAAATGTTAATGTACATTCGGCTAAAATGTGTTGTGGATTTGCGGCCGCGTGTTGCGGATGGCAACAACTATATGCACATGCCTGAACACGCATACACGCCAAAATGCATGCATACATGTGCGGCTGCATGCGGGCTCGTGTTGCGGATTTGCAGGCTCGTGTTGCGGATTTGCGGCCGCAGTACATATATTCCTATAAACGGTACAAATTCAATCCATTTTCTCATTCCAGTTTAAACATCTTTAAGTGGTTTGACGTGTAACTGCAGAGTAGTTAGGTAGTCTTAGGCAGTCAGATTTCATCTCACGTGATATTCCGTATATTTTTTTTGTAGTACAGCGATGTGGTATAAATGTAAATGTTAATGTGCATTTGCCTAAAATGGCCAGCAGTACAAACTTTGATGGATCAGACACTGGGTATGTGCGGTGTCGTTGGTGTTCCATTGACATCCGTGACACCATATGCCGACGGTCGAAACATGAGAGGGTTTGTAGGCATATGATCAAGAAAACAGAACCTAAAGAGATAGTGTACACCTGCAAGGAGTGCTATTGTCTATTACCAATCAAACAGTATCCGCATGGGTGTCCTGTAATTGGTGATACTCTGACTGATATACAAAAAGCAAACATGACGCAGTTTGTTACCAAACTGACAACCACGCCTGTGCGGATCTGCGAAGACTGAGACTTATCTCAAAACACTGCCCTTTTCAGGGCCCACAAATCATTCGAAAGAGAACTCTTTATCTGTTCAAAAAAAATATAAATAATGTAATAAAGATTTTACACACAACAAACCTCTTCACACATGCATACACAAGCACACATTCTGATCCATCAAAAGTGGTCGATGGACGCTACTGTTCTAAATGGGCATCTGTACGCTATTGTTCGTGGTCGATTAATGCATTACCATTGACTAGGAATGCATTTTGTCCATATTTTTGAAAACTTAATAATTAAATGACTGCCATTTTAGAGACATAAATACGATAGATAACACTATCTATATAATAGCATAAGAAAAATTACTGTGTACGTGTCTGATTTTTGAAAATTGCTAATTTTTTTGAAATTTTAATAATTAAATGACTTCAACTTTAAAGAATCGCCTTAAATACGTAAGATAAAATTATATATATATATATATATATATATATATATATATATATATATATATATATATATATATATATATATATATATATATATATATATATAACGTAGATCACTATAACACGTGTAACGCAATGCTCTGATTTTTTTTGAAAATAAAATGACTGGGAGTTTGTTCATATTTAAAAAAATGTAATAATTAAATGATTGACGCTTTAAAGACATAAATATGGTAGATAAAACTATCTATATAATATTATACAACATCGATCGTCAACGATGACCATTTCCATAACAATTTTGAAAATTTAATAATTAAATGACTGCCATTTTTAAAATGACTTAAACCAAGGAGGAGGTTAATGGTGACTAAACCACCAGCGGCTTACAATCAATTATTTTCAAAATATTCGTACAGAGATATCGCGCAAGACGTTGCCTCGGCGAATAAGCTAGCATATACGTCAGCCATCCTCCTCATCCCTCGCGACACCTCTTTGAGCGACCACCTGCATTTTCTTAAAGGACCACCAGGTGAATAAAGGCGCGCTCATGCGCGGAGAACAATGCCGAGTAGAGGGTGGCCGAGATAGCATTCCTCCCTCCTCCTTCGACCTCCATTATAAGATCACCTCTCTCTTACCTAACATCGTCTAATAAGAAATTAAAATTTACAGTCAAATCGTTTTCAAAATATTCAGCAACCAATCAATTTATTCAGCAACCAATCAAAATATTCAGCAACCGATTATCATAATATTCAGCAACCAATTATCAAAATATTCAGCTACCACTCAAATTATCAAAATATTCAGCAACAAATTATCAAAATATTCGTACATCGTGCATACATTGTAAACAAGTACGCTAGCATCGCCCTCATAATCATCCAGCAATATCAACTGAGGAGGAATACTATAGCATTCCGCCTCAACTGACACAGGCAGTCAAATTATTTTCAAAATATTCAACAGTTTTCCTGTATGGTATCGATGAAAATAAGATATGGGGAATTCATCGGTGAAAGGGTTAACTTCTTTTTAACCCATGATACAATCCAATCCATCACCACCAAGTCTTGGTTACCATTCCAAACGAACATACCATTAATACAAGATTATTTTTAATATTTTGTTACTAATCTGTCTGGTAGCTGTTGCTAAGACAGTAACAGCTTACAGGCAGTCTCTAAATATTCTACAGTTTACTAATAACGTTAGCGATGAAACAGTCAAATTATTTTCAAAATATACATCAATACCGTAATTCCTCATACTCCCTCCTCCTCCTCCTCCTCCTCCTACGACCTCCATTATCAGACCACCTCTTAAACTCTATTATTTTACATTACTTTCTTATTATTTCACAACGGTAGATAACCACGGAGGGGGGCACACCGCCGCTCGTTAAAACGTAAAATACACAACTTTTAAGGGTTAACATTTTCAAAATAACACCGATATCACGCACTTCGACACTGTTCCCATAATCTAAAATGACTGACGTTATTGCAAATGCAATATTAAGTATTTTAAAACAATTTGGGCGTAATGAGGGTTAAAAGTCAAAACGTTTTCAAAATATACAACAAAAATAGTTTACTAATGATGTTACCGACGAAACAGTCAAATTATTTTCAAACATCAATATCGGTCCATAATTCCTCACCCCTCCTCAGCCTCATACTCCCTCCTCCTCCTTCTCCTCCTACGACCTCCATTATCAGACCACCTCTTAAACTCTATTTTTTTACTATTATCACTCTCTACTATTTTACTGTTATCAAACTCTATTATTTTTACAACGGTAGATAACCACGGAGGGGGGAGCGCCGCCACTACATTTAAACATAAAATACACAACTTTTAAACTTTTAAGGGTTAACTAATTCAAAATAATAGAACATTCCACAGTGTTGCAGAATCTACTTGTGTGGCTGTGCGTCATTGTTATCAAGAAAACGTGGCGTTATAGTCGTCATTGTTCTCTAGAATGCGTGTGCCCCTGTGCATCATTGTTCTCCAAACAATAGCGACTGAAATGGAGCGTTTTGATTGGTTAAAACCACATTCCAACGAAAAGAACAATAGCGACCAGCGCCACCCTATACTACTCATGCGTGTGTGTGCGTGCTCACGTCAACCTCCTCTTAAAGGTGCATATTCACACCAAAATTCTCCAAGACAAGACTGAAGGAATTTAGCGCTATAAGCGGCCTAAGTCGTGCGCCCATTCATAAAATATAAGTCTATATAATTTAGTGACCAATCCTGCCCCACCACACCTAGACACACAGTCCATGCCTCCAAAAGCTTACCACCCCAACAATTCCATCTCCAAGAATCATGGTGCGAACATACACCTCGAAATTTTCCTAGCTCTGATCAAATCTTTTGGTACTGCGAATATATTCATGGACATTTTGAAATATAAATATATTCTGGTTATTTTCGAGGTCACTGTCACTGTCACTGACAGGTCGTGTGGAGCAAGAGGGCTTAGAGCATTTAAGAGCTTGCGTCTTGGATTATTGTAATGATTACATATAAAGAGGTAATGGTTGTTATCTTCTATATCTTCTATATGGTCACAGTGTGGACAGGTTTGGTTTGCTACTATGTTAAAGTGAAATAAGTGGCCATTTAATTGGCTGCATCTGTTTCTAAGTTTAGTGTGAATTACATTTAGACGTCGTTCTCCGTAAAAGTTAATCGCAAACAAAACAGGAAGTCCGCTGATTATTCTGAGAAAAATTTGACAACGCTGTTGCTGCCTGGGTAAGAAATAATTGTCAATAAAGTTGCGCGAAATATATTCAGCAAGTCGTGCAACGTTGATTACACTGCTAATTATTTTGAGAACAATTTGAATTGAAAGTTGTTGCGTCAACGATTTTCAGCCAAATTGTTATCTTTATCTAGTGACAATTGTATTATCAGCTGATTATATTGACAACAGTTTGACGAAAAGTTGTTGCTGCTATAGGCAGCAGCAGTTTTCAGTAAACTTCTTATAAATATATTTGTTGTCACTTGCACCATAAGAAATAAAAATTTCGTAAATATGGACCTTCAAGTGACAAAAAAATATTACACATTTTAGCCTGAAGAATGCGTTCTCGATCTCCGTTTTACTCAAAAATATTTCCTCGCATACTACATACTGCTAAGTTATAACCCGTATATCAATCTGCTGTCAAAGTTCTACCTTCCTCTTGAAGAGCCTGGTGTACATTTTAGAATTAATGTTGCTGAAAGCTGTTTCTATTTAAGACAGCAACATTATTTCCAAAATACACATACGTATGAATTCGACAGACTCCTTAAAAATAAAAGGTTTGACATCAGAGTGATAAGGACTTAATATCATGCTATAAGTAACAATGACTAACATATTCATGAAAATTAAACACGTCTTGTTTCACAGTAAAATAGTTTGTTGAAGGTAGCTTTTAGTATAACTGACAAACTCACCACAACACTATTTTGCCGCATGTCAATACCCGTGTAGGCATTTAGTCTATTTGGGAGGGTGTATTGCGTGTCCGCTCACGGCTACGCTTATATTCGGGTTGTGGCTAGAACTGCGTATAGGCGCGGCCATTTTGCGCAAAGGATTGTGGTCTTCAACAGCTCACTAGAGAGATAGATAGAGCGTGCCTCTATTTTTAGTTGGAACCATAGATTTAGGATATATATTGGCTTGATCGCTCATACACATACGCTTACTATGGGGGAATGGGATAAATGTCTCCACCGCTGGATCTTCACTGACTGACTGACTGACATCTGACGCAGACGATCAGATATGTATATAGGCTCCAAAACTCAAATAAATTATTTTTTTGTTAATTGGAATAGAAATTCTGCTTAAATAGCATGCAAAATACGGAACTACAAATCTACGGTAAAAAGAAATAGGGGAAATACGGTATTACTGAGAGGCGGTAAGTATGACAGAAATGCGTTAAAACCTAACGCATACATCGCTGAAATTACAAATATTTATCTACATATCATAACCATATGATCACTTGTATTCATTTTGGAAACTGCTGCCGTAAACCGTTGCTGCACACATGTAGACAATTTTCAGCATTATTGTTTACATAATCTACACACATCTTACTTGTACTGACCGTGAAACAACTAGGCCTAGCCTTTGAAAGCAGAAAGATAATGGTTAGTGTTTTTTTATCTCCCAGTTTCCGTGAAACCAGACACCGTTTGGTATAGAAGACCTAAAAAATAAACTTAAACGTTTTCAAAGCAAGGTGGAATTTCTGTTTTTCTTTGCAAATATAGTGCCTTATTTACATGTATGAGCTGTACTGTAAAACCGCCTACTGGATGGTATAGAACATCTAAAGAATAAATTAACATGTTTGCAAAACAAGACAGAATTTCTGTTTATGTTTTGTAAGTATGTTAACTTATTTATGAGCTGTATAACGTAGCCTAATCAGTCGAATCACTTAAGTGAGCATATATTTTAGCAAGAGCGGTCAGATATTGAAGAGCCTTGCCGTTATAATCAATTAGTTCCCCCACCCACCCACCCACCCACCCCCGCCACCAACCTGTCCCCAGGAGGGTGACGTCACAGTCAAATTACGTAATGACTGGCGTAGCTATGTCCAACAGGAACATTGAAGTCCTTCAGCTGTACGAATTGAAGAGCTTTACTATTTAATAAGCAGCAGCACCCAGTCAAATTAGTCTCCAAAATATTCAAAAGCTCACCCCCATAGTTACCGTGAAAATGGGATTCTGGGAAGTCATGGTTCAAAGTATGTATATAAATCACGACGACAGCGACGAATGTGCGTTTAGGCCTATCATCTCTTTCCGTGGCCGCTCAGCGCTACACATTCACTTGGTTGTATCTAGAATGGACCTGACGTCATGAATGACTTAGACAAATACGTCACGGACGCATAATGGACCTTTCCAGTTTCAGCTAGTCCCCGCCCACATCTAGCTAAGCTCCACTCACACCTCGCTCGTGTTGGGATCGATCGATCCCTGAAATACCTGACTATCAATTTCCAGTAAAATTAGACAAGTACGTCACGAACGCATAATGGACCTTTCCAGTTTCAGCTAGTCCCCGCCCACCTCTAGCTAAGCTCCACTCACACCTCGCTCGTGTTGAGATCGATCGATCCCTGAAATACATGACTATCAATTTCCAGAAAACTATACAGGTAAGCTATTAAATATTTTGTAACTAATTTAACCCAGTGCTGTTGCTGCCGTAAGGGTGCTGGTGCTGCTTACGGCAGCAACAGCGCCCAGTTTAATTTGTCTTCAAAATATTAAACATCATGTTTATTAAAAAGCAGACATACAATTCTTACAACGTGTTGGACGATTAAGAGTTAAAGACGCGCCAAATATAATCATTTATGACGTAATGATTACGATGTCAGCATGCACGTTACTTAGGTCAAATTCGACTCCTAACCATAGTTAGCTATAGCTAACTAGATTCAGAGTCGAACTTCAAATAGTTAACTAGCTTATCAACTATAGTCAACCGAGCACCCAAGCTCTGTTCAGATGGTTAGTGCGATATTTGCGTAAATTTCGAAATGGTGGACACCGATCACTTGCCATGAATAAATGCATATAAAAGTGTAAATAGGCCTATTTCATTAAATAGCTTAGGTTTAATGAAATTATGCTTTCTCATTGTATGTCAATGTGCCCAAGCCATATTCCTTCCCACTTTATGTCATATGGACGCTTATTGACGTCTTAGCGGACAAAAACGACCCATTTTCGTAGACCATCGAAACAGACGACAGAAAGGGTTAATGGAGACTGTTACCCGGCGCCAAATTTTCAGCAATAGTAATTCAATGGGGGACTGGGAACCAACGAACTATAGTTAACTATTCAGCGTTCGGCTTGTCATAGCGACTGCGCATGTTCAGTAAACCATGAAACTAACTATAGTTAGCGAGTCGAACTTGACCTATGTTGGCTATGACGTCATATAATCGAAGGATAAAATTGGAAAGGTCCATTGAAGACGGACTATGAGTTGTTGGATAAAATTGGAAAGGTCCATTGAAGACGGACTATGAGTTGTTGTAAGAATTGCATGTCTACTATTTAATACATATTCTGTTGAATAATTTGAAACTAATTTGAGTGGGTGCTGTTGCTGCTATAGCTAGAGGTGAGCCGGGCATAGCTAAAACTGGAAAGGTCCATTGCCTATAGGTGCTGCCATTTTGCGCAAGGGATTGTGGTCATTCACGTTCTCGCCAAATCTCCTACCGCTAAATCTATTTTTAACGAGGGCGAGGTAGCTCGCCTCTATTTAGATTGGCATCGTAGATTTAGGATACATTATCTAGATCTCTCGTGCGCATTAAACACATACCCTCACTATTGGGGCTAGTTATACCTACCGCTAGTGGCCTGGGCAAATTGCTGAATGTATGTTTGCATCAGAAACAAAATTGTATTGTGATCTGTCCCACTGTACCCACGTACATCTCTTAATCTCCACTCCAACACTCGTCCCGATCAAACTGGACAAAATGGCTTCTGTAGTAATCTTGAGAAACTATTTACATCTAACAGGTAGATATTTTTGAAAATTTACCACTGTAATGACTGGCTCGATAGCTATCATTCCAATGGTAAAGTGGCAAAAAAAACCAGTCTCTTGGTCTGCGAATGAGCATAGGATATCTCTATGATAATGGATGGATCTGATCTGTCACCCAAGCATATGACGTCATAATTATGTACGTCATATTTAGGATGACGTCACAATCAAAATTAGGACTGGCCGCGTGTACACGTTCAGGTGATGTGTATACGGTTAGAAAGATCGTAAACGGGTACATGGGGAAAATGTTTAAAATATACATATTTATGTGAAATAAATAAGATAGCCCTCAAAGCAAATGTTTATGTTTTTTGACAAATTAAGTCTCCGAATTTACCGCCACATTCTGTCTGTCAATGATTTCCAAATTAACCGTTTAACGCATAAGCCTCTCAAAACATAACTTCTGCAATGCTCTTGAGAAATGTCAATTTGCAGACCAACAGGAGACAGGTTTTGTCTTTTAAACTTTATTAAATTCATGGGAATTTTTATTAGAAAATTCAAATTTTCTTGAATAGCTTTGAGTGTCAACGGAGTTAACCAGTTTCAGTTTCCTTTATTCACTCAGGCTATTTAACAAACCTACAATTTACACACACACACACACACACACACACACACACACACACACACACACACACACACACACACACACACACACACACCCACACCCACACACACACACACACATATCATATGAGGGAAAGGTTATTTATACCATTGTAGGCGGTAGGCCATTATTATTATTATTATTATTATTATTATTATTATTATTATTATTATTATTATTATTATTATTATAGTGCTAGGTGTAGCGGTAGTAGTAGTAGTAGTAGTAGTAGTAGTAGTAGTAGTAGTAGTAGTAGTAGTAGTAGTAGTAGTAGTAGTAGTCGTTGTCTGGTGTTGGCGTCATTGCTTTTATTATTGTTGTTGTTGTTGTTGTGGGGTAGTGGGTGTAATTGTCGCCGATGCATATTTTGTTGTTGTTATCGTCGTCGTCGTTGTCGTTGTTGAAGATTATGATGATGCTGATGTTGTTGTTGCTGCTGCTGTGGCTGCTGCCGCCGCCGTTGTTGTTGTTGTTGTTGTTGTTGTTGTTGTTGTTGTTGTTGTTGTTGTTGTTGTTGCTTTGATAACCTTAAAAATGTACATAGTTTGCCGAGGACTGGCCTGTTGCATATTCCAAATAATTCCTATGTCGTTGCTGTACTGTTGTCTCTAGCATCGTATTCTGGGATAAATCGCTAAAACCAATTATCCGCACCTAACGGTGACATCCCGGTGACATCCCGACACAGGTATTCCTTTGAATAAACAACACTTCTTGTCAGGTCACATAGGTGTGAATTACTGTTGAGCATTGAAGCGTGATCTTATCAACACAGATTAGGACTACGAATGTCGTGATGTGTGGCATCTAAATTCACCGTGGATTGATCGCCGCCAGCGACTAACTCATTGATGGCCAAGCCGGCCAAAGCGGTCTCTCTTGTGGTCTTGAGGAATATATGTCATTATTGAATGTGTATTTGCATGTCGAAAGAAGCCTATTTTTGTAAATCTATTGCTGCAGTGACTGACTCACCGAGGGAGGCAGTCATGCCAATGGGAAATTTTCAAAAAGTTGTCTTATCTTTGCCCGCAAATAGACATTCAGTAATGTCAGATTTCGATCTTTCTTAGCCAATCTTAGCCATCAAAGGGTGAATGACTATTGCTTGATGTTGATCTGTCCCGGACAGGGCCAAATACGGATTTTTGTCAAAAGTAGGTAAGCAAGCTTTAGCCCCCTTGTGTCAACTTAACCCTATAATGGTCAGGCCGGTCAAAGTGGCCTCTGAAATTGTCTCTATGAATTTACGTTTGCAGACAAAGCGAAGATTAGTTTTGTAAATTTACCACTGCAATGAGTGGGTCATTAGCCGAGCCAGTCATTTCAGTGGTAACGTTTAAAAATAGTTTTCTCTCGGCATGCAAATGAACCCTGAGTTATGATTTTCATTTTCGTTTTAATGATAAAGCCGACCTAAACATCATCTAGTGGTCTTGAGAAATATCCATTTCAATGACATCAAAATGCCCTTTTTGTAAATTGCAGTGAAGATTTTACAAAATAGTTTTCTCTTGATCTGCAAATAGACTTTAATGGAGCACAAAAATGTAATATATAGTATTTTTAAAATCAAAATGAGTATCGCTTAGTAGCGCTGTTAAAATTGTTATTTTAATTTCCAAAACCACCATGATACACCCTCTACATTTAATAATAGGCTAAATAGATATCAAATTAATACTACATTTTTGCAGAAGAATGGTAAATACGTGTACATGGCCAAAAGATAGTCTCATATGAATTCGCCAGCGCATCAGTATATCCGGCATGTGAAAGCTGGTTCGCTAATCCAAGATTCTTGTCTTGGTGCGGTGGTCCAGCGGAAAGATTTCTGGGTTGCTGATGCTATGCGGAATTGCAGGATGACGGTTCGATCCCCGACCGTGGAAATAATGATCAACAAAGTAAACTAACGGGTGCACTCCGTAGGCGGGATTAGTACAGAAAATGAAGGCATCACGTTGCAAGTGAATTAAAAAACTAAGCATAGCTACCTACCTATACCTACCTACCAAGCATGCAAGCAAGCAAACAATCTTTATTGACAAATCCAACATGTGGACATACAGACAATATTCAACATTCTGTTGAATATTTTGATACTAATTTGACTGGGCATTGTACGAATTGTATGACCTTACTATTTAATCAACATTCTGTTGAAAATGTAAAACTAGTTTTCCTAGGCGTTGTATGTCTACTATTATGAATTGCGTTCTATAAAAGCTTTACAGGCATCACAGTCAAAATGCTTAGTGAATGACGTCTCTATCTCCATCGTGAATATTGAGTAGTCTAATCAAGTGTACACATCTTATGTTTTTACTTTTTAATCAACATTCTGTTGAATATTTTGAAATTAATTTGAGCGGGCACTTTGAGCGGGCACTGTTACGGGCATAGGCAGCAAAAACAACCAGTCAAATTAGTTTCAGCATATTCAACACCTCACCTGTATAGTTACCTTGAAATTGGGATCAATCGCAATGCGCCAATTCTCTTATGGAAAGAGGGTATAAGTTATCCAACCTGTCACTCAAGTGTTGACGTCATAATCAATTATGTCACATGTAGGCTGACGTCACAGTCAAAATGCGTAATGAATTACGTAGCTATGGCTATCAGGACTGTTGAAAAGTCCGCAAGCTGTGCGAAATGTATGTCTTTACTATTTAATAAACATTCTGTTGAATATTTTGAAACTAATTTAACTGTGCTGCTGGTATAAGCACCGACAGCGTTTCGTCAATTTAGTTTTAAAATATTCAACATCTCACCTCTATAGTTACCTTGGAAATTGGATTCTGGGAAGTCACGGTTGAAAGTATATAAATCACAATGACGACGGCTATGAATACAGGCCTATCATCATCTGTTAATCTATTTTAACTGCCTCATGGCATAGCGGGTCAAATCGGCCCCTACAGTGACCGTGAGCAATGTCAAATTGCATACCATGAGGGGACAGTTTTTGATAGTTTACCACTGGAATGACTCCCGAGACAGTCATTCCAGATTCCAGTGGCAAATCTGCAAAAACAGTCTTCTCTTGGCCTGCAAATGGACATTCAATATCTAAATATTTTAACATTCTTCACCAAATTTAGACAGTTAAGGTTTAATATATTATGACCACAATATCAGGTACTGTGTCTGTTTCATTTTCCTTATGTATTATAGTATAAAACACTGGGCTGAACATTCGAGATAGTGTATAAATTTCCATTGTTATGTCTCGTAGGGCGTTCGGGCAAAGATTTAAAGTCGTGGGCGCATTTTACTAGTCACTATATGTGTGGTAAATTTTAACAGTAAAACATGTATAATAATATTGTAGAGCGTGAAAAATTTGACAAAATTCGCAAAAATAATGTACATGTGATTTTCATTAGTAATTTATTGTCCTTAATCCGTCACTGGGAAAAGATCCATGCATGCAATTATTAAGCACTATGTATAGACAACTGATGTTCCGAATTTCCAGTCAAAACGGCTGTTAATAACATTGTAGCGGGTGGTTAGATACATAAATCAACAGAAAGGGTATGTATGTGCCAAGTTAGTAATGCTGCAATGCGTTCGGCCCAAGAATTCCACCCATATGGTTAGATATATATCTGAATATGGTAATGAAGCATTGAGTAAAAAAATGTTTACCATGAAGCAATTTAATGCGTTGGACACGATTTCATACCGACAATTGGCTGAAAACCTAGCCACTTCACAGTCTTCACTGCCCTATTGTCTGCAGGTTATGCTCGGCCCCAGATCTTCACCCACATAACCTCGAGTTTAAAATATTATCATTTAGCCTAAATTACTTTCAGCTGTAAACAATATGATATCATATCATTGCTAGCTATATTCATAATTAAATCAAATTCTACAATGAAATAATTCAGCAGTCCGCAATTCAATACGGAAAATTGGCGTAAATTTTGGCAGATCAGTGATTTTCAGTACCATACTGTCTGCAATAAGTTTGGCCCATATTCGGTTCAATATTCATGCATATGGTCAGATCGGTATATGAAGACGCTAATGAAGTACTAAGCTTAAAAATCTCTACCATGAAGTAATTTTGCAGTACGCAATTCCATGGCAAAAATCTGCACAGGTTTTGGCAGATCCATGGTTTTCAGTAGCCTACTGTCTGTAATATGTTTGGCCCCAAAATTTCAGATAGATATATAAATACGCTAATAAAATATCGATTTAAAAAAATTCCACCGTAAAGTAATTTTATAATACGCAACTTTATAGCGACCAAAGGTTGTCAGATGCCAATAATTTACGTACCAATATCTATGTACTCTGTTTGTAACCAGTTTTCAAACATCTAGCCATGCAGATATGTATGTACTCAATATGTATTATTATGTACTAGTGCTGTAAGAAATATTGCATGATTCTACCATCAAATAATATCATAATTACCAAGCATGTCCATGTAGTTACTTACTCGCAATATGTCTCCATTGAAAGATAGTTGGTTCACATTAGCCACAATCGGATAGATGTCGATATGTCCTGATATATCGATTGTAATAGGCTCGACTCCAGAATTCCACCCATATGTTTACATAGTTCTATATGAATGTGCTAATGAAGTATAGAGTTTTAAAAAATTCTACTGCGGAGTAATTTTGAAATCCGCAATTTAGTCGCAACTTAGTTCTCAAATGCTAATAATTTACTATATATTCAGTATCAGAATCTCTGTGGTCGGTTTGTAACCAGACTTTCGAACATAATACCATCTATAACTCACTAGATATTGCACGATTCTATCATCAAATATTTCTTTCAATAATGTGAAAATCTTTATATATATATATCCTATAATTCAGCTCCAGATAGTCTGAATTATCAAACAAAACCCCCAGAATTTACACATCGTCAACAAGATGGATGGAAAGATGGATAGACTGCCCCAAAATATAATCTGCTTCTTCCTATAGCCCATAGCTAATCCTATCCAAGGCCGATGCCATTACAACCATCTTAAAGACATGCCACTACCAAGAAACTATCATTATTACAATCGCAACTACCATCAACACTACATGGGACAGGTAAGAAACTGTAAATGATAGTCAGAACCTATGTAATATTGAATGTTAATACAACAAGATAAACACATTTCTCTCTGTCCTGCAAATATGTTGTCAATTTATCACATGTTTAATGGCTATAACTGTATAGTACATTGACTTTAACTTGAAGTCCATGTCTTCCTGTATTATATAATGCCTGGGCCAGTTCTACATGTATAATTAATTTTTGTGTTCTATGTAGCCGTCCAAGGTCTAGATATAATCACTGTCTTTTGTGGACAACCTGTTGTGCTACTGCAAATTGTATATTATATATAAAATGAATTTGAAGCTCAACTTGAATTATAATAATCTCCGGCCACGCTATTTGCCATTAATGCCTTGCATCAATATGTGTACTTGTTTTAAGATTTATTTCGCTTGAACATTACATCGAGATACACACATTAAGGCTCTAACTGTATACAATCTAAACAATTTTGTTTTCACGCATTCTGGTGTGATATGCATCTTTAATGGCGTTAATTAATTAAACTATTTCGCCTACGGAAACAGTGTCTCAATGTAATGACAACTAACAACAGGAAAGCTGTTACTAAATTCGGACTAAACTGGACTAATTTCAGACTAAACTGTCACTTATTTTGTAAATAACTCGACTGGAACAACATATTTAACAGAATACTCCATCAGGGATAATCTCTCATCCTGGTCTGTAACCTTTAAAGTGTTAAGTAAGGAACATTCGCGTACATGGGGGGGGGGCAGATTTCTTCTGCTGAAAAATTTTATGGGACATTTTGTGATAACACTTATTTCCACAGATTATTTCCTAAAAAAGAATTATCACTCTGACGGCAAGAAATAGCCTCTCAGAACGTCTGATTTTCACATTTTTCCTAAAGACACTTATTCCCCTAAAATTGTACCCAAAATAGGGACACTTTCCACCGCTTGATCCGCTGGGAAAAACTTAGAATAGAAGCTAGGCCCCGTTTACCTCATCCCACCCACTTCACCTTTTCGCTTCCATCCACCCAAACCCCTTGACCAATGTGGTGTACGCCCGGGTACCGGCACAGAAAATGGCACACGTTATATTTTTCACAAGATTATTAATAGCAGCTCGTTCTACGCATCTTCCCTGTCTGAATAACAAATTGAAAACGAATAAAGTGTGTGCGTTCATGTGTGTGCGTGCGCATGCACAAAATGAACGAACGAACAAACGAACTAATGAACGAATTCTATTTTCAGACCATTGCCCAATCAAATGTCGAGACATGACCACTGATATACCGTTCTGTGTTGGCACGGCGCATGAAAAATGCGACATATAAATCAGTCGTGCGTCAGTCGCATAACGCACTAGTGCCAGGTAAATTTAGTTGGCACGGTACATGAGAAGTTCGATTTATAAATCAGGCCTTAGTTTAGTAAATTGGCGTTATTCTGGACATAAATTCACAAAAGCTTATTTGATTCATTTTTAACTCAGCGTCGTAGTGCGGGTATCTGACATCGGGGTGAGGGCAAAGCATAATTATGCACCCCCTCCTCCATTACAGCATCGTCCTATTGCACGATCCTCGCCCCCTCGCCCCTCCCCCCCACTACGTTCCCTGCCATTACAGTAGCATGATTACGCCTCGTGGCCAGGTGTGTCCAGGATGGGATGACTTGTTCAGCTGCGGTTGGGTTGGGGGAGTGATCTAGATGCTCTAAGAGGGCGTGGCCTGCATATCTACACTGCCGAGCCAGTCATTCCGTCGGTAAAATCTCTGAAATGGCATACTCATGGTCTGCAAATAGACATATTTCAGAGTAGCGACATGTGCTTTATATGCCGCTTTAAGAAGCATAATGTAAATATCACATACCTTCACGAACTGATTTTAATAATTTATTCTCCACTGTTGCTTTTGTTGTACAAATTGTAATTAGCTGTTTATCCTGTACATAGTTTAATTAAATTAAATAGATGCCTTTCTAGGTAGGTTTAGAACATAGAAGGTAAATAGCTCCACAAAGAATTGATGTTTAAATATCTGTAATCTAGATCCGCTGATAATAAAGATAGACATATTTCAAGATTAGGAAGCATAATAGTAATTTTTGCCCAAAGAATCGATCTATATATTATTTGACTGATTTCCTTATAGAAAATGTTATCTTGCAGAGCAAAAGTGTGTAATTTCTCAGATCTTACCACTGCAATGACTGGCTCGATTGCCGAGCCAGTCATTCCATTGATAAAATCTCTGAAATGGCATACTCATGGTCTGCAAATAGACATATTTCAGAGTAGCGACATGTGCTTTTATATGCCGCTTTAAGAAGCATAATGTAAATATCACATACCTTCACGAACTGATTTTAATAATTTATTCTCCACTGTTGCTTTTGTTGTACAAATTGTAATTAGCTGTTTATCCTGTACATAGTTTAATTAAATTAAATAGTGTACATAGTGTAAATATAACTGTTCCGAGAGGGCCTCGGGTAGATCAGGCCACTGACGATGTACCCTCTTTAAATAAAGTTTATTTATTTATTTATTTTTTATTTTTTATTTTTTTATTTTTATTTTTTATCTGGAGGTGCGGTGGGGTTGGTGGAGTGATTTAGATGCTCTCAGAGGGCGTGGCCTGCATATCTGGAGGTGCGGTGGGGTTGGGGGAGTGATCTAGATGCTCTCAGAGGGCGTGGCCTGCATATCTGGCGGTGCGGTGGGGTTGGGGGAGTGATCTAGATACTCTCAGAGGGCGTGGCCTGCATATCTGGCGGTGCGGTGGTGTTGGGGGAGTGATCTAGATGCTCTCAGAGGGCGTGGCCTGCATATCTGGAGGTGCGGTGGGGTTGGGGGAGTGATCTAGATGCTCTCAGAGGGCGTGGCCTGCATATCTGGAGGTGCGGTGGGGTTGGGGGGAGTGCTCTAGATGCTCTCAGAGGGCGTGGCCTGCATATCTGGAGGTACATTTGGTGCCCTTTGAACACCAACTCCATTGAACTTTGCCCACTTTACTACAGCACTTGGGCATGATTTCAGTTGGAAGTGGTACGCTCACACGTATGCTTTTAAAAAAATACAATCATGCCACATAAATGACAGCTTTGGATAAACGAATAGATGGTAGTTGATCTAAGTAATTCCACACAAGTGTGGGCTGGGTTTGGCTCCTTTCTCCTGGATATTTTGAAAATCTAGGTGCTCTAAGGCCATCTATAATCCCGGATGGCACTGGCCATCAATTTGTGACAGATTTCCTCGCTGCTCGGTCCACCCCTGCTATAACGAATGCAATTTCGTAAACAGATTTTCCACAAGATTGACCTCTACCTCTTCAGATATATCGTTGCCACGCTTTTCTTTTTAATCGGGAGGCAAAACATGTATAAATCAACGCATTTTAGACCACAGCATGTCATGCTGTGCATCGATTACGAGAAAATGTTTAAATGTGCGCAATATTACAGGTTTTAGTGACGAACATGGGAAAAAATAAATCACGGATACACATCGCCGTTTACATTTTGCAAATTCTGCTTTCAAAACACATCAAATTAAGCATAATTGATTTTCTTATATTTGTTAGATGCTTACGTAATTAGGACATTATGGTGCAAGTGAAATTTTATGACGTTTGATAACTAATTGTTATCAAATAAACAAGGAGGCGCCGAGACGATAAAAGGTGTGTAAATAGACCGGAACCTGTTCCACGCGCAAGGAGTTGTGGGATACTGACTGAATACAGAATTGGGCTGTCGGATTATTGGGTTGTCGGACTAGTGGGTAAGATTTTCGGACTACTGGGTTGTCGGACTATTGGGGCGCCCCCCACGCGCACTTGCATGGCATAACTGCAAAGCTGAAATTAAACTGTCTGGTCAAGGTCCCTGTTTCATCGTCAAAACATGTCTATTTCAATAGATACGTCATTTTTACCCAACATTTGAAGATATTATTAAAATGCAGCAGAAATAACTAATAATTTTACGTACCTTCTAAGTTGCCGTGTGAAAAACATGTGTTTTCACTATTACTTTTTCAGTGCCCATAAAAATGTTCAGAACTGCTAAAGAAATGAAACAAACTGGTCCAATTTTCACGTCAGACGATATCTGCCAGCTGCTGTCACAAACACGGCATGTTGATTTCACCAACATACATTCTTTACTACGGATGCGCCGAAGGGACACGGCCGCTTATATTGTTTTTAATTCTAGAATGATTTATTTCAGGCAGGCGCCAAATACAGCCATAGTTTCTATATATGCTAAAAACTTAAATAATTTTAACATCTTATGATGTGTAAAACAATCCTTATCTTCATTTTAAACACCAGATTTACTACTTTACAGAGCGAAGATACAGGATTTTGATTTTGAAAATAGTGTTGCTGCTATATATATATATATATATATATATATATATATATATATATATATATATAATATAAGAAATAACCAGATATATATATATATATATATATATACACCTGTGCAAAAGTTAAGCACCAGCAAAAACAATAGAACGTAGAAACATGATGGTACAACTAGGCTGCCATACTTTTTGTCCGTTAGCTGACATAATTCCAAGTACGAAATGCACATGCATGCATGACTTCACGCCGCTTGATGTCCGTGCGTGGCGGGAAACAGCACACGTGTTCAGTTATGTAAAAGTCCAGTTTGAGGTGTAGAACATTACATACAGATTTAGGCGACAAGATTAGGAATTTTGTGTTCATGACCGTGGTTTATTTGTACAGAGAGAATTAGCTCTTGATTGTGAACCGCTATGGCAAGACGAAGGTTAAGTGATCGTGTGAAATGGCAAATCATAGGCATGCATACCACTGGTATGTCATGCAGAGAGATTGGCAGACAGCTGAACATTAACCATACTGTAATCAGTCGTTTGATTACAAAACATGGGCAAACTAACGAGGTGAACGACAGGCCTAGATCTGGAAGACCGAAGAAGACTACTGCCGGTGATGATCGAGCCCTAGTACGCCTTGTTAGGAGATCTCCATTCACCAACAGCAGAGTGCTCAGCCAGCAATGGGAAACGCGCAATAGAGTGTCAATGTCTACCGTCAAAAGGAGACTGTATGCTGCTGGCATGAAAGCTAGGAGACCTGTCAGACGGCCTCTCCTCACTGCACACCACAAAGAGGAGCGTCTGAGGTGGTGCAACGAAAGAAGACACTGGAACATGAGATCCTGGAGACGGGTACACTGGTCCGATGAAAGTCGGTTCCTGCTTCATGCCACAGATGGTCGAACTCGTGTATGGAGGTCCAGACGCACGGCGTACGACCAACGTAACATCATGGAAGAAGTTCCATTTGGTGGAGGTTCCTTTATGATATGGGGGTGCATCTCATTTGATTGTAAGCTGGATCTGTTGACTGTACCTGGAACACTAAATGGACAAAGATATCAAGATTCCATACTGGATAGAGTTGTGGTCCCTCATTTTGTAAATCATGCACCTGGAACCCACCCTATATTCATGGATGACAACGCCCGACCACATCGTGCTAGAGCTGTGCATGAATACCTCCGCCAGAATGCCATCGAAACCCTACCATGGCCAGCAAGGAGCCCTGACATGAACCCTATTGAGCATATCTGGGACATTCTGGGAAACATGGTGAGAAGGAGGGATCCTCCCGTGCAGAACCTACAGGAATTAACAGACGCACTCCATCTTGAATGGCAACGAATACCACAAGGGCGTATCAGTCGGTTGGTGTCCAGCATGAGACGTCGTGTCCAGGCCGTCATCCAGGCACAAGGTGGATATACCCGGTATTAATAATGACAGTCTCAAACTAGTGCACAGATGTTAAACTTCGTTTTCAGACACCATTAATGACAATCTAGCCACGTGTGTCAACTGTAGGGCAATAGTTGTCAGTTATGTCAACGTAACCATATTCAGGCCTCGTTTTCAAGTTCAAACAAAAACATACAGTGTTTCCCCACCATCATAATCAGCATTCCTCTAGTTGCATTATTACCTCTTGCACTAAGATGGATGGGTACATAAATGTTTATGCTATTGCTTTCTTCATAGCACATGAATATACCCTCGCATGTGCGTAAAAATAGGGTGGTGCTTAACTTTTGCACAGGTATATATATATATATATATATATATATATATATATATATATATATATATATATATATATATATATATATATATATATATATATATATATATATATATATATATATATATATATATAACTGGCTAGTGCGAAGACCCGAATTTGACCAGGTAACGATTTACTACAATAAATTAAGTTCCCCTTTTAGCGGCGTTGCCGCGTTTGTATCATTATCTTTGCTGACAAACTGTTCGATAGACAGTGATGGTGTATCACCATCTTGTCGCTATAAATAACAGACGTACCTTCCTGTTAGAAACTGGTACCTAAGTACACAAAAACTCTCTACAAATCGATACTGGGTATTTCCAAGCGGTACAGTTATTTGGAGCAGTAAAATGTGTTAATGTCTGTATTCTCTCACTAAACACTTGCTAATTAATAAATAGAAGTTATCTTGTGACAAAAGCTTTTTGACGGTTACTCAGACACCAATGAGGGTTACTCAGACACCATTGACTATTACTATGACATCATTGACAGTTACTCAGACACAATTGACGGTTACTCAGACACCATTAACTATTACTATGCCATCATTGATGGTTACTCAGACACCATTGACTATTACTATGACATCATTGACAGTTACTCAGACACCATTGACGGTTACTCAGACACCATTGACGATTACTCAGACACCGTTGACTATGACTCAGACACCATTGACGATTACTCAGACACCATTGACTTCTTTCTTCTTCTTTTCGTTCGCTGATCATACCGCCAGTCCTGTAAGTGACTATCGACATGATCATAAGCGCTAAGTGCGTGGATCCATCCATGGTTTCTTAGAGTGCGCCGTGCGGCCTGGAACCTCCGTCTTCAGCACTCGAGGTTTCTGTCATGGTTACCTCACCCTTACCTCCTTTAGTCGCCTCTTACGACACGCAGAGGATACAGAAGGTATATTCTAAGCCCCACCTACAGGGCAGCCACCATTACCGGTTACTCAGACACCATTGACGGTTACTCAGATACCATTGACGATTACTCAGACACCATTGACGGTTACTCAGACACCATTGACGATTACTCAGACACTATTGACGATTACTCAGACACCATTGACAGTTACTCAGACACCATCGACTATTACTCAGACACCATCGACGATTACACAGACACCATCGACTATTACTCAGACACCATTGACTATTACTCAGACACCATTGACGGTTACTCGGACACCATTGACGGTTACTCGGACGCCGTTGACGGTTACTCAGACACCATTGATGATTACTCAGACACCGTTGACGATTACTCAGACACCGTTGACGGTTACTCGGACGCCGTTGACGGTTACTTGGACGCCGTTGACGATTACTCAGACACCGTTGACGGTTACTCAGACACCATTGACGATTACTCAGACACCATTGACGATTACTCAGACACCATTGACTATTACTCAGACACCATTGACAATTACTCAGACACCGTTGACGGTTACTCAGACACCGTTGACGGTTACTCAGACACCGTTGACGATTAATCAGACACCATCGGAACATTGACGATTGCTATGACAACAACAACGATTACAATGACAACAGTAACGATTACTATGACACAACTGTCACTGCTGCTGCTGCTACTGCTACTACTACCGCTACTACTACCGCTACTACTACCGCTACTACTACCGCTACTACTACCGCTACTACTACCGCTACTACTACCGCTACTACTACCGCTACTACTACCGCTACTACTACCGCTACTACTACCGCTACTACTACCGCTACTACTACCGCTACTACTACCGCTACTACTACCGCTACTACTACCGCTACTACTACCGCTACTACTACCGCTACTACTACCGCCACTACTACCGCCACTACTACCGCTACTACAACCGCTACTACTACCGCTACTACTACCGCTACTACTACCGCTACTACTACCGCTACTACTACCGCTACTACTACCGCTACTACTACCGCTACTACTACCGCTACTACTACCGCTACTACTACCGCTACTACTACCGCTACTACTACCGCTACTACTACCGCTACTACTACCGCTACTACTACCGCTACTACTACTACTACTACTACTACTACTACTACTACTACTACTACTACTACTACCACCGAGAACCGAGACAGTGGCATATTCTCGGGAACGACCTTGTTTGTGCCTGCAAATGTACATTAAATAAGTAAATGCATATTTGGATTTTATTGAACAAATTTAACCAGTAAATGGTTAGTTAACATTAATGGCACATGGCTTTCCTCAAACAAAATGACAAATCTCGGGCAGTAAGATAAGCCTAAATATTTAGTTTTGAATTTTTTCATTTATTGAAGATTCTGAGTCAGTGCGTTGATAATATTAACTACATACTTGCGAGTGCCAGTTCTGTTATTTTATTGCCTTGTAAAAACATAATTTATATACCCGTCGACACCGTCAGGCAAGTCTGTCAATCTTTCAGTGGAGAGACAGATATACTAAAGTCTACCATCATTTCCGGATTCACTCTCCTGCTTTTCCACTCATTCACTGGTCCGCCCGCCTACGCACCCGTCAGCTCCTATCCATCCACCCATGCATTCACTAGTTTGGCTGCCGCATGATCCACTTGTCCGTCCGTCCATTTTCCCATTCCTCACTCTATTCCGCCTTCCATCTGCCCGTCTGTTCATTCCGAACTCCGGCCCCTGCACCTTCTCCAGCCGATCCCGCTCTATCCTTCTCTCCTACCCATCCCTCATCCGGCCTCTCATCCTTCCGTGTGTGCGTGCGTGCGTGCGTGCGTGCGTGCGTGCGTACGTGCGTGCGTGCGTGTGGGTGGGTGGGTGGGTGTGTGTGTGTGATTTGGATGGTGGGCGAGTGTGTGTGTGGATGTATGAATTGATGGATGGATGGATATATGGATGGGTGTATGAATGGATGGATGGATATATGGATGGGTGTATGAATGGATGGATGGGTGTATGAATGGATGGATGGGTGGATATATGGATGGTTGTATGAATGGATGGGTGTATGAATGGATGGGTGTATGAATGGATGGCTGGCTGTATGAATGGATGGATGGGTGTATGAATGGATGGATGGGTGTATGAATGGATGGATAGATGGATGGATGGGTGGATGGATCGGTGTATGAATGGATGGTTGGATGGGTGGATGGATGGTCCTCCCCCTCCCTCATGCAATGCGGATGTCAGAGTTGCTTCCTGGAGATGTGTCCTCTCTCCCTCAAGATGGGTGTGGCGGGTGTCAGAGTTGCTACCTGGAGATGTCGTCTCTCTCGCACATGATGGGTGTGGCGGGATGTCAGAGGTGCTACCTGGAGATCTATCCTCTCCCTCATGTTGGGGGTGGCAGATGTCAGAGGTGCTACCGGGAGATGTATTCTCCCTCCCTCATTATGGGGGTGGCGGATGTCAGAGGTACTACCTGGAGATGTGTCCTCTCCCCCTCAAGATGGGTGTGGCGGGTGTCAGAGTTGCTACCTGGAGATGTCTTCTCTCTCGCACGTGATGGGTGTGGCGGGATGTCAGAGGTGCTACCTGGAGATCTATCCTCTCTCCCTCATGATGGGGGTAGCGGGTGTCAGAGTTGCTACCTGGAGATGTATTCTCCCTCCCTCATTATGGGTGCGGCGGATGTCAGAGGTACTACCTGGAGATGTGTCCTCTCTCCCTCAAGATGGGGGTGGCGGATGTCAGAGTTGCTACCTCGAGATGTATTCTCCCTCCCTCATTATGGGGGTGGCGGATGTCAGAGGTGCTACCTGGAAATGTATTTTCGCTGGCATATGATGGGGTGCCGGGTATCAGCGTGCTACTTGGAGATGTATCCTCTCTCCCTCATGATGGGGTGACGGGTGTCAGAGGTGGTACCTGGAGATGTGTCCTCTCTCCCTCAAGATGGGGGTGGCGGATGTCAGAGTTGCTACCTCGAGATGTATTCTCCCTCCCTCATTATGGGGGTGGCGGATGTCAGAGGTGCTACCTGGAGATGTGTCCTCTCCCCCTCAAGATGGGTGTGGCGGGTGTCAGAATTGCTACCTGGAGATGTCTTCTCTCTCGCACATGATGGGTGTGGCGGGATGTCAGAGGTGCTACCTGGAGATCTATCCTCTCTCCCTCAAGATGGGGGTGGCGGATGTCAGAGTTGCTACCTCGAGATGTATTCTCCCTCCCTCATGATGGGGGTGGCGGATGTCAGAGGTGCTACCTGGAGATGTATTCTCCCTCCCTCATGATGGGGGTGGCGGGTGTCAGAGGTGTTACCTGGAAATGTATTTTCGCTGGCATATGATGGGGTGCCGGGTATCAGACGTGCTACTTGGAGATGTATCCTCTCTCCCTCATGATGGGGTGACAGGTGTCAGAGGTGGTACCTGGAGATGTATCCTCTCTCCCTCATGATGGGGTGACGGGTGTCAGAGGTTCTACCTGGAGATGTATCCTCTCTCCCTCATGATGGGGTAACGGGTATCAGACGTGCTACATGGAGGTGTATCCTCTCTCCCTCATGATGGGGTGACGGGTGTCAGAGCTGGTACCTGGAGATGTACTTGTGCACTCCGCAATCATATGGTTAACTCATGCAATATTTAGGTGAGTTCCATCCCGCGGTTTCTGAGATATGTTATAATCAATTTGACCTTTTGACCCATGCCCCGCCTCAATGTGGGCGAAGCCAAATATAAACATTTTCTTCCATAGCACAAGCTTATGAGTAACCCATATACCAAATTTGGTTCAATTCCACTAAATGGTTTGGAGATAGCGTGATGGACGGACAAAGGCGATTTCAGTATCCCAGACATTTTTTTCAAAAAGTGGGGATAATACCTCCTCATAGACAAGCTATTGTTAATTGGTTAGCTGCTTAGTGGCACTCACTTCAAACTGGTGTATATTGTTTATGATTTAGACACACACACGCACGCACGCACGCACACGCAATGTTTTTTTTGTAATAAAAGTAGTATTACATATAAATTAAACAATATAATAGTCAAATATTTCCTGGGTACGATACTAGCCTGTTACTCTACTGTGATTGTCATGACCGTTGCTGGGAAGATCACTACCTCCATGTGTAGGCTGTTCCTCTCTAGAGTCGGCATGGTATAACTTCACTTCACCTTTCAGGACAGATGAGCAAATAATGGCATGTGGTATCAATGACGGACATCTAATTATGTATTTATACAGTTTTGTCGATATGACAAATTGTGTAACTCTCATAGCAGCCAATAACAGTTTATGCAGTGGGGTTGAGAAATGTTCATTTGTAGACCAAGAGAGGACTATTTTTGAAAATTTACCACTGGAAAGACTGGCTCGATAACAGAGCCAGTCATTCCAGTGCTAAATCTTAAAAAATAGACTTCTCTTGGTCTGCAAATTGAATATTTTTTATGAGAAAATTGAAATTCTCTTAAACAAATTCTAGGATTAAAGGGTTAATGTAAGCTGTTGAATATTTTGAAACTAGTTTAACTGGCTACTTTTGCTGCCTATGTCAGCAACAGTGTCCTGTCAAATTAGCTTCCAAATGATCAACAGAATGGTTATTAAGTAGTAAAGGCATACAGTTCATACGCACCTCATTATGGGTGTGGCGGATGTCAGAGAGGGGAACTACCTGGAGATGTGTCCTCTCTCCCTCAAGATGGGGGTGGCGGATGTCAGAGCTGCTACCTCGAGATGTCTTCTCCCTCCCTCATGATGGGGGTGGCGGATGTCAGAGGTGCTACCTGGAGATGTCTTCCCTCTCGCACATGATGGGTGTGGCGGGGTGTCTGAGGTGCTACATCGAGATGTATCCTCTCCCCCTCATGATGGGGGTGGCGGATGTCAGAGGTGCTACCTGGAGATGTATTCTCTCTCCCTCATGATGGGGGTGGCACATGTCAGAGGTGCTACCTGGAGATGTATCCTCTCTCCCTCATGATGGGGTGGCTGGTATCAGACGTGCTACATGGAGGTGTATCCTCTCTCCCTCATGATGGGGTGACGGGTGTCAGAGGTGCTACCTGGAGATGTATCCTCTCTCCCCCATGATGGTGTGGCGGGTATCAGACGTGCTACATGGAGGTGTATCCTCTCTCCCTCATGATGGGGTGACGGGTGTCAGAGCTGGTACCTGGAGATGTACTTGTGCTCGATAACAGAGCCAGTCATTCCAGTGGTAAATCTTAAAAAATAGACTTCTCTTGGTCTGCAAATTGAATATTTTTTAGGAGAAGATTGAAATCTTCTTAAACAAATTCGAGGATTAAACGGTTAATGTAAGCTGTTGAATATTTTGAAACTAGTTTAACTGGCTGCTTTTGCTGCCTATATCAGCAACAGTGTCCTGTCAAATTAGCTTCCAAATGATCAACAGAATGGTTATTAAGAAGTAAAGGCATACAGTTCATACGCATCACAAACTATTAATCGTTCAGGAGGGACGTAAATACACCATTCAATAATTCATTACGTATGAGTGTGACGTCAGCCTACCTGTGACGTCCTTGATTATGACGTCATATACCTGATCCACAGATTGGATTTTCTCTATTTGCCTGATGTCCTCTGGGAACTCCTTTATCCATGAGATATTTTGTTAAGCAAAACATTCAAATTCTTTGAATCCTTTTGTAAGGATTGTTTACATGGTATGTGTCAATTTCCAAAACGCTATTTCTGCAAGACACTGCTACCATAGATGGCAGCAAAATAAAATAAAATAGACACATCATTTTGCATTAGAAAGTGAATATGGGATGGTGATAATCTGTCACGACAAGGGTTAGTCCTCGTCTTACTTTCAACAATTCTGTGTCAGGAGTTCAGATAGCTTAGTCAGAGATTGTGAATGTTCAAGGTGTCTCATTTCAAACTGTCCTGGCTTGAGTGACTGCTCTAAATAAATTAATATGGGATCTAAAACTCGTTGCCATCTCAGATTTCACTGATGAGGTTTTGCAGATGACATATTCCAGGAGTTATATCTCTGGACCTGATATTTCTAAAAAATTTGCTTGAAAGTTGTTAGTGGCAAATATTCAGACAAATTGTTTTCAAAATATTCAGCAAATCAAGAGAATTCAGCCACACACTCACGCGCGCGCGCGCACACGTGCCACGCGCGCACGTACGCACCAGATCACACTATAACCGCATCCCCTTATGGGGTGAGGGGGAGGGCCGAGGGTAATTATAATTCTCTCTACTAACATTCGTTCCAAATGAGATCTTACAAAACAAGTGTAATCAATTCCTTGCAGCTATATCACTTTCAGAATTGATACCAAACTACGCTGAACATTTGCACTGGTATATTATGTAATGCACGAATCAATGATACATAATGGAAGATCATGTCAATAACACTTTAATGGCTAGATTTGATCAAGAATATCAGAATATTTGCTTATTGAATGCTTATTTGCAGGCCAAGAGGCTTTTTGAAAATTTACGACTGAAATGACTGTCTCGGTTTTCAAACCAATCATTCCGCTGGTACATATTCAGAAATAGTTTTCTCTTGGTCTGCAAACAACATTCCACAAGACCACCATAGAGGCCAGTGTTTGGCCGACGACAGCATGAAAGGGTTAACATAATTGTGTGTACTCGTACTAGAAACAAGAGGCGGCCCAAGCGGCATGTATCGCTCACCTGGAACATAGGCATTTGAACTAGAAAGATCATTAACTATAAGTAGAACCCGAAGGAGTTGGTCAGAATTATAACAAGAACATGGCAGATATGTTCCTTTAGGTATCAACTTCCCTTGGATAAATTTTAATGGCTTTTAGTCCCTAATCATATTTCCCAAATTTCAGCCTGATCCGTTCAGCAATTCTGTAGAAGTGGCTTTCACGAAAACTAGGTCATTCAAGATAGCAGCTAAGGCCCAACTTCCCTTGAAGTAACTTGTTCAGCTGTTGACCTAGATGGCCTTTTCTGAGTTTTGAATCAAACCCCAAGCGTATCCTGAAAAAAGGCGTTTCAAAATGCCAGCCAAAATCCAAGTTAGCCACCAGGCAAATTGGCTGATCGCTTCATTTGAAGAAATCTGGATCTCTATGGCATAAAGCTAGGATTCCATCAACGCGTATCCGAATGAGTGATTCCATTTGTACGTATGCGTATCCGAAAGTAGTGATTTTATTCAAATAATTGGACTACCACTACTGCCGCCGCCGCCACTGCTGCTGTTGTTACTACCACTACTACTACTACTACTACTACTACTACTACTACTACTACTACTACTACTACTACTACTACTACTACTACTACTACTACTACTACTACTACTACTACTGCCACTGCCACTGCCACTACTACTACTACTACTGCCGCTGCCACTACTACTACTACTACTACTACTACTACTACTACTACTACTACTACTACTACTACTACTACTACTACTACTACTACTACTACTACTACTACTATTACTATTACTATTACTACTACTACTACTACTACTACTACTACTACTACTACTACTACTACTACTACTATTACTATTACTACTACTACTACTACTACTACTACTACTACTACTACTAGCATGATTATGTTCTAAAATAGTCTATCAGCCTTTCAGTGAGTTTCACATTCCTACGCGCTTACTATGAATTCAACTTCTATATTGGAACACATGTCCATAATAATAGTGTCGATTTTGGGAAAGCCTGTGGATGACGTAATGAAAACGTCATTTTCAAGGAATCCCACATCTGAATGCTGTCAGTATCCGAATAATAATATGGAATCATACTATCTATTTGTAATGGGAGCGGAAAAAATTTCGGATACGGATACGCATACGCATACGCGTTAATGGAATCCTAGCTTAAGGAAGCCGTATGTCAAAGATTTGAAATCGGTTCAGCGCTTCTCGAGAAAACATTTAAAATGTCCTATTGATTTAGTATAGGAGCGTTTGGTGGGAAAATGATCCAAGATGGATACCAAACCGTTTATCCGACAGTTAATTTGAAATCGGAATACCCAAAAACCGATTTCAGCTTCAAAATCCATCAAATAAAAATATTCAATACTGCCGCCAAACGCGCTACATTTTGATTGGTCCACGGCGGCCATGTTTTTTACGTATAAATTTCCCTTGAATTTATTGGCCCTTAGTTCCTAATTATATCTGCCAAATTTCAGCGGTCCTGGAGAGTTGTTTTTGCGAAAACTAGGTAAACCTAAATGGCCGCCGAAGCATTTGTCCAATCAAGTTTGCTTGAACAAATGTGGTTCAGTGGGTGCCATAAATAATGTTTTATGAGCTTGGAATCGATCCCCCTAGTGGTTTCGGAGATTTTAAAAATCGGCCAAAATCCAAAATGGCTGCTGGCCAAATTGGTTGATCACCTTCTTTTGAACCAACTTGTGTCCCTATGTCCTAAGGATGCTTCCTCTTCCTGCCAAATATACGTGAAATCGGCAGAGTGGTTCTCAAGAAGATATTTTAAATTTCCCATAACTTTAGTATGTGAGTCTTTGGCAGGAAAATGATCTAAGATGGCCACAAAACCGTTTATCTGGGTTTCGAAAATTACAAATCTGAAAACAGAATACACAAAAGCCTATATAAAACCATTTCGGCTTCAAAATCCATCAAATAAAAATATCCAATATGGCCGCCAAACATGCTACATTTTGATTGGCCGACTGCGGCCATGTTTTTTGACGGATCAACCTCCCTTGAAAAAACTTTAATGTCCTAAGCATATCGCCCAAATTTCGGCCTGATCCCTTCATCGGTTATAGAGGTCGTTTTCGCGAAAACTAGGTCATCCAAGATGGCTGCCGAACCATTTGGTCAATCAAGTTCTTGTGAACAGACCTACATGATATTTCATGGGTTTTAAATCAATCCCCTGAGCGGTTAAGGAGATTTTTAAAAAGTCTAAAAATCGACCAAAATCCAAGATGGGCACCGGCTTCATTTGAACAAACTTGGATGTCTGCCCTAAGGATGCTTCCTGCCAAATATAATTGAAATCCGCTCAGTGGTTTTCGAGAAGATATTCTAAATTTCCCATTGCTAGTATGGGAGCTTTTCATGGGAAAATAATCCAAGATGGGCCCAAAACCGTTTATCAGAGTTTCAAAAATGGCAAATTTGAAATCAGAATACACAAAAACCTATACAAAGCCAATTTTGGCTTCAAGCTAAATCACATAAAAAAGTTCAATATGGTCACCAAACATGCTACCTTTTGATTGGCCTATGGCGGCCATGTTTTTGATGTATCAACTTCCCTTGAACAAACTGTAATGACCATTAGTCCCTAATCACATCTCATAAATTTTGGCCTTATCTATTCCCGGTTCTGGAGAAGTAGTTTTCTCGATAACTAGGTTATCCAAGATGGCTGCCGAACCATTTGGTCAATCAAGTTCTCTTGAACAAACTTGGCGTATCGCTTGCCCTAGATGATATTATCAAGAGAAGGGACGAAAAAATTAACCAAGGATCTGATTAATTGCCATACCTGAGACAAATATCAATATAACTAGCATATGACCAATTGGTAGGCCAGTCCCTGCAATCGATAACATAGACTTTACAGTTTACTTTCACTACTACTACTACTGCTGATGCAGCTGCTGCCACTGCTACTACTACTACTCTTACTACTACTACTACTACTACTACTACTACTACTACTACTACTACTACTACTACTACTAGACGGGTGGTTGAAAGCCAGTCCGGTGAAAGAGGATTTTTGTCCTCTAGATGGTGGTCTGATGGTTGAGCACTCGCCTCCCAATTGCTAGGCGAAAGTTGCCATAGAATTGCCAGGTTCGAACTCGGGTCGAAAAAATTGAAAACGGTAAAATTACATTCCAAATGATGAAGAGCTAGATCCTAGTGCCAGTGCGTCGTCAAAGACAGGGTTCATAGAACTAATGCTTGACAATAATGAAAACTGCCGCTGCCGCTGCTACTACTACTACTACTACTACTACTACTACTACTACTACTACTACTACTACTACTACTACTACGTCTTTAAATAGCCCCCAGACGATATCACATCTGCCGATTCTTTAACAACTCCAACTATCTCAACTTCATATTACAGTGATGAGCTCTTCCTTTCCCCTCCCCATCCCACCCTCAGTAACATACAAAAAGTCCCATATAATAATAGACCACTCAAAGCTAAATTTAAATAAAATAAGATATTGAGGTAACTAGGGAGTACACGTAAATAATAATATATGCGTATTTATGTCTGCAACTATGTATGTGTATATGTAATTATGGATGCCATAAATATGTTTTTGAATGTCTTGTGTTTTATGTTTGTGAACATAGGCAAAATCACCAGTGTCATATATCTATGTAAGTATAAAATCGCTACACACCCACGGATTAAGGTTTAACTCTCGAGGGACTGCTGCAAGCCAACAAAGAAAACTCAAATAGGCAGGGATTCAAGGCCTGCTGCATGTTTTTCGGGTGAACTTGACTGTACTGTGTGTGTGGAAATGCCAAAAACAGCTTTCCGTCAAATTGCCTTCAGGATATTTGTTATATCCAGTTTGTGTGAGAGCGAGCATAAACATATATATGCTCTATTGTACAATATAAAGTTTGAGGCGAGATTCGTATTTTTTGCACAGGGAGTCAATGTATGGCTAATAAAATCCTAAAATAGTTTAGTTTACTGGCTAATAATTCCAAAATGGTAGTCAGATATCTGAGTATTCATATCACAGTAGCTTTTCAGCATTGTGTCAATGTGCCATTGTCTTGTGATATGTGTCATAAATGTTAATGTACAAATGATTTGTGATATGTGTAAGAAGTTCATCGCGCTATAGGCCATGCCATTGATGGACTGCGTGTTTACAGGTTTTTTTTAGCTCACCTGGCCTGAAAGGCCAAAGTGAGCTTATGTCATGGCGACCGTCAGTCGGCTGTCCATTGTCTGTCCGTCCATCAACTTTTTCTTTAAACGACTTCTCCTCAAGAACCACTAGGCCGATTTCAATTATATTTGGCAGGAATCATTCATAGGGGATAAAGATCCAAGTTTGTTGAAAGGACGCTGATCGCCCCATTTGAGCGGCGGCCATCTTGGATTTTGGCTGATATTTCGAAAGCTCATCTCTGAAACAACTTGGGGGATTGATTCAAAACTCAGATGAAATATCATCTGGGCCCAAAACTGAACCAAGTTTGTACAAGAGAAATTGATTGGCCAAATGGTTTGGTGGGCATCTTGGATGACCTAGTTTCGTGAAAATGTCTTCTCCATAACCGCTAAAAGGATCGAGCCGAAATTTGGGCGATATCATTAGGGAATAAGGAGCACTAAAGTTGGCATTGATAGGTAAACAAACATGGCCGCTGTGGACCAATCAAAATGTAGCGTGTTTGGCAGCCATATTTGATTCTTTTATTTGATGGATTTTGAAGTCGAAAATGGTTTTGTATAGGTATTTGGCTATGCTGATTTCACCCATGCCATTTCTGAATAAATCAGATAAACGGTTCGGCGGCATGGAGTAGAAATTGACATTTAGTACAGGTGGTCTTTATAGCAGGTTGAACTACATTCTATCGTTTGCATCCTTAGGCTGAGTGCCCCCCCCCCACCATGCACAGTTATCAATTTGCTTAGTTCTTTAGTGTTGTGTAGTGGGAGCTGAAGTTATTAAAAAGATAATTTGACAAAGTCAATACTTCCTTTAGAAAGCAACAACTTTCAGTCAAATAAATTTCAAAATCTTCAACGTTATTGATACCAGAGGACACAATACATATCTTAGACATTTGGCTACCTGAGGAAAATGATTAATTAATGTGTATTTGGAGTTTTCTTTCCACCTTCCTTTGACATATCACCTGACAGATTCTATTGCCAGAGTAGATAATAATAGATTAACAGATTAACCTCCACTGCCTAACCATTTAAGATATGTATTATGTGCTCTGGCATCCCTACTGTTAAAATATTTTGAAATGTGTTTGAATCTCTGAAAGTTGTTGCTGCCTAAGGCAGCTATGACTCAGTCAAATTATTTTATAAATAAACTACATCATCGCAATGCCCATCCCTGCTGCTAACCTGGCCATTCAGTCAGATGTGCATGTGTTAAATGGATGGTTTCTAATACACTCAGCTGAACTTGCTATAAAGACCACTTTGTTAACCCTTTCATTGATGAATTCCCTATATTTTCACGACATGCATACAGTAAAAACTGTTGAATATTTTGAAATCAATTTGACTGGAACCATTGCTGTCTAAGGCACAACGGCTTCGGGTCAAAGTAATTTCAAAATATTCAACAAAATAAGTTTTTTTATCATAAAGAATACAATTGATGAAAGGGTTCCGAGACCACCTGCCTTAAAGACTAAATGTATTTTCTTCATTTGCTAAATCTGATTAAGCAATGTATTTGAACATTTATTATCCCTCTAATGGTCAAGCTGGCCAAAACCTGCCTCTGCAGTGGTCTTTGGAATGTCCATTTGCAGGCCAGTTTAAGACTATTTTTGAAAATTTACCACTAGAATGACTGGATCGATAATCGAGTCAGTCAATCCAGTGATCAATTTTCAAAAATTGCCACATCTTGGCCTGTAAATGCACATATGTTGAGGAAAAATTTCAATTTTACTGAAAAATCTTGACCATTAAAAGGGTTAAGAAACCACCTGTCATAAGAGACCACCTTCTGATTCTCACTTGAGGGGTGGCTTAATACACGTTTGATTGCATGGCATCAATTTCTGTTGTTAGAACTGATATGTCGCTTAAATAATGTTCAAAAGCACCTTTGCAAATGCAGTCCCCAGATTGTTGTCAATATCTTGAAAACTAAACCATTTGACTGAGTCATTGGAAGTAGGTGGCATTGATTGTAAAACTCAATAAAGATAAGTTGAGGTGTCAATGTTCCAGATGAGCGACACATGCCCCTCGGCCTCTTGTTTATATGTATTAAACAAGAGGCCCAAGGGGCCTGTGTCGCTCACCTGGAGCATTATGCATTTTTGTCACAATTGTGGGGGGGGGGTGTGATTTAGGAGTAGTCTTCTAAATGATTTTGTGGTCATTTTTGCAAGTCCAATATGGCCGCCAAACACGCTACATTTTGATTGGTCCACTGCAGCCATTTTTCTGACGTAGCGCCTTCCCTTGAAATAACTTTAATGGCACTCACTGCCTATTCATATCTCCCAAATTTCGGCCCAATCTGCTCAGTGATTCTGGAGCCATTTTGGCAAAAATTAGGCTATCCAAGATGGTCACCAAACCATTTGGCCAATCAAGTTCTCTTGAGACAAACTTGGTGCAGCTCTTGCCATAGATGATATTTCATGTTTTGAATTGATCCCCAAGTGCTTTTGGAGAAGATATTTAAAGACATTTTAAAGTGGCCAGTTATTTTGACGGATCAACTTCTCCTGAACAAACTTTAATGGCCCTTAGTCCGTAATCATATATCACAAATTTCGGCCTGATCGCTTCGGCGGTTCTGGGGAAGAAGTCATCTTTGCGAAAACGAGATCATCCAAGATGGCCGCTGAACCACTTAGCCAATAATTTTCCCTTGAACAAATTTGGGCCAGCTCTTACCATAGATCATATTTCACAAGGTCTGAATTGATCCCTCAAACGGTTTTGGAGAAGACTTTAAAGCCATTTCTAAAAATCAGCCAAAATCCAAGATGGCCACCGGCGGAATTGGCCTATCGGTTTGTTTGAACAAAAGTTTAATCTCCATATGGTAAGGATGCTTCCTGCCAAATATAATTGAAATCGGCCCAGTAGTTCTCGAGAAGACGACATTTTAAATTTCACATTGCTTTAGTATGGGAGCTTTTGGCAGGAAAATGATCCAAGATGGCCCCCAACCCGCTTATCCGACACTTTAGAAAATTGCAAATTTGAGATCAGGATACCCAAAAATCTATATAAAACCAACTTTGGCCTCAAAATCCCTCAAATAAAAAAAATCCAAAATGGCCACCAAATACGCTATATTTTGATTGGCCCACCGCGCCCATGGGGTTTTTTTTATGGATTACCTTCTCTTGAACAAATATATCACAAATTTCGGCCTGATCGTTTCAGTGGTTCTGGGGAAGAAGCCGTTTTGGCGAAAGCTAGGTCATCCAAGATGGCCACTGAACCATTTGGTCAAACAAGTTCCCTTGAACAAACTTGGTTCAGCTCTTACCCTAGATCATATTTCGTGAGTTCTGAATCGATCCCTCAAATGGGTTTGGAGATGATGTTTAAAGATATTAAAAAAAATCGACCGAAATCCAAGATTGCCTTCGACCAAATTGGCCGATCGAGTTCGTTTGAACAAATTTGAATCTCTATCCCGTAAGATGCTTCCTGCCAAATATAATTGAAATCGGCCCAGTAGTTCTCGAAAAGAAGAAATATTAAATTTCCCATTTTCTTTTGCAATTGCTTCAGCTTTTGGCGGGAAAATGATCCCACACGGCCGCCAAACCATTTATCCGACAGTTTCGGCATACCCCCAAAAAAACTATATAAAAACAATTTTAGCCTCATAGTCCATCAAATAAAAAAAGTCCAATATGACCGCCAAACGTGCTATATTTTGATTGGCCCACGGCGGCCATGTTTTTTGACGGATCAACTTCTCTTGAACAACTTTACTGGCCCTTAGTCCCTAATCATATCTGCCAAATTTTGGCATGGTCCCTTCAGCGGTTCTGGAGAAGTCACTTTCGCTAAAACTAGGTCAACCAAGATGGCCGCCGAACCATTTGACCAATCAAGTTCCCCTGAACAAAGTTGGTTGAGCTCTTGCTTTGGGTCATATTTCATGAGGTTTCCTTCAATCCCTCAAGTTGTTTCGGAGAAGATTTTTAGACGTTTCTATAAACCGGCCAAAATCCAAGATGGCCACAGGCCAAATTGGCCAATCGACTTCGTTTGAACAAATTTGGATCCCTATGCCCTAAGGATGCTTCCTGGCAAATATAATTGAAATCGTCCCAGCGGTTCTTGAGAAGTTGTTTTAAAGGAAAAGTTGACGGATGGACAGACGACGGACGGACACATGACGGATGGTCACCATGACATAAGCTCACTTGGTCTTTCAGGCCCGGTGAGCTAAAAATCATGAAATAAAGTAAATTTGAATTTGTGTTTTGAATCAATCTCACAAGCAGTTTCGGAGATTTTTAAACACATTTCTAAAAATTGGACAGAATACAAGATGGCCACTGGCCAAATTGGTCAATCGACTTCATTCGAACAAACTCGCAACGCGATGCTGTAAGAATGCTTCCTGCAAAATATAATCGAAATCGGTCGAGTGGTTCTAGACTAGAACTCATTTAAAGATAAAGTTGACAGACTGACGGTCGCCGAGGCATAAGCCCACGTGACCAGGTGTGTTTAAAACAATAATAATACCATAACTGGATCATATGCTGGATTAAGAATTATAATGAATTAAATTCTAAGAAATAGTGAGGTAATGGCAGTGAGAAGCGGATTATGTTTATTATGTCATCCAACAGATTTAGTTAAACTCAGTTCAAAACACATCAATATTTGTCAATGAAATATAAACCAGCATTTGTGTGTTTAGCAAGTAACACTCAAACTATGTCGCAAAACGTAAACGGCCAACAACCTGCCAACACACATAGCAATGTAACAAAGACTGCTTCAACCATAGAACCCAGTAGACCCATTCCAGTACTACAGCAGAATGGCACATTTACAGATACAACTAACTCAAACTATGGACACCCTACATGTGGTTTAACGCAAGCGAAAATCCCTATGAAACAAAATACAACCACAACCCAAAACAGGAATAACTATCACAAGCAGGCACACATCTAATTTACTAGTTCGCTGATTCCAGTATGCAATACACTGGGCAAGACAAACCACAACATAGATGAGAGAAAACGAGGTCTTGTAATTGGAAGCTCCACTCTCAGAAATGTTAGTGGCAGATACATGTCCAACAATGAACTGAACATCAATATAAGAACTCTGAGAGGAGCAAAAATTTGATGTACATAGCCAGATACAAAAAACCCAACAGACCCCCATTTAGTGGGTTGGTCTGTAGTTTTATTAACCACTATCAAAACATAATTACCGTTCAATCACTACTTGCTAAATCAAATATCTGCATTTAGCTATCAGAATAAAATTTTTATGCTAGCTTACATACTCCCTAATGCCAATACCATCACCATGTAGACCCTCAACCAGGCTTCTGGTAGAGGGACCCCCTGCATTAGCCTTACAAAAGACTGGCACCAGTCTGTACACACTCCTTGGTGACGCCTGTCACTAAGCATGCGCGTGCATGCGCAGTAGGTCCCAAATGTGAACTGATTCACTTTTCTAAATTTAAGTGCAATATATCCGGAATAGATTCTCAAATCAATACCCAGCGGGGTGGCTGAGGCCGGGTCATAGTGATTGAACGGTAAGTATGTTTTTATAGTGGTTAATAAAACTACAGACCAACCCACTAAAGGGGGGGTCTGTTGGGGGTTGTTATTACACCACAAAAACATCCATTACCGTTCAATCACTACTTGCTAAACCCGTAGATTTGGTCAGTGTCCCACTACGAAACTTTGGTGGGAGGAGATTTGAGAATCCATAAGCAAGGATAAAAATCAAACAAAAGATAACCAAATGTTAATAACGTAACATAATGGTGCATCTTAATCAATTACACAGTGATTATCAAACAAGTATTTCTTTAAACTTAAAGAAATAAATAAAAACCAAAGAACAACTCACACCATTACATGCAGACGCACGGTCCTAACGAAAATGGTGGGATGTGCTTGGTAAATGGTCTTCAGCCTTTTTAGTTAAAATCATAAAGTTCCTAAAAAAAAAAAGGAAGCTGCTGTGCTCTGGTCTTTTAAATAAAAAGTAGTAAAAGTAGACTCGGATTTCCATCCTGCAACTTGCATAACGTCGTCTACAGAAGAGCCAGCAAAAAGGGCAAAAGAGGTAGCCATCCCTCTAATGACATGAGCTTTAATGTGAATGGTCTCACAAATCCATCTGGGAATAGATGCCCTAGAGACTGGACCGGCTACACCCTCCTCATACGGAACCCAGAAAAGGGACAGATCGGATCTCTAAAAATCAGAATGACGCTTATAAACTTTAGAGCTCTGACAGGACACCAAAATCTGTCAGCCAGAGAAAAGGAAGTTATAGATTGTAAAATAATCGGCTTAGCTGGATAACGGATTGATTGAGTCTTTGATAAAAATCCCTTCAAGGATATAAGACCAGACCGTTCCCAGATTAGATAAACCTATCCTTTTCAGCGGAGAAAACATGGATTTCGGATCATCTTCTAGCAGAAGCAGATGCAATTAGAAAAACGGTCTAAAAAGTTAAAAGATTTAAGCTAATCGTAGATAGGTTCAAAATGATGACCTGCCCAAAAACCTGAAGAACCAGAGCCAAGTTCCAGGAAGGCAAAGGTTTAACACCTGGAGGACGAATATTACCTACACCTCTGATCAAAAGATTAAGAACCTTAGTATCTTCAACTGCAGCGTTCAATAAACAAGGAAGAGAAGATGCAAAAGAAAATCTATATCCTCTTACAGTGTTAGCAGACAGATGTAGAGTCGAACAGATAAGATAACGAGTCTAACACCTGGGAAATAAACAGAATCAGGCACGAGACCTTGATCTGAACACCATTCTCCAAAAATCTTAAGCCGACCCTTGTAAACTCTTCGAGTCGACTCCCTCCTGGCAGAATCGATGATTTCCTGAGATCTTGTAGAAACTTTATTCTCAAGGATCGAGCACTCGATATACTCCAAATGCACAGACTTAGGATTCCTGGGTTTGGATGATGGTAAGTACTCGAAGATCGAGAAGGTCTACAAACCAGATCCTTATTGGCCAAAAGGGAGCTATTAACAAGATCTCGCAGATCTGGTCCCTGACTTTCTTCAGAACCAAAAGAAATCAGGATAGTGGGAGGGAACGCATAAGCGAAGATTCCTGACCAGGACCGAGACAGGGCATCCACAGCCCACGCCCGAGACAATTGGTCCGCAAGAAAAGTCAGACAGCCTGGGACATGAGTGGACACTAGGAAGATTTGATTCATGCGACACCACATGAGGAGGTTCCACACATCCAAGTACAGGAGAGACGACTTTGTGCCCCCCTGCCTGTTGATATAAGAGACTACTGTTGAATTGTCTGATCGAATCGAGAACTAGAGACCCTTAAACGGACTGTCCGAAAAGGGAGACATGAAAGATAAAATCTGGGCAATCAGACATGTCGCAAAAAGATTGGATCTAGTGACATCCCAAGAAAACGTCGATCTTCATTCTAAAAATGAAAGAAAACCCCATGGCAATGCCTGAACGAATCGAGATTTAGATGCTTATCAGACAATCCAACCAATGAACAGAAGCCTGGATTTACTTTCCAAAGAAGAGCCTCTTCTATAGACTCCTTGACAAGCATAGAAGACAACAACCCCTCTAAAGCTAATAGCTTCTGATTAGAAGGAACAGAAGACCATTTGGGAGGAGACTGCAGAGAAGGGTTCTAGATCCAAGAATATCTGGCCCTTTTGATAAGGGCCGCCCTTAAAGATGTGGCAAACTTACTATATGCTAAAGAGGACTGCTCATAGAAAACACATAGATTACATATGCCATGATGCTCCAACCGAAATCCTGGGCTATGTCCTTATTGCTTAGCCCTCACTAAAGAGGTAACTCACGTTTATTATGGATATTTTAATAATACCGCTTACTCTGAATGGAGAGAAGTCTCATATCAGTATAGCCTAACTTATTAAAATGCTAAAGACTCTGCAAAAATTATAGATAATTTTATTTATAGAGATTTAACCAGATATCGTGGCAAACCAAAAAACCCAGTAAGCCTATGGGAGTGCTTAGAGTCAATATATAGCCAAATCCTGTACCTTAGATCCGCAATCATCCCGACTGGAATTCGAAAACCTCAAATCGTGACAGAATTTAGCAAGATAGAATGAAGAAAAGAAATTACGGTTTCCCAAACCACCACTCAAAAAGATGAATTAAGGGAAACTTACTTGTGATGACATCATCACAATTCTACGAATAGAACGCATGACAAGGTCCTGTTAAGAGAACTATGGCAAACATTTGACTATCTAATTTAAATCGTATAATAATGGGGCAGATTTAATAAAAAATTGTTATTGAATACATCAACAGTTGCCTAGCCGCTCGGGCTTGACAGATCATCTTGTCAGCTTGTCAACTAATACTTGATCTACGCAAGACTTTCTTACAAATAGTGTTAATGTATGGAATTCTTTACCAACAGAAGCAATTAAAGCTCCAACATAAAACACATTAAAAAACAACCTTGACTCATTCTTCAAGTCACAGGGTTTTATATATAGACCTAAGGTCGACTAACTCCCAGATTGCACTCACTTCTTCGACACTGAAGTATTAGACTGCAATCACTGGAAAATCATCAGCCTGAACGTGACACAGGATCCTATAATGATTGCAAAACTGTGTCCCATATTAAATCAAAGACATAGGAAAAACAAGCCAGCTTCAAGACTTGGCTTAGGTATACTGATCAATTAGATATCCTAAACCATTCGATATTTATGCCAAGAGGCAGAAAACTTAAGATTTTTTATATATTTATTGATTCTTATATTTATAGTCTTAGAATCAATAATTTCATCTTTGTAATAACAAATGACATTGTGTTAGAAATCCCAATAAAAGGAAAGATTGAACACTGATACTTGATATTAACTGTCTGGAAACTGAATTTTGCAGACGACATATTACAACTGTAATATCTCTGGACCTGCAAAATATTTTGAAAACATTTTGACCGAAAATTGTTGGTGGCTGCTTAAATCCAAAGATTCGCGGCCATTCCTCCACCCCTCCAGCGCAACACCCACACCACACCAACCGGCCCGTCACCAGCCCCCAGACAACAACTTCACCGAGCAAAAACCCAAGACCCACCAAACAGTCCGGGAACAATCCGACCGAAAGTTGCCAGTGGCTTCACCGGTATCCAGTCAACTCGGCCCAAATACACCCCGGCCCACCCCCAACTCGGCCTAGTTCCAACTCGGCCCAGGTCAACTCGTCCTATGTTTATGCCTATCATGTGCGACTATACCCTTGGGTCGAGCTGACCCTACAGTATCACCCATAGCCACATACGAATGCACATATGCGCACACATGTATATACCTATAGGTGCACTATTAGGCCGAACCGACACTGCGCATTTAACTGTACATATGAACATAGCTATAGCAGTATTATTGGGCTAACCAGCACGCTTAAATAGGATAAAGATTATCGAGTGTAGCAGACCTACCTATACTTCTATGGTAGCTACTACACACAATAATCTGTGTACCATGACACACAGAAATCTCGGTAATATCTTAAGATCGCCATCGTCTTAAAAAGATAGTGCTTTTAGGATAAAGATTGTCTATGTCTATGTATAATAGTTGCGCGTTAGTGAAAATAATAGACACTAATAATTCTGACTGTCTTTTAATAAAGAGACGTAAACGCCAGTAAATATTATTAGTTCCACCAACAGACGACTAATGCTGGTATAATACGACTGGTATAAGAGGGATCTCATATTTCCATATTATCAATTTTTGAAAAGTTCCGAAATCAAGGATATAGAAATATGAGATTCCCAATTATTCCATGCTTCCGGCCAGGTGAAAAGATTTCATCTTGAGAACGGCTCTCAAAGTGTGATACCAGTGATCGAAAAGAAGAAGAAAGAAGCCAGGTGAATGCATTCCTAGGCCTATTTGACTTTTATTAAATCGGGCCGACATGACTTTTTATCCTAGGCCTAGCAGACTAATTTAAGTAGGCCGGGTTGGCAATTGGACCGACTCGACTGGAATTCGCTTCACCAACAACCCCCAGCCAAACCGCCCCCAAAATACCCAGCAAATCCCGAGTCCCTGCCCACCGAAACCACCGTCCGGAGGCCTGCAGCAACCCAGTCAAAATAGAGCAAAAAATTACGCTAGAAAAAGGAAAACAACCAAAAATCTGGAGAAAATGAAAACAAAGCGAACTCACCGAAACTATGTCAATGCAGAAGAAGAATTTGGCTTATATTCCTTCTTCCTGCCCCCTTATCCGCTTGATTATCTTTTCTAAGTGACTATTGTTCTTGTAGACATTAATCTTTTAGTCATACTGATCCCTATGAAACCTTTACTGAATCTAATTCTTTTCAGCGACTGACAAATTAGACTACGATTTACGCAAGAATCAGGGTTGTTAATACACCACAAAAACATCCATTACCGTTCAATCACTACTTGCTAAATCAATTATCTGCATTTTGCTATCAGAATAAGATTTGTATGCCTGCATACACACCTCCCCATGCCTAATCCTATTCCTATGGACCCTCAACCAGGCTACTGGTTGAGTCCCATCTCTAGCCTACCATCAGGTATTGACTGGCACCAGTCTATACTCACCTCATAGTGACGCTTGTCACTAAGCGCGCTTGCGCATGCGCATTAGAGCCCGAATAGGAAACAGATGCACTTTTCAATTATTCTGCATGCAGAATAGTTGTCTAAAAATATTTGTATAAGTTTTTGTGTTTTGCGCTGTGTCAGTGATACCTTTGCCTTTATATCTCGGAAAAACATGCCCAATATGAAGTCAATCCTCCCTAAGTTACGTCTAGGAAGTATAATTGTGTTTATACGGTATCTTATAGATGAATTTAATATATTACCGGTTTTCGTGAAGATCGTTTTACTTCGTGGTATCTTGATTATTATGCCTATCCTTAATTCATCATCATCATTAATAATGTCCAGTCCATTTCTAGAGCCTGTAACAAAGTTATTTCTAGTGCATTATAAGGATTATCATAAAATATCCCTTGAAAGTTTCTTGTCAGGAAATTTGAACTTTCCCGCCGGTAGGAACTGAATTTAGGGTGTCTCTTGCTTTCGAGTTTGAGTGGTATGCTTCATTGTTACGTTTTTTCATTTTTAGGAGTCAGTGAAATTGTCAGATAAGGCAAAATGTTCATCGTCAAAATGTGATCGTCATCACTCTATCGAGTTCGCCGGGCACGTCTGTGCGAAGTGTACATCCTGTACACCAAATGCTATGTGTGGAATTTGTAAAGGGTGGCCGGATTCGGTAGCGAAAGCATTTTTTAAAGATTTGTCTGTCAAGCAATCGCTGCCCTCTGGTCGTCCTTCCCCTTCCTCCGTTGCTAGCAAGGCAAAGGCTGTTTCCTTTGCTCAATCCTCTGTTCCGTTATCGGTAGCAACGGAGGGGGAAACTCGTCGGGAAATTCGGACGCCGTGATGGCGCTTTTTGCGAGGTTCGAATCTTTTGCCTCGGTGCTGACTAAATCTCTCGATGAGCGAATATCTTCTGCTATTAAGGAGGCCAAAAAGCAAGAAAGTTCTTCGAGTTCGGAGGATAGCCCGAAGGCTAGCGGGCGTTCCCGCAAATGGGGGAAGCCGGTCCCTCTAACCTCTAGGCAGGTTTTAGTGTCACCAAAGCAGAAGTCAAGAGCATCCAAGCTCTTGAAGGTGTGCTCGAGCAGTGCACCAGATAAAATCCACATAAGACTTGAGAGTGATGGGCATAACCCTCAAGTAGTGGTGGCGTCGGCTGAAACCGACGTCCATAAGGCCAGACATTATGCTAATGCCAGTTTTCCGGTGGTTCCGGTCGTTAAGGTTGTGTCTAGATCACCCGTTTCTAAGAGTTCGATCCCTAGTCTTGCTAGTTCCGGTTCCGTTGTGGTGGACTCGGGTCCTTTGGACTCATGTTTACTTCCGTTTTCCGCATCTCAGTCTTTTTCTGTCCGAACTTCCGGGCTAGCAAGACATCCAGGTCTTCAAGATCCGGTTCCTGCTTCGGTGGCTTCCGTTTCCGGTAGGACTTCGGGTTTAGGTGGTAATCCAGGTCGGCAAGATCCGGTTACCACTTCCGTTTCGGCCACTTCCGGTCGGTCTTCCGTTTATGTAGGACATCCGGGTCCTAGAGATCTGGTACCTACTTCCATTTCCGGGTCGATTAGCGCTTCCGGCCATTCCGGATATCCTGACTCTGAGGACTCCTTTTATTTTCCGAATTCCGGTAGAGGCGTTTCCGTTTCCGGTTTGGACGCTAGTCAGTACACTTCCGATTCCGGTCTTAGGGGTGTACTTCCGGGTCGTCAAGACCTGGATAGACTTTCGATTTCCGTTTCCGGTTGGGAGGCAGCTTCCGGTTTAACGAGAGAACAAAATTCTCTAGGTCCATCTAGGTTTTTGGATGATAGGAGCTTTGATTCTGGTTCAGAAATTTCTCAAAGGTTTTCTCAGGATTCTGTAGCTTCTAATTATGAATCTTTCTTTCTTTCCAGGGTCATTGATGTTGATTTATCTTCTCATTCTGCTCCTTCCTTTCGTGATGCTGTGGTAGACTCAATTCACTGTACATATATTTGCTTCTTCTTTTAGCATGGCAGTCAGCCTGCGTTTCGTGTCTACAGCAACTTTAATTATAACATGTATGACATCGCTGTACAGCCATTCAGCATACGGTAAGTGTATATCGTCAAACCGCTAATGTGTGGACAATCCATAGTATAGTGGTTCTCTAAGACTGCGGTTTCTATGATGAATCACATAACATATCCCACGGTAAATAGTGTCAAGAGCCCAATACTGTGCTCAAAATGCTGTTCATATTAATTAAATCGTTAATGGTCAAGATATTTCCTGAACAATATAGGTTTTCCCTGATGAAAGAATACTGTTATAAGAGGTGGCACAGCTGTCAGTGGCTATGTCCAAAACTGTGACATACTCAAGATGGGTATTGATTGACATGTCACGGGCATTTGGCATGATCACACCATCAACTACAAATGGTATAGTAAACCAGGATACACTTAATGATAGCGGACTATAGCTGCGCAGGCTGGCAGATACAAAGCTGAGACTAAATAAACAAGGGGAAATTTCTCCAATTCTGGAGTCGTTGATATGTGTTTCAATCGGGCTGTTGTGAGGTCAAGCGTGCTTAACTTGGAAACACTCTTGCTGAAAGGTGTTGCTGTTGCGTTTTAAATGTTTACCCCAAAATGTCCACACGTCTTCTGGCCCAACGAATATACATTCACCCAAATCTGGAGAAGGTCTCTCCAGTAAGACCAGAGTTATTGACAAAATGTGTCAAAAGTGTTCATTTTGACAACAATGTTGCCATTGCTGTTGTCTTTTAACGTTCGAGCCAATGCTTAGTGCACGTATTCGCGACACCACAAATAAACTTGCACACAAGGCTGTTGGCCCAGTTGGCCATTTTTAAAGCAATGTAGCTGAAATCTGATGTTGTTACATGTTAGTGTTTGGCCCCAAAATTGACACGCATCTTCATGATGCCATCGGGAAGATGCCATCCTAGTTTGGAGATGACCCCTTCAGTAGAACCAGAGTTACATATAAAATGTCTTAGGGACAATAACAACAACAACAACAACAACAACAACAACAACAAAAACCAACAGCAGCACCAACGCCAACACCACCAGCAACAACAACAACAATAATAATAATAATAATAATAATAATAATAATAATAATAATAATAACAATAATAATAATGCACGCACGCACACACGGTCCACCCCGCTCCATCCACAATTATACCCCACCAATTACATTTAGCATTAGGCGGCGGTGTGTTTAACCCTTTAACCCTCGAATTTGTTCAAGGAAATTTTCAATTTGTATCGAGCCAGTCATTCCAGTGGTGCATTTTCAAAAGTTAGTATTCTCTTGGTCTGCAAATGGACATTTCTCTAGATCACTGCAGACGCCTATTTGGTTGATATGAGTGTCAGATGGTTAAAATCAAGAATGGCAAATAAGTCATGCTGCCTGCTGAGGAGAAATAGGCATAGGACAAACGCCTAGGTCCATTGTTGTGCATCCCATCCAAGGTTGATACACGCTACTTTACGCTAAGCCACCTGATTCCTAGGTTTAGTTAAGCATTAATATTTAAAATAGTGGATCCGTTGGCCAACTATTCCGTTGCCTAAAAGCTATAGGTGTAGGATGCAACCGGTCTATCAGCGCAAATGTACTATGACTACTACCGCAGATGTCTCGCTTCAGTGATTGTCTGCGAGACAATAGCAATTTAATAAAAATGATTATTTTGAACGAAATCGGACTGGGCGCTATTACTGCCATATATAACAACAGCACCCAGTTAAGTTAGTTTCAAAATCTTCAACGGCTTTCCTATATAATTACATCAATATGTGGGAATTTTGGAATTCAGGGTTAAAAGTAATTACATCGATACAAACACGCGCAGCATGTGGGCAGAATTTAGCTAGAATTGGCAGGTAGAAGCACGTAGCTACATTAAAACCGCAGGAGCTAAGGATTGGCTGAGGATAAGACCGAGTGACTAAAGAAGGAGAATGTTTAATTGCACATACATCAAGTATTTAACCAAGTATCGCAGTCACAAAATACAGTATATTATTAACATCATCATTGGAGGATTATAACTTTCTCAACCACTATACAAGAGTTGCTCAATACATGGGGCTTTAGCCTGCGGTTACCTAATCGAATTATTTGGCAGCTCAACTACACGCGAAGAGATCGACTGTGTGCTTCTGAGCTGCCAAGTGCAGTCTGTAAAGGTCGCCCAGCAAAGCTGGTTTAAGCTTGGCCATGTGCTACGGATGTCGGAAGATAATCCGCGCAGAGTCTTGGAATTCGTCCTACTGGAGGCAGTAAATGTAAATATAAAAGCCAGAAGAGTACGGCATTTGACACACCTGTCAAGCATGTTGCTAGGTAACCTCAAGAAAAACAAGCATCGGTACACTCGAATCAACAATGGACTTGAGAAAGCTAAACATTATGGCTGAGGTCAATAGATAGTGACCAACAGAGAGTGGCTGATTGCAGCTGTAGAATGTTTCTACTGCTACAGCCGCAGAATACAGTAATCATACAGTGCTCACCCCAGGCTACTGCATACACTGACATTGACCTAGTCAGACGACGTGTATGAAATAGGTCGAACAAGCATGATAACAACAACATTTTCGATCATCCATAAAGTCGTTCCTTTAAAAGAAACAATACATATTATTATTATTATTATTTTTATTATTTTTATTATTATTAAATTACCACACAGGCTGTGAGAAGGCACCTTCCGTAGGGGCTATTACATTTAAACCTCCAGCCACGGTCTATCACAAAAGTGTAGGAGATGTCATGCCTGATATCACCTGTTCTGCTGATTGTAATCCGCCAGCCTGCGCCTTGTATTGGTATAGTGTAACAGATCAAAGAAAAATTTCAAACAACAGGGTCTCAGCCTTGGGAAGTTGAGCATTGGGGATGATCAGCGGTACATGTGCGTTGCTACAGTGGAAAGCGAGACAAAAGGGCGGTATGTTGATGTTGATTTCGTTAAGTTACCTCTACATGGAGGGGCCCATTTCTGGCTATGCCCCACCCATTTATGGATAAGCTCCACTCACATATTACGCGCATTGGATTCGCTTTGAATCTTTAACACCTGCATTTTCAGAATCTCAATTTTAAGGTAAGCTACAGGCAATTTGTTCAATATTGGCAGCAAACAATTAGTTTCAAAATCTTCAAGATAACGCAATTCGTAAAATAGTGACGGAATTTTCGATTTTCATGACTGAGTCATATGTTAGTATGACAATAACAACAACAACTGCAACAACATCATCATCATCATTTCATGAATCCAATTCCTCACTCAATCTTATGATGTCATAATCAACTACGCGACGTGTATGCTGACGTCATAATCATGGTGTCATGAATAATTCGATTAAGCCCGTCTTTAACGCTTAATAGTTCGACACGGTGTAAGAATTGTCTGTTTTTGTATTTTAAGAAAAATACTGTTGAATATTTTGAAACTATGCTGCCCTAGGCAGCAACAGCACCTAGTCAAATTGGTTTCAAAATATTCAACAGCATGTTTATTAAATAGTAGAGATATACAATTCGTACAACGTGTCAGACTACTGAGAGTTAAAGACGGGCCATATAGATTAATTTTTGACGTAATGATTAGGCCGTCATCCCACGCGCCGCTTAAATGATTGTGACATCATGTGACGTCAGACAATGGATGGATATTACGGAAAGGTGAATTATATATGCACATGGGTATTGAAACGGAGTTGGGTTGGTGCATGGGTAGGATTACTATATGATGTGGGCCATACAAAGACCTGCATGCTCAGTAAAACCCGAGTTTCCATGCTTCTTGATTTGAAGTCGTCAGATAAGGGCGGTAGAGATGACTGTAATGCCATTGACATAAAGGTTGGTCAATGCTATCACTGGCAGAGTATTTAATAAAACTTGAGTAGTAAAACATATGCCTAGGGGTCTAAAGTTTCGTTATGAATGTGCATCCATTATTTGTTATTTAGAAGAAAAATTGTTAACCAATGTGCTTCAATATTTATTTCTTATATCTTGGCTCAAATAATAAAAGCGTGATGTATGTACATTTGATTACTGTATTCTGCGGCTGCAATAGTGGAACGATCCTCCAGCTGAAATCAGTCCTTCTTCGCTTTTGACCACTGTGTCTTGTCCTCAGCCGAAATCCTTAGCTTCCTCATGTCCATTCTTGACTTGAGTTCACCGAGTCCTGCTTTCTTGAGGTCACCTCGTAGCACGCTTAGCTTAGCAGGCTTTGTATTTGCTGGCTCCGAGTAGGGCGAATGCCAACTCTCTCTGTGCTGGTGTCTCTTCTAGCATACTTAGCGCTTGGCCACACATGGGCCATCTTTGCTGCGCGACTTTTACAGACAGCGGCGACGTATTACATCTTGTATAGTGCATCGTTGGAAATTATACTGTCTGCCATCGGTGTCCAGTGACGGCGTGTAGGTGTTTGCGGTGGCAGGCATCGAGTTTGTCAATAGCTGCCTTTGGAGCTGGCCAGCTGTTACAGTTACACAGCATCAAGGATGCGCAGGTTGCATTGTATAAACGTAGCCTCTTTATCAACGGCATCTTTGATCTACGAATCCATAGCTTCCAGAAGCACTGGAAAGCTATGTTTCTCATGACGCAGAGTTCAGAAATGTCAGCAGTACTGCAAAGCAGTGAGCCCAGGATCTTACTTTTACTCCAGGGTTCGCCGCCACGAAGTGGGTCATCATTTTCTATAGGTTCATGCTTTGTCGATAGGTATATGTAGGTGAACTCTTTTTTTGCTTCATTCATAAAGAGATTCTCAATTTTTAGTTTGCTTGCAGATATTGGGAGAAGTTCGTCAAGGGGTTTCTTTTCCTCGTCTATGAAGTCCACATCGTCGGCATATTCCATCTCTAGCAGCATGCCCAGTATAGAGTATCTATCTGTTCAGTTTGTCATATCATGATTTCCTGAGAACTCACACTGATTTGACATAGTCTGCAGATTTCTACATTGAGAATGCTTCATGGAAATTAGGTAATCTGAGAAGGCACGTGTATTCATTTTAATTGACACAGTCGTTTAAAAGTTCTGATCTTTCTAAACCATGAACACTTGTTCAGTCCATCTAGCATCTCATCATGCTCACTGTAACACCGACTCTGCTTCAGTAGGCTTTGGCTCACAATGGCACCTTTAAAATAAAAGACAGTTGTTTTGAATGGTCAAGTCAATCAGAAACTGCCTTTGTAATGGTCCTGAGAAATTCCTATGCATGTCAAGAGGATATTTGAGAAAATTCACCACTGGATGGCTGGCTCGATTACAGAGCCAGTCAGTCCAGTGGACTATTTTCTAAAATACTATTCTCTTTGAAATAACCTTTACCACTCTGATGTCAATAGTCTATCGTTTGCCATGTCCCTAATAAAGAAACTGCTGTAGGTTGCATCGTGTAACCACAGCAACATACATGTATTCCATCACATTTGTTGAAAAATTAACCACCATTATTTCATTTAATTTGAAAACTGTAAATTTTAATCTTGGTTTACAAAGTGAAAATTGACATTCAATAATCAAACTTTCTGATTTTCTAAACCAGTATTGACCATTAATGATTAACCCTTAGCCTTTAAGACTTAAATTTCTTCAAGAAAACTTTTTAAAAATTCAAGAAAGTTTAAATTTTCTCAAAGACAATGTCAATTTGCAGACCAAGAGTATATTTTTGAAGAGTTACCACTGGAATGACTGGCTCTGTTATTGAGCCAGTCATTTCACTTGTAAATTTTCACAAATTTCCTTCACTTGGTCTGCAAATGGACATTTCTTAAGACCACTGTGGGCACCATTTTGGGCTGATATGTGTATTAAAGAGTTAAGCTGTCGACTAATTTAATTCAGCTGGAAACCTGAGTGATATGATTTATATCAAAATATTTAAATTAATAAAAGATTATGTTGAAGATCTTGAGGCCAAATTCACCTGGATAATGTTGCTTTCTACCATGTCCAAGAAAAGTTTCCTATGTGACCAAAAGCTCCCAGACCAATTGGCTTCCGAACATTCAACAATTTACCTACATGTATTTATTACTTTAAAATTTTGAAACATTGATGAGGCAATGGCAAATTTAACCAGATAACACCAGTCATGTCAGTAAGGCTAATAATTCCATATAAAATCATGCATTTATATGGATCTTATGTTTTTCAGCTGTCATTAACTCATCATAAATCTCTTGAAACAATATGAGAAATTAGAAAACTGTTTGGCATGCCTTTATTGTTGAAAAATTGAAGCAACAAATTGCAAATTAATACCTCCTAATAAAAGATATACCAGAGGATACGCAAGAGGGTCAGGAGCACCTAATTATGAATCAAAGAATTGGGCAATTTTGTTTCCCATTGTCTATATTTCAATTTCACTCATTATTTGGCTGTCAGTTTGAATTGCATTCAACTGACTTCATTCCAAGTAGGGGCCATTGACAGATTGAGCTAGGGACTGAATTAGAACTGCTGTGGAACAACTGTGTATGCATATGCATGCATCATATATTTGAACCAGCTACATCTAAATCTTACTAGAAGACAGCCTGGTTGGGAACCTCACTGTCAATTAAAATGGCTGTCTCATAAACCATTTTCTATGGTATTAAATTATTATCTATTTAATAACCAATATGCTATCTATTATCTACAGTGGTCTGTGAAATAATAATCCATGTGCAGAGCAAGGGAAAACTGTTTTTGAATACTTGCCACTTGAGTGACTGGCTCAATAAGTCAGATTCCGGTCATAAATTTTCAAAAATAATCTAAGCTATGCATAGGCTCATAATGTCTAATGGACATAACCAGGACTTATGCATATATTATATGCTTTTATAGTTTTTGGAAAGGCGTGTAAAAGTCATGGAATTTCACGGAGTGACCTAGATGATGTCTGTAAATGAGAAACCTTTGAAATGTAGATGCGCTCATATTGCATCTCATGCTAGAAATTAAATTGTTATAACTCAATAGCAAAATTGTTCACTTTTCCATGGCCTAGGGTATGGGTGGTAATGTGGGGTGGGGGCAGGAGGAATATCCCACCCAGGTTTTGCCTCTTCCATAGTGTATCCCCATAGCAGCCACCTAGGTTTTTTCGCTCCACCAATATTTCAGTTCCTAAGTTCCTACACCATGATTAGTCTAAATAAGAAACAATCAATATGCTGTTTGCGAAATGAAAATATATTATTGAATGCTCACATGGTCAAACAGCATGGCAAACATTGTTCTTCTATGATCGATTAACTTTGAGTCTATTTCTGAAGCTTGAGTTCGCTTCATAACAAAGGGCATGCCTCAGCAACAGCTGACAGGCAATAGCAAAGTACGAAAACAGGTGAAGTAGCTTGAATATTGTCAGTCGTTTAGTATATACACCCCTTTCTGCACTTTTCTGAAAGCTCTTTGTTAGTGTTAGTTGAACGGTTGTCCAAAACGTGTAAAATCCTCAGAGGAGATAAATATAGAGACTTGAAAATAACATGTTTTCGTTAATCTCGCAGAATCTCGCAAGTGCTCGCTACTGTAAATAGGACTTTGAATGAGAATTTGTGGACTTACTCACTTTTGCCTAATTTAGGCATGGGTGTTAGGTGGCATAAGTTATGACAATATTTAGGCACACGCGTAAGGTACGCACCTTTTGTGAATAAAGATTTATGTACATGTTTGGACTCACGTATAGTTTACGCACATTTTTGGACGTATGTACCCTTTGTGATTACGGCCCCTGATATCTCAGCCATTCATTGTCCAATTAAAATTATGTAAGTGGATTCGCGTTTCTTATCGAGTCGTGGTTATGATTCACCCCAGGATGAGTGAAAAAGGCTTTATATTAACGCTTTGCGAAATGCGGGCGACTATGTACATTAGAGATGCCATTTCACACACTGTCTATGCAGCGTAGGTAGACTATCTCTTAACGGTGCGCATGCGCGATGTTAATTTTTAAGGACTGTTATTTTATTTTCTAATTTCTATGACTATGCATGCTGGTCCACAGGGCCACGGATGTGTGTGCTTAGAGCATCTCAACCTGGGCCGTTTTGTGCCCGCCACTAAGCGATTTGTGCTACACTGTCCTCCCCCCCCCCCCCCTTCTAGCTTGGCACCATGAGACGAGCGATACCCACTAAGTAAATCGCACACTGTAGGATGATTGCTAGGTGAGAATTATAGACATCTTTTGTTCGTGCATAGCTGAGAGGATAGAGTATTGAGTAAGGTGTATGATTAAAATAGATAGGCACATATGCGTGCAGAGAGATGGGGCTGGGGTGACTTACTTTTATATTTTTTGGCCCCGGTATCTTAGGCCCAGGTATTTTTTGTTGTTATTTGTGTATGCATATACTTTATTACAATATACGATTAAGATGCTGAAATGATTCGTGGGGACATCTCCTTTCAGTGCCGGCTATTTAGTTTCCCTGTGCCGAAGACGTCCAGCTCCTATGCAGTAATATATTAACAGTGTTGCTCATTTTGGGAGTCCATATGAACGACTCTTGCCATCCCTATGAGTTCAGTATTCTCGTTTGCTAAAGACTTTTAAAATAATATGTAAACATATTATTTTAAAAGTCTTTATTAAACGGGAAGACTGAAAAAAAGAGCCAAGTTTTTTCTCAATATAATTTTAACGTATTATTGGATAGGACTGATATTCAAGGGCAACGAGAGCTGTTCGTGTGGACCTTAAAAAGAGCCACACCTATATCCTAGGTACAGTGGAGCCTTTGACATTATCGCTCGGCCCATGGTGCCAAGCTAGGAGGGGGTCGTGTAGCATGCATCGCTCAGTCGGGTACAAACCAACCCGAATTGCTCGGGTAGGAAATGACCTGATCTGAAGTGCTCCAACTGCATTCCCGTTGGTTATATAGGTGTGTAGGTGTATCCACTAAAGATAGAGAGTCCGTAAAAGCACTTGGTGCGTAAAAGCGCTTAGTGCGCATGCGCACCATTTGAGATACGTCATGCATGCTGTGTGCTTTAGCATATGGGCAGTGACATTCTTATGTATAAAGTCACCCATGGTATGTAATTTCATAATACTGACCAATTTCGGACTTAGGATTGCAAAGAGGGCTTTTGTATTCCGTGGACTACTTCGTCATTTTATAAGCATCGATTTTAATGGTTGATGCATATGCTCCAATGTGCCTGGTGATGATGGTGGGTATGCAGTTAACATGTCATGTGTAACCTTCTTGACAAACTTGTACAAAACAGTTGACATCAAATTTAAAGGAATGGAGCAAGAAACAATACATGGTCTTTAATGATATATTTAGATACCATTTATGTCACTCTGGCGGTAACCAATTAGTGACGCGGCTATGCTGTGCACTCTGGTGTATGCTGACCGAAAATAGAATACCCACTACAGCCAGTCATATAATCTCAGTTATATTTGCATCAAACTGATTAAACACTACCTCATGCAGGCAAACTATGACATAATATTAAAACGAGTTGAATGAAAGCCGCTGTTTCCAGAGACAAGATCTGCATTCAGTTATATGAATTTCAAAATTTCCAGTAGGCATTATGTTGTGACATTGGAAACCAGCAGTGTATTTTGAAATCATTTTGACTGAAAATCGCTGCTTCCACCAGAAACACTGACTTTCAAATATAAATGTTTTCAGACGGATCTTCAGTGAATTAACAGTAGCGAGTTACTCGCTCTACGTCAGCACATATAGAGAATACAATTCATACCGCTTACGAAACTGTACTCTGGGTTGCTTTTGTTATATTCGAGTACGCGATATCTGCACACCAGTTGGCACACAGTGGAGGGCGATGCACCAGCTACGCCACTAATCGGTTCCGAGTTAAACACTCCTAGATTTGGTACATGCTTTTTCTCAATTAATCCGATTCATTTCCATTTTTACCAGTGGTAGTTTAATTAAGATTTTATGAAATTACCAATAAACGGCATTTGTTATTTTTCTTTTCTCTTCCTTCAAGACTTGGTCAGACTGTATTTCGTGTGTTAAGCGGAAAACTCTACACAGTTGTATTAACACATTTGCCTCTAATTTGGCCTTCATATTTCGAAGTGGGATAGCCTCGGTGAAACAAGTCGAGGCACACATACTTGTTGGTAATTACTGATTTTGTGATTTGTTTTTTGACACCATTGCTACACATTCAAGAACGATGTGGTAGAATGGATCTTCGATTGCTGGAATTGTTTTTAATTGCGCCAAACTATTTGCTTACTCGGGTTTACCAACCAGTTGCCATGTTCAACCGGATTTGCAGAATTTAACGACATCAACAAGTATTTTGGGACAATAAAAATTACATCTGACAATAACTGTCGTGTTCTCCCTTCCGAAATAGTTTCTACAAGCGGGACCATTGTGTGCCTTTAACTTTATGTCGATGAGAATTATTTGCTCGAGAATCTGTGAAACATCATCAGAGTTTGCCTTTCGGAGTGTCCCCTTAAATCGATGGATTCCGCCATCTCACCAGTAAGAAATGCTGTAATTAAGATGGCCTGTGTGTCCTTTACATGGAGAGACACATGTCTAAATCTAATCCTTCATTTGCTGTCGTGCTAGCTCAGCTGAACGTTGCTCAACTTCAGGATCGTCCACAACTGTGGCTTACTTATAAGTGTTCTTTGAATGCTGCTACAGCTTATCCCAGTCCCGCGCTAACATCACCTACCACTTGATCCCAGCTACTATATATAACCATAACATGTGTCTAGACTGCACGTTTCGTTATCGAGTCATGTACAAAGAGCTGGAGACTTGGTCCCAGCTGATGAATGGTCATGAGTAGGTTATTTAACATTATTGATTGGTCACAGGAATGATAACTGGATAGTTCTTACTGGATGAAATCTGATTATTGTACAATTACCATTATAAACAGGCTAATGGACACTAGTACACGTCATGATGATAAATATTGGTTATATACTGAAACTAACTGTGATAATGCCATAACTGCTGTTCTTATTGCCTATCGCAAGTTCTGTATACAATGAAAACATCCCTTATTGTGCCGAATCCAAGATCCGAAATTGGAAACAATAACTCCTCAATCATATGACAATATCAGTGTATGGGGCTAACTCGGGAACTATATACAAGTTGAGACACTGGCTGATTACAACCGTATACTTCCCTGATGTGGGACCCGCACTTACAAAGGTCAGCCACCGAATACCTGAGGAAGCACTTTGACCACCGCACATGCACTATAGACATGATCCACTGGCGCATGCAGAATTGATACTTCGCGTAGTGTGACACTATACAAATTAATCAATGCAGATCCCATACACAGTGCAATTATGAAATGTATATACATTATTATACAAGTATATTACTTAATTTTAACGTATCTAAGCCGGGTGAATTAACAAAATTACAACTAGTGTATATGTCGAATAAGATAGCCATATAGATTTATTAATTTATTTCCAGCGATTCATTTCAACAAAGCATGCACGAATACATAACGATCTGTCTACTGCACTATAGCGGAAACGGATTCCAGAGATATAGAGGTTAAAACATGTTCATGGCAGCATTAACTGAACTATGATAATGCTTCCGGCAGGATTTATGCAACCGCTCTGTCAGATGGCATGATCATATGACCTCACGATATGTTATATTTACTTTTTTGCACGCCAGGCTCCTGTGCTGGACTTATTGCGTCGCCGTTGGTGTTATTGCCGTTATTGTCCCTGTCGGTGTTGCTGTCTTCTGGTTTGTGATCATACGTATTGAAGATTTTGATGACGTATATATCTTCAAGATGCACGCTAAGATTCACTATTCTTATATGTTCTTATCTGCACTAATCGACTCGTCAGTCTTTTACGTTTTGGGTAAAGCTTGTATGAGTAGTTGCTGCGACAACTAACTTTACCGAGAACGCAAAAGATGGATATCAGCTCGCCTCGTAAGTAGATGTATTGAACGATATTTGTATTCGATATCCGGGCCTGATCTGACTGAATCTCAGAAGTTGAAGGTACGTTACGGTGGTCTTCCGTAATATCCAGAATAAATATAACAAACTAGTGCCTTGAATTGTCAAGGTGATGACTTTAATTCTACTGCTAAATGTACACAAGAATAAGATGACTTATACTGTCATAAAATAATAATATTACTTTATATAAATGAAATTTAACTACTTATCGAACTATCCTAATTCTAACTCACTTTTCCTAACCTATACCAACTTCACCGATTGAGCTTTGCTACTCTTAGTTTCCGACAAACTTTTTCGACCCAGTGTATTCGACCCTCTTCTCAAAACTCTAAGTCCTCCTTTTATACTATACTAGCTCCCGTTACCGCGTTCAGAATCCCATCCGCCATCCCGTGATCATGACGTTTCCCTTGCCCTAACCCACTTCCGGAAACGCCACCACACTGAACGTAGTCCATTTGGTTCGCGCCGGTTCTGACTGGATGCGATCTATCAGCTTCTATCAACAATTACTTGTTTCTGATAATTAGCTCGTCATAGCTCTTCGTCACGTGGTGTATATACGCATCCTTTTCTAACAGGATGTTATGTCATTGACCCTAGTCGGTTCAAGTCCTCTTCCTTGCTTTTTAGGCCTATGCCTGTTATTCAGGAAGGTTAATAGCACTGGAGCTAGATGAGCTCATCATCAGCTGATGTTGTTGTGCTTTCTATAGACACTCGGGTCAGTCAGGTCATTGTTACTGCGTCCATTACATTTAACACTTCTCATCGATTCCTCTTGATTCCTACTACCTTATTATTTTGTAAACTACTGCTCGTACCTACTGTTGAATACTATCTATTGATTGCTGATCCCATGGCAACCACTTTCATCCCTAATTTATTCATTTCCCGACATATATCATCCAGCCAGCACCGTCGATCCTCCACCTGCTTCATTACATTTTCAGTCTCAATACCATTCTAGTTTCATACCAGTTTCGCATCTGCATCATCGCTGGTGACGTCATCCAGTCACCCAGTGCAACCACTTCTCTCAGTTTCCATACTAGTTTCACATCCGCACACTCAGTGCCCTCAGTCACTCCGTGCAAACACATACTACTCGGTACACTATCAATACTATGTCATCCTTTCCCAGCTCACCTGGTATTTCAAAAGATACTAATTTCTACTAAGGTCTTACTTATAAATATAAGATGTCCACCGGGTCATGACTCCCACTAGACAATCCGATATCTACAGATGCCCACCAACCGAAGTTAATTAACCACCTCTTAAGGCCTTAAGGGTGCGTTAATTAACTCGTTGTACAACATCAACAACAAAACTACACTATACCAGCGGCTCTCCGAACGGATAACACTCAACACTCAAACATACCATTCACACGATTACGATCGCCTATACATAAAGCATTGTAACTAGAACATACGATCGCCTATACATAAAGCATGGTAATTAGCAATACGATCGCCTATACATAAAGCAATGTAACTAGGAAATCGGCTCTACACCAGGAATGGAGTATCATGCTGGACCACCCATGCCCGGCACGACTATACATACATACTTGTCCGGATAACAGTATATCGTCCCCGGAAACACATTAATATCATCATTAAACCGTGGACGTAACCCGTCACACGCGTAATTAAACAATAAAAGCAAATAATCAAAACAATTTAAAATAAGTGAATATATATTACACAGCGTATTAATATAAACTGTCGCTACTGCCAGCAGCGACAACATGGTCAGCAGCGACCTCGTAACGAATCGTCGTCACGACACAACATCAGAGTTCAAAACCTTAATCCTACAGTGCAAATACCATTACATGTCATATAATAAGTCCTACTGAAAGTTCATATAGAGTTCATATTATTACGGATATATAGTACATCACCATTCAACGTTCCACACACAGCAAATGAAGTTTGTACCACAACGTCACATGGATATGTCCAGTCGAGCCACACCCTCATCAGGATCCACCACGCCGTCGTACAGTTCTACGTCCACCCAGTCGGCAGCCGTCGGGTCGATCTCAGTCCTCGGAATACCATTAGGCGACGACCCGGTTGCCAACCCCAGCGGCTCCGGTATCACTGCAGTTTTCCGGGGCCGCGGGGCCTGAACTGCTGGTGCAGTAATATGAATGGCGGTGCGTTTGTCACTACTATGGGCCGCATGTGGCTTGCATTTTAACCAGTTCCACATGCGCGAAAGTAATCCACATTTGTACAACACAATTATAATTACGAGCACAGTTACGAAAGAGCCCGCCGAATAGGATACAAAGGATCGTACCCCGATGCCATTGACCATCACTGGGTCAATCGCAGACAATGGTGCTAGCGGCACATACTTAGATTTCTAAATGATCCCAAGGTTGCACCTTCAAATGCTCTACTATCAAGGATTTATCTAGAATGCCGGTCACATCCAAATGGGGCATTTCAATGGCCAGGCTAACTCGAGTGTACGTCCGACTGTAAGACGCTACTGGCTCGAATTGCCAACCCTTCCCGCTATAACCACATTTTCCAGACATCAACGCATACACACCATTACCTACGTCACATCTGTCCGTCAGTTTTCCGTCACAATGAATCTCCATAGTCTCACCGAAGGTTTGCAAAACCCCACCGATTTTCCTATTGGCAAATAATCTACTTGCGGTTACGTTGGATTCAGACAGTTGAATATTGCAATTTCTATCGGTTGTGTTCGTTAATATGCTTACTATGCAGGGCACGTGGGACTTGTCAACATCTAACCGACCCTGACACACCCTAGGTTTACCACCAGGACATTCTGACCAAGTCACACACGACCCGATCCTGGTGAGAAATACAGCGATTAATAAAGCTTCTCAACAACAGCACCCGAACCCAATGCTCTATGTCTATGCCATATTCAGATATCAAACACTTGCTGATTTCAGCCATAAGTACAACTCTTCCGGCATTAATTTTGTTATCACTAAGAGCGAACCGCATGCTCTGCATAAGTAAGGTACGCATCTTATCCCGATCATTGTTACACATACTAGCAATATTGGTTACCATAGCACGAGCTGCTAGGGCGGCCTCAGCCGATAAGGCTGATACTGACATCGTTACGTTTCTAGCTGCTACCAAAATTTAAACTATTCCTAATGCTACACTATTACGATGTTTCTGGTACAGAGTATACGTTAGAATGATCACTATCTGCGGCTATGGCGCAGTATGACTGCATCTATACGATCGATGAAGTCATCGTATAGAGCACGCCCAAAAGCACCGATCCTGAGTCGCTTGGTGTTATTTTCGACCTCAGGTACATGACTGCGCTTGTGCAGAAAGTACGGATGTGCTGGCAGCGTTTCCATTGGCTCCGGCACACTTTCGGGTACCTCCTCCGATGTGTCCATCATCGCGTCAGGAGGAATCACGTGAGTTTCGGTTGGTGACTCACGGTTTCGATATCCACTTGTACCGGGTTGACTGATGTTATTATCAACCCTCTTACCCACCTTGCTCACCCTTGGTTCATCGTCAGAAGCGGCCCGCTTCCTACGATTCATCCCACTAGGGGTCGCACTTTTGCCAGCTACCGGCAAGGTTTCAGACTCAGGGATCTGCATCACCCTCGGATGATGGCTACCCTTAGTACCTTTTGTGGGGTTACGAACAGGGCGTGGTCGTACCTTGTCCCAGCACATCTCTGAGTCGACCACGCGTAACTTGGCTATATTAAGTACACGCACCTTCCAAGATCTCTGATGTCGGACACGAGCCACTGGCCCGTTGATCTTAAAGATCTCATATTCGGGGTCACTGCGAGAGGTCAATTTCATCCTCTCCTCAGCTTTTACTACCACCGAATCCCCCACCTTGAATACGCCAGCGTTTGCACGCTTGTCAATTTGTTCTCGGTGAATCTCGCGAGACTTTGCCGTTTCACTACGAGCACGTAGCAATGCATTATTGAGACACGTCAGCCTCTCACTAAGATCCTGCGAAGCATCTACAGGAATCGCAAACGGAAGTCTTGCTCGTCGACCATACGTCAGATAGAATGGCGTATATCTGGTCGTGGAATGACGAGTACTGCGGTATGCTGTCAAGGCGGCACCCAACTCGTCTTCCCAGGTACGAGACGCATTATTCACCCCTTTCTGGATTAACTCCTTAAGAGTTCGATTGAACCTCTCGGTACGTCCATTGGTCTGTGGATGGTATGGACTCGATCGCCTATGATCTATACCGTGTTCCTTAAATCGTTCCTCCAGAGATTTAGAACAAAATTCTTTTCCCTGATCAGTTATCACTATCTCAGGGACACCATGACGCACGACGTACTCGTTGAAGAACTTGTCTTCAACATTCTGAGACGTCTTAGCCGGAATCGGATATGCTTCTGCCCACGCAGAACAGTGATCAACGATCGTCATGATATACACATTACCCTTACTCGATTCCAACAGTGGACCCATCAAATCCATGCCTATTATCTGACTCGGATAATTGGCCATGGGCATCTCACTGTACCTTGGTCGAGTAGTGACAGGTCGATTGACCTGGCACGTCGTACACCTCTCAAGCATACGTACCACATCTTTCCTTAAAGATGTCCAAACAAACGAATCCCTTACCATACCGATAGTCTTCTGCAGACCTTGGTGACCAGCTCGTTCATGAGCCATCCGGAGTACCTTCTCACGGAACAGGGTAGGTAAGACAATTCTGGGGTACTCAGCGTCTAACGCTGAGGGCGTAACTAAAGAATACAGAATACCATTCTTAACCATGTATTCTTCCGGCGTGTTCTTAAACAGCTCCGTGTATTCTTTGGTTTGTTCGATACACAACTCGTCGTAGGGAATATCGAATGTCTCTAGAGGGACATGCGGTAACGCCCCCTCATCCACATCCGGTATAACAAAATCGCCAGTATCTAAGGTGGCGACCTCCACTGGACGACGTAACCTGGACAACATGTCCGCTCGAATGTTCTTCGAGCCCTGGATGTACTCTATCTTACACCCGTATTCTGCAATCAGTACGGCCCAGCGCTGCACCTTCGTGTTCTTAACCTCTCCCACAAACAAACTCTTTAGGGGTTTGTGGTCAGTATACACGGTAAACTGCGCGCCAAATAGATAAGGTCGAAGCTTCTTTAACGCATATATCACTGCGTACGCTTCCTTTTCTATTACAGGCCAATTCAACTGACTGTCTTTCAGAGTAGAGCTCACATACTGGATTACTCGCTCTACACCATTATCATCTACCTGTACCAATATTGCACCTATCGCATAGCTAGACGCATCGGTATACAATTTATACGGGGCATTCAAATTTGGATATGTGAGAACCGTATCACTACACAGCAAGTTCTGTAATTTCTTAAACGCTTGCTGTTCATCCGGCCCCCATTCAAAACGTTTATACTTCTTCGTTAATTCTATTAAAGGCTTAGCAATTTCGGCATAGCCCTGCACACAGGAGCGGTAATAACCTGTAGCTCCAAGGAAACTTCTTACTTCGCCCACATCGCGTGGGGGTTACATTTCCCTAATGACTTTGACCTTTTGAGCCTGAGGAGCTACTCCTTGTGCAGAAATGCGATACCCTAACAAATCGACTGATGGCTTAGCAAAATCGCACTTCTTTTTCTTAACCTGAAGATTATACTCTCTTATCCTACGCATGACCTTGCGCAAGTGCTGTGCATGTTCCGTCGGATTTCGTGAATATACGACTATATCGTCGACGAAAACATGCAGATCTTTTCCCACGAATTCTCGAAAAATATCATTCATGGCCCTCTGAAATACGGCACCTGAGTTCGCAAAACCAAACGGCATACGAATCCATTCGAAGAGACCTTCACTACAGACGAACGCTGTCTTCTCTATGTCTTGGCTGTCCATTGGTATCTGCCAATAGCCAGACTTCAAGTCCATAGTAGAAAATATCGTTGCGCCCCCCCATAGAATCAAAAATATCCGAGATATTCGGCAAAGGATAACTATCCTTACGACATACGGAATTCAATTTTCTGTAGTCTATACAAAACCTAGTGTCACCGTCCTTCTTAGGAACCAATGTAATAGGTGACGCCCAGGGTGATGACGAAGGTCTTATGACGCCCGCTGCCAGCATCTCAGCCACTTGACTATATATTGCTTGGCCAGCGGTAAACGGTAGGCTCTCTGCCTTATAGGATACGCATCTCCTGTTAATACCGTACATTTCACTTTGGGAACCAATCCAAGTGTCTTTGGACAAGCCGTATCAAAGATATCCGCAAAGTCCCCCAAGACCTTGTCGATATCTTTATATCCGGTCGTTTCCTTACAACTCTCATAGACATAATCCATCTGTTCTCTATAAGGATACCTAAATGGATATACCCGGCCAAACCATACTACTACTTTGGCCTGATAATCTATCTTTGCATTTCCCAAGTGCAAAGCATCCGCTCCAAGCAAACATTCATGCCTCAATCTTGCTACTACCGTACTAGGAATAGGCCGGGCGTTCCTGAATTTTACTTGAGTTTCTCCCAACAATTCTATGGGAGAACCATTAACAGCTAAGAGCGTCTTTGCTCTTTTCAATGGCCTAGCATTCAGCATGCTACGCCATACATCTTTACGAATCAAGGATGTGCTAGCACCAGTATCCACTAAGGCATGCAAGTACTCACCCTGATCTGTTAGACCGTTCGAATCTACTACTAGACGGATTAAAAACCGCTCGGTCGGTGCTTGCACCAATGGTTTTCTCTGTCCTAGTTTAATGGGCTCCTTCTCCCGCTCACGGCTTCCGCGTAGGAATCTCGCCTCGGTGATGTGTCGCGTCCACTGTAGTGACCGTACGCGTCAGTCCCAGGACCCGTTAGAACGAACCCATCTCTATCCTCGTATTCACTGTCCTGCTGTCGCATATTATCGAAATCTCTCCTCACATTTCGAGAACATTCCCGCGGAGTAATATGTCGCTCCCGATCAACTTCGTCGATGTCCCAGTCTTCGTTGGCAGGACGTTTTTCCGCTCGGCGCATTATTTTCCGTGGTTGTCCGTTAGGTCGTCCGGACGCCTGTTGTCGTGCTTCCGGTCCCTATCTTGGACACTCTCGCGCCCAGTGGCCTGCATGACCACAAATGAAACATTGTCCTATCGACGGAGTACTGCCAAACATATTGTCCCCACAATCTCGGGCCATGTGGCCTTCTTTCCCACATCGAAAGCATGTCATGGGTGGCCTTTGGGGTCGCGGTCGCGTTACTATCTTACGTGTCGTGTTACGGGGTGGTTGTGCCTGCTGCTTACAATCACTCTTGTAATGCCCCGTTCTCCCGCAATTATAGCAGGTAATATGACTTACATCCTTTGGTTGTGCGGTCCTCTTTACGACTGCCTGTCTTCTCGGTGGTTGTGGAACCACTTTCTTCGCGACTGCCCTTCTTGGCTCTACTGGTTTCGGGCCTGCATCCGCTGTTTGCAGGTCCCTCACCAGCCCACACAGCTGTTCGATCATTTTTGATTGCGCAGCTATTTGTTGTTTTAGTTTTTTAACAACACTCCATATCTCGCGCTCCTCAGCCTCCTCTAACATGTTCACCTCCATCTCCTCTTCCTGTCTACCTCCGATCTGCATTGCTTTTAGCAAATCATTACAGGTTTCCTCCTCTTCGGAGATTTCGATGGCTCGGGCCAGGGTGGTTGCTCGTTTTCTTACTATTCTCTTACTCATCCCCCGGTCACTCAATGCCCTCAAGTATATACCAAGAATGGTACGTCGATTGTCGGCATTCTCAACCGGGTATGCCCTACTGCTTTCTTCCTTGTACCGCCGATTAAAAGTAATCACGGTCTCGTTGCGCCTCTGCTTGGTGTTCTCCAGGTCATACTTTATCCTCTCGGGCTCATTCGTTAACACAAAGTTATTAGTTATGTACGTCGCTAACTCAGCGTACGTTACGTCCTCTCTTCTCTTTCCCACCATGAAACTATCGACCGCTCTCGACAGCTGCCCTCTAGCTGCCCTTGTCACTACGTAGGCCGGTATCCCGTCCAATCTCCCCTCATGGGCCACACATGCCCTCCGGGTTTCATCTAGGAAGGTGCGTACCTCCTCCGGCACCACCCCATCACAAGGTTGTATACGGTAGATGTTATCCCGTATCTCCCTCCTGTACACCCTAGCCGTCTCCCGCCTTTCACTACTGTTGACGATTTCACCCGCCATGGCTGTCCCCATTTCCCGCATAGCAGCCACCGTTTCTGGCCTCAGTTCCACCGGGATCAATCTTTCTACCGGGGGTAGCGTTGGGTCGGGCATTATTCTTCCCGTCGCCATGTTGTTAACTATAATGGATGCTGATAACTACCCTCGCTACCCTTGGATGCTCTGGACAGCTGATGGCAGTGGATATTTTGCAAATTGACGCTGTCCCGTATTCCCGATGCTGGGTCACTTGGCACCCCTCTGACTGTTGTGCTATCGTCAAGAAATCGGCCACCCTGTCCGCCACGTCTTTAACCACTATCGTTGTTGGTCGTCTCCCCTGTTCCTGGGCCATCTATTCTTAAAGTACTCACTGTTTTACTCTGGATCCTGGCAGTTGAAGCCACTGAAGATTTTGATGACGTATATATCTTCAAGATGCACCGCTAAGATTCACTATTCTTATATGTTCTTATCTGCACTAATCGACTCGTCAGTCTTTTACGTTTTGGGTAAAGCTTGTATGAGTAGTTGCTGCGACAACTAACTTTACCGAGAACGCAAAAGATGGATATCAGCTCGCCTCGTAAGTAGATGTATTGAACGATATTTGTATTCGATATCTGGGCCTGATCTGACTGAATCTCAGAAGTTGAAGGTACGTTACGGTGGTCTTCCGTAATATACAGAATAAATATAACAAACTAGTGCCTTGAATTGTCAAGGTGATGACTTTAATTCTACTGCTAAATGTACACAAGAATAAGATGAGTTATACTGTCATAAAATAATAGTATTACTTTATATAAATGAAATTTAACTACTTATCGAACTATCCTAATTCTAACTCACTTCTCCTAACCTATACCAACTTCACCGATTGAGCTTTGCTACTCTTAGTTTCCGACCAACTTTTTCGACCCAGTGTATTCGACCCTCTTCTCAAAACTCGAAGTCCTCCTTTTATACTATACTAGCTCCCGTTACCGCGTTCAGAATCCCATCCGCCATCCCGTGATCATGACGTTTCCCTTGCCCTAACTCACTTCCGGAAACGCCACCACACTGAACATAGTCCATTTGGTTCGCGCCGGTTCTGACTGGATGCGATCTATCAGCTTCTATCAACAATTACTTGTTTCTGATAATTAGCTCATCATAGCTCTTCGTCACGTGGTGTATATACGCATCCTTTTCTAACAGGATGTTATGTCATTGACCCTAGTCGGTTCAAGTCCTCTTCCTTGCTTTTTAGGCCTATGCCTGTTATTCAGGAAGGTTAATAGCACTGGAGCTAGATGAGCTCATCATCAGCTGATGTTGTTGTGCTTTCTATAGACACTCGGGTCAGTCAGGTCATTGTTACTGCGTCCATTACATTTAACACTTCTCATCGATTCCTCTTGATTCCTACTACCTTATTATTTTGTAAACTACTGCTCGTACCTACTGTTGAATACTATCTATTGATTGCTGATCCCATGGCAACCACTTTCATCCCTAATTTATTCATTTCCCGACATATATCATCCAGCCAGCACCGTCGATCCTCCACCTGCTTCATTACATTTTCAGTCTCAATACCATTCTAGTTTCATACCAGTTTCGGATCTGCATCATCGCTGGTGACGTCATCCAGTCACCCAGTGCAACCACTTCTCTCAGTTTCCATACTAGTTTCACATCCGCACACTCAGTGCCCTCAGTCACTCCGTGCAAACACATACTACTCGGTACACTATCAATACTATGTCATCCTTTCCCAGCTCACCTGGTATTTCAAAAGATACTAATTTCTACTAAGGTCTTACTTATAAATATAAGATGTCCACCGGGTCATGACTCCCACTAGACAATCCGATATCTACAGTATGTATGTCTCTTTGTATTTTTATTATTAGTTTATTTTGAAGGTATTCATTATTAGATATAAAAAAGGTAAAATTATTAGATGCCTGACATAAAATTGACAAATTTACTTGAATCTCGTACAGCGGTTTTAATCCCCTCTTGTGTCAACTTGTCGTTATAATGGTAACACCGCCTCTCTGCAGTAGTCTTGAGGTCTGCGTATTTGAATGTCAAGAGAAGACTATTTTTGAAAATTTATCACTGGAATGACTGGCTCCGGTACCGGTAAATTTTCAAAAATAGTCTTCTCTTGGCTTGCAAATGGGCACAGACTAAGCACAAATTTAAATGTCCTAGACAATTAACCCTATAATCGCCAGGTCTGACAAAAGACCAACTCTTTGACAAATAATTTCCTAAACTCCAATGGTAAATTTACAAAGCAATTCTCTTGACCAGCAAATGATCATTCACTGAGCAAATATGTGAATTTTCTTTAAAAATCTTGAAAATTAAAAGGTTAATTGATAAAAGAGCATTTTGAGCGCTTTGAGGCGCTGTTGACACAAGAGGTGTTAAGAGAGTAAGTAGTTGCATGGAGATAGCTTTGGCATAGCGAATGTTGAAATCAGTAGTACCGTCAATGCATTTGGGCCTTCTACACGGTTGGAATCGACATGTCAAGTGCATTTGATTCCGTAAAGAGATCACAGATACTTCAATTTCTCCATAAAGCTGGCTGCGACTGTGACGATTTACATATGTTCAGACCCTTCGGGGCAAAAGCAAAACTAAGTGTTCATGTCAAATCAACGCCTTCTACACAATTTGAAACAGTAATAGGATCACAACAAGGTGATGGTTTATCACCGGTGCTCTTCTCTCGATACATCGCCGCAGCTTTATCATCTGTTTGAGAATACTCTACAAGACAAACCATTCACCTCAAGCATACACGTATGCAATGAGAGATAGAGTATGCAGCTAATGTTGACTTTGCCGATAGGGGGAAATGTCCTATTGGTACACTACTTCCGAGAGCTGCAGAGTAAATCGTGGCTGCACATCTGTTCGTGAATGAAACTAACCCAAACTTTATTCACGTATGCCACCTAGTCTACATCAGAGAAATGAATGATGACACCCACCCACACTCCCTCATCAGGAAATTATGTAGAGGAGGAAGACCAGAATCTTGGGTTCCCTCCTTTATAGCTTTACACACATTGCATTAAACAAATATTATTATTTTTGTATTTAAAAGAATAATTTATTAATTATATTACTCGATAGGTTGATGAAACCGTCAATCTGTCGAGTGGGTGGTAAGATGCTTGGTCAGTCACTTGATCACCACTCGGATAGTGGAGCAGTTGTTCAATTTATTGGATGGACGGTCAGTCTGTTGGTTGGTAGTTCCATCAGTCACTTCATCTTATTGATTTTTGTTTGTTTGTTTGCTTATTTATTTGTCATACATTTGTTCATTTCCTTAGAGAGTATGTCTATACATGCCCACATGTGAACGCCTTTAACACCTGAATTAATTAGCTATGATCTACTCTATTAAATGCGTTCATTCTATCGGTTGGCAATGTTAACATATGTAAATCTAATTCTATATGACCCTGCCTCGCAGAGTAAATGGGTTTTGGTGTATAGATCAATCTATTTGACTATGCCTGACCAATTATTTTATAATTACATGTTATCAATGACATAGGATGCCGACTGAACAAAGAACATTCATTCCTTTGTATAAATTAATTCTATTGCACCCTTACAATGTGAGTTGGTGACCTCGCTTATTTCATGAATTTTCCGACAAACTTCTAAGAAATCAAACTTATCAAATGCTGGAAATGCTTATAGAATCAGTTCTCAAACCACGATACCCTAGAGATTTACCTGTCTTGACATTTTGTACACGTATATCTAATTCTTCAATTGTGATGTCCTCCTTCATACGTCGTCTATCCTCTTCTGAAACGCATACTCTATTAATTTTGTTAGCCCTTTCACGACGAAGACGACCAAAACCGGCAGTGGTCCTGAGGAATGTCCATTTGCAGGCCAAGGGAAGACACATTTTGAAAATTTACCACTGAAATGACTGGCTCGGTGACATAAATCAAAATGCTACTTTTATTAATTAACCCTTTAATTTGTCAAGATTTTTCAAGAAGATTGAAATATGTGCCCAGCAAATGACCGTTTGCTCTCCAAGAGAAGGCTGGTTTGTAGTAAATATACCACTGAAATTTAAGAAAATACTTTTTAAGCGGTGTTTTAGCCAGATTGGCGATTAAAGGGTCCAGTACATCAAAATTTTCGACAAGTCAGTGTCCATTTGTGGGCCAATAGAAGAATATTTTTAAGGTTTTACTACCGGAATGGCTGGCTCTGTCACAGAGCCAGTCATTCCAGTGATAAGTTTAAAAGTCGTCTTCTCTTGACCTGCAAATGGACATTCAGTGAGTAAATGCTTCTAAGAGGTAACATATCAGGCAAACGTTTCAAGGTAACTAAAAATATGTATAAATCAATCAAATCATTTGTGTGCCATAACAATTCATATCAGATAATTTTTGGTACAAAATTGGTGTATGACCAGTAAAATACCTTTCGCCGTTCTTATTCTCTATATGTTTAATGTTCTAGAACAATATCTGCAAGAACATGCCATCTCCGGTCTGTCATCACGAACTGAAGTTGCCTATGAAATTCTAAATTTGTGTCCATACCTCGTAATCCTTCTTTATGCACCGTAATTATGTCAGATTCAGCACAATCACGTCAAACAACATTAGACGTATTTTAAGACTACTGCCTAGAATGGCAACTAAAGGTAAATTATTCAAAAACTAAAATAATGATATTCTCTAGACAACGACAACACAGACACTTATAATTTTATATGGGAGGCCAAAACATTGAGATTAGTGATGAATCGTCTACGTAGGTGCTATCTATAAAAATAACTGTAATTTTTCACAAATCGCAAAAGAAATCTAAATCAAGGAAGGAAAGCAATGCATGCATTAATTCAAATGAAAATGATATACCTTTTGATCTACAATGCGCACTTTTTAAAATGATGGTCATCCCTGTACTGCTATATGCCTCCGAGGTATGGGGCTTTGAGAAGACAACATTTTTTCGAAAATTGTTAAATACAATTCTACAAAACTATGTTGAAAATGAAAAGGAGTACTCGGAATCTTCCAGTTTATGGTGAGACTGGCATCTACCCGCCAGATATTTTAATCAAGTGTAATATGGTTTGTTCTGGATAGACATTATAAACTCAGGAAATAGCAAACTATAATCTATGATAGACTTCATTGCCTTCCACTACACAAGACAAAATAATTATAAGATAAAATGGATGGAATATATAGAAAATATCTTCATGCCAACAGGAAACATCCATATCTTAGATGCGGAAACTATCAACAAAAACGGGTGATGAAGCAGATTAAGAAAACCTTACAGACTAAATTCAATAACAACTGGATACATGAAATACAGTCATCAACTAGGTTAACACTTTATGCAAAAATATTACATGTGAGCCATAACGAATAGTACTGCCATATAAGGGAACCATTACACTGTGCCACCTTAGCGATTTAAATCACCAAGTAGCATTGAAACTCAAAGATGGTCTGGAATAGAGAGAGCTGAGATACTAGGCGAAAGATGTAATACTGTCGAAGATGAGAATCACTTCTTATTTTACTGCCAAAAATTAACCATGAACGGCAAAAATACATTCCAAATTATTATGCGGTAAACAACAATGATAAAACAACAAAGGGGCTTTATCTAAATGCAATGCACCTATTTTGATTAAATTATGCAATTACGAACGTGTAACAGAACCCAAACACATTTATACATTTATATTGCACGAAGCATTTATACGGGTAAACCAGGTCGGATGACAGGAAATAGTAAACAACTCGGGATCATGTGCTTATATCTCAACTCAGAATTTAAGCCATTTAAGAAGGGGTATCATAGTCACTAGAGTCGAGAGATATTTAAGATTAAGCAAATCAAAAGCGACTACAAACTGATCTTATATGTTCTTAATGACTATGACACAAGGGTCAGCATGAATATTTTGTAAAGTGGCTAGGATATCCGAGTAAATGTACCTCTTGGATTTGTGAAAAGTGGATTGTAAATATGATGAAGAAAGATGTGAGGAGAAAATGATGAGGGAGTGAACAGATGGAGAGTCATGTGGCGAGTGATGGGTGCACGTGCCCCAAAAGAGGAAATCGTTTACATTGCTCAGATTCGCAGAGTCATCGTTACTTGTCTGGTTAATCTTACTAAAAAAATAACGAAGATAAGCCTGGGATTTGGATTTCTTTGTTTTTCGCTTGTCCAGGGTACATTTTCCCGAGTCCCTATGTAAAAAGTTTAAAAACACATCAGCCTGGCAACGTTTGAAAATCAATTTTATGTGACTCTCCCTCGCAACAGTTTGATATCATTCTATCCTGACAATAAAGTCTCTGAATACGGACCTAGCTTACCATTGGCTCTTACATTTCAAGGCGAATGGGAAGTTGGTCTGTCTAGTGTGATATATACTCGGAATCTGTTAACAATCACAGAAAAGGCAAATATCCATTTGAGAGTCGAGCAACCAGGCAATGCATTTTCGTATGTATCAACGGCTTTGATTACACCTGGACAGAAACCAACCCCAAACATGCTCATTCTACATACGCCTTGGTGTGTACAACGTTAGGGCAGCTGTAAATCTTATAAATGCAAAAATTAATAAAAGCAAATCAGGCGAAAATTATAAGTGTTATGATTAGGAGAAATTATTCGATCACATTTCCTAAATCCTTAGTTAATCTCTTTGGATTGCCAGATGGAAAGGAGACCATAGAAGGGCCCACACCGGCAGGTGGATATCGGACATATAATCGAGGTGGTTCTTCAAACTGTCCTGGTATGATGTATATATACTGTGATGCTGTGAGTCACAGTATAGTAGGTGACATAGCTGTGCCGCTGTTAAGAGTTATTTCGATCGAATCTACTGAAGGTAGAAAAGATATTTGTCATTGGGCATTTCCCGACATACATTACTGCCCTGTATCGAAGAACTATGTCAAGACTATTTCCATTCTTCTCACAGACAGGGTTGGAGATAACATAAAATTCACTGACGGGTCCTTTCCTTCGGTTGCGTGTCTACATTTTAGATGTCATCGATAGAAAACAAAAACAAAGTCCTTTTCCAGAAGAAAAAAAACACACCTTGAAATCCAATGTCTCGTTATAAAAGTCACTATTGACAGTCTGAGTGTAGGGTGCCTGTATTCATGGGTAGTTGATATCAGGCAGGTCATGGAAGTGAAAATGGATTATGAGGGGTATTTCGATCGGCACTACCTATGATGAAAAGCTTGGGTAAATCGCTCAGACATGAAGCCGTTAGCGATGGCATTGGTTTGGCCGAAGATGTCATGGCAGGGAAGAATGTTGGTGCCTCTCTAAAATCAAGGGATAAAGGCATAGCAAAAGCTATAGCTCCTCGTGTTATCAATGCTGTTAACAACCGAGGGGTTAATATGGAAACGTATAGAAAGAAAGGCCGAAAGAGATCTCCTATGAAAAACATTAAGTCCGACATCATGGCAAGATGTTCTTGAAAAAATCAGTGGAAAAAACAAGTAGGAAGTGGGCGATGACGTAGACGACAGCACCGCTGAGAGCGAGGTCAGCGAGGAATCAACGACATATTTTCCTAGAGAGAGAGAGACAACTGACAGACAGAAATATGAATTTACCCCTAGGATGCTAGTGTACTAAAAGTGAATTGGAACTTTTTGATGGACGTCCTGTGGTAACCACTTTGGACGGTGGAAGATGGGCTCAATTTCAACCAATAGCCTCCCTGACAGACAGCGGGCCTATGGAGTTCTATGTAGCTAGCTCTCCTGACCGATATCTGGATTTGGTAATATCTTATCTATTTTTCAAAGCTAGATTAACAACTATGAACAGTCAATCAGGGGAGAAGTAGGCCCCATTAGGGCGACACTACTTGTTGCACCGGTTAATAATCGGATGCATTCTCTGATAAGTCAGGTCACGAAATCTCGGATTCTTCTGAGAAGTACAGCTAGAGCGTATCTGGAAAATTTGCCAAACTATGGAAGCGATGCTGCTAAATCGTATCTTCACCTCGCCATATGGCACCACGATGATGTTGGGGAATTCAATGATATGACCGACATAAATCTAGGATTCAAAGCCAAACGAGAGGCTTGTAGTCTAGGAAACAGTGTGGAATTGATTGGCAGGATTCATTCTGACATATTCCTTCAAGAAAAATATCTCCTAGGCGGTGTTGATTTGAGAGTGAGAATACAGCGCACAAAGGATGCTTTCTTGAGCATGTGTTTGCAAAATATTAAACCTAAAGTTAAAATGGATGAAGCTTATCTCTACATAAGGGAGGTTAACCCGCCACTTGATCTATTGTTCAGCCATGCTAAAATCCTGTCAAGACCTAATGCTATTTACCTGATCAAACGGGTCATAAGTGAAAAGTTGTACCATTCCCTCTGGTGTCCAGTCTGTTGACAGAGACAACCTCTTTGTTGGTCAACTTCTGACATTTGTGATTTTTGCCATGATTCCAAACCCTGCTTATAATGGCGATACCACCAAAAATCTATTTAATTTCTGTCACAATGATCTAACATTTTGCACTTGTTATATTAATGGGGAGCAAGTCAATAATAGCCCAATTAAGCTACATTTCAGTGAAGGCAAAGTTAATTATTCGGAGGTATATCTAGCCCTATTCTCCGGTACTGGAGGACGTTTCAAGGACCGAGGCTATCCGATATCATTAAATGATTTCCGTTACGGGTATACACTCTTCCCATTCGATTTTTCACCAGACTTGATCGATTCGATTCACCCGTTCCCTATCAAGGCAGGGTCATTACGCGTTCAGTTTAACTACAAGACACCTCCGACAGAGACGTACACCATCATTTGTTACCTCGATCAAGATTCATAGATGCGAGTAGAAATATGCTAACCAATTTCTAAGAAAGAATATTTACTGTTGAACACCATTTACTGAAGACAGACCCTATAACTAGAAGCTGTTTCATAGGAGTATTTCCTGAAGATTGTGTACCGCCCATACTGTTTGATAATCAATAAGATGGGTAGACACTGGGTCTGCGTGGATTACACACCATTTAATACGCAACATAGGTGTGATTTTTACGACCCATTGGGTAGACTTCCGACAGACGATAAAAAATTCTTAACCGTATTTTCCACAGAGTCTGTTTTCATTGTACACCGACTGATTACGTCGAATGATATCCGTGTGTACACACGCAAATATAAAATGTAGGCGGAGGTCATTTAATGCAGGGGGCGGGGAAAGAAAGAAATTGACCCCTTTATTGATGAAAGCATGCTGAATGTTTAATGTACTTAGCTAAATCAGAGAGAGAGAGAACACTTTTGGACGCGCCTAGAGATTATGACAACTTATATTTGCACATCATCTGGTGAGTGTAGTTCAAACGAAAATCTTCTGAGAATGAACGGATCCGATCTGCCACTCAAGTATCTGATCTCGTCGTAAAATATGTCACGTGTTAGTTGATGTCACAATCATAATGACTTATAACTCTGTCACTGAAATGGGTAAGCTCCTCACAAATGTACAAATTGTATGTCTTATAAAAACGTACAATTTCAAAACATTCTGTTGATTGTTTTGAATATGACCACGAAGACTCTAAGCCAAATAAGTTTCAAAATATTCAACATGTATGCTCATTGTATAATTACTCTGATATTGCGAAGATAGGAATTCATCTTTCCAGGGTATTCATTCATCATCTGACCTCGTATGACATCATAATCATCTCAGTACGTGTATGCTGACATAACAATCATTACGTCATAAAGGGTTCCATATTGCATTATAGACAGCAACAACGCCCAGTCAAATTAGTTTCAAAATATTCAACAGCATGTTTATTAAATTGGTAAATACATTCTCAGAAGAGAGAGCGAGAAAGAGAGAGAGAGAGAGAGAGAGAGAGAGAGAGAGAGAGAGAGAGGGGGGGGGTGGGGGGGAGGGAGCGAGGGAGAGAGAGAGAACGTGTGTGCGGGCGGTAGTGGGGCATTGGGCGGAGGAGGGCTGTCGGAAGGCGTGTGTGCGTGCATACGTGCGTGGGTGTGATGGGGTGGCGGTGGGTGGTGGACGTGTGCAGATGGAGAGAGATGTGCGGATTGCGGTCAGTCGAAAGATCATACTACAACTACATTAGACACGATATACCTCCATACCAATCCGGATTTCTTCCGTCAAATTCTACAGTAAACCAACTGTTAGACATCTACACTTATATCACCCAGGCTCTCGATGATCACAAGGAAACACTGTTCTTGTTCTTTGATATTTCTAAAGCATTCAATCGAGTGTGGCATCGTGGTCTTCTACAAAAATTGAGAAATTTCGGTATCTGTGGAAATGTACTGGCATGGTTTGAAAGCTATCTCGAAAACCGTTATCAGCGAGTAGTTATAAACGGCAATGAATCTACCTTACTTCGCTTGCACGCTGGAGTGCCACAAGGTTCAGTCCTTGGTCCCTTGCTATTTTTAGTCTTCATTACTGACATGCCCAGCGATATTTTAAACAATATTAGACTTTTGCTGATGATACCTGCCTATATGTAATGTCTGAAAACTTAGAAGCACACTCTGCAACAATAGACCATGATATCCTGATCTTGACGCAATGGGCTAACACATGGCTTGTCGAATTTAATGCCTCCAAAACTACTAGTCTGTTTCTTTCCACTTAAATTCAAAAATTATGAAATACTCCCGTCAAACAACCATAAACATCTTGGCATTACCGTCAATAACAAAGGCACTTGGCTTACTCACGTGGAAAACTTAATAACAAATGCTCAACACAAACTTTCTTTACTCAAGGGCCTAAAATATATCCTAGACCGGAAATGTCTTGAAATTATGTACAAAAGCTTTATTAGGCCATCTCTAGAATACGCAGACGTTGTCTGGGATAACATACCACAGTATCTTGTAACACGACTGGAGGACATCCAAAAAGACGCTCTCAACAGTATGTGGAATGACACGTAGTGCTCATACGGAAGACTTGTACACCGAAACAGGAATAGAAACGCTTTCACATAGACGGGAATCATACAGACTAGTTATGCTATATAAAATTATCAACGGGATGAAGTGTGAAATTCTGAATAATCACCTTCCCGCATTATCCCAGGCACGAAACCCCTACAACATTCGTCACGCAAACCTATTTACTCCATTTCGTTGCCGAACTGAGCTCTTCCGAGGATCCTTTTTTCCAGCAACAGTCCGCGCATGGAATACTCTCCCAGCGCCGGCCACGTGTTCCGTTACTCTCGCGGAATTCAAGAGAAAACTTAAAGCCATGTCGCCTATACGATCGCCTCCTCCCTGGTATTATGTCGGCCAAAGGTTAGCTAATGTAATCCTATGTAGGCTTCGCAATGGCTGTAGTAATTTAAATCGGCATCTATTTGAAAATATTCTGTCAGACTCAGCTAGCTGCCCATGTGGATACACTGATGAATTCACAAATCACTATCTTCTCCACTGCCCTCTTTTTAACGACCAAATAGTCTCTCTCCAAATCAGCTCGTCCTAAAGAATATCTCTCTTGCCACACTGACAGCTGATCAACTTCTATACGGCATTAACAATGTCGACTTGGAAAAGAATATTACATTATGTAACGCCGTATGCCAATACATAGTCAATACCAACCGCTTTAAGTAACTTCCTATTTGTTAAATTCGCAACTATACGAGCGAAACGCAAACAACCCAACATATACAAGCATGGTGAACGCAGCATTAAGAGCTCCTCACCTTACCTTTCTTACTCTTGTCAAATTCTTAGTTTATACCCTGTTTCTCATATTCTCCTCTCCTCTCCTTTTGTCTCTCTTTCCCTAACTCTCCCCCAACCCACACACATACACACTCCATCCCAACCTCTCTCTCTCGCTCTCTACTTCCCTCCCCCCCTCCCTCCCCCCCCCCCTCTCTCTCTCTCTCTCTCTCCCCCGCTCTCTCCTTCTCTCTCTCACTCTCCCGCTCTCCCCCCCTCTCTCTCTCTCTCTCCCACTCTCTCTCTCTCTCTATCTCTCTCTCTCTCTCTCTCTCTCTCTCTCTCTCTCTCGCATTATGCACACACGCACGCCAATACGTACGCACATACGCACATATTCACGTACACATATGTAAGCGTGCGAACTACCTAGACAACTGTAATCAGTGGTTGATATAAATTATCATTTAACTAGTTATACATACGTTACTATTTAATTATGTTTTATTATACCCCATCTTGATGTATTTATTAATGTATTGTATTTGTATGTATGGGAGACACGTGTATAAGACTTATGTCTTATAGTGCTCCCATTGAACAAAATAAAATTATGTTTAAACCAAAGATCATACTATTGGACCTTTCCATCTGTGAACTTGCCAACAACAACTGCAACGATAGCATCATCAATTTATATCACTATGGTCAAAACAACAACTCCAGCTTTAATCATATACATCAATATGAACTTATTTAATACGTGTCTGTGTTACTAATAATTACTACTAATAATTGCAACACAAATTGTAATAAAGATACTAATAAACATTTCGAATTAAACAGATAGAAATCCAATGTCAAAGGGACAGACATTCTGACATGGCGTATTTGATTAACGTGAAATAATCTCATTTGTTAATCCATATGCTATGATCTGGACGATGTAGACCTGTCTCATGTCCGGGAACATGCTTGACTTACCTGTATGGCAATTAGATAGCATTTCAGTAAGCGTAGAGTAATTACATAAACGATTCTGTGTGACATCATGGTAACAGCAACAATCAAATAACTTCCCAAAATAGTATTGCAATTGGTTCTCCTTATGGGAATTTTGTAACGGTGTCGCATCTGGTGACTGAAGACAAATATATATAAGGACACAGATAATGTTATCATATATACAAATATATATTTGTGAGACAAGTGAGACTACTACTTGCAGACACCAAGCTGAGAGTACGAGTCAAGTCAGTGAAGTCTGTAGAGTTTGAGACATCAAACGGCTCCACACAGGAGGTGGTCTATCTCCGGTGATTTTCACCTCCTACCTTGCTGCCGCATTGAAATCTGTGCGGAAAGGTTCTACAAGACCAACCCACCCACCACCACCCCACCCCTCCCACCTACACCCCACACCCACACCCAACCCAGTGTCAATACTGGGCATGCCGCTAGAGATGGAATATGCCGACGATGTGCCGCTAGAGATGGAATATGCTGACAATGTGGACTTCATAGACGAGGAAAAGAAACCCCTTGCCGAACTTCTCCCAATAGCTGCAAGCAAACAAAAATTGAGAATCTCTTTATGAATGAATCCAAAACAGAGTTCACCCACATATACCTATCGAAAAAGCATGAAACTATAGAAAATGGCGACCCACTTCGTGGCGGCGAACCATGGAGGAAAAGTAAAATCCTGGTCTCACTGCTTTGCAGTACTGTTGAAATTTCTGCACGCTGTACCATGGGAGCATAGCTTCCCAGTCCTTCTGGAAGCTATGGATGCGCAGATCAAAGATGGCCTTGATAAAGAGGCTACGTTTATACAATGCGACCTGCGTATCCTTGATACTGTATAACTGTAACAGATGGACAGCTCCAAAGGCAGCTCTAGACAAACTCGATGCCTGCCACCGCAAACACCCACGCACCATCGCTAGACACCGATGGCCAGACAACATACTTTCCAACGATGCACCATACAAGATGTGTAATACGTCGCCGCTGTCTGTAAAAGTCGCCCAGCAAAGATGGTCCATGTTTGGCCATGTGCTATGGATGCCGGAAGAGACACCAGCACAGAAAGCCTTGGAATCCGCCCTACTCGGATCCAGCAAATACAAAGCCAGGAGTGGACGCCATTGCTTAAATCTACTAGGCGTGTTACGAGGCGACCTTAAGAAAGCAGGACTCGGTACACTCAAGTCAAGAATGGGTCTGAGGAAGCTAAGGATTTCGGCCGAGGACAAGACACATTTAGCAAAAGAGAATAAGGACTGATTGCAGCTGTAGGATGGTTCTACTACTATAGCCACATAATACAGTAATCATACATACATACATACTACCACAAGTGTATTGTTGTCAATTCACTTCAATTCAGTATATTACAACCAAGCATTATACAAAGTATGTGGGAACATTCATATATACTAGTAGTGTACAAGTGTACACATTTATAGCATGATTTATCAGATGCAGTAGCAATAGCAGTAGTACTGGTTGTAGTAGTAGCAGGGGTAGTGGTAGCGGTAGTAGTAGTAGTAGTAGTAGTAGTAGTAGTAGTAGTAGTAGTAGTAGTAGTAGTAGTAGTAGTAGTAGTAGAGTAGCAGCAGCAGCAGCAGCAGCAGCAGCAGCAGCAGCAGCAGCAGCAGCAGCAGCAGCAGCAGCGGCGGTAGTAGTAGTAGTAGTAGTAGTAGTAGTAGTAGTAGTAGTAGTAGTAGTAGTAGTAGTAGTAGTAGTAGTAGTAGTAGTAGTAGTAGTAGAACTGGGCACAGGTCACCATAAGCTGGTGATACGATCTGGAACTGACCACATGCGCAAGAATCTGACATTATTCAAAGCGCTTCAAGGCATAGACTGACGGCTGTATGAGTTCAGGAGAAATAACCGTGATTCAGTTAGAACATAATCATCTAGGATATGGGAACATGTTAATTTCTATTGACCATAAAATGTCTTTTGACTGAATATGTTCTTACTGAGTCATGTATTAAGAGCTGGAGACTTGGTTCATGAGCTGTAATAGTGTATTGAACTTTATTGATCGGTCATTCGAACGATAACTCGATAGTTCTAACTAGATGAGCTCTCATTAGTAAACTAGAGACTTAACCGGCGTAACGAAATACTGAGGTATGGTGTTATTCCCAATTAACTCTCCAGTGAGAACACGGCTTAAGATTATCAGGATATCGATTTCTAGCGAACGTACTGATTATATACTGAAACTAATAGGCGATTATCGGCGTTTGAAAACTGTGGTATTGCCCATGATTATGGACCTTTCCAGTTTTAGCTATGCCCCGCCCATCTCTAGCTAAGCTCCACCCACACCTCGCTCGTGTTGTGATCCATCGATCCATGAACTCTCTGACTATCAATTTCCATAAAATTATACAGGTAAGCTGATAAATATTTTAGAAAACGAATTCGACTTGGTGCTGCTGCTAGCCAAATTAGTTTCAAAGTATTCAACAGAATGTTTATTAAATGGTAAAAACATACAATTCGTGCAGCGTGTAGGACTGTTAAGCGTTAAAGAGTGGCTATATCGAGCCATTCATGCCATAATTAATTATGACGTCATTCTACAAGTCAATTAGTTGATTATAACGTCATATGATGGATGAATAAATTGGAAATATCCATTGCTGCTGTTATTGCATATCGCAAGTTCTATATATAGTGAAGGCACCTCTCACGATGCTGGATCCAAGATCCGGAACAGGAAACACGCACTCAGCAATCGTATGGTCATAGCAATATATGTGGCAGGCATGAAAACTATATGCATGCTGATACGATTGCTAACTGCATCCCTATCTTCCACTGAGGTGTGACACGCACTTACAAATACCATGCACCGAACGCCTGACGAGGGAGTTTGCCAAAACGCAGACGCTTAATAGATGTGGCCTGGCTGGAGCATGCGGAGTCGAGACTGCACGTAGTATGATAATATATAACACAATTAATGCAGAGTGCATACCCTAATACAATCATGAAATTCATACAGATTATTATAGAATCATACGAAGTAATTATAACTTATCTAGATCTCATGTGTACGCTATATTATCACTAGTGTATATTTTGAATACGATTCCCCCTATAGATTTATTAATTGATTTCAAGCGATTCATTTCAGCAAATCATGCAAGAATAAACACCGCTCTGTCCACTGTATTGTAGCTGAAACTGAGTCCAGAGATATAGCAGATGGCAAGCTCAAACGTGCTCATGACAGCATTACCTGAACTATGGCAATGCTTCGTGAGGGATAATACACCCTCTCAATCAGATTTCATATCGCGGATGAGTTCTTGCCCATGCAAACCGATTTTCGATGTGACGCTCTGTAAGCGGAACAGCAACAAGTGGACAACGGGCATGCAGTCCAGCATCATGGAGTCTGTTTCGCACAGTTTGTGCATGCACTGTAGTGCCGGTAGCGGTGTGAAAATTACGGGACAGCCGCGGCGCAGTCTCAAACCTGTGACGTCGTGATGACGTCACTAAGTAGCGGTCTTCTCGTGGTGTTGTTTCTCTCGGTCTGCCAGATCGTGGTCGGTCATTAACATGTCCAGTTTCCTGCTCACGTTCGCGGAGACGGGAAATGGTTGAGGCGTGAGCATTAAAATGTCGAGCAACAGCGCGAACGCTCTGTCAAGCAGCGAGTCTTCCCATTGCTTCATGGCGCTGATTTTCGGGTAGCCCTGGGCGGCGGCCCGTGTTCGGTAGGGTAAGCTTTTAAGCGTTTTCTGTTAACGTTCGTTATCTGCTTTTGCAATATGGTGAATTTTTGCCTTCGCTACCCACCAATGTGTGCCAGTGCATGAAAAATGCATTTTCACACGCAGTAAGCGTGTGGCCGAGAAATGCAAGAAATGATTTGCATTTCTTCATGATCAGCGAGACATTACATTGACGAAACATGCCTGCAAATTTGGATATAAATGGACGCATAGTGTTAATACAACAAACCAAACTTCACTGCTGCTAAACCTTTTTGGCTCAGTATATAATTTATTAATTATCTTAACCATTTCACTACGAAGCCGACCAAAACCGATAGTGGTCCTGAGGAACGTCCATTTACAGGCCAACGGAAGATAAATTTTGAAAATTTATCGCTGAAATGACTGGCTCGGTGACATAAATCAGAACGCTACTTTTATTAATTAACCCTTTAATAAGTCAAGATTTTTCAAGAAGAAAAACAAGACATTTTTGCCCAGTGAATGACCGTTTGCTGGACAAAAGCAGACTGTATTTTTTTTGTAAATGTACCACTAAAATTTAAGAAATTTTTTTTTAAGCGGTGTTTTAGCCGGTTTGATGATTAAAGGGTCAAGTACATTACAGTTTTCGACAAGTCAGTGTCCATTTGCAGGCCAAGAGAAGACTATTTTGAAAGCTTTACCACTGGAATGGCTGACTCTGTCACCGAGCTAGTCATTACAGTGATAAGTTTTTTAAAATAGTCTTCTCTTGGCCTACAAATATACATTCAATTTAATACAGAAATCAACACACGTTTTTAAAAATTCCGTCTGCATCTTCAACGAGTACATCATTTTCTGCTTTTATTTTCATACTTTCTCTAACTTGCCCTTTTTCTTTTTAAGTGGAAAACAACAGTACATACTGCACCCCCCCCCCCCACCCCCACCCCCAGCCCCACCCCATCTACAGAAGGTCTTCAGCATTATATATTTCAAATTCAGACAATTTGTTTTCAATCTCCTGCACTATTACACATGCATTGCTGTCACCAGCTGTCGGTGTATTGTCCCATACTGTAAAAAGTTGTGATTAATTTTTTACTTGTAAGATTTTGGTTAAGCTATAAGCAATAGATTCCGATTTTATTTCAGCCTTCGCATGATCGATCCCAGCTTAAAATGTCATCGTAACCCGTTTCCGCTGCTTCTAGTCGCATATTAATTCAGCCATAGTCTTGAAGCACTTTAAGTGGCATATTGCGCGGCCGCATTCCATGGCCCATTTTTCTCTTGGTATTTTCCCGATTCATACTGTGGTCAAAATGTGTGGTTAATTTATAGAAACTGTTAAGCATATGATTATTATCTAACTATCTAATATACTCTGAATCAGTTCAAAATTTAGACATATACGTCAATGTATGTATTTATTTATTTTTGTATTTGTGTATGTATTTATTTATTTGCTTGTCTTAATTGTATGTATTTTGTCCTTTTAGCGCGTCAGCGGATGTAGCAACGATGAGTAAATCGACCGCTACATTTATATATTGGATGCTTAAAAAATTAATAATAATAATAATAATAATAATAATAATAATAATAATAATAATAATAATAAATAATAATAATAATATAATAATAATAATAATAATAATAATAATAAATAATAATAATATAATAATAATAATAATAATAATAATAATAATAATAATAATAATAAACAACATACATAGACATAATCAATCTTGTATTCCATTGCATTATGTTCATTAAATTCTTAACCCCTCTTGTGTCAACTTAACCCTTTAATGGTCAAACTGAAAATCTGACCAAAAAAAACTTTGCAGTGGTTTTCAGACATGGCTATTTGAAAGCCCTAGATAAGAGTATTTATGAATATTTATCGCTAGAATGACTGGCTCGGTAACCGAGCCAGTCATTCTAGTGCTAAATTTCAAAAATACTCTTCTCTCGGCCTACAGATAGGCACTGGCTAAGTAAAACGTGTAATTTTATTTACCGGTACACTTTTAATGGTCAAAACGGAGGGAAAAAAATTCACTAATAAATTTACAAAAATAGTCTTCTAAAATATTAAAATATCTTGAAAAATATTGACCATCAAAATGTTTACTTGATATATCAAGTAGTACTTTGAGGCGCTGTTGACACAATACGTGGTATATAACAAATTTTTCTCACATAAACACGACTTTCAGCCCTTTTAATACTTCGCGATATGAACGCATGTGTACTATTCAACGAAATATTGCCATTGGTTAGATAACGCAGAAGAAATATTGCCATTGGTTTGATATCTCGCAATAATCCCACATTGCCGGGAAAACACGAAAGAAGGACTTCTTTCAATATACAACAGGCCAGTTCTTCAGCGAAAATTGTAAATACCTTTTCTATGCTCAGAAAATCTAAGTCAACAAGTCTGTTATCGCTGTTATTAATGTAAATATTATTATTTATTATTAGTGATAATCATTGAATATTTTGTCACTTTACTCGCCATAATAATTGTTTTAAATATGTACCCTCATATGCTGCCTAGGTAGCCTGGGTGCAAAACACCCGTGAAACTGAAACTGAAACTGGCCGGATCACCGCAAATGTTTCATAGCGACAACGACAGCAAAATCTAGTTATGAAATACGTTTGTAAATTTGCGTGATAGACTCAGACATTTTAAAAGCTTCATTAAAAGTTATTTTAATCCGAATTAATAACGTTGTTTACTTGGTCATTATTTGTTGTGGTGCAAGGGTAAATAATCTTAGCACGCGATGCATCACTGCGACGAACACACACAGCACAAAGTGGTGCGTTTAAAAGGGTTTCTGGGATTGTCATTCTTGAAAAATTTGTCAAAAGATCGGTTTATAGGATAAATAGAATCTCAACCTCGATCCCATTTCATATCACTATTATCAACCTCGTTGGAAATTATCCCATTACACACGCTAAAGCTCACCCAATGTGATACTTTCCGAAACGCTTGATAATAACGATATGAAATGGGACCTCGTATGAGATCACCTAAATAAGAGGGTCAAGGTCGCGAGGAAGATAATAACATATACACTAAGCAGTTTAACTCTAAAATAAGGGCAACTGCATACTGGTACGGTTGCCAAGTTGAAATTTCGATTGTTTAATATACTATTAGTAACGAAATATGAGGAAACATCTCCATTAATCGCTCAGACAGTCTAAGGCCCTGTTCTCACTAGCGTCTTAAGGCGTGTTCTTACTAGATACCTAATCCGGAATAACGTCATACTGACGAATGGCATTATTCCGGATTAACTCTCTAGTGAGAACACCGCCTTAATCAGGAATAATGCCAAGTTGAAAGTTCGGTTCTTGAATATACTATTAGCATTGAAATATGAGGAAACATCTCGTGTAATCGCTTAGGCAATCTAAGGCCATGTTCTCACTAGAGACATAGGCCGTGTTCTCACTAAAGACTTAATTCGTGACAACGACATACGTATGGCGTTATTCAGGATCAACTCTCTAGTGAGAACACGGCGTTAATCAGGAATAGCGCCAAGTTGAAATTTCGGTTGTTGAATACACTATTAGTAATGAAATATGAGGACACATCCCAATTACTCGCTCAGACAATCTAAGGCCGTGTTCTCAGTAGAGAGTTAATAGGTAATAACGCCATACCTCAGTATTGCTCTACGCCGGTTAAGTCTCTAGTGAGAACACGGCCTAAGGTGGTGTTCACACTCGAGACATAGGGCGCGTTCTCACTAGAGACTTAATCCGAAATAACGGCATAATGCCGTATGGCGTTATTCCCGATTAACTCTCTAGTGAGAACACGGGCTAAATGAACAATAGAAAATAATGTTAATGGAGGAATCCAACTTTTCTATCAATCGTATGACGTCATAATAAACTAGATGGCATGTAGGCCGACGTCATAATCAATTACGTCAGGAATCACTCGACTTAGTCCGTATTAAATAGGTAGTAGTCCGTCCGGATGTACGAACTGTGTCTTCACTATTTGATAAACATGTCGTTGAATATTTTGAAACTAATTTGACTGTGCGCTGTTGCTGCCATAGAGAATACCAATTTCAAGGTAACTATACAGGTAAGCTGTTGAATATGTTGATACTATTTTGAGGAGGTGGTATTGGTGCCTCTGGCAGTAGCAGCGCCCTGTCAACTTAGTTTCAAAATGTTCAACAGAATGTTTATTAAATTGCAAAATTCATCAAAAACACAATTCGTGCGCTTGATGGACGTTTCTGTTTTCACGATTGTACGATCATCCTAAATATGACACCTTATACATGACTAGCGGAACGGACCCCTCCAATGCTTGAAAGCCTACGTGAAATTCACTGGCGACCAGCGGTAAATGTGATACCATGAAGCGATGTATAACGGTGCCCTCTGCGAAAGTAGCCAACATAAGAGGAGATAACCCGACCATATCAGGTGACAAGACCACCGATACCCTCATCAGTGCGGTACATAGGAAAAGCGGCGGAGGCATCATCAATGCAGATGTTGACATCGACTACGGGGTAGTTGAATGGTCGCAGGTATGCTCCGCATCTTTGACAGGGAAAGATACAGATCATCTTATCCTTCTCATTTACACTATAAGGAAACGCGAAAGCATTGCCCTTTATTTCCATTCACGCACTCTGGCAAGACGAAACATATGGATGAATTCAGTTTTAACTGTGTCCCGCCCATCTCTAACTAAGCTCCACCCACGCTTTGCCCATGTTGTGATTGATCGATCCATGCACTCCCTAAATCTCAATTTCCAGAATACTATACAGGTAATCTGTCCAATATTTTAAAACTGATTTGACTGGGCGCTGCTCTGTTGCTGCCTTTGGTAGCAACAGCGCCGAGTTAAATTAGTTTCAAAATATTCAACAGAATGTTTATTAAATAGTAAAGACATACAATTCGTACACCTTGACGGACGATTAAACGGCATTGATGACGTAATCCATGAAGTAATTGGCTATGACGTTAGACTACATGTGCCCATGTTGTTTATGGCGTCATGAGTGATCGATAAACTGTTTCTACTACTACAGCCACAGAACACTGCACTCATACATACTTTTATTAAGTAGTAAAGACATACATTTCCTACAGCAACGCATAGTCCGTCACCCAGTATGTGCTTTTGTCGAGCTTATGTACATCATTCATGCCATCATTGACTATAACGTCATCCTACACATCACGTAGATGATTCTGGCGCTATATGACGTCAGATGATGGATGGATAGACTGGAACGGTTCATTCTCAGTTTAGTTTTATTCTGACAACGGTTGACTGGAAAGCCTAAATTGGGTCGGAATCACATCTGGGATCCGTCACGCATGCCACATCTATGTAATGGATTCCATTATCTGTTAATGATGGGAAGTAAAGTGCACTATTAGCCAATTTAATATTAACATTTCTGCCCAATACTGGTAGCAAACAAATTCTACTCGCTAATGCGTTTTGGAATACTCCAAGAAATCTTCGAATAGTTCGTGTTTGCGTATTTGAAATGGAGATACCCCTAATGAATCTTTCCGAGTTTATCCATCGATCATATGACGTTATATGACGTCATAATAACTAAGTGACGTGTATGCTGACGTCATACTCATTACGTCATAAACGATTCTATTTGGCTCGTGTTTACTCCTAATAGAACGACACGTTGTGCGAATTTCATGTCTTTACTGTTTAATAAACATGCTGTCGAATAGTTGGAACATTTTGAAACCAATTTGAGTGGGCGCTGTTGCTTCAATAAGCGTCCAATCATTTTTCGTTTCAAAATATTCAACAGCTACCTGTATAGTTTTCTGGTAATTGATAGTCATGAAGTTCAGAGATCGATCGATCCGACCACAGAAGTGGTGTGGGTGGAGCTTAGGTTGAGATGGGCGGGGTTTAACTAAAAGCGAAAAAGTCCATTAGAAATGGCTCTATGCCTACCTGCCAGCCAGCCAACCAGCCAGCCAACCAACCAGCCAGTCAGCCAGCCAGCCAACCAGGCTGGCTGGCTGGCTGGCTGCTTGCTTGCCTGCCTGCCTGCCTGCCTGCCTGCCTGCCTGCCTGCATGCCTGCCTGCCCGCCCACCTGCATGCATGCCTGCCCTGTCTGTCCACCCACCTACCCACCAGCCCACTCGCCTGCCTGCCCACCCGCCTGCCGACCCACCGGCCGGCCCACCCGACCGACCAACCGACCGACCGACCGACCGACAGACCGACCGACCGACCGACAGACCGACCGACCGACCGACCGACCGACCGACCGACCGACCGACCGACCGACTGACTGCCCGCCCTCCCGCCCGCTTGCCTGCTAGTCGGCCGACCGACCGGCCTGCCGGCCAGCCGCCCAGCCAGCCAGCCAGCCAGCCAGCCAGCCAGCCAGCCAGCCACCCAGCCAGCCAACCAGCCAGCCAGCCAGCCAGCCAGCCAGCCAACAAACCAACCAACCAACAAACCAACAAACCAGCCAACGAGCCAGCCAGACAGCCAACCATATATGATATTTAGACGGATATCGACCTAACATATATCCAACATACATTTTGCATGCATATACCAAAGGCGAGGGTGAAATGTGAAGGTGACACTGTGATCAGACTGGGGGGATTCCACATTGCGCTAAACTACTTAGCTGTTATTGGAAAGATGTTTGATGACTCTGGCTTAGAAGATCTCCTCATAGCGGCCAACACATATGGTAGCAGCACGACTGCTGCTCTACTTAAAGGAAAGTCATATAATCGAGGAGTGAGGGCTCACAAATTGGTTATGGAAGCGCTGCTGCGATTACAATGGCACTCTTTTTCCAAATGGGTTCAACAAAATGGACAACATGAAGACCACATTACTCCAACAGAATTGGAGAGTCTGGATGAGAAAATTAAGATGTGCCGAAGCAGCATTGACGACTTAGACGCACTGCAAGAAAATTTCAAAGAGGTGTGTATGTACGTGAATAAATTGCAACAGCTGTTCAAATCCTTTAAAGTTGAGTCAAGCTCGAAATCACACCTGTTCGCATTTTGGAACTCATATATTCATATGGTAGAGCTGCTGCTTGGATTCATAAGAGCTGAGAGAACTAGAGATTGGCAGGCACACCTATCTGCTACTGCTGCTATGGCGCCATATTTCTACAGCATGGACAGAACCAATTATGCAAGATGGCTGCCAATATATCTTGCGGACATGAAGATGCTTCCAAGTACACATCCCCATGTACATGAACAATTCTTGAATGGAAATCATTCCGTAAGTCGCTCAGACCATCCATTCAATCAAGTGTGGACAGATATGGCCTTAGAGCAATCGATTAATTTGGATTCCAAAAAGCGAGGTGGTATTATTGGAATAACACAAAAGCCAGGAGCTCTGGAGAGGTGGTTTTTAACTAGCCACGAGAGGGCAGCCATAACAACGGTCACAAAGCAAATGTGTGGGTTACAAGATAGTCACATGTCTGGAGTACATAAGGAAATGGGGACTAATCGAATGAACAGGGATGAAACCGATGTGCAGAAGATACTTTCGATGTTCTCATCAGATATAATGACCAATCCCTTTAATATTGCGGAAAACGACGACAGGGAGTGTCTTCCGCTTGTAAACATTGCAACTGGCGTGGTATTGCCTAGTGAAATCGCCAAGAGACTTGTTTCCGCCTGTGACATTGGTAAGGAGATTATGGAAAATTTTGTTCAGGAGCGGCTGGACACTAACACGAGAAGCTTTTGGGACACGTTGCCACACTTAAAACTTAAAACATTTGCCAGCCTAGCACAGAAGAAAAAACTCAAAACAAATGATGAAAAAATTCACAATGTGAGATCTGACCGCGAACTATTTGGTCGATTAATTATTGCCGCAAGGTCCAAAGATGTTGATTTAAAACTAGTGATGACGTATGAACTGTCTGCTGTTCCACTATCATTGTCACATACGGATGGGACTCTAAGAAAGAATGTGAAAAGTGTTTTGTTAAGTGAACTAGAAAAGGAAGTAAATGTTGATGGACGGCTTCCACCTGTTGACAAGGCAGGCGCAACAGCGTATGTAGTAGATGGCATGGCAATTGTGCAAATGGTTAAAACTGGGGGTACGTCTACATTTGGAGAATTGGCTGATAAATACTGGCACATCTTTACAGTTCCACTGAATCAAGAAGACTGCAACAGAGTAGATATAGTTTTTGACAGATATGATAGACTGGAATCTCTCAAAGCGGAAGACGTGGGGCATCAACAGCATTGGAAGTAAAGATTGCTGGAGAAAATACTCCCGTTCCAAAGCAATGGGCCAAGTACATCAGCAATCCAAGCAACAAAAGTAACCTGGTTGTATTTCTCAGCAAGCGGTGGCGTGATACTGGTCCAAATATGCTATCTGCCGACAATTGCGTCATTCTTGCTGGTGGCTTTAACGATGGAATGGATGTTGTTGTCATTTCAGCGAACAATTCGTCGTATTTGGAAGAACTTCGATCAGATCGCGAGGAAGCAGATACGCGTATGATGTTGCACGCGCTACACGCTTCAAAAGACCACATGCGTGTTGTTATACAGTCTCCTGATACAGACGTGGCAGTACTTAGTATATATACGTATCGTTCGCTTCACTGTTCTGAACTATGGTTCCGTACGGGCACAAAGGACAAATTGCGATACATACCAATACATACAGTTGCTCAAGTACTGGGCCCAGCTATCTGTCTGTCTTTGCCTGGGTTTCATTCTCTTACAGGTTGTGATAGCACTAGTGCATTATTTGGAGTTGCTAAGAGAAAAGCATTCAATCTCTTAAAGTCATCTGAATGTCATCAGCTTAGCTTAGCCCAACTCGGCGAACATGTTGACTTATCACCGAATACTGCAATTCTATGTGAGAAATTTGTCTGTGAGTTGTATACCACCAGGGAGGTGGGAAAGACAGCTGATGAAACCCGTTATTGGCTCTTTTGTCAAAGGAGACAAAGAAATGAAAATATTCCACCTACATCGAATAGTCTAAAGCATCACACCGAAAGGGCCAATTTTCAAGCTCTTGTTTGGAGACGTTCATTGCAAGCTGTTCAGAATCTTCCATCTCCAAATGGACATGGCTGGAGTATAGTGGATGGTCTACTCAAGCCTGTTCTAATGTCAAAGGATCCTGCTCCATTTGGATTAATTGAACTCACATCATGTAGATGTCAAAAGTCTGCCTGCAAAAGAACAGATCCCTGTCAATGCAAGGCTAACAATCTACTCTGCACTAAAGCATGCCTTTGTATGGGAGGTGAAATGTTTGACAATGTCAAATATAATATGTCAAATACAATTGTCGAAGATGACTCTGACACGGATGAGTAACATTCTCTCATTTGCTCACGTGATAAATATGTCCTGCCAGCTTGTGTAAACATGCACTGCATGTCAGTTAAAAGTTTAATTATGAAAAATGTAGAAAACATGGGCATTGTTGTAGCTAAGGTATTGCTAGTCACAAGAAGACCTAAGTGCCCCAATATGTACAAAGCAACATACGGGTGTCTTAAACGAGGTTGATTATGTATAAATCTGCGATATACGATCACTCCTTTCCATTTTGGTTAAGATTGTATTGATATAACATGCGCTTAAGTTTGTGAAAAATTTACCATTGTGAAAATTGTTTGAGAGCTACATTCAACACCTATTGTAAATGGGCTTCTCACGGGTTAGTGATACCACAATTTCTTGTACAACACGGCTCAGAATATACCCAAGACATCGGTCTAGCATAATATAGAGACAAACCTTCTGAATACTGGGTGTGCTACGAAACCATTCTTCTAGACCCCTTTTGAAAATTGGCTCCCGGACTATTAAAGGACTACGTTCCCGACATGTTTTATATAAACTTGTGACATTATGTGTTGCCTCTCACATTCACAAAACATAATTTGTTTGCATCTGATTCCGCGTATCTCTGAATTTAGTAGAGGTATGGTTGAAACTCTAATAACAATTAACCCTTTTATGACCAGATTTGGTCAATAATCGAAATATTTCTTTATTGAATGTCCATTTGCAGGCCAAGAGAAGACTATTTTTTGGAAAATTTAAGACTGGAATGACTGGCTTGGTTATCGAGTCAGTCATTCTAATGGTAAAATGTTCAAAAATAGCCACTACACAAGCCAATTTTAGCCGCACGTCGGCAAGAAATGGTTAAACCAATTGGATTTAGGTATGTCGTAAGTTGTTAAATAATACGGAAGCGACTCATAAGTAGAATGGACCGTTCCAGTTTTAGCTATGCCCTTCCCACCCTCGTTAAACTCCACCCACGCTTCGCCGGTGTTGGGATCGATCGATCCCCGAACGCCCGACTATCAATTTCCAGAAAACTATATATAGATAAGCAGTTGAATATTTTGAAACTAATTTGACTGGGTGCTGTTGCTGCCTTCAGCAGAAGGTTTATTAAACAGTAAAGACATACAATTCGTGCAACGTGTCGGACTATTACGCGTTTAAGATGGACTAAATCTATTCATTCATGCTGTAATTGATTATGACGTCATCCTAGATTAAGACAGATGGTTATGATAGATGGATAAACTGGAAAGGTCAATCGTTTACAACATTATTGCTCTGGGATAAAATGTAGGTAAATAGATAACCTGTGTACAGCTTATCTATATATGTACTCAAATGAGTGTTGAAACCGGTTTAATTGTAATCGTGAGGAGATCTTAGCTGGAAAATTGGAGCTTGACATTCACATACATATTCGCGTAAATCTTAACCCCACGTCATTTCTAGGCAATCGAGTATAATAGTCACGTAGTAATATGATTGACGATTGAAACACGAAATCCGAAAATCTCAATTTTAAAACAATAGTGCAATAATAATAAATTAGCATATATATTGAACCTAATATGGCAGAACAGTGTTGCTGCTACAGGCAGCACCAGCTTCCAGTCAAATTAGTTTCACCATAATCTTTCTTCTAGGATACTTGGTAGTTGCTATTTCAGCTTCAATGGGTTGATACTATTGATCGGCCAACACCTGGAGACTTTAGCAAGGTCACGAGCAGCTGTAGTTAATATTGAGCATTTACATAGGTGATTTAACAGACGTAAGTAGATCTTCTTTTTCTGTTATCTCATATACGTATTCCATGAAATAATGAAATTATAATTCTATTGTGTATTAAATCTTCGTCTTCATCGACGTCGCCATCTTCGTTTTCAGTCATTCAGCAAATGTAAGAATTATCGTTATTATCGTTGTCGTTGTCATAGTTGTGGTGATCGATGTCGTGGTCGTCACCGTTATCGCTAGTGCCGCTGTCGCCACCACAGCAGCCGCGCCACCGCCAAAGCCGCAACCGCCGCCGCCGCCCCCGCCATCACCACCACCACCACCACCACCACCACCACCACCACCACCACCACTGGGCAAATTAATTACAAAATATTCAACAATTTACTTATATAGTTTTCAGGAAAGCTAATAGATTAGCAGAAGTATTTCAGCGATTTGATTGAAAGTATTGCGCATATGAATAAAATAAAGCTGGTCTCTACAATGGACAGCGACTTGGTATGTTTATTGTGACAACCCGGATGAGGAAAGGACACAGACCAAGTGGAATTATGGGATTCACAGAGAGCACTCAAACTATGGTGACGTGGGTGCACAGTAAAGATGCGAGCATGACTACACTCAGCTTTAGACTCGCAAATTGGCACAACGGACCCAGTTACCCACTTGGCAGGATACATAGACAATATCTTGAGTGGCCAATTAGCCCAGCCCAATGACAACTTTGACAGGGCCGTGGGTATCGGGACTGAGTTGCCGGTCAAGTGCGCGGGATTATGGCCAGAATGCCTTTACAGCTCACTTTCAAAACAAGTGCTCTGCCTCGCTGCAAAGAGTAAACATCTCATAGTCATGGATACTGCTATCATTTACCAAGAGACGATCTACGCTCATGTGAGTGTCCTCCAGTAAGTCGCTGCGAACTCGACCTGCAACAAGTGCTCGTTACGTCACTGACCACTTATCCATCATCGGTGTTCCACGTTGATGGCCAGATGTGGGTCGCTAGTGGAAGTCCACGTTCAAGAAGAATATTCAGTAAGCCCAGAAGCTATAGTAATGGAAGTCGACTGTCCAAATGACGGTAACTGTTAGCACGTTCATATCGGGGTTCAATGTGGTTGGCGGAAGCTGATGTGCACCTGCGTTTCGACCAATATCAGCCACGAGTAGCACGTAGGATGACGTCATCATCAATGACGTCATGAATGACGTAGTAAGTTCGTCAAGAACGCATAATTGGTGACGGACTAAATGTTGTTGTACGAATTGTATGTCTTTACCATGTAATAAACATGATGTTGCATATTTTGAAAATAATTTGACTGGCGCTCAGTCAAATTAGTTTCACAATATTCAACATCTTACCTGTATAGTTTTCTGGAAATTAATAGTCAAGGAGTTCAGGCATCGATCGATCTCAACATGAGCGAGGTCGGACTGGAGCTTAGTTAGAGATGAGCAGGGCATAACTAAAACTGGAAAGGTCCATTTAGGTAAAAGATAACTCATCGTCGTCATCTTCATCACCAACATCATTATGGTCGTCGTCGTCGTCGTCGTCGTTATCGTCGTAAGGCCGATATAGAGTCCGTCGTATCGTGGTCGTATCGCCATCGAATAGCGGTGGACGACAGCTACAGGATCTATAGCGACGGTAGCGGGAAAGAAATCGTGATAGAAACTATAAACATGCATACGCTAGCTCATTTTGACGACGGCGGAAACACATGCGAGTGTCTTAATGACGCAGAGCTGAAGATCTTGCTATGCTCGTACGATATTACAACGGAAACGTGAATTTGGAAAATTTCATACCTTAGATGATGAAATAAAAAAACATTACATTTGAATATATGCCATTTATTAGAAATGCTTATAAACAAGTAGTGACTGGGATTGCGTGAACCAGGCATCCAGGCTGATAAGTCAGTCCTTGTGTTGCTGCTGTTCAATGGACCTTTCCATTTTTAGCTATGCCCCGCCCATCACTAGCTAAGCTCCACCCACACCTCGCCGTGTTTGGATTGATCGATCCCCGAATGCCCTAGCTATCAATTTCCTGAAAACTATACAGGGAAGCTGTTGAATATTGTGTAACTAATTAGACTGGGTGCTGCTGCTGCCATAGGCAGCAACAGCGCCCAGTCAAATTAGTTTCAAAATATTCAACAGAATATTTATTAAATAGTAAAAGCAAACAATTTGTACAACAGCTCATAGACCGTCATCAAATATGCGTTCGTGACGTACTTATCGACGTTATTCATGACGTCATTCATTATGATGTCATTGTACACACCACGCAGTTCATTATGACGTCATATGATGGGTGGGTACTCTGAAAAGGTGAATTCTTATCATTTCAGATTAAAATTCTGTTATTAAATTGCCATTTACTAAGCTCAATTTAGAAATAACATGATATGGAAGTTTTTCTCATGTTTCTGATTCTATTTATTGAATGTAAAACAGAGAGTGTGCAAGATTACACTATCACAGTTTCAGATTGTTCTATGGCAGCATTTCAATTAGCCATGTAAATATTTCTCTTTACTACCATTTACCAGCAGACACTGAAGGCAATTCTATGCCATCTTAATCATGTCACATATGTTGTACTATTAACTGTGTTGGTTGCCTGTTAACACAGCTACCTCCAGCACCAACTGTGAGATTATATTTTACCCCCTGTACGTGTGTCTACTAGCAGGATATTTACAAGGTTTTGCACGGATTATGATCAAACTTCTTAGAAATAGACAAAAAAGACACACCAGTAGCCAAGCACTTTAATCTCCCAAACCACAACACCACTTCAGTCAACTACAGAATTATTGAAGTACTCCATCGCGATCCTGATTCACCGGAAGCAACGTCTATCCGTAAGGAACGCGAGAAATTCTGGATCCATCAGCTACATAGCATGGACCCAATTGGAATTAATCACGCTGATTGGTGACAATCTCTACCTGAAAGTAGTGCAATAAATACAAACTTCTTAGAAATGTTGGCTATGTGAGCCTGACACAATGATTAGATTTGATTGCTGATCCGGATCCGAATCCTGATCAAGATATGAAATATTGAACCGGAGATAGAAAAAAGGTTATGGACGCAGTCATGAAAAAAAATTGGTGAATGGGTTAAGTATGTAACAGGGATAGTACGATCACATATGGATACCGATCTGGATCCGGCGTCGGATCAGGATTAAAATTTAAATGTTGCCAACAGGATATCTCAACATTCAGATGCAGAATAAGACTGGCAGACACGTTGGTGTGCAGCAAGGAGACAAGTGTTCGATTTTGATGTCAGATATCAAATTAGAAAGTTTGCAAGAATGGAATCTCAAAGGTAAAATGATTATATCAGCGTTGCGGATGTATGCGCTCTACCAAGAGACAGCTAAAATATCGCTTCCTTAATTACTCAGGTTGGCGACTGCTGAAATGGATGCCTGAGTGTCATCATACCCATTTCGCCGTTTGTGTTGCCGCTGAACCACTTTTTGTCTGCACATTGTGATTCCTTTTGGGCAAATACACATTCTTGAAGCTTTTGAATCCCTTTTTCATGTCTTCGACTAAAACAGCATAATTTATTAATTCGTGTGTATGTATGTGTACGATATACACATTATGCACACATATCCACAGGCCCGTCTGTCTGTTTGTGAATATAATTATTAATTAAATGGTACAGATCTTGGTATTTTGCTCAAACTGATGCCCTGTAAAACACGCACGCATGCACTCACGCACGCGCGCATGGGCATTTTGCTTAGCACCCACCCCACCAACCCATGCATACGCACACGCTCTTAAAATTGATATTTAATTACCCGCATTGGGGTAACCATACATCCATCCAATAAAAATGACTTGCATATAGATCCGTCAATATATGTGCATGCATATTGTCAGAACATATTTTAGGAATGGATTCATCAACTTAACATGCAGTTGTACAGAGACCAATATAGGGGCTAGAACAGTGGTAGCTAATTAAGATAATCAACCTTCAAACATGAGGGAGAGAGAAGATAAAACTTAACACATTTAATAAGTATGACGAAGATAGGAAGATACTGCTATTGTGCCAGAATTGACCTGTTTTCTATTCACAGCGATTCGGTAAGCGACGAAAGCACGACTTTCTGACTACTACCATCGATCAGAAGTGTTTAACTATAAATTAACAGCGATGCGACGACATCTAACCTGTCGCACTGCCATCGCGCGACGTAAATGCGACGGACTATACACTGGCATGTAGTCATCGTAGTCATCGTCGTCGTCGTCGTCGTCGTCGTCGTCGTCATCGTCGTCGTCGTCGTTGTTGTTGCTGTTTTTTAAGGTCAACCTCATTACCGCCTTGCAATTATAAACATTCATGTATGAACAGGATAATCATGTCTGCGCCAGAATCTATTCCTGTGGTAGACATTTCTGGATACGGAATCGGGGTAGGTGATGATGTTGCTGCCACATTTCTGAAAGACGGCAACGCAGATGTCATGGCAGGGAAGATAACTCAGGCTCTTGAGAACTATGGTGCGGTCATTATCACCGGGCATGGTGTACCAAATCAGACGGTATGCCGTAAACTGTTTAAATAGATTTATTCTCAACTCCTGTATTTGCTATATAGTAACAGTTTGTTTTATATTATTATAACTTCTTTCATAAACATTAGATTTAGAGAATTGCAGTTCACATTTGGCAAATGTCAAATCAAATTGTTCTCAAATCCATTAGCCTAGTTGATATTTAATAACACGCACGTGTATAGATTCTTTCACAAACAATCGTTTCCACCAAGATCTTTAAACATGCATTTCACATTCACTAAAACGGTTTCTGATTTAACCCTTTCATGACGAAGTAAGCGAATACCGCTCTCCGAATTGTTCTTTAGGAATATCCATTTGCACGCCAAACGAAGACTATTTTTTTTCAATGTGCCATGTGAATGACTGGATCTAGCTAAGCTCGCCACTCAAGTGGTAACTAATCAAAACTAGACTTCTCTTGGCAGGCACACTGACACTAAAAGAGCACTTATTTTGATATTCGTCACACAATGTTGCAAATAAACAGCTAACTCAGGCTAGCTACGTCAGCCATTCCAGTGGTAAATTATCAAAATAGACTTCTCTTGACCTGCAAATGGCCATTAAATTAGCGCTTATTTAGATTTTCTTAACTCGGTCAAACATGAAACCGAAAATCTCAACTTTAACAGTTTACTGATTGAAATTAAAGTGCTTCGAGACAATTAAATAAACGAAATCTGTTGACTATGTTGAAACAAAATTGGCCGCGAGCCCCTGCGCCGGCCATAGCAGTAAGTACCCGTGCGCGAATACGCTATTAACTCGAACATCGGGATTATGTATTAACTACCGAATGTATGTGATTAAAAATTAAACAATCGAATAATCGTTGATAATTTCTATTGCATAAAATATTTCAAACCCGTCTTTTTAATTACTCTGTAATGCCATCGGTAATGAAAATTGACATTTTGCTCAGTGAATGTATCAATTTGCATGACAAGAGAACATTATTTTTACGCCCAGGTATTGTCCTACATGTAGTACCTCTCCAGTAACATGCGTTATCAGCGTTGGAGTATCAACTTCGAAATGGTAAACGTGCTCTTGTAACGCAGCTTACTGTGTCGATGCTGGATCTACCGGGTCGATACTTTCAGTATTGCCACGGTATCGGCCCAGCATCTCCCCAGTACGCCGCATTATCTGGGTAAGATCACTGTACACCCAGTGTACCACTGCCAATACAGTATAAGTAACCAAAATAAGGCAACGTTAATTTTATTCTGCAGCTAGCTGACATATATAAAGCCAATACAAAGTTTTCTATGCACTCAGACGACGAGAAAAAGAAGTATGCCTTTGATATTAACATCATTCATGGGTGGCTTTTTCCTGAATGCGAAAAGTGAGTAACATGTATCATATAGGTACAGTAATAATTATATATCCTATAATCTGTCTATAGTGGCAAGCCCGTGTGACATCAAAATTGGTCACTAACCACAGGTTGTCGGACCATGCAATTCATTTGCTATAGTTAATAGCATTTTGTATCCGGGTCGTACGTATGATTACTGTTTTCTGCGGCTGTATTAGTCGACACATCCTAGAGCTGCAATCAGCCATTCTTCACTTTTGACCACCGTGTCTTGCCCTCAGCCAAAATATTTAGCTTCCTCAGGTCCATTCTTGATTTCAGTGTAACGAGTCCGTTTTCTTGAGGTCGTCTTCCTAGCGCGCTTAACAGACATGCAATGACGTCATCTCCTGGCCTTATATTTGCTGGCTCCCATTAGGACAAATTCCAAAGCCTGGTAGTATTTGTGTTTGGTTTTGAAATGTGGTCTCGTGCACAAGACGCATCCCATGATGTCTAAAACACAACCAGCTAATTCATGTTCCTGGGCTATTACTGGGTCAATAGCAGGCCCTACTGGTTCATTATTATCCCAGTAACGGCCCAGTAGGCTGAGTTATCGGATCCGTTGTCAGCTACAGTATGGGGAAATGTATTGTTGGTTAACTCCTCATAGGCCAGCAGCGTCTCAAAGCGCTCAAAATGCTACGTTTATCAATTAACCCTTTAATTTGTCAAGATATTTCAAGAAGATTGACATTTTTGCACAGTGAATGACTGTTTGCCGGCCAAGAGTAGACTGTTTATGTAAATTTGCCACTGAAATTTAAGAAAATAGTTTTTAAGCGGTGTTTTAGCCGGCTTGACGATTACAGGGTCAAGTACATAGAAATTTTAGATCATTCAGCGTCCATTTGCAGGTCAAGAGAAGACAATCTTTGAAATTTTACCACTGGAATGACTGGCTCTGTCACAGAGCCAGTCATTTCAGTGGTAACATTTTCGAAAATATTCTTCTCTTGGCCTGTAAATAGGCAGTTCTAAAGACAACTGCAGAGGAGGTATTGTTCTGTTTTACAATTACAAACGACAAGTTAACACAAGATGAATTAAAATGTGTAGTATACGAATAAATATTGCATCTCCAGTTACATTTCAAATGCGTATTAGTATACGTGTAAGTTAGGTTTTAGCAATGCCCTGCCCATCTTCTAGCTAAACCAGAATAATATACATGTAAGCTGTTGAATATTTTGAAACTAATTTGCATGGGTGCGGTTGCTGCCTATCACAGCAAAAGCGCCCAGTCAAATAAGTTTCAAAATATTCAACATCATGGTTATTAAATAGTAAAGATATACAATTCGTGCAACAACGTTTAGTCCGTTGCCAATTAAGCGGGCGTGGCGAACTTAGCTGCGTCATCCATTACGTAAATGATTATGGCGCCATCCTACACGCCGCGTAGTTGACTATGACGTCATCCGATTGATGGATAGAGTGGAATCATCTATGTGTGTTCTGCTTCTTTTGTGTACCATTTATTGTTTTCCAAAATTGCTTCTAGTTTGAGTTTCTTTATTTAAATTCCATATTTTTAAAATGATGTTTTATCTGTGATTGGTTCGTCTGTTTCTTTATTGGTTGTGCGTAGGTCTTATTGGCATCCTTTAATAATTAAATGTGGTCGAGAAAATGTTTGCTTATCGAATATCCATTTGTCGGCCAAGAGAAGAATATGTTTGAAAATTCAATACTGGAATGACTGGCTCAGTTATCGATCCAGTCATTCCAGTGGTAAATTAAAAAAATGTGAACATTCCACAAGACTACTGCATAGGCCGGTGTTGGCCGGCTTCATCAGGAATGGGTTAATAAATGCATGTTGGGCTCGGCTTTATAAATACCATATTCGAGTTTAGCCTTGTGATTATGCTTCTGTTGCTCATCGCATTCATTATGAATATTTAATATGTGTCTTATTTTTTTCTCGGATATCTCTATTTAGAGCCAAATGCATTTATTGCGATATGTATGAAGAGGTCGCCAATACTATTTATCCCATTTTTATCAGGCAATAGATTCATTGCCATTTACGTTGTTAAGGAACTAGACATTCTTTAAAGGTGCATATTTACAGCATACGCTTAAAAGTAAATTTGTAAAAATTGTGTCCTTTTAGAGGCTTACATGGTGGACCTAGATGTATTGAAACGAGATAAATCTTAATATGTGATGATTTCATTACGGATAAATTAATATAATTTTTTTATGTTGTGAAATTGAATTAGTGACACGAGTCTCAACATCGCAACTGAAAAGATATAATAATTTTCACGGAATGAAAGAGTCTTAAGTTAAGGTGTGTTTCGCTTCATTACATTGAGGTACATAGATTAGGCCTCTAAATGTTTACAATTTAAACAATTTAATCTTTCGCACTGTACTGTAAATATGCATCTTTAAAGAATTTTTATCAACTGAGAATCTAGATTTCTTACAAGAGCGTTTTGCTTTGTCCATATCTATTTAATTCGATCACTATGTTGCTATCAGATGCGGCTGCATGTTCAAAAGATTTCCGAAAATAATCAGTGTATTTTTTAGTTTTCGACTAGGTGAGTCTGATGCAGTCGCAAAACACGCAATGCCGTGCGATACAGAATGTACACATTTTAGGCATTACTCGATTCCAAGTATTATGATTGCCACTCGATCGATCCCTTAAAGATAATCTCACCTTATCTTATACCAACCATTCAAATGATAGAATTTGCCACCCATAATCCATCCCTGACATAATAGCCTTTTATCATGCCGAGAACGAAAGATATCCAGGCTTTAGTAGCTAAATATGTATGCATTTCTACAGCCTATGATGGCTGTCATGATTTACTTTTCAACCATCAGAAAAAAAGCCTAGCGTGTCTGCCTCGGTGCATACGCTCAGTCATAGAGGTGCCAACTATTGTTCGTTAACGTGGTACAAAACAATCGTACAGGTAAGCTGTTGAATATTTGGAAGCTAATTTGATTGAAAATTGATTCCAGTCAAACTTGTTTCAAAATTTTCAACACAATGAGCATTACATAACAAAGAATGTGGTGCATTGGCACCTACATGACATCACACACTATCGGTTAAGGGGACAACATGGCGGCGATCACTGTTCAACATGTATGCGATATTACAAAGCAGATAATAGTGATACAGATGATGGAATGAACCAGGATATGAACGATATTGAATCTAGAACGCGTACTCTACCCGTGCAGTACAACATTTGAGATGAGAGTATCATCCATATAAGATATAAGTGTCGTACTTAACACGAGGCTGGCAGGTGATATGACAAGAACACGTGTGATGTTTGTTGATGTACTTTTTAAAATTACTACTCCATAAATACATTTTACTTTTTACTCAGTCCGTTAAAAATGGCAACTTTCCGACAGACCGCCTATGCGACGGAATGGTGTGACTTTAGTGCGCAGAGTTTGGTTTGATTGGCGTCTATCGAGTCTCTGATTCCAGGTCACAATCACGCCATATCTAGGCTGGTTTATATTTCAGTATATTATTGGTAACTTCCCCAGTTTTACACCGGTATCTATTTATACTCCTGGGTGGAGAGAAGCTACGAGGACTTCAGGAGATTGCCTCTGTTTCCAGCGATCGTTAGTTAACTGAACAGAGAGGCGATCCCGAGTTCGCCGCTTTCGCAGCTCTGCCCGTTAAAGTCTGAGCTACCGCCTCCTCTGTAGTGCGTGGATGGTGTTACACCAGGCTATAAACACATGATACGACGCATATATTAAACTAGAATCCTACCCCGCCCCACCCCACCCCCTATTGTGTTAACTTAACCGTTTAACACTCATATCAGCCAAGGATAACTTCTGCAGTGGTCTTGAGAAATGCCCATTTGCAGATCAAGAGAAGACTATTTTTGAGCCAGTCATTCCAGTGTAAATTTTTCAAAATAGTCTTCTCTTAGTCTGAAAATGGACATTTTCTATGAACAAAATCGGGTGTACGTGTTATAGAGGGTTATAGGATGTAGGCGATAAACAATCTCCTTCACTCCTCGTCGCCTCTCTCCATCCAGGAGTATAAATGTGTAACAGTCTAAAAACTGGAGAAGTCACCAATACTAGACTGAAATAAAAACCAGTCTAGAATGGCCTGAATAGGACCTAGAAGCACGGACTCGATATACGCCAATTAAACCAAGATCTTCTTGCCAGCTATAGTTTGGCAAAGTTGTCTAAAAGCAAGCATACAGGTAAGCCGTTGCATGTTATGAAACCAATCTGACTAGAAGTTGCTGCTGCCATGGCCAGTTCATTATGCCATTGATATCATCTCTCTGAAACCTATGTCTCCATTTGTGCAGGGATAACGAATGATCTATGTGGCATCGACGGACACAGAGCAGTGGGTCCGGCGTATTCCAACCTATTCCGGCCGACAAGACGAGATCAGCGTACTCAGACAGGCATTGTTTTCATCCATGTATTTTCGTCAAATTCTTGCCTTCCCAGTCAGTTCGTGACGCTATCAAGGTATATGTGGCGATTCACATACTGGTTAGCGCACTGCAGTGTCCATGTCAGGATAGGAATTGGCATTGGTGCAATATGTCCAATTAAATACTATGATATATGACGTACAGTAAATTCACATGTGCCAGTGTGCGTGCGCCTCAATAGCCAAGGGATCAGAAGACAAGCGACTCTATTTGTCAGAGATATGTACTTGGAAACGAACAAACCAACGCATCATATGTAAACCATTGCATAGAAGAGGGAGGACGCAGGGTTTAATATCGTGATAGGAAAGTATAGTAAATGTAACATAGTATATATATATATATATATATATATATATATATATATATATATATATATATATATATATATATATATATATATATATATATATATATATATGACTTGTCATAATAATGGTTTTAATAAACACCGCATAATGTGGAATATCTTCACAATGTAACATAACTCTAGATATTTCATTTATGTGCTTACAGATTCAAGGGCGTTGTTATTAAATATAATGAGGCTTTCTTTAGCATTGGACATCCATCAGATACTAACGTATGTACTACTACTACTACTACTACTACTACTACTACTACTACTACTACTACTACTACTACTACTACTACTACTACTACTACTATTACTACTAGTCATAATAATAATTGCAACAGCTGTTGCTGTTGTGGTTTCTGTTTCTAATGTTACTACTGTTGCTGTTGATGTTGTTGCTGATGTTGTTGTTGTTGCTGCTATTGTTGTTATTATTGTTGTTGTATAGAGGAGGATGAAGATGAGAAGAATGATAAGGACGAGGACGACGACGAGGACGACGACGCAACGACGATGACGACGATGAAGACCACTATACTTTTGATTTTTCATATTTTATTCCACGTGATTCCAGCACCAATGGCCAGATGCTTTGGCTCCTGGTTTTTGCAAACTCTTTAGTCGAGTATATGACGAGTCAGCAGAGCTTGGTAGACGTATCCTGACGTTGTTGGGACTAGGAGCTGGATTAGAGGTATGAGAAATAGAATAGTCTAATGAATGGATCCGATCGTAAACTCAAGTATCTGACGTCATAATCAAATACGTTACTTATTAGCTGATGTCCCAAGCAAAAGACGGCGGGTCGTCACGAAACGGTCAAACGTCAGAGAGTAAACGTCTGAATCGTATGTATTTTAATAAACATTTTATATAATATTTGAAGGTATTTTGACTTGAGATGTTGATATCGAAGGTAGCAATAGCTCAAAGTAAATTTAGTTTCAAAATGTTCAGCAACTTACCTGAAATTATAAATCTTGGAATTCATGGATCAAAATATTTAAATCAATTCAAAGACCTGAGGGAGCTTAGCTAGAATGGAGGAATCCAGTATAGCTATGCCACGCCCATCTCTAGCTAAGCTCCACCCACGCTTCGCCGTTTTGCGATCGGACTATAGGCTATCTGCACTCCCTGAATCGCAATTTTCAGCAAGTTATACAGGTAAGCTGTTGAATATTTTGAAATTAATTTTACTGGATGCTGTTGAGCGCCCAGTCAAATAAGTTTCAAAATATTCACCAGAATGTGTGTTAAATAGTAAAGACATACAATTCGTACAGCTTGCCCATCAAGTAAGCATTTGTGATGGAAGAAATCGCGTCATTCATGACGTAATGGATTATAAGCTTTAGCCTACATGCGACGTAGTTGATTATGGTGTTATATGATTGCTCGATAAACTGGATTCAATTGTGCAGGGCATCGCTAGAAATGGCCCCCATAGTAATACTAATTCTCACCAAAGCTGACACCTGCATCTCCGGCCAACTCGTGTTAGTTCTGCAAGAACCTCATTGTCAAGCTACCATTGTCTTTAAAATGTACTTGTAGTTCTCAATATACTTATACACATTCCGATTGAGCAACGTGACCGATTTGATGCAAGTTTTGCTGAACGTAACTTATTATTATATCTGATTGGTCATATTTATTTTCCTCTATACTTCTTCACATATCGATCTATTTTTCGCCATAGACGTCGGGCAAAATCAAATCAATATTCCAGCGCTCGAAAATTAGACATTTTCTGTTGTCCCCAGGGACACGTATGCCATTTAAATTAAGTTGCCCGACTGCACGTTCAGTTTGCCACATTTCTGTAAATTCTGTTGAAAATATGTATTATCGTAAGCTATATACAGACTACAGAATCCCTGTAAATACCTCAAGAATTATAGTAACTATTTATCCTTCATATCAGCCAAAAACGGCGTCTGCAGAGGTCGTGAGAAATGTCAATTTGGTGACCAGGAGATGACTAGTTTGAAGATTTACCATTGGAATGCCTGACTCGATAACCGACCAAGTCATTTCGGTGTTAGATTTTCAAAAGCAGTCTTCCGATGGTCTGCAAATGGACATTTCCCATGAGAAAATTGAAATTGTATTGAATAAATTTGAGTGTGAAAAGTGTAAGACTAAATACAATAATACTCAACATGAGTACATACACAAGTCCTGGAAATAACACATTATCTAGGTTGCCCCGAGGGCAATCAGTGTGTTAACATATAGTTGCCCTGCAGTAAAAACTGGTTGCCCCGGACCGCAGGAACGTGTAAGTTTCATGGCCTGTATTTTATCATGAACGTCTAATCCTGACTTCAAAGTAGACCTCCTGTGTTCTGGACTAGGATATGGTTATGCTCATAATATTGGTGTCAAGCTCTAGTTTCAGCATGTTTATGAAGATGTTCGCGGCATTGAACTTTTGCATACTTACAACTGATTGCCTTAATTTACGTATGCGGTGTTTGCACGGCCAGTCTATCTGTCAAAATGTATATCTCTACTGGTCTTCAAATCTATGTCCGTCTTTTTTCTGATTACCAGCCCTCTCACACCCTGATGGTCTTGTCATCTGGGCAATACGTATTTTCATATTTTAATAGGATGTTACATACTTGAGAGATGCCCATTTTACGAAGCCGTATGTTAGTGGGGCGCGTGTGAACTACTACAGGTCGCTTGCCGAGAAAGAAAGTACGTATATTTATCAGATAGTCAAGCTTATCTTCAATTCACCTGTCCACAGTATCCATCTATCATCTGACGTCATATGACGTCTTAATCATCTAAGCGGCGTGTATGATGACGTAATAATCATTACGTCATAAACGATTCCACAGGCAGTAACATCGCCCAGTCAAATTAGTTCCAAAATATTCAATAGCTTCCCTGTATAGTAATCTGGAAATTGATAGTCAGAGGTCAGAGATCGAGATCAATCGATCCCAACACAAGTGAGGTGTGGGTGGAGCTTAGCTAGAGATGGGCGGGGAATGGCTAAAATGGAAATGTCCATTCGCTTTTGTTAATTGGCAAATAATTGAACAGACGCAAATTTCTATATTTTTATCGGAAATATAATTGCGTTGGATATATTAATCTTACACTTTATTCGACTACGTGACAGAATTAGTAACAAAAAACAGATTATTTTGGAGATGATAGGTGAGGCGAGAAAATACTGAACTATATGTCATTGCATAGGTGTCGATTCCTCCGCCCAAAGACTCGCTGAACACACGGACACGTGCACCGCTACACTCGTCTACCAGACCGACGCTGGTGGATTGCAGGTGAGCATATGAACCGAATGAGGATTTCTGAAAGTATTATATTCAGAGCCGGTGGAAGCCAAGTTCTAAGGGGGCTACAGCTACTCGACCCCGGAAAATAGGGGGGGGGGGGGGGTGGTGGTGGTGGCGGCTCAATTCAAAAGCAATTATCACAGTTTACCATTTGAACCTGTATGATGCTAGGATCTTACATTTACAGTCAAGTTATACGTCATCTGGTGACAATTTTGAAACCAATTTGACTGGAAACTGGTGATGAACAATTCAACACTAGCTTTGATCAGTAAAATCAATTTCACAATACACAACAACAGTAGTAGTAGTAGTAGTAGTAGTGGTAGTAGTAGTAGTAGTAGTAGTAGTAGTAGTAGTAGTAGTAGTAGTAGTAGTAGTAGTAGTAGTAGTAGTAGTAGTAGTAGTAGTAGTAGTGGTAGTAGTAGTAGTAGTAGTAGCAGCAGCAGCAGTAGTAGTAGTAGTAGTAGTAGTAGTAGTAGTAGTAGTAGTAGTAGTAGTAGTAGTAGTAGTAGTAGTAGTAGTAGTAGTAGTAGTAGTAGTAGTAGTAGTAGCAGCAGCAGCAGCAGCAGTAGCCATTTCCAGGTTGATCCACCCAATAAGGGGCAGCCAAGACTAATTATCCATGTACCACAAATAGGCTTAATCCGGCTCTGATTAAATTCGAGCTTTTTGCGTCGCTGTTGTCATTGTCTAATCTTAAGTCAAAAGACACCATGATTGGGCCTACATGTTTTAAACAGTCGATACAAATGATGAATAGATTTTTAAACCTCTTGCCAATTCGTTTGAAGTTTATCACCCTTGCTTAGTAAAAGCTCATTCAGTACCCATTAAAGTTTGTTAGTAAACTCGTTTGATACATTTTATGCGCAATTACACCTTATTGGAGATCATACACATGTATTATTATTATTATTATTATTATTATTATTATTATTATTATTATTGGTTTCAGGTCCAAAGCCCTAAAACAGGGGCGTGGTTGCCGGTTCCGTACATTCCGGACAGTGTGCTATTTCAGGCTGGTGATGCTCTGGAGTACATTAGCAGTGGCCGCTTTCCTGCATCGGTGGGTTATCCCCTCGTGTGTCAACAGCGCATTAAAGTGCTCAAAAAACTATTTATTTCAATTAACCATTTAATTACCAAAACCTTTCAAGGAATTTTTTAATATTTTTGCAACCAAAAATAGTATTTTTGTAAGTTTATAACGAAAAATTACAAAAAATGATTTCTCTTATCCTTCAAATGGGCATTCATCAAACAAATTCAAATTTCTGCTTAGCCGGTGTCCAATTGCAGACCAAGAAGATTATTTCTGAAGAATTACCACTGGAATGACTGGCTCAGTTACCTAGCCAGTCATTCCAGTGGCAAATTTTCAAAAAAATTCTTCTCTTAGCCTGCACATGAACGTCTCTCAAGATCACTGCAGGGGCCGTTTTTATCATTAAACGGTTAAGTTGACACAAGGGAGGTTAATTACTACATTTAAATTCTATGTCTTTGTAGAATCATAAAGTCGTGTTTCCGGAAGGCACAGCCCGTCTAAAGGAGCGACACAGCTTTGCTTTCTTCATCAATGCGCATATGGACGAGATCCTTAAATCTCTGGACAGGTCCAAGACAATTGTTCCTGTACCATTCAAACACTTCATGAGTTTATACTTGGATAACTACTTCAATAAGGAGAAGGAAACTCAAAATTAAGACCGTATGGCTGCCAATGCTAGATAAGTTCACATTGGCGTATTATATCAAAATATATTCTATATAATATTATTGAAATGGCATTGGACATCTTGAAAGCATTTGATATATACTATATAGGTGCTGGTAAATAATAATTCAATTTCTGATAAACACGCTATTTAGCCCTTTTAATGGCTAAACTTTCCCAAGAAAATCAAAATATGTACTTATTGATTGCGCATTTGCAGGCGCAGAGAATACTAGCTTTGAAAATAT